>OY751348.1:13630000-14880000 GCA_963564715.1 Catocala sponsa | reverse complement strand
AATGATAGCCTAGAGACCATTTTTCTAATATAATGTTTGAAAAATACTTGTAATAAGAGAAACAGGGCAAATATTATTATTATATACTAGATTTTGCTCGCGGTTTCGCTCGCATAGATGTAGTATAGTTTAAGTTACATTAGTAACAGTACTTTTTTGGATAAATGGTACCTTATGTCCTTTTCTGTTCCCCTGACAATGTTTATGCAGAATTTCATGATGATAGGTCGAGTAGTCAAGGCATTAAAGCGTAACAAACCAACAAACAAACTCACATTCGCATTTATAATATGGGATTAAGTATAATGACCACCAAAAATAGTAATTGCGCAGCAAAATATGCTTAAATATATCACAACGAGAACCTATACGCCTCAAATCACTGCATTCCGTCTCGGAAGGGTTAGGTTATGTTAGTCTTCTTAAACCCACCCAAAAATAGGAGCCCCGCGAGGCGGAGCTCCGTCGACTTAGTTTGATCTCTTTAAATATGTTTTGATGTGCAATTAGTATTTTTGGTAAGCATATTTTGCTGTGCAATTAGTATTTTTTTGCTGTGCATTTAAATACTACCCCTATAATATTAGTTAGGATATGTATACCAGGGACCCATAAAGTAGTGGCACAAATGCGATACCACTTTCGTTTCTAGTAAAAGCGAGTCACAATATTTCGTGATCTGTTAAGACTGCCGAAGCAACCGCTTCTTTAATTATTATGCATATCTTTCACGAAATTAATTAACAAGTTTTTGTGGGCACACCTAGAAGGTGCGTCGGCGATAATTTATAGTTAAATATATTAAAATGTACATGGCAGCCCTGACCTCTTAAGTCTAAATGTTATGTGTTTATCGTTATTCGTGGTACTTAGACACAATAAGTACAATATTACTACATGCCAGCTGGTAAACAGTGCTGTTATTTTCTTTATGATCTTAATTAGACACCCACAATGGTCCTATACATAGGTTAGTGGACGATCGCAAGGTCTCCGGTTCGAAACCCGAATGGATGGTTTGTTTGATTTTGATGATTAATTGTTACCTTAACGTAACTCTGACTGTATTTTATAGAACACACTAAAATTATATAGTATCTCAATATAAGTGAACTGTTACATGTTCTTTTTGAGAATAAATGAATCTTTAACCCGAATTGTTCCACTTAGGAATCAATTTCGTTGTGTAATATGACGTATTTCTGTTAGGAAAATCTCATAGTTTAGTTGACGATAAAAGTCTTGTCACTCATTAAGAGGGCCCAAAATCTTAACTATCGAAATGTGGATGTGTGTGTATTTTTAACAATTACTAGTAATTTATGTTACAATTTAGGAGTTTTCTTGTTAATAGGACCTTTCCGGCTAAGCTAGAATGCTTGTTGTAGAAATGTATTCACGTCGTTAGTGGGATTCATATCAGCGATCGCTAACTCTTGCATTTGCTCTCGTGACGGCATTATTCGTCCCATCGAGAGAGAAAGCATAGCGTGGCAATAATAATAGAAGGCAAATCTAATTCTATCTAGTTGCTATTTTAGAAGCAAGACTGCTTCTGAGAAATTCTAATTAAAAAAACCCTATCACAGTTTGTTTGTGTCGTATAAACTTCAATATAGAATTACCAGGTAGTCAGCAGTGATAAGAAGATTTAAACTAAAAGTAGAACGTTTTCTTTTGTATTTATAATTCGATCGTATTTGAATACCGACTAATTGAGATGGAGCAGTCCGCACAGCGCGCGGTCGGTTAGTTAACATTTTAAATTAATCAGAGCCGTTGTTTAATTGTCTCGAAATAGCTTTGGATTGAATAATCAAAGAATCGTTGAGACAACTGATTAAAAAGAATGTAGACGTGACTTAGACAAATATAAAATTGTATTGAAAAAGATCGTTTTGCTGATACGCCTCTATTTTACGTAGGCATGCGATTTTTTTACTACGCCGTGTTGTGGCCAAGCCGTCAAAACTTTATATTGTAATCGGAAAATAGTTTGTGTTCGTTGTTTGAATTTTTGTAAAGGACATGCAAAGCAGGAATCAAGCAGAGTGCGGTATTTTCAAAAGAAAACTAATTAACATGTTGCAACATTGATTTCTACTGTTTCAATGCATGTGTCACTTCAACAATTATAACTTGTAAAAAGTTTCGGTTTTCCCTATTTTACTGAATCGCGTGAACGTAACTTCGTCCGTAGCTTAATGTACTCGGAAAACACTCATATATCACGTAAATGGAAACTAAATTAGATCAAACGTGACACAGATTTTATGTTGAAGTCACATCTACTAAATTGTACATGCCGCATCAAAATTCGTTTAATGATAGCTAGCCTTAATAGTGAATAAAATCTTCATGAGGGTCGAGAGTGCCGGAGGCCCAAGCACCTCCTTTCCCCCTTCCCGTTCCTTCTCCTTCCCACTTCCTCTCCTAAAGGGTCGGCAACGCGCAAGTGATGCCTCTGGTGTTGCAAGCGTCCATAGGCTACGGTGACCACTTACCATCAGGTGCGCCGTATGCTTGTTTGCTACCTAAGTTGTATAAAAAACACATACAAATCATCTTTTATAATGTTAGTTGCTGTGTTACATAATATAATTAAATAATGTCAGCTCTAAAGTTCCGGTAAGCTCGTTTAATTTATTGAAGTTATTCAAATATGCTGACTTGCATAAGCTTACAGTTAACAGTTTATATAATACAAGCTGTCTCCCGCAGGTTCATCCACGTTTATGATTACTGCTCTGCTCCCGTAACTCGTAGCGCAATTATAACCTTTCCCAAGAATTGGGTTCCAATGTAAAAAGACTTTTTATTTTTAACTGAAGGGCCAGATATTAACACGTTCAAATAAAAACACAAACAAACTCTTCAGCTTTATTGTATTAAGTATTAGTATAGATTTATCATTCTGTCTGTTCAGACGTTTAGTCCAGCAACATCACGGAGAATATATAAATAAATAATATGATAATATCTGCCCAGTATATAAACTTTGCCACTCTTGGGCACGGTCCTCTTGTCAGTGTGAGAATGATTAGGCCATAATCCGCCAAGCTAGCGTAGGTATTGCGAGCTGGCAATCATTACACATCTTCGAAAACATTATGTAGGTCTCTCAGTAATGCAATAACTTGCAACTGCAGAAAATCTTTTATTTTTATACTTCCAAGGTGGCAAACAAGCATACGGCGCACCTGATGGTAAGTGGTCACCGTAGCCTATAGACGCCTGCGACACCAGAGGCATCACTTGCGCGTTGCCGACCCTTTAGGAAAGGAAGTGGGAAGGAGAAGGAACGGGAAGGGGGAAAGGAGGTGCTTGGGCCTCCGGCACATATACCATATATTCCGGCTATATTCGTTTGTAATGAATTAACTCAGCAACTACTGGACCGATTTTAACCATTCTTTCACCATTAGAAAGCTTTTTATTCCGAAATAACGTAGGCTATATAAAATCACGCTACGAGCCGTGGGAGCGCAGCAGTCAATATAAACGTGAGTGAAACCGCGGGGTAAACTAGTGTAACATATTTCTGCAGATATTTAATGAATGTGAATAATAGCCAATAGCTGTGGCTACGATGACAGCATCAGCGCATCGTTTAACAACAATTATGGCGCGAGGACGACTGCAGCTAAAATTAATTTATTGCGAGCTGTCGCCGACACCAGATAATTTGCATGTCAGCTGTCAACATGATATTGTGATCAACTGACAAAATTATACGTTTATTATACTCACGCTTCTAATCGCAAAGGTGTAGGCATAGATGTGTATGATAACATTCAAAGTAGTTATTCATTTAGGTTACAAAGTAACACTTATGAAAGTTATGAATGTCAAAATATATAGGATAGTGAGATTACTAAGCTAATGAAGCAAGCAATAATTATATAGCAGACATACAATCGTGTTTAGTAATACTCTTAGTACATTTAAATGCGAAATGAGAGGCATTCTATGTTTCACCAGTTCTAGCTCTGGTTAGAAAAGCATTTACGTACTTTTTATAGATCATTCTCACATACTAATATTATACAGTAACTTCCTATGACTTTAACCCTGAGGGGTGACATTGGCCCTTAATTGGAAAAAGCTGTTTTACTGACAGTTTATAGTGCTATCTATTGATTTCTACGTGTATTTTTTCGACAAGAAGTATGATAGTGGTCTAGTGGGAACTTCAAACTTTTTCCAGTTAAGGGCCAATGTCACCCCTCAGGGCTAAAGTCATACGAAGTTATGGTACCTTCTTTTATGTGAAATTTTCATAGGTACCTACTAGCACAGCTCACATTCTCTTACTTGTAATATTCTGTGCACACAGATGTAGCTAGAGCTACAATTTAGCTTTATAATGTACATATCGGCTTCGGTGACGTAGTGGTTAGTGTAACCAACTGCCACGCCTGAGGTCGCGGGTTCGATTCCCGCACATATCAAACATTTGTGTGCATGAACATAGATGTTTGCCTTGGTCTGGGTGTTTCTATGTATAATATGTATGTATTTACAAAAAAAAGTATATAGGTATGTCTATCCATGGTCTAGTACCCATAGTACAAGCTCTGCTTAGTTTGGGCTAGATGGTGTTGTGTGTATGTGGTAGAATATTATTATTGTTATTATTATTATTACATACTATATACCCTGTTTCTCTTGGAGATTGATTTGTAAACCAAATAAATAACACTGTTAAGTATGCGTATAGCGGAAAATAGGAGAAATAGCTATCACTGCTTTGGCGCCTGGTAATAGGACTCTTTTTAACAATTCTTATGTCTAATTATTTATATTGAAATGTATTGATATCTCTATACATGAGAGTTTGCGCTGCTTGGAAAATACGTATCGTCCAAAATACGATGTTTACTGTATTCAAATATAATTCCAATGCATTTAGGACAAATGTCTAGAAAAAAATCATTCTAGTCAAATGTGGGTAAATGCGTAAATATGAACTTACCCCACTAGACTGTTTCATGGCCACAAATGATTAAGAGATTAGTTTTAACCTGAAATTGAGAAATTCTTCAGTGGAAGCACTTATGGTGGTTTCGTTAGACTGATTACCTCGCCATTCTCTTGTAACTAGTTGGACTATGTTTCAATAGACTATTTCTCGCTCATTACCTTTTTACAGCGGCGACGTCCTCTTATCCCAAGTTACCTATTTGTTGTAAGCGAACATATATTCTTTTTTACCGACTTCAAAAAAAGGAGGAGGTATTCAATTCATCAATTTTTTATATATTTTTTTTTATGTTTATTACCTCGTTACTTTCGACTGGGTGAACCGATTTTGATGATTCTTTTTTTATTTGAAAGCTAGTGCTTCCCGTGTGGTCCCATTTAATTTTGATCAAGATTTAACCATTCGTTTTCGAGTTATACTTAATAATGCGTATTTGGCTACATTGATGATGTTCTCATATTTGGCAAGGTTCACTAAAAAACGAGAAATAAACAAAATTTTAACAAAAAAGAAAACCGACTTAAAATAAGAATATTCTAAAACTTAAAATGCACTAAAAAGTTAATAAATAATTGCATATTCTTGTGAATAATTAAATTATTGTTATTATTGGAGTCGGTGTCAGCCAAGGTAGGTTTGTAACTAATTAAATACGAGATGTCTTACTATAATCATAACATAACATTGGCATGCACAATTACACACATAGACGCAGCACGCGGCGCGGGCAGCTGACACCGACTCCAAAAATAACAATAATTTAATTATTCACAAGAATATGCAATTATTTATTAAGTTTTTAGTGCATTTTAAGTTTTAGAATATTCTTAATTGAAGTCGGTTTTCTTTTTTGTTAAAATTTTGTTTATCAATTTCCTGTTTCAACTGCTAAAACTTTAATTTTAGCCAATTTTCGAGTTGTCAGTGCTAGTACCTACACAACAAAACAAATAAAAAATAAAGTGGTATCTATCTTTCCTAATATATTTTTATACAGACAAAATAATACGTATTTTATCCATTTTTATATCAGTCTGAATAAAACAATCTGTAATGGTTTTACATAGGCCAGAGTTAATGGTTTAATAGTTACAGTGGACATTCATGACGTATTTTTAATTAATTGACACATTGTGCCCGTAGCGGTTACAATTCTCGGTAATTCTGTGTGCAAACTGATTAAGAGTGAATGCTCTGAGATTAGTACACTGTACAAAACCTATAAATGAAGTAATGTTTACTTACTCAGACTAATTTTTAATCTGTACTAACTTCATTGAAATTAAACTAGTATATACGGATTTTATCGCGTTGTTTATTTGACACTTTATTACAAAATTTTGAAAACTGTTACACTACTATTAAACTTTACTAATTATTAAGCTAATTAAATTATTAAAACTATTTATACTATTACTATACTATTATACTATTTATATTTATGTTTACACTTTCTCCGACGTTTCGGTTGCTTTTCAGCAGCCATGGTCACGGGGAGACTAAGATGGTAGTTGTCTCAATGTTCCAGTGTAGTTATTTCAAAGTACCCGAACATAATTTAATCATGGGTGTTTCTATTTACGCAGAACAACGAGATAAAATCCGTAAGTATATAGTAGTTTAATTTCAATGAATAACATTCGCGTAAACAGAAGACAACATACTGTACCTACTTACTTCCTAACTAATATTATAAAGACGAATGTAAGTTTGTAACAAACAAACTTACATTCGTCTTTATATTACGCTTTCATGCTTTAACTACTCTACCGATCACCATGAAATTTTGCACATCTATACGTTCGCAGGGGTTCAGAAAAGGATAAAGAGTACCTTTCACCAAGAAAAAGATATCATCCCGAGCGAAGCCGCGGGCAACAGCTAGTAAATTATAAGTATCTATACATACATACATAAGTGTGTCAGGATCGTACCAAATGGAAATCCGTAGTCTCTGCCTAACCCTCTGGGAAACAAGCGTGATTCTATGGATGTATGTATGTACATACATACATATTGATACATAGCGATTCTCGCCATTTGGGTATAACATAGCTATCTAGGTTATACCCAAATGGCGACAATCGCTAACAATCGGGGCATTTCCAGACTGAACTTTTTAATAGAAAACCCAAATAACATATTGCCTGACCTCATGGTGAGATCGGCCAGAAACTTTTACCTGCAAAGTAATATTTGTTATTATAGATGACTAGATGTGCCCGCGGTTTCACCCGTGTTTATCGTTACTGCTCCGACCCCGTGGATCGTAGCGTGGTGTTATATAGCCTTCCTCGATAAATAGGCTATCCAACACCAAACAAAATTTTTCATTTCGAATCAGTAGTTCCTGAGATTAGCGCGTTCAACCAAACAAACTCTTCAGCTTTATAATATTAGTATAGATTTATAATTTTGGCAAAAACAATGTATCTATTAAATTGAAATCAACTCAATCACCGGGATGACAATCTTCACGATTGGCTGCAAAATTAAACTTTTGACCAATGTGTCTTTATTTTATATCGATGTTAATTTAAAATACGTACGATTGTTTTATATTACGATGGTCTTGCATAAAATTAAAACGTATAAGGAGTGGGCGGCGTTTGAATGGTTAACAAAAATGTTGTTTATAATTAATTATTTATACAAAAATCGAATGATGAGAATTCTATCTGTCTTAGGTAAAAAAAAATTTTAATATAGAAAATCTCATACTACATATATGGGGAAGAAGGCCTTAAGCACGGCTGTGTTTAAGACACACTGGTTGACAGATTTAAACTATTTATTATAACTATTATTTATTTGTCTAGCGCGCATTAGAGCACCAATTAAAATGAGCAAATATTCTGACATTTTTGACAACCATGTGTTATAGAATTCCGTGTT
This sequence comes from Catocala sponsa, assembly GCA_963564715.1. Lineage (NCBI taxonomy): Eukaryota > Metazoa > Arthropoda > Insecta > Lepidoptera > Erebidae > Catocala > Catocala sponsa. The sequence goes on along the minus strand of OY751348.1, from coordinate 14,872,121 downwards.
TATAATAAATAGTTGTCTATGTCCAGCAATGTACTGTGTAAGCCAGATGATTAATTGTATATAAAGAAACAAACAGTATAACTACGAAAGCGTGACGCTGTTTTAGGCAAATTCTGAACAAATTTTGTTTTTTCATTCAGATGTATGTGGTCTTTAATCATCAGACTTTCGTAGGTGATTCATCTCAGTCACATCAATGATGATAACCATCGAAATATTTGTCTCCGCGATGAGACCATTACAAAGTATCGCATATAGATATGTTTGGGTACTAGGAGCGCAGCGCATAAGAGGAAGCTGTGTAAATAGGTGTGAGACTGAGACCATCCGGCCCGACGCGCTAATGGCTGGGACATGGCGCAAGATATGAGAAAAAGAGGTTGGAATAAGGGCAATTGATTAATAGACATTTATGATGACTATGATAGGGACATCATGCGAACGTTTACTGAAGAAATAAATTCATTATGAATATTATGAGATCATGTATGAGTGTTGCGTAATAGACCAGGATCGTTACGTTTATTTCATTCTAAATTGAAATTACAATTTTTTTTTTCTGCCGACAATTCCTATCTTCTTCTATCTACTGAAGCATATTTTTAAAATTCTTTAGTAAGTAATTAAGTTTTTAGCAAAGAGTACCTGTACAGAAACAGAACTTTTTGTATTATCAATGTTATTTTCGTAAATTTTTTAACATATCATACATCTAATGGTCTCCAAGCTCCTGAGCCCTTTACAAACGCTACCGCTCATCCATCAAACCAGCTTATTCCCCAAATTAATCGCTCAGTCCAGCTTGATGAGGCGACTAGACGCAGCCACAGACGATCACGTGCAATGCAAATGAAAACGGCCTTTACCGTTTTAATTTAAACTAATGTTTAGCTAGTTTAGTTGAATTTACGGAGCGTGTGTTGAATGCGTTTAGTACTGCCCTGTATGTGCACTTATTTTATTTTGTAGTTTCAGCGCCATCATAGAATTTATTTGGCATGCAAATAAATTTGTTTGCGATTTAACCGTTCAAAATATGGACTCACTGACCTCAATACTTTATCAATCGATCAGTCAGCCCGTTGCAGTTCACTGCTGGACAATAATGCTTTGTATTTCGTTGTAACTGATAAGAGTTATCTAATTAAATTACTCTCAAAATAAACTCAATCAGCCAATCAAATGTTTTATTGATTGGCAAATATGAGAGCAGAACTTTTGGGTTGGATATATCAACTCAAAAGTTCTGCTCTCATATTTATTTTAACCTTTTGGTTTGCGAAGGTCAAATGCAAAAAGTCGATTTACAAAGCTGTACAGAAACGATATCTTTTTCACAAACATTGGTTAGATAGATTAGATGTCATTGATGCTTAATTTACTTCACAATTGGATTAGTTGATTATAATAAGTAGATTCTTAGACAATAGTCGTAAATAACAATATTTAAATTAATAAAATAATGCAGCCACATCTATGTTTATTATTCAAATTTCCATGTGCAAATAAAATAAGTAAAATCGAACAAGCAATACATTTTCCCAAAACTACCAGGCATTCAGACTCGGCGGGAGATCGATACGACACCTGTGCGTTGCCATGACGACGCGAGGGCGCCATCCGACACCGGCGCGTAATTTGAAATTCGAACCGCGCCATAATGTCTGCGTTGGGAGGCGCGTGCCCACTATTTTCGACAAAATTACTCGTAATTTCGAATAGGGATGGGTGTCTTCGAAATAATTAAGGGTGTATCCTGTCTGAGTTGATTTTGAAATAAACTGGCTGTAAAACGAGTCGCTGAATGATATAAAACATATCACCGATGGCTGACATTAGTTTTAGAACGTACATTTTAACTGGGCTTGTGAATTATAGTCACTAACAGACGTTATTATTTCTTCGTATTCTTTTATTATAACATACTTATAACTCTTTGTTTTTTTATGAGTTATATTTATGATCTCTGTAAAATATACGAGTAATTCATGTAGTCATGTACTATTAATAAGTATGGCGAACATAATTATGTATCTTTCATTGTTACGCAACTTTCGAATGGCCGTCATTTAGATACGCTGTAAACTCTATAAAGCCGTAGGTCTAAAGCTGGAAGCATGCTGACAAGAAAAAGTACGTGCATCCAAAAAAATGGCTATTTTAAAGAGATACAAACCTTCAAGAAAAGATCGTACTCCGTTTTAAAAGGCCGGCAACGCATTTGTAACTAACTCCTCTGGTGTTGTGGGTGTCCATGGGCGGCGGTAATCGCTTATCATCAGGTGATCCGCCAGCTCGTTTGCCTCCTTTCCCACAAAAAAAAGAGTAGCCATGGGTTTCATGCAGGTTTATTCCCATGAGCTCAATATTTTGCCTAAATAGGTTTAGGCAAAATATACAACTGGCAAGTAACTTAAATTTTATTTCAGTAATTTCACTAAACTCACTAACTCATAAACTTTGACGTTCATATAAGTTACTTTGTGACATAAATGAATAAATGATTTTTGACATTGACTTTGACGTCAGGTAAAAGAGTCACTTTACATCATAAGCACACTGGCAATTAATATTTCACTACCTAAGGGAACAAAGATTTGATAGCTTATACTGTCATTTACAATAAGTAGGTACAATTTGAGTGAACATGTTAACTAAGACGTTGTAATTTGGTATTAATGAGTAGGACAAGACAATCCGTCTGGAGTCGTATTCGGCGAAGTGGCAGTTGCACTAATAGCCTAGCTACACTAACAGGGCGAATTGAGACAATGTGCATTAGTGATGCGCGTTATTGCATTCGAATGTATTCGAAAACAGTTGTCACATCGGTTATGTAAAATGCAGCTTATTGCATTTCTACATAGAGATGTGATTTTAATGTTATATATATATTTTTTTAATTCGTCAATCGATGTACAGACGCCGGCGTCTAGAGACGCAACGCTTTAATCAATTACAACTAAGCTCACAGGTAAAATTCTATGCCAGAAGACACTATATGTATATGCTTTTTTATTCTTATAAAGTGTGATTTAGATATTATGTTAATAAATTCTTTCTGTAGTAGCACTGTGGTCAAGCAAGCCTCATCATTATCCTCCACGACTGAAACAAAGTTGACTACACGTGGTTGTGATCCACTGCCAAACTTTTCGGGATTTTATTCAGGCTTGAAAGATGTTTTGCCGAAAAACACAATTCCTATAAAATTTCTGGCTTTCTTTTTCTCTCAGTACCAATACAAGATTGTAGTTAAAGTCCTTAGGGCCTCACCGATCGATGCTGAGCTGCTTGCGACCAACTGTAACTCGCTGCTTTGACTAGGCTTCTTTATTAATATCTACTAAGGTAGCAAACACACATATTTGTGAGGGGTCATCTTAGGTATTACCGACCCAAAAATTCATTCTTCTTTGAATCGAAATGACGTCTGTAGATTAAAGCTATTGCACAAATAACAGCGATGGGAGGAAATTCCTTTGGAACTGTACGTGACCAGTTTGATCCTGGTCATGTATCTACCTAATTGCAGACGTCTCACGCTGCGTTTTCCGGCCCGGGATCGCCACTCGGCAGCTAAAATTACAATCAAGTAAATTACGTATTGGATGTTATAATGGCTGGGAGCGACCAGGACATCATAAATAACGAGCAATTAACACTTTGCAGTCATAACTCATTGTACAGTTCGACAAATGAACTGGTATTTCGACGTGCCGCGTTGTAAAGCTTGGTTTGACCGAAAGCGGAGATGAGTTGTGATGAGCGGTGTTGAGAACTGAGATCTCAACGAATATACGTAAAATGTAATATAGGGAAACAGATTGTGGCTGAGTGTACAGATGGCAATACTTCGTTCTATGTACACCATAAATATTCTTAGTATAGGTATGTATGTCTATACGCAAATGACTTCATAACCTTTCGACTTTTTTTTTTTAGTGATTGGGGACTTAGTGTTTATATACTTTCTTTTTTACAATTGTTTTGTTTTTCGGGTTAAGGTCATTTTGTTGGAAACTAAAATCAGCAATTGATTTGCATGTCATTACATGGAAATATAATCCAATCTGAAAAAATATGTGACCTGTTACTAGCGTTAATTCTAACCTTTGCTTTACTTTTAGTCTGTGATTTATAAATATATAGCATTGACAGGATACCAGTATATACCTATGCATAAAACTTTTGAAATAGTCATTCTTCTCATGAGAACTCTTACCTTCCAAGATATTTTGTTTTACATAGCTCATCTCTAAAAATGTTCAGACATGCGCACACTTGAAAATCCGTCTCTGATAACATAAAACATCTCATCATCGTTCATCTCCGGTTGTGCATATACCTAGCCTTGTTATAGGCGAGAATTAATGCAACTTCCAGTCCAATGCATCAATTAGCTCGGCATCAAACGAGTAGGTCAATTTTTATTAACGAACGACTTGTCTGCGCGCTAAATGGCAGACGTGCTAAGGGTCTTCACACGTCACTATGACGTCACCGCCTGCGGTTTAAAAAGACAACTACATTGCCATAGAACTGACCTATGAAGCACCTTGAGAACAAAATTAAATTAAATAATACAAAAATGTTTATTTGACACAAAAGAAAATACATTCACAGTGGGTATTTTAAAGAGATGTGTCTGTTTTAGGTTTAATCAAACATTCAATATATTTTCCTATAATTGCACGTACTTTCTGAAAAACGTTCCAACTCACACTCGGGTCAAAATCGAGTTATTATTAGCAAATTAGTCACGGGGCTACTATTTACTAGCTGGAAAAATTTGGTAGCTCTACTATCACTCTAAATATGAAATCATGACTTAGTAGCCCAACCCACATGTATGAAGAAGCAATACGGGATTGAACTTCAATCACGATTATCTCAAAATGTTAACTTTGTGGTTTGGAACGTTTTTCAGAAAGTACGTCCAATTATGCAAATCATTCGATAGCGTTGCAAAAATGTAAGTATTGATAAAAAAATACTACTGAGCCTCTAACCTTGTACTTTAGCTACATAACTGCCAGTGGTAACACCAAAAACATTAGAAGGTAATGTATTTCGGTAAAACTAGCTGGAATAACTACAGAAAAAGAGATCAGATGACAGCACGGATGGCGTAGTGGTTTAAGTGGTCGCCTCGCTAGTGCCACTGCGCCTAGTGTTGTGGGTTCGAATCCCATAAGGGACAAAATTATGTGTCATCCACAAATAGTTGGACCGAGTTTGGGTGTTCTTCGTGTCCGTTGTTTGAATGTTTGTGAAGTCCTGCGCGACACAGGCTATATTTCTAGTGCAGGAGTTGTCTATTTAAACACGAACAAGTAAACAAGATGAAATTCTTAGCGCTCTGGTCTTAATCCGTTGCCATTTTATATGTTTAATACTTTTATTCAAGACCTTTGGTGGCCGACGAGCCAGCGTTCGGCGCTGCACTTGATAAAGATTATCTATATTTCGTCTTTATAATATAATATTCTACCACATACACACAACACCATCTAGCCCAAACTAAGCAGAGCTTGTACTATGGGTACTAGACAATGGATAGGCATACATATATACCTTTTTTTTTTGTAAATACATAGGTACATATTATACATAGAAACACCCAGATCAAGACAAACATCCATGTTCATGCACACAAATGTTTGACTTGTGCGGGAATTGAACCCGCGACCTCAGACGTGGCAGTCGGTTACACTAACCACTACGCCATTGAGGCCGCCTAAGCTCTTTGCATAAGCTAAGCACACAACACAGCTGCTTCTTATCTTAAGCTAAGAGGCAGAAGATATTATTCTGCCTGTTATTTCGGACGTAAATCCACTTGGCTTCTGAAATTAGGCATGCATGGTGAAACCAAAATGCTCGGGACCAGCAATGAGTAAACATTTCGGACAATTAGTCGTCATCTGTGGATTGATTTTGAGTCGGCTTTTTCTAATATAACCAGATTTGACTGGATATCAGTTTTTACACGGAGCGACTGCCATCTGACCTCCGCAACCCGAAGGCTAACGATACCCTAAGGCTAGACCAGTGTCAGGATATTAGAGGGTACTGGCTTTACCAATAACGACTGCCATAGATGTTGATGGCAGCCGGGACCGACGGCTTAACGTCTCCTAGGCACGGAGCAGGATTTTGATGTAATTTAATAAAAATATTAGCCTCTGTCTATATGCATCCATTATTCGGACTTAAATTATTACCCTACTGTTGCAGCAAGATCTGTCCGTCGTCGTTTTAACTGCAAACATAATAAATGGACGAATTTAGTATTATATAACGGCTAACGCTGTAATCAGCGTTAGCCCAGTGGGAGACCGTTAGACTGCCACGCAGAGGTATTGAGTTCGAACCCAAGGCGCGCATCTCTGACTTTTAGAAATTATATGCGTATTAAATAGTTAATTATCGCTTGCTTTAACGGTGAAGGAAAATATCGTAAGGAAACCTACATATCTGAGAGTTCTCCATAATGTTCCCGAAGATAATATGTGAAGTCTGGCAACCCGCAATGGGCAGTGGTGGACTATAGCCTAACCCTGCTCACACTGAAAAGAGGCCCGTGCCCAGCAGTGGGACAGTTTAATACAGGGCTGATATTATTTAGTATTATTTTTTTATTGTTACTAGCTTCACCCGCAGCTTTGCTTGATCAGGACTAGTACTCTTTTTCTGCATGACAGGTACGCTATGTCCTTTTCTATTCCCCTGACAACATGTATGCGAAATTTTATGATAATCAGTCGAGTAGTTAAAGCGTGAAATCGGAACAAACAAACAAACAATTCACATATTCACATTTATAATATTAGTTAGGATGACTTCAATCAATCAATCAGCCCACCGCAGCCCACTGCCAGACATAGGCCTAGATGACTTGCAGCTCCAAAATTTAATCCGTTCGGCAGATTAAAATACAATTCAATAAAATTGGGTCACGTCAATTTATCCGTCACATAATAATGTAGTGTGTTTTATAGATAAATAGTTATTATCAATATCAGACGCGTTATCGCGTACACACATGAACCGATGTCTCACACATTACGTGATAACGATTCGTACGTAATGTATCTATACTACTATAGAAATTTAACAGACGTGCACTATCTCTGATAGTCTATACAAATAAATAAAATTGAAGTGTCTGTTTGTAATGTCAAAATAACGGCTTTTTATCATTAGATAAAAACAGATAGACAGACATAAATTTTAAAACCTTATATCTTTTCATATGCTAATGCATATGAAAAGATATAAGGTTTTAAAATTTATGTCTGTCTGTCTGTTTGTTTGTTCCGGCTAATCTCCGAAACGGCTGAACCGATTTTGACGGGACTTTTATTGGCAGATAGCTGATGTTATAAGGAGTGACTTAGGCTACTTTGATTCTAGAAAAAAAATAGGGTTCCGCGGAGACAAACACTTTTTAGTTAAAATCTACGCGGACGAAGACGCAGATAACAGCTAGTATAATTATAAAAAAGCTATTTAGTATTTCTTGGAAATTCGTAGTCTCTGCCTACCCCTCTGGGAAACAGGCGTGAATCTATGTATGTATGTATTTAGCCTTTTTATTTAGTTAAGTACTATATTTTTAAAAAAGCAGCGATAGCCTATTGGGAGATTGTTAGACTGCCACACAGGGGTCTCGATTGATCCCAAGGCGCACATCTCTGACATTTTAAAGTTATGTGTGTTAAAATAGTTAATTATCGCTCGCTTTAACGGCGAAGCAAAACATCGTGAGGAAATCTACATGTCTGAGAGTTCTTCATCATGTTCTCGAAGATATGTCAAGTCTGCTAACCCGCATTGGGCCAGCGTGGTGGATTATGGCCTAACCCATCTCACAATGAGAATAGACCCGTGCCCAGCAGTGGGACAGTTTAATACAGGGCTGATAATATTATACAACTTTTGTTCGAAAAAAATGATTTTTGAAATCCACTTTAAAATGAATATGATCAATACATTTAAATCTAGTGCTACAGATAATTTTATTGTCAAAAGAAACAAAAAGAATGCACGGTACTGTTTGTGACGCATGAGTTAAATGCAGATGTGCGATGGATATAGCGAGATACTCTCAATATACCTATCCTCTTCTTTCCTCATATAAAAATATGAGTGGCTCTTTTATTATGCTTCGAAATTTCCTTCAATTTGTATGACATTCTATGACGACAGGAATAGGTCGGAAAAGAGCAATCCGGCTTATTCCTAACGTCACCATATTATTCGAAAGGGTAGGGTCTACCATACAAGAAACTTATTATATTACTTGTAAATTAAGTATTCTTATTATCCCTACTATATCCTAATCCTAATCCTAACTATCCTAACTATGCTAATCCTAATCCTAACTTCCTAATCCTAATCCTACCTACAATATTATAAAAGCGAAAATGAGTTTGTTTGTTTGTAACCTTTTCACGCCTAAACCACTGAACCGATCACCAATTTTGCATATACGTTGACAGGTGTACAGATACCAACATAGGCTACCTTTCATCATGAAAAAAATACTGAATTCATCATGAATAAAACAATAATAACGTTCGTATGATAATAGATGGCGCCACGTGACTTTCGAATCATCATTGAATTATATTATTACAAGCAGAGTACAACCCGAATTTATTGTCAAATTCTAAATTAACGCGAGCGATTAATTCTAATTATAATAATTATTATAATTCAATCATGATTCGAAAGACACGTGGCGCCATGTATTATCATAAGGACGTTATTGTTGTTTTCCTCGGCAACAGTAACTTTTTCAGGATGAAAAGTAGCCTATGTCCGTTTCTGTACACCTGACAAAGTATATGCAAAATTTCAGGATGATCGATTCAGTGGTTTAGGCGTGAAAAGGTAACAAACAAACTCATTTTCGCTTTTATAATATTAGTTAGGAGTTAGGATTAGGATTTATTGCTTTTAGGCAATTAGCTATCTATTTCAATTCTGTGTCGTCTTTAATCTATGACCCACCTCGATTGATTAAAGAATACCGAACTACTTACACGTATCAGTCACCTACTACATTACATAGAGAAATTTATCAGTATTTGTTATATTATGTAAGGAAACCAACGTTTTGTATAAGAATAAAATTATTTAGTTAAATAAATAACCATTCTTTAAAATAAACATTTCCGTGTACGGTAGTGCGGCAAGCCAAGTTAGTAGTGTTCACCTAATTTATATAAAAATTCAGTGTTAGTCGTAAAATGATGCATGGTATTAAAATGACCGGTGTAAAGTATTTGCAAAAAAAATATCTTTTATATAAATTTAATCACTTTAATTACATACACATGTTTTAAGTGAAGCAGCCAATGGTGCCAATTCTGTTGTCACAAAATTCTCTAAACTTAACTAAAAATCACTAAAATTTTGTTTAGTCCTGTCACTTTTAACGATTTCAGATTACGAAATATCATTTGACAGGACTAAACTAAATTTTAGTTAAGCTTAGAGAATTTTCTGACAACAGAATTGGCACCATTGTATAGTTGACGTTACCTAGGAATTTGAGTAAAATAATAAATAAGTGAATCGTTTCAATTTATCAGTGTTGTAGTATGTGAGTGTGGATATATGAGACTAGATAATAATGTATACCCTTAGTTCTCAAAGTGGTCCAGGTGGACCCCAGGGGCCCACGGGAGACTCGACGGGGGTCTACGTTGGCGTGACAAAAAAATGGAGGTTCACAATTCGTAAGCGGGGGTCCACGAAAATTTATTTGACTTCACTTTTTCGGTAGAAAATTACTAAAATAGGTCAGACCGTAGGTTCACTCACGAGAATTAAAAAAAAATGGTTGGGCCATAGAGATTTGGTAAAATTTTTTAATTGCATGAACTTGTTTGCTTCTTCACCAATATAAATAGGAATGCCAGGGAATAAGGTAGAAATGTAGCTGCAGGGGGTCCACCGGAACCAGCTAAGTTTTAAAAGTGGTCTATGAGAAAAAAGTCTGGGTACCTCTGGTGTATACCATTGAGTTTAAATCTACTAGAGAATACATCTCAGCAAAAATTTGGAACACGAGTTAAAGTGACTGCACGGATGGCGTAACGGTATAAGTGGTCGTCTCGACACTGCCACCACGCCGAACGTTGTGGATTCGATCCCCACACGGGACAAAACTTTGTGTGAACCACGAATGGCTGGTTCGAGTGTGAGTTTTCTTTGTGTCCGTTGTTTGAGCGTTTGTAAAGTCCTCCGCGACACATAAATTATTACAAGTGCGGGAGACGTCTTTTTAAAAGAGAAAATAGAAAACATTTTCTCTATGTCACTTTGCCGATTATTGTAACGACACGTTTGAGGGCAAAATACGATTATCTAAAACATTACATCATACATATGTTACGTTACTACTTCATTAATATTGCACTCAAACGTGTCGCTCTAGTAATAGCGTGGCTTAGATTGAGTGAGTTACAGACCATGCACTTTAACTTGTATTACAAAAAAAAAGAATTTGGGGCAGTGTTTGGGGACTGCCTATAGAAATGAAAACTTTAATCCTTGATCATAAACACTTCTTTATAAACCAAAAATAATTCAAAAATGTAAAGCGTTCGGTGACGGTGACGAGAGTTCCATGATTTTGTTAACCCAAGAAGTGCTCAACGCGCCTAAAGAAGTTTTCACTTCAAAATTTACTTGCGATGTCTCCTCTTGTACCTACGTAGAAAATAAGTACGTACTAAATAAGTATTGTAGACACGACATAATTAGTAACATTGTATTGTCTAAAAATGCGTTTGAATTATTAATATTGAATAATGATTATGTACTTTAACCGATTTGGGATTAAATAATAAATATCATGGATATTATAAAGGTCACATTTAAAACGTATTTATTCTTTTTCATTGTTCGTTCTATTAAATTGTTCATTTACATGAATAAAGTAAAAACATTTTATTTTTGTTTACATTAAGTTTACTAGGTAGATATCTATTGTAAAACAAACTATAGGTACAGGCATGGGTATATTTACAAATGGTTAACAAGTGACTGTTTATTTGCCTGGACCTAGCAACTAACCTAAATGTAGCTTCAGTAACTTAGTAAACTCACTAACTAATAGCCTAGACCTTCATAAGCTTTGCTCTTTAACTAAAATGGCTAAATGATTGATTTGACTTCGATTCGTTTCGATTCCTCGTATTTGCTGCTATGAGTTCATTTTATTTTATTGCTCAGTTCACGCAAAAGCAACACATAATAAAAAAAAACGCAACCTTTTCGGTAAATAGCTGTATTTCTTGTACTACTGACCTTTGAATAATCTTTAGTGTAATTCATTGAATGGTTTTCATTTTCGCAGTAGCAAGTGCTTTGTGCTGTCGTTCAAAATGTTTAATTACAAGTATTTAAGCAAGGAACATCTAAGAGGATTAAATAAATATAAGGTGAGGGATATTTTTGGATTTGGACTTAGTACTTTAATTATGTTATGATTGTACCTAATAGTATTTAGCTTATAATTTTATCGGCAATAGATTATTAGCGTTTGATATCTTGACTAGTTATAAATTGCTAATATTTATCGGTGATTTATTATTTATTGGAAATAGCCTTCGAATTTGTAATAACTTGTCAAAATGAATTTCATGAATATGTGGTAATTTGCAAATAAAAAAGATGAAGATTAGGTGCAATCATTATAAAAGTGTATATTAGTAAACAAGCAGCGATTTGTGATCAACTCACTGTCAATACGTGGAGTTGTGTGGTTTCGATGCCTAAGTCTGTTATGATGTTTGACTTTTACGTTTTATATTTTGTGCACTATAAGTGAGATTCTCAGTGTTATAAATAAAAGCTTACAATTGAGAGAAGAACTAATGACGTTCAGTAATCAGCCAGACTACTTGGATTAGAGGGATCTAGGTATACTTTTAATGTCTTTGACTTAGATGGTGATGTCGGGAACGCCTCGCCACTTCCATTATACAAAGTTTTCTGGGTTCAATCTCTACACTAGATATAAAAATATTGATTAACTCGTGCCAAGTCTGTGTATTTTTTGTATAATAATAATGTCCTCCAGACCGAATTTCGGTCACGGCGGCCAATCTGAACGGAGGCTGGCCATCTGCGCAGGAGATATTATAGTGCACAAGCGTGTGCGCAAACACAAGTGCACTCTCTGTTCCCTAACACTCAAGATCCGACACGACCGGAGAGAGATCAGGCGCAGGACCAACGGTTTTACGTGCTTTCCGAGGCACGGGGATGTCTAACACAGCCAACTTCCTAACTCCAGGCTGCTATTGAGATTTCTTAGTATATAAACCCAATAACTTTTTGTTGGCCCGACCCGGGATTCGAACCCGAGACCTCATGCACAGCAGTCGCATTCATTACGGCTGCGCCACGGAGGCTTTTTGTATACATTGTTTGTAAAGTCCGTCACAATACGAGAATTAGTTGTAACGGAGAGTCGTAAATTTTACAAATAAACGGGCTGCGTATGATTTGTATAGATACGTTATTTTTTATTTACAGTATAGTGCCATAGACACAAGTCCACTCAGTCAGTATGTGATGCACCCAACATGGAACACCATAACCAAAGTAAGTAATACATCTTTAACTTGAAATAATATTATTGGAGTCCAGTTGCATGTATGATAACGATCCATTTTACATACCCGGATTTGATTAGTGGGTTAGACCGTTGCCAACGGAACCAGTCCTTTAAAATTCTTACAGGCATACAAAACACCTATCACATAACCTATAAAACATTGTTGATAAGTGTATAAACACTTATATGCATAAGCAAGTGCAAGGAATTTTGGTAACAGTCACAAACTTGTTATTTGCTATATGACAAAGTTAATGCTGAAGTAATATCCCTCCCTGATCTTATCATGTCTGCTTACCAGAAGTAGTGTGCTGTTTTTGATCTTGAGTTTCTTACAGGTATCTTCTCATACGCACAACCTTTTCCCTGAACCTTGCAACTAACATAAATGTAAATTCAGTAAATATAACAAACTCACTAACCCCTTTGACGTTCATAAGTGTTACTTTGTGACCTAAGTGAATAAACGATTTTTGACTTTGACTTTGATCTTTGCAATCAAGGGTGAGAAACATACAACATTAGTACTAGTTTCTGGTTAGAAAAAAACCTTTATGTTTATGTTATGTAATCAGACGCGGAAACCGCCATACCTGAGAGTTGTATAAAAATACGATGGCCTTTAGTTCGCATAGTATTGTTATTAGCAAGGTCATAGCTAATATTTCGCATTAATTTGCATATTATTTCAAAATATTTTGAGTTATTGACTTAAAAACTACACAATAAAATACAAAAACTGACATCGCGTTGCTTAACGGTACAGGTCAATTGCTCTATCCAGTCGCTAGTGCGTAATGGAGCCCTTTGTAGTAATGGAGCCCTTTGTAGTAATGACAACATTTAACACGACTTTCTCTTACAGATAATACCGAAATCAATAGCACCGAATCTGATCACGTTCGCCGGTTTCCTATGCATGGTGCTAGCAGTAGTGTTGCTCTCAGTATATGATTACGACCTCTACGCAGCAGGGGGGCGGCCAGGACTCAAAGACTACGCCAGTGAGATACCGAACTGGCTGTACGTGTTATGTGGAGTCCTCATTTTCTTGGCGTATAACTTAGGTATGTGAAAATAATACAGATCTATATATTAATACATAATTGTCGGCTTCGATGGCATAGTGGTTAGTGTAACCGACTGCCATGCCTGAGGTCGCGGGTTCGATTCCCGCACGAGAGAGTTGGGTGACTGTGACAATTATCATCCGTGGTCTGGCGCTATATTAGGTTTTTAAAAGACTAGCATTGTGAATAGCGCTATAGTTTAGTGTTCGAGTTACTTTTTGATTTCGGGTTTTGCTAGTATTAATATAGTCAGATACCTATGCAATAAGCGACATTTTAATCTATTTATTGATGGCAAAACTCATATTTTCGTCCTTGATGGCGTAGTGGTTAGTGTAACCGACTGCCATGCCTGAGGTCACGGGTTTGATTCCCGCACAAGTCAAACATTTGTGTGCATGAACATGGATGTTTGTCTTGGTCTGGGTGTTTATATGTATAATATGTATGTATTTACAAAAAAAAGTATATATGTATGTTTATCCATTGTTTAGTACCCATAGTACAAGCTCTGCTTAGTTTGGGCTAGATGGTGTTGTGTGTATGTGTAGAATATTATTATTATAATATTGCCTCTAAACTCTAAACTCTATAAACTTGGTAAGTATGAGTACCTACTTATATATTAACCATTCTGTCCGTTAAGATGTTTGGTCCAACTACATCACGGCGAATTTATATCTATACTAATGTTATAAAGCTGAAGAGTTTGTTTGTTTGAACGCGCTAACCTCAGGAACTACTGGTTCGATATGAAAAATTCTTTTAGTGTTGGATAGCCTATTTATCGAGGAAGGCTATAGGCTATATAACATCAAGCTACGACCCACAGGAGCGGCGCAGTAACGATAAACGCGGGTAAAACCGCGGGAACATCTAGTCAATAATATAATAATACAATCCTAACTAATATTATAAAAGCGAAAATGAGTTTGTTTGTTTGTTACCTTTTCACGCCTAAACTACTGAACCGGTCATCCTGAAACTTTGCATATACGTTGACAGGTGTATAGAAACGGACATAGACTACCTTTCATTCCGAAAAAATTTACTGTTCCCGAGGAAAACAACAATAACGTTCTTATGATAATAGATGGCGCCACATGTCTTTCGAATCATGATTGAATTATATTATTACAAGCAGAGTACGACCCGAGTTGATTGTCAAATTCTAAATTGATGCGAGCGAAGCTGCGGGCAAAAGCTAGTAGGCTATATAACATCACGCTACGACCAATAAGAGCAGAGCATAAATGAAAAATGTTGCAAAAACGGGGCAAATTCTCTTATGTGGAGCAGACGAAGTGGTTCGGGACAGCTAGTAAAACATACATGCATACATAGATTCACGCCTGTTTCCCAGAGGGGTAGGCAGAGACTACGGATTTACATTTGCTACGATCCTAACACAGTTCTCTGGCTTCATTCACATTCCTCATACACGCTCGCCGGTTTAAGAAGCTCTTAACCTAGCCTTTGTCCAAAACGTCTCCGATCTGATCAAGAAACATTCGCCTGCCTCTTGCGACTGTTCCATTCACTCTAGCCTTATTAACTTTCTTAGTCAGTCTTTTCTCGTCCATTCTTTCTACATGCCCAAACCAATATAATGTTCCCAAAATGCCGTGACTTTTGTATAGTACAGTCAGCGACATAAGTAACTTACTTATTATTATTCTATACTAATAAAATGTGTTTAGAATAAAATATAATTTGTACTTTAATATTATGAAGCTGAAGAGTTTGTTTGTTTTGTTTAACGTACTAATCTCAGGAACCACTGGTTTGAATTAAAAAAATATTTTAGTGTTGGATAGCCCATTTATAGAGGAAGGCTATAAGCTATATAATATCATGCTATGACCGATAAGAGCGCAGCATCAATGGAAAATGTTCCAAAAACAGAGAAAATATGTGACGCAGACGAAGTTGCACGGGCCAGCTAGTAGGTACACAATATCTAGTGTATGATAGAGCTTTTCAAAATCTTGGACACGTTTATCGCCTTATGCCGCTGACTATACGTGCTTTGCTTCCTTGCTAACACAATATACAGGGTTGATTTTGAAATCGTGTAATTCCTTTTAACCGCGCATTCTCCTGGTGATGTAGAGCTACCTTTTTTTTTTTTACTTGGGCCAATGCTTTGACCCATACCTCTCCGCGGGGCGATTATTTCGGGCTATAGTTATGTCGGGCTCATCGGGGAAAAGATACCCCCGTAATACCGACTAAACCTACCACAGTGTTCCTCGACATGACCAAAGACGGCGAGGCCGCGCGAATCACTTTCACATTCAATCGCGACCCCGCCATGGTTTCGGCCCGCCGTGTGAAACGGCAGGCCACTACACAAAATACTTCCTCCACCGGCCCCCTGGGGGGACCAAGACACTACACAGAGGCGCACGCGGGAACACGCACGCCGCCTCTCGGACCTGACCATATTTTTTTTAAATTAGAATTATGTTTTTGGAAATATAATGTACTGATTTTTTTTCGTGGAATGGTTTCAGATACCTAGTCATATGTTAACCACCCGACACGATCTGAATATTTTACTAATTTAAAAAAATAACATAACAATAACTGATGTCGTAAATAATAAGGGGTAATAAAAAGGACCGCACGTTATTAATTACGACATTAATTATTGCTATGTTATTTTTTTTCAATTAGTAAAAAATTAAAATTGCCTCGGGTGGTTAACATATGACTATCTGAAACCATTTTACGAAAAACAACGGTACATTGATTTTTCCAAAAAAATAATTCTAATAAAAAAAAATATGGTCAGGGTTATTAATTATTAGATATATACCATCAGTAGAAGACGTGGTTAAATGGAATTACACTATTTCAAAATCATTATGTATACATTTCCAGAGTTTATTTTTGTTCTACGGAGTTTAGCGTGACTATTTGATATTTTTTCATGAGTGTTCTGTAATCTGTTGGTGTGTTGTGAATCATTGTTGTATATGCTTGACCTTGGCGTCCAATTGTCCTATATACCATATCCCACGTATGCTAACTATTTACATGATGATTCACTTTATAAAATGAGTGTTGGTTTATTCCCGGTTTTAAAAAAGACATGCACATTTACAGATACTAGCGGTCACCAAGTGCTCGAAATTCGACCCAAGTTTGCCCGTAAGATATTGCTGATATGTGTATTGATGTATGTAACCATACTTACGCCCTTCGACTGTAGTATTTTTTCATTCATTTAATTTATTTCTAATGCATATTTTATATAAATATTAAGATTCGCCCCTCGTTCTCCATATAAACTTTAACCGTGCCAAATTTCATACTCCTCCGTCCGCCAAATTTTCATAAAAAAGTTTACAAAGGGTACAAAGTTTTTGCTTCACGTATTAGTATATAGATTTATGTATGCACATAAAGTTGTTAATGTATATGAACAAAACGTAGGTATAAATAACCTAGTTCGAATACTTTATTTGCTACCGTAAAAATGTTTAATGGATATCTAATTATTTAATTCTAAATAAATAAATGAATATAAAAATATTAGGAATGTACTTACAGATAAACCTCATATACATAGGTATCTATCAGGAATATACATAGATATAGACCTACATTACTTTCTCTATATATTTTATCAAGGCAAAAATATATTTTTTAAATAGGTAGTATTCGGAAAATAGTTTTGCCTGTCATAGGTTGTTTATTAAAGAAGGTTATGTGTCTGTAACCTTTCTTACATTACGCTACAATCCTTGCAAATGTAGCCACAACGTATAGTTAGTTAAACCCTCTAGCTAAACTGAAAGCTTGTATTTGAAAAAGGTATCAGCAGTGTAAGAAGTTGAGATTGAACCTAAGACATTACAATCGCTACCTTAACCATTAGGCTACCAACGAAACCTAGTCCTAGCTAAACTAAGTCCTTATTAAAGAGCAGCGATAGCTCAGTGGGGAGACCAACAGACTGCAATGCAGTGGGTCTCGGGTTCGAACACACGTCGCGCAGCTCTGACTTTCGGAAGTTATATGACTTTTCGAAATTATGTGCGTATTGATTGACAATTATCGCCTGCTCCGTGCCTCGGAGAGCACGTTAACCCGTCGGTCCCGGCTGCCATGAACATCTATGGCAGTCGTTATTGGGAGAGTGTCGACACAAAAGATCCCACTGGGTCGAAGTGTCACCAGTCTGCACTGACTGGCCCCCACATAAGATAAGATAAGATAAGTCCTTATTACCCAACCACACACGTACTACGATCTTTAATGTATTTAACAATGTTGTATTATTCCCAGACGGTCTGGACGGCAAGCAGGCCCGTCGGCTGGACGTGTCGGGCCCACTGGGGGAGCTGTTCGACCACGGTCTCGACTCCTACATCGTATTCCTCATACCCTACACCATCATATCTATCTTCGGAAGAGACCAGGAGTTCTCTGTGTCCTGCTTCAGGTATTATCATTTAATTGCTTGATTTTATTCTAACTATGATAACAGCGATATCGTAGTGGGTGATTTTTGGACTGTCACGCAGACGTCTCCAGAGGGATTTCATACACCTTTGACTTTTCAAAGTTATGTTAGTTATTATATATTAAATATTTAACTGTCTCCGTGGCGCAGCGGTATTGAATGCGACTGCTGTCCTTGAGGTCTTGGGTTCGAATCCCGGGTCGGACCAACAAAAAGTTATTGGGATTTTCTGTTAAAAAATCTCAATAACTGTCCGGAATTAGGAAGTTGGCGGTGTTAGACACCCCCGTGCCTCGGAAAGCACGTAAAGCCGTTGGTCCTGCGCCTGATGTTTCTCCGGTCGTGTCGGATTACCGTCCCATCGGATCATGAGAGTTAGGGAACAGAGAGTGCACTTGTGTTTACGCACAAACCTGTGCACTATAATATCGCCTGCGCAGATGACCAGTCTCCGTTAAGACTGGCCGCCGTGGCCGGAATTCGGTCTGAATTGAATATTGAATATTGAAATTATTAAATATTTAATTATTGTTCCCTTTTGTGAAGAAAACACTTTGTGAGGAAACCTGCATGTCTACGCATTACAGATTCCTAAAAAAGAATAAACTTTTATTCGACTTGGCAATGCTGTCAGTATTCTGGGCACTACCAGTCGACAAAAATGGGAAGGAATTTTGTTACTACTCTGAAGGAGGGGTTCTAATTAATTGTCTTTTTAATTCAAGTTTATTTTGGCTTGCTTTATATTATGAATAAGCTAATAAGATAAATATATTTTATAATTATTCATCTTAATTATCTATATTCTTAGTACAGGCAAAAAGTAGTTCTGCTTTGCCTAAGTATTCTTCTTCTTCTTCTTCTCCCTAGCCTTTATTATTCCCAAGTCACTTGGGGTCGGCTTTCTAGTCTAACCGGATTTGACTGGATATCAGTTTTTACACGAAGTGACTGCCATCTGACCTCCGCAACCCGAAGGCTAACGATACTTTGCCTAAGTATTATTGGAAGAAAAAGAAATGCGTTATAGGTACTATATTACATAACAATAATCTAAAATTATTGTTATGAATATGATATATATGAATATGTGTATTAATTTTAAAACAAACTAAAATAAAGTTTTCGTAAATGTAACTCGGACTAAAGTTAACGGCCCATGAAATTGAATCTGCCATAAACGATGGGTCCCACTGAGCTTCACACTATTATTACGACTTAACATATTAAATTTAACGTGATGATTTCTAATAATAATGAGTTCTCCCCAAGAGCTTAAAACTAAATAAACTAATAAACTAATCTCACTACAATCGATTCTAGTCCTGAGTGTATTCCAGTTTATTGTTAAATAAAACCTTGTAACTAAACATATAATATAATTTTTATGTAAAGCAGGCTTCTGTTTGAGCACGATAGCACCCTTTGTTAGGTGACGATCGCGATGTTTGCTACTTTCATTACCATAAGCTTTGTCTGCTGCACCAATTTTAATATTCAGTCTACGCCAACTAGACCTATTTCTACTAGCCAAGCCAAAGAATAATAGCTATTACTAGATAAGGAAGTGACAATCACTCATGCAGCAGTACGACGACGAAGGATCATTCTCTCATCAAATTATCTCGGCCTCAAACATAAAGTTTTGCGAGATAATTTTTGTACTCTAACATTGTATTGGAAATGAATAAACGAATAAAAAAATAAAAATTGGTTGTCACCGCTCGCGCGCGTACAAGGAGTAACTATAATATGTATGTTCGGCCAGGTGCACAAGTCGAGTAGCAATACTAGCAATTTTAAAAAGCGATAGAATCACAACAAGTTGTACTTACGACCTTTTTCAATAAAATCATTGCACACATACACATAAACCCGCCTCACTTATACTATCGCCTGTTCTAATTATGATTGTGAGTATTAATTTCAAATAAACAAGTAATTGATGTTGTAGCTACGTTGATAATAGTGCGATCTAAAATGTAACGCTTGTAGGTTCGATCTCCAGGAAGAGATTATCTTTTTGTATTAAGTTAATTTTCGGTAATCATATTTTGAAATTATTTTTTATAATGAAATATTATTGTTATAAATTAAATATTTTTTTTTTAAATTATAATTTGCATTATTTCTTTTTTGATTAAAAACAAAAACAAATGTGTTTTTTTAGTAATTGAACTAATTCTGACAAACAATAATTATTATAATAATAAAATAATGTAATTATTAGTTTATTTTCTAAAAAAACACTTTTTGTGTTTTTTTATCGTACTAGCATAATAATTAGACAAAAATAACGTTTATCTTTAATATTTGAAAATTTCAGTAATAAAAAACAATAAGTGGAAGTAGAGGACCCCAGGATTTGAACCACCGTCATTATATTTCATATTTTTATTTTTTAGTGATAAAGTGGGAAGACTCGTTAACCGCTCAGCTATCGCAACCTGCGATACAATAGGCAAATAAAAGCATTCATAATTGACCGAGACATTATTGTTGAATATAAGGGATAGTAGTTATTATAGTTATATTATTACAAGAACTCGTTTTTGTCTAGCCATGCACACATGCGCATGACGAACTTCACCTACTTACTATCATTACATTGAATATTGTTTCCTTGTTTGCATTAAAACATCCAAACACAAAGATATTTGCTCGGATCAATATGCGAATGTATACCTTACGATGCTACTCGACTTTTGTCTTTGACCGTACGTTGCTTACTTATAGCGTCGTCCTTGTCTCGCTTAATAAAGCTTAAGCCTACAACAATCAGCTCAGTACCTATGTAATGAAGTGGTCTGCAGAACCTACATATATTGATAGCTTGGCTATGTCTGCCAGGCCATACAGTCTGGCTTATTTATATCGAATATGTTTTTGTTACAGAGGATTTTTAGTTATAGTGAGTGTGGTGTGCAACTTTTACATTAGTCATTGGGAGAAGTACAGCACCGGCACTTTGTATTTGCCGTGGGGATATGACGTCAGTATGTGGGTGAGTAGCACTTTTATTTAAAATACTTTAACAGTTAATTAAATTATGGCACTGCCTGTCTGCCTCTTGCCTGACTTGACTAATATTGTGTCTGGGTAGAGATCTGTTTGGATAGACTTAAAGACAGTTTTCGTAATAGAATAAATTCTGAGTCGGGTACTTTACAAACATTTTAATAACAGACACAAGTGGAGCCCAAATACCGAAAATAAATTTGTGGATCATATCAATGTTGGCCTTGTGTGGGGATGGAACTCTACACAGTGGTAGTGGTGAAGCCACCACTTAAATAACTACGCTATCCATACAGTCACGTTTGATCGACTTTCTTACTCTTGTTGCCCGAAGCACCAAAGCACTATTATGTATTTATTTTTAGCCTGTGCCATCACACTGCAGGGCAAAGGCCTCCCTTCGATATTTCCACTCCTTTCTGTCCAGCGCCAATTGTCTCCAATCCCGGTTGAACGCATCCAATTCATCCCGCCATCTCATTCTGGGCCTACCGCGGGGCCGTTTGTTATTTGGTGCCCAGTCTTTGGTGATTTTTGCCCACTCCTCTTCAGACATGCGACAGATATAGCCAGCCCAGTTCCCTTTGAGTTCGGCAGCAGCTTGGCCCTCATCCTTAACCTTTGTTTGGGAGCGCAGAACCATATTTCTGATCTTATCTATCAACTTAACACCGAAAATACTGCGCTCCATGGCACGTTGGCAGACCCCGATGTCGGACTTCTCACTCTTAGTTAATGACCATGTCTTAGAGTAAGTAGGACATGTCGACGAGTTTACCATAGCACTAATCAATATTTTATAGTCATATTGATAAGTTTGGATTATTTTATTGGAATACGTTTTTTAAATTATAAACTTCATTCAGTTGCGAAAATTAAAATAATTGACCACTGTCATTTTAATGTTTTTTTAAATTAAAGGTTGATATTTTTTATAACTTTCTGCGCTATGGCTATCTGTCTTACAGCAATAAACCACTGTGTTGTCTAACTTTCAGTCTGGTTTTTATGTTATTTATGATTATGAAAAAGCTTTCATTGGTTACAGATAAATTTTAATATCAACTTTTCTAGCTTATTATTAAGATAACTTATTATCTAATAGTTTTGTGCCGTGCGCCGTGTTGGTCTTGTAGTATGAGTTACGCTTGTATATACGACCGAGCATTAGAGGTCTCGGGTTGGAGTCTAGGGTCGGTCGATTTGCCGTTAGATAATTCTCAGTAGAAAAAGTAATCACGGTGTTGAGTAGTCAGCACAACGGCTAAAGGAGACCGACCACCTTGTATGGAACCCTGGCTTGGGCATGAACAATTTTATATTGTAATAACATTATAAATTTTCAGTAGCCTAAAGTAAGTAGAAAACATTATTCTATGAAGTTTAGTATCAAGTTCGTTAAATAATAAAATAAAACACATTGTTTAAAATAAATATTTATTTTCATGTGTCACCATCACCTTCATAAGTTATTAATATTTTCCAAAACTGGGCTGGTGGAGTGACATTTTCATATCTTGCCCAGCTTAGGTACCATATTACAGACATTATGTGAGCACAGCAACCAACAGTCCTTCGGCCGACTATGCAGTTGCAGTAATACTGCCTTATTGCTTCCAGACTGTGTGTATAATTTTGATATAATATATAAATATAATACGTCAATTTCATACTACTGGATGGTAACCGATATTTATTATATACTAGCTGTTACCTGCGACTTCGTCCGCGTAGATTTCAACTAAAAAGTGTTTGTATCCGCGGAACCCTATTTTTTTTCTAAAATCAATGTAGCCTAAGTTACTCCTTATAATATCAGCTACCTGCCAGTGAAAGTCCCGTCAAAATCGGTTCAGCCGTTTCGGAGATTAGCCGGAACAAACAGACAGACAGACAGACAAAAATTAAAAAAAAAAGATGTTTTCTTATTGGTACCTTATATACTTTCATATGCATTAGATATAAAACTGTTATTTTGACATTACAAATAGACTTCAATTTTATTTATTTGTATAGATTAAAACAAAACTTTTAATATTTTACTTTGTTTATAAGACGATTGTCCACGTGCAAGCCGAATATGGATGGTCTCCTTTCTGTATTTTAATCTAGACTACACAGTAAACGCAGCGGCTTAAGTAAGCACGTTGCCGTATAAATTACGGCGAGTGTTGTGTGTTCAAACCCCACAAAGAACAGTGACAGACACACAAAAATTATGTGATCCACAAATTGTATGGAGTCTGCGTGTACTAAGAACACGTAGATTTGGAACAATTTGTAGATGCCCGTTGTTTGAATGTTTGTAAAATTCGGCGACACAGGAGTTATTACTAGAGCAGGAGTTGCCTACCTACGCCTTCAGGTCTATAAAGCCGTGAATCGATGGCGTAGTGGTTAGTGTAACCGACTGCCACGCCTGAGGTCGCGAGTTCGATTCCCACACAAGTCAAATATTTGTGTGCATGAACATGGATGTTTGTCTTGTTTCTATGTATAATATGTATGTATTTACAAAAAAATAGTATATATGTATGTTTATCCATTGTCTAGTACCCATGGTACAAGCTCTGCTTAGTTTGGGCTAGATGGTGTTGTGTGTATGTGATAGAATATAGAATAATTGATATTTGATGCAATTACTGTAAGAATATCAGACGAAAGAGACTGGATCCCGCAACACAGGGTATCCTATTCGGGATATAGTAGGATATAGTTTCACATCGGGATTCAGTGTCACATCTAATTTTGTGTACCTACTTTTATCTTTTTTATTAACCAAATAAACTTATTATTAAAATAAACTTATTATTATATATATATATATATATTATAAAGCTGAAGAGTTTGTTTGTTTGTTTGCCTATTTATCGAGGAAAGCTATAGGCTATATAACAACACGCTAAGACCCACGGGGGCCGCGCAGTAACCATAAACGCGAGTGAAACCGCGGGCACATCTATAACATATATGTAGATATAATTATATTTCAAGAGTTATTTGTATAGGTATCTACGATGATGTTCATATTAGAGGGTGTATACGGGCCGGGATATTACAAGATGTACATGTTGGGAGGGTACCAGTTCATCAAGGTATTTGAACTAATCATCCATCTTGTGGGCTTGCTGACTACGTTGCCAGTCGCCATTTATAATGTTTATCTGTAAGTAAACACTAGTTATAATAATTATTTCATGTACCTATAATTTAAGGAGTTGCCTCTGTAGTGCAGCGTGCGGTGCGACTGTTATGCCTGCGGTCCCGGGTTCGATTACCGGTCAAAGAGTTACTAGGTTTTTTGAAGTGAAAACTTCTTTAGTGGCGTTGTGCACTTTTTGTTATGGGTAAAAAATGTTAAACTCACGTTAGGACACGTGACCTGATCGAAAATTCGTAAGACAGAGGGAGAATTGTCAAACTCACGTCAGGACACGTGACCTGATCGAAAATTCGTAAGACGGAGGGAGAATTGTCAAACTCGCGTCAGGACACGTGACCTGATCGAAAATTCGTAAGACGGAGGGAGAATTGTCAAACTCGCGTCAGGACACGTGACCTGATCGAAAATTCTGAAGACGGAGGGAGAATTGTCATGTTTGTGTACGATAACGCAATAAATTAATATTGTATTTTACCACATAAATGATAGTACTTTTATACTGATAATTAAAGCAATTCGTGCAAAATTATTTCCTAACCATTCCAAAGATTTAAAAATGCACAACATTAACATTCAAGTTTTTACTTCTGCCGGCACTTCCG
This sequence comes from Catocala sponsa, assembly GCA_963564715.1. Lineage (NCBI taxonomy): Eukaryota > Metazoa > Arthropoda > Insecta > Lepidoptera > Erebidae > Catocala > Catocala sponsa. The sequence goes on along the minus strand of OY751348.1, from coordinate 14,847,151 downwards.
GAGTGCAACCCGTTGTTTTTTTTACAACGAAATGTCAGTACGGTACCCACGATGTTTGAAATTGTACGTGGTAGACGATTATTGGCTCTCCCGTTTTTCGTTGGACCTCAAACCATTGCTACCGAAATGTGAGTGCAATACAACTCTGCCAACCCCTTCAGGGATTATAGGTCTGTGACTATGTATATATTAAAACCCTTATACAACAGCTTTGTCCGTCCGTCTGTCTGTTATACAACTTTCAACTCAAGAACCGTAAGAGCTAGAGACTCGCGGTCAACGCCGTTCGACTCAGCATAGTCGATATACCCCCGAAATGACTATGACCTTTGACGTCTGACCTCGAGGTCACGTGACCTTTGCATATTACCTACTTGAATCATTTTTCGAACTCGTAAGATTTACGGCAATTCAGTGCCGTTTCTCACTTGTTTTTGTCTATAAGTGGCTATAATGGGAGCGGAATGTTTGTGACTATAATTTGGTGTATGGAGTCTGGGTACGCACAGCACTGGTATTTTATGCTATCAAATAAGTAATAGGTAAGTATATTCCGACATTTCTCTGGATGAAAAGCGCACCATGTTCGTTTCTGTGCCCCAGACAAAGTGTAGGTATGCGAAATTGCATGATGATCCATCCAGTAGTCAAGACGTGACAGCGTAACAAACAAACATACGCTTGCATTTATAAGTCAGTTCTATGTACTTATGTATGTACGCATGCATGTAAAAACAATAACTTATATCTTGTTTGGATTCTACTACGAATTATACTAAACTCTATACATTTTCAGGTCCTTGACGTTACTTTTATTATTGAATAGTGAGGGATATCGTCCAGCATAACATACAGGTAACTTCTCATGTTTGAGATGACGAAATAAAACATTTTTATTTTATTTTAGATCGTACAAAAACCGGTCGGGAAGAATGTACAGTATACCAGAAAGTCTGAAGCCTCTTGCCTCTCTGACAGTCGTGACCGTCGCCATGGTCCTATGGGGAATATATTCGAAGAACGACATCATAACTCTACATCCAAGAGCTTTCATATTTTTATATGGAACATTATTTAGCAATATTGCAGTAAGTATAACATAATATTGTTATTATTTTATCACTATCAAAAAAGATCGTTAACATAATCGGTCACAATAAATTAAAAAGGTTTAATATCAAATCGTAATACGAATCTAGTAGCAATGCAAGATAAATATTCGATGCGCAAACATCGGATTTTCGAATTAAGTTTTCGATACGTTAGGGTTCCGTTTCTTACGTCAGCTGTTTAAAGGGTTCTCTATTCCTATTGAAACCGCAGTAGGTAACCGTTTCTAATCATCATATTATTTATTATTTACGATTACCTGTAATTATGACGGATATCCAAGTACAAGTACACGTAACAAAAAAGAAAAAAATCAAAAAAGTTTTCAATAGTTTTCTTTCGTTCTATCGTAAATATAGTGATACATGTCTACGGATATAAACGTTATTTAAATTTATTGTTAACTCTTATGTATACCAAACATTAAAAAGAGCTAAGTATGAGTCGGGCTTACGTAGTTATGTGATACGAAAACATCGGTGTTTTTATGTTTTGACAGTTCAAATTTTGTTACGAATACATTGTCATAGTTTACTTATCAGATTAATCATATTACGGAAAATGGTTAATGAGTTAATTAATTATACAGCAGTAAACAATACTTAAATATATAGGTAATTAAATTGTATTCTTTATTTCTTGACACGTCGGCCTCAGGTTGTGATCATATGACTGTCCGTGAGTCACTGAAATAGGAGGCCAAAGTAATGCCAATGTCAAAATAAATAGTTTGGCAGAGTCACAACAATAAATAGTGAAACTAACGCTATTTTCCGAAACTTTATCTATAGCCTGCTCAGTTTACACACGAAATGATATACCTAGTGAAAAATATTCTGTAAATACTAATTGTGTAACTCGAAAAGCTTGGCTTATGTACAAGGGCCAGTAGGCTGTTAAAAAGTTCTTTATGATAATAGTAGCTCTCCCTAACGGTTTCATCCACGCTTATAATTATTGTTCCGCTCCTGTGGCTCGTAGCGTGATGTTATAGCCTTCCTTAAGAATTGGGCTATCAAATACAAAAGAAATTTCAAATGTAACTAGTAACGCAGAGACTAACACAGTCCAAGAAAAAAAAACAACTAAACTCTACAGCTTTTTTATCTATACTAATATTATAAAGCTGAAGAGTGTTTGTTTGTTTGAACGCGCTAATCTCAGGAACTACTGATTCGAATTGAAAAATTATTTTAGTGTAAGATAGCCTATATATTGAGAAAGGCTGTAAGCTATATAACATCACGCTACGACTCATGGGGGCGGCGCAGTAACCATAAACGCGAGTGAAACCTCGGGCACATCTAGTTGTCTCCTGCTATGCACAAATAGCGAGCAGTTACAATTTTATTAACTTGAGCTCGCATAGATAGTTTTATATCCTAGTCTGTAACTTAGAAGTAAAAGACCGAACCTGTTGTCGTCTACCAGTTTCAGTTTCAGACTCTGTGCTGCTATTGAGAATATCTTAACAAAAATTTGGGTGCACTTTGTATGCTCGTAAAATACTCCGTCACAAAGGGATAGTCTTTTCAAATAGTCCCAGTACGGGTGTTGTCTTTTTAAAAGAGATATAAGTAAGGGAGATGTCGATGCAAATCTCTAAATGAACAAGTCATACCTTTTCACTCTTATTTATAAATAATGCTCCTATGCTCCTGATTCTCGTGAATTTGAACTTACAACGATATCCGATCGCATAGGTATTGTTTTATAATGTCACACGATACTTATACATAATAGGCGTTAGGGGAATTTCTTATAGCGCAGTACACATGTATGTATAATACAAACAGATATGTAGGTATATCTCTTGAATAAGTCTTCTACCAAAAACTCGGCAATAAGACGCAGCAGAATCATCGCTTGCAACCCGATTGTGAAAATAATTTAAAATCACATATACAGGATCTGGCGTAAATAATGGATAACCTTGAAACTGTCGACTGGCCAGATTATCATCTATCATTTACCCCACCTATGTATATCCCCGAAGGAGTAAGCAAATGTATACAGACTGTCCCAAAATATGTGAATCAAATTGTAACGGGCGATTCCTTAGTTAAGGACTTACTGTTTTAAAAGAAGAAATAATTATTTGACTATTTATTTTTGTTTATCCATCCTGTTATCGTTATTTAGAAGTATGTAGCACGTGACTTTAATATTATTACCGATGTATATATAATTACGATTACCTATGCGTCAGGAAATTGAAGTTCTTCTCCATAAACGTTTGTGATTCTTCAGAGTCGTCTGATCATCGCGGAGATGTGTCACAGTCGGTGTGAGCTCCTCAACTGTCTGTTCTGGCCACTGCTGGCTGGCATCACCACTTCACTGAACCAGCCACACCTGGAGTCTACCATACTGCATGTACTCGTCACGTTAGCTGTCTGCGCTCATCTACATTATGGAGTCTGTGTGGTAAGGAGCTTGTTCCTAGTGCTTTCACTATATTGTAATGTATTTGTCTGCACGGTGCACGGTCATGTAGCTTTTGTAAATGTTGCGGGTTCGATGCCCACACAGGACAAAATGGGTGACAGATATTTCGAATTTAGGGTTTCCAAGTAACTTACTTGAAAGTTTCGTGGGTTTTGAAAAGAGTAAGAAAACATAATCATAATGCTATAATTATGATTTCTTACGATAATTTCACGTTAGGTACCACTAACACTAGTGGCAATGTGAAATTATCGTACGTATCAAAATATGATATTAAACATAACTCTTCTTCGCCCTAGCCTTTATTATTCCCAAGTCACTTGGGGTCGGCTTTCTAGTCTAACCGGATTTGACTGGATATCAGTTTTTATACAGAGCGACTGCCATCTGACTTCCGCAACCCGAAGGCTAACGATACCTTAAGGCTAGACTAGTGTCAAGATATTAGAGGGCACTGACTTCCCAATAACGACTGCCATAGATGTTCATGGCAGCCGGGACCGACGGCTTAACGTGCTCTCCGAGGCACGGAGCAGGCGATAATTGTCAATCAATACACACATAAATTCGAAAAGTCATATAAGCTCCGAAAGTCAGAGGTGCGTGACGTGGGTTCGAACCCGAGATCCACTGCATTGCAGTCTGTTTGTCTCCCCACTGAGCTATCGCTGCTGATATTACACATAACTGTACCTGAGAAAAGATGTAGTGATGAATGTAAAATAGTGTTTATAAGCAGTTAGGTATAAATAATAGATAGGTAATATTATAAAAATACGTGCGATAGGATTTGTTTTCTCATTGATTTTTATTTTTGACATGATGATATACAATTATACAGATATTATTATATTAATTCTGTTGTTCCATCTGTAATCTTGATTATAGGGATATGGAACTAATATGTAATAGCTCGTCCGTTCTGTACTTCATTTCTAAGTAGGTATATGAAGGAAAGAAAACAACGGGTATATTTTAGTTTCACATTTATCATAAAATATAGGCTACGAGATGATATAAGGTCCGTGGCAAAATGCGTCTAAAATTCCCCTTTTTAAAAAACACATTAAATACTCTTTTCTTGAAAGCTTGTGTAAGCTTGTGTAATTTTGAAGTTTGCATACTAACAATAAATAAATATACATTTTATAACTAGATGTGCCCGCGGAAATCGCAGGCACATCTAGTTATAAAATGCTGCGTTATGTTTATGATTACTATGATTACTGCGCCGCCTCCGTGGGTCGTAGCGTGATGTTATGTAGCCTATAACCTTTCTCGGTAAAAAGGCTATCCAACATTAAAAGAATTTTTCAAATCAAACCAGTACTCCGAGATTAGCGCGTTCAAACAAACAAACTCTTCAGCTTTATAATATTAGTATAGAATAATAATTATCTAATAAGTCTCTGATTTATGTGAAACAAGACTTTAGAAATGCGCTTGTTAAAAATATAACGCAATTGCTCCGGTTGACCTTAAGTATATGCTATATGACTTAGAGCAGCCAAATCTATGGCAGAAATTATATCTTTTAATTCATGTACAAGAGAATGTACCTATACAACAATTGGAAAACAGTTGACAGTGTCGTAATAATAGGTAAAATGTAAATAAATTATAGATAGTGATACCTATTGCTTTACCGACAAGTACAACATCGAAACAATTATAAAAGCTCTAGTGTCAGCAAATACTTTTATATTTTTGATGTCTTCGAAGAGTTTACCTTGTCATTCTTTAAATATTATACAAATGTCATATGCATTTTTTTGTCGTATCTTACATACGAAAAACAATAATAACCTTTAAGGGTTTTATATTATTTTAATGTCTTTATTTAGACGTTGAAATATAAATTATTTTAGCTGCTTAACAATTTAATGTTGTTATTGATTTATAATTATATGTTTTCACAGGTCCGGCAGATCTGTAATCATCTCAAGATCAATTGTTTTACAGTACCGAAGGATAAAATAAAATAGAAAATTAGTTAGATTAAGAAATGTCTACGCCAAATTGTATTTTTAGGTTATATAATTTTAATGTTTTTAATAAAATCTATTATTTTTGTTATATATATATTTTTAACTGATATGGAAAGATTAAACCAACCTGCTTCCTTATCCGTCCTTAAAGAGCGCCAGGTAGAGAGCAGAATTTGACACCACTACACAATCTAATTCACAAAATAATACGTAATTCAATACTGGATAGCGAAAAAAATGAGCAATCCGACGACGTTGTGCGAAAAGCTGCGCGGCCTTCTCTATGAGTGCGAGCGAGACCGCTATATGTGCTCAGTAAGCGCGCAGCTACGTCTTTAAATTATACGTTCTCATAGCCTTGTAGCGCGCTGGAAGTTTCGACGAATGTCCGATGTGGCGTGACGTGCTGCGGCGAATTAGCCTCTATATTTACGTAGATAAGGTTGGTGCTACGTTATTGTTGTCGTTAAGTTAGGACCTTTCAAATCCGATACGAAATTTAGTAATGGGGGGTGCGCGACATGGACACCGAAGTCAGGGTTTAGAATTTCAGTATAGCTTCGGATAGCCGCGAAGCGCTGCTTTGTTAGATCTCCAATTGTTTACAGAACCGATTTTTTTTTAATATCCTCCGCGTCTACTATCGTTTATCGTATATATGAAATATAGGAACCGGATTTAAAGAAACGAGATTCTCGTATAGTTTGTAAAGCGCACCAAAAGATACAACAGTATTGTATTACAAAAACAAATATCCAAAAACTTGTGACTTGTGAACTTTTGTGAATTAAAAAGTGTGTGAAATTAATTAAAAAATATACCTAATAGTGTTGCTACGAAGAATTTTTAATTAATAATTAGGTAAGTGCTGTGTTTGGTAAAGAATGGCGATTAACAGATTTTAATAAAATCTTTGTGGTGGTGTGGCATAAACAAGGCATGTTTTTTCTTAATAAAAATACAACAAAAACGCATGCTGGATGATGATATGTACCGAGGAGATAGATTTTGTACGAAAATAACGTTTTGTCGACGGAGACATGTTGCATATCGATGAGGTAAATATTTTCTAGAATTTTTTAACAAAAACTTGTTCCTGTAGTTAACTGCAACTTTCTTTATAGGCATATAATTAGAATACATAAATTAAAATACATAAGTATTTATACAATTAATTATGAAAAGAGATTTCTTATATTAAGTGAATTATAAACTTATATTGGTACTTCTGAACGGCGGTATATTTATTTATTCAGGTATTATTCATGCTAACAATGCATTTTATTTACAACCATATTTTATTGTAAATGTTAGTGTATGTACAATACATAATCAAAAACATTGAACACTTACATAAAATATATAAATACGTGTAAAAAATATGCTAATAAAATGAGAGATATTTATTATTTTAATTAATCTTTTATAGAAAAGGATGATGATATTAATGGAGGCCATAAAGTTATAATTAATTTAATTTATTAGATATATGATTATTATAATATTCTAATTTTTAAAGAGAAAGCATCCTAGCAACATTTTCATTTAAAACAGGATGTTGTTATGTGGCTAAAACATGGAAACATCCCATTTAATCAAGAGAATACTTAGCTTAATTAATTTTAAAAGATACAAACGATATATCTTTTGTTGAACAACAAAGAACTTATCTTTAGAAATAGTTACATAGGCCATATAAAGAACAAAAACAAATAAAACATCTTAATTCTCATAAAATTTGTTGTTTTGTAATAATAATGCTTGCTATAAATGATACCTAGTATTTTGTATAATAATAATAATATTCTACCACATACACACAACACCGTCTAGCCCAAACTAAGCAGAGCTTGTACTATGGGTACTAGACAATGGATAAACATACATATTATATACTTTTTTTTGTTGTAAATACGTACATATTATACATAGAAACAATGTTGCCAAACTATAGAATATTTTAATGAGACAAATTATTATCTTATTAGATTATCTTTATAAGCAAAATCTTTATACCTTTCTCTAGATAAGAAGGCAATCGCTCTGTGAAAGAACTAATTCGGGATAATCTGATTAGGTTATCAAATATATATCTACACAACTTCCAAATAGACTATCATCATGATTGTCTATAAAACAGAGCTTACTATAAACTTATAGATCCTATCTCCTTGAGTATCAATAAAAATATTACAGATATGAAAATAACATGTACTTTTTATTCTGTTTAACATATTCTGGTGATAATCGGTAACATTTTTTTAATAATTATAAACGAAATTCATTATTGTACTCTAAGTTATATTGTGTAAAAGTATGTCTCTATTAATTTTAACATGTCTATTGCCTGATATAACATATCAGTTTAAAATTCTTATAAATTATATTAATAATAATTTATTTTAGTACTTACCTACCTAGGTACATAATATTTTAAAAAACAATTGTGCTCTACGCTTTGCCTAACCACGAGGTTAAAGTTATCGCCTTGGAATAATATAGGTATTTTTTTTAAATCTTTAACAGAATAATATGTTATAAAAATATTTGCTGTTTACTTGTTTACAAAAATAATAACGAGACGCTGTTTTTGATTTTTAGTCCCTATCTATCATATCTTTATATTATACATGTAGGTAACCGTTTCTTCATTACATATTTAGTATAGACTAGCTGTTACCTGCGACTTCGTCCGCGTAGATTTTAATTAAAAAGTGTATGTCTCCGCGGAACCCAATTTTTTTTCTATAATCAAAGTAGCCTATGTTATAAGACATCAGCTATCTGCCAGTGAAAGTCCCGTGAAAATCGGTTCAGCCGTTTCGGAGATTACCCGGAACAAACAGACAGACAAAAATTAAAAAAATAGATTTTTTTGTTTAGGTTACCTTATATACTTTCATATTCATTAGATAAAAAGCTGTTATTTTGACATTACAAACAGACACTTCAATTTGATTTATTTGTATAGATTAATAAAGATTTTTCATGGAAATACAATCAAATCAAAATGTAGAATTATTTATAAACATTAAACAACGGTTTTATAATTGTCTTAACTGTAAATATCTCAAGCAAACAATATTATATATTATTTAACATCATCGCAATTAATTAATGTATATTTAGACTTTATTTTAATACAACACAAAAATTGTCCTGCTTCTAAATTAAAAGTGGCAGTGCGTTATTTTCATATTTTATATTTTGAATCTGTATCGTCGGCAAAATCAAAATCTTATAAGATATAATATGTTAAGCAGCATCTTATCTGTAATCTTTGGCTTTACTGCATCCAAATTTAATCTCAGTTCATTATTTTATCTTACGAAAATCTGAATTAAGAAATATTATTTTAATCCGTTTAATACTTTCCTGTTATATTAACATATATTTTTTTACGACATGCGTAATAATATTTGTAGACCACTTATGACAGCCATTGATATTTTGTGTTAAACTTTCTATAGTGATATAGAATTTTTCATAATACATACATACATGCATAGATTCACGCCTGTTTCCCAGAGGGGTTGGCAGAGACTACGGATTTCCATTTGCTACGATCCTGACACACTTCTCTGGCTTCATTCACTTTCATCACATTCCTTTTCATAAAGTAGATGCATATCATCAGAGCTTTCGAAAAATATTTATCTATCTCTAAAATATAATATATAATAATATAATAAATATAATATAATATTCTATCACATACACACAACACCATCTAGCCCAAACTAAGCAGAGCTTGTACTATGGGTACTAGACAATGGATAAACATACGTATATACTTTTTTTTTGTAAATACATACATATTATACATAGAAACACCCAGATCAAGACAAACATCCATGTTAATGCTCACAAATGTTTGTCTTGTGCGGGAATCGAACCCGCGACCTCAGGCGTGGCAGTCGGTTACACTAACCATTACGCCATCGAGGCCGACAATGGGCAGTTAATATAAAACATTTTGCTAAAACCTGTAGGTAATGACTAGGCACATATACAAAAATAATTGAAATGATTTAAAGATGTAAATACGTTGGACTTCTCGACGTTTCAATCATTATGTAACGACTATTATAAGGTTCAAGGATTAATTTACGTGTTGACTATTCAGTGCCAGTGTTTACAATAATTAGGTACCCTAACATAAAAATAAGTAATGACTGATTATTATCTTCAAATAAAGATAATTTATCAAAATAACCGTCAAAAGTGCCCCAATTGTTAATTTTCCTATCAGAAAAATAAATTATTTGTAATCTTAAATAGAACCTATAATAGAATAACGTGCGAAGGATAGTTCATAGTCTTTTGGTAAATATTTTATATGCCAGAGTCCCTAGGTACACAAAGAATAAACAAATTAAAAGTATAAAAGTATTATAAAATATCAGTAAAATAAAAACAACGTAAAAAAACGTAAACGTAATATAGGACGCCCTCCGACCAGGTGGGATGAAGATCTGCGAAAGGCTGCAGGCAGATGCTGGATGCAGCAAGCTGAAGACAGGGCGCTATGGCGCTCTTTAGGGGAAGGCTATGTCCAGCAGTGGACTATTATAGCCTAATGATGATGATGATGATAAAATATCAGTTGTATTTGTTGTAAGTGATAGCCACAGTCTCTCATGCCATAGTATTTTTTATGTATGGTTACTTAAGGCCATAATTAAACATTAATACCGCAGCAAGAATGAGTGCAACTGCAGTGTACGAGTTGACATGTTCCATTCCCTTGTCAAGCAAAGTATTATTGAGTGTAGCTGTAAAGAAAATCTTAGAAGCAGCAAGAGGTCGGGAACTCTACTAAGTAGACGGCAAAAGTCTCGTCTCCAATACGCAAGGAATTATTTTCCTGTCTTTCCATTCAGGAATATAAACCATTATATGTATCTTTAAAGAAATTTCCTGGAAATATAATGACAGACAGTTTAAACATTATATTATCAATCTCGGAAGGGCCAAACAATTCATCGATGCTTGATTAATTTGCCTACCAACTTCATCGATATCTCAGTCACATAAAGATAGTCCTCTATAAAATTCTACAACTATAATTGCTAAGAAACTTACAATAAATCCTTAAAACATCAGAACCTTCACGTCTATCACCAAACAGATTATAAGCAAACTAGCTATCTATTAAATACTTTAATACCAGTACTTTAAACAGCCCACTTAGCTATGAAAGCGAACGAAAACACTTAATAATTTAGTTAACGTGGTGTAATATAATAAACATGAGACAGCGAAGACTCTTTATTACTCATTTCCTTCGTGAACTGCACACAACACATGATTTATGTTTTGATTAAGTATTTAGGGTTGTACCCGTCAACAAACAACACTTACGTACCGAATTATAACAAACTAAGAGACTTGGTAAGCGGCAACGTGGTAGAACAAAACGTCGAAGGCAGAACAAATTAAATAGCTACAGGAGAGACAGGAACAAACATTAATACTAGCGCATAATAGGGATATCTGGAAAAGCGAGAGGGAGACCATTGCCCTGCAGTGGGACAATACAGGCTGAAATAATAATAATAAATGACTTGGAAAAAGATAATACTATGCTAGCTCAAAATAATGCATTAGAATAAATTTCGAGCCAGTCGCAAGTCATTCTCTCTCTAAAACGTATCTGATTTAGCCAGAGAACATTCCTATAGATCTAGGCGTTCGAGGCAAATGTTCTCTGGCTAGATCAGAGACGTTACGGAGACGGAATAGCCAGGTAATACTAATGAAATGTGTTTGCATAAAGAGTGTGATAAGAAAGAATGCACTGAGACATACATGCTGAGTCGTAGCAAGTGGAAATCGGCAGCCTCAGCATACGCTGGGGTATCATACGCTTAAAGATGTCATGATGATGATGATGATGTCCTCTTCACCGTGTCCGGTGACAGCGACACATAATAACTCTCACTTATTTTCATGAGCTCTAATGTGGCTCGCAAATCCAAATTTGGTTTTGAAGATCCGGTCACACTGAGTACAGTAAAGCTGCCCGGCGTTATTATATGTGTAGGTGTAGGAGCGCTTTGGGCGACTTTTTTGAATAGCGCGTTTTTCGTCAAGGCGTTCTAATCTTCCAGCTTCAAAGCAGCCTGTTGCAGCGTGGGTAGTCGCGCGCCACCTTTGCCTATCTTGGGCCAGTTCTTCCCACTGACTAGATGGTATGCCCCTAGCTGTTAAATGCCGTTTGAGGACGTCTTTGTATCTTAATGTAAAGTACAGAAATACATACAAGAGATATGGATAAAGTAACTTGGTAGACGTGTATGAAACAGCCATACCGAAGATATTACTATTGCAGGTTTTATATGGAAAGTTGGTAATTGCCAACTATTACATACTAGCTTTTGCCTGCGGTTTCGCTCGCGTTAATTTAGAATTTGACAATCAATTCGGGTTGTAATCTGCTTGTAATAATATAATTCAATCATGATTCAAAAGACATGTGGCGCCATCTATTATCATAAGAACGTTATTATTGTTTTCCTCGGGAACAGTAATTTTTTCGGGATGAAAGGTAGCCTATGTCCGTTTCTGTACACCTGACAACGTATATGCAAAATTTCAGAATGATCGGTTCAGTGGTTTAGATGTGAAAAGGTAAGAAACAAACAAACTCATTTTCGCTTTTGTAATATTAGTTAGGATTAGGATAAGACGGCTTCTTATGAACAAGAATTAGCATCTTCAAGAAACGGAATAAGGATACACAGGTCAATCTATCCAGCCTTTTTTATTCTCAAGCAAAGATCTTTTATATCAACAATTATGATTGAACCAACCAGAATAACAATATTCTAAGAGTAAATTGTTTGTCATAATATTATTGACTAGCAAAGCTATTCCTTGTTCAAAAGTATGAGCCGTAAAATTGTGTTGTTCATACTGTACATAATGTTATATATACTGTATATAATATAAACGCTACGATATTTCCTACTTTATAAATCTTTCCTGCTATTACATCAGGTGATTAAAGATTATCATGAAGCCCCAGAAGCGTTTCATCATGTCAGCCAAAAGACGTCCACTTCTGGACATAGGCCTCCCCCAAGGTTTTCCACACAGACCGGTCTTGGGCCACCCGCATCCAACCGCTTCCCGCGACCTTTACCAGGTCGTCGGTCCACCTTGTGGGCCTACCCCTGCTGCGTGTTCCGGTGCGTGACCGCCATTCTAGAACCTTTCTGCCCAACGGCCATCGGTCCTGCGTGCTATGTGCCCTGCCCACTGCCACTTCATCTTGGCTATCCGGAGAACTATGTCGGAGAAGCATCTAAAAACAAAATAAATACTTGGAATACAATTTGTTATCCCAGATAATATATCCCCGTCTCCTGTATGTCTTATTACCTGTTATTTAAACTCAGCATATTATTGTCGCCGTCATGTTTAATAGCGTTTGCTGTAAAGGTAGCTCTCCATATACATATAGGTAACTATATTTATTTATGGATTGTCTACGTTCCATCTTAATCCTAACTAATATTATAAAAGCGAAAATGAGTTTGTTTGTTTGTTACCTTTTCACACCTAAACCACTGAATCGATCATCCTGAAATTTTGCATATACGTTGTCAGGTGTACAGAAACGGACATAGGCTACCACTTATTCCGAAAAAATTACTGTTCCCGAGGAAAACAATAATAACGTTCTTGTGAAATAGATGGCGCCACGTGTCTTTCGAATCATGATTGAATTATATTATTATATATTATTACAAGCAGAGTACAACTCGAATTGATTGTCAAATTCTAAATTAACGCGAGCGAAGCCGCAGGCAAAAGCTAGTTACTATTATAAATGCGAATGTAAGTTTGTTTGTTTATTACGCTTTCACGCCTTAACTACTCGACCGATCGTAATGAAAATTCGCATATTCGTTGTCAGAGGAACAGAAAAGGACAGGGTACCTTTCGTCCAGGAATAAGTACTGTTACTAATCTAACCCAATCTGTATTTATGCCGGCGAAGCCGCGGGCTAAATCTAGTAGGTATAGGTACTAGGTAATCATAAATACTGATAAATCCAGTGATCTGCCGTTATGGCAATTTACTTCATACATTGAATAAAACACTTCTGTGTCCTGCTTCTAGTCAACCTGATAGGCAGTCAGTATCAGATTCATTTATTTGTGACAACGATATCAGTAGCTCACAAAGAAACTGTTTACTAAAACTATGTTATAAACTGTTTCTTTTTGACTCTGTTGTCTGAATATTTGAGTATTGCTATACTATTTTGAGTGTTATAGATACTATTTCTTCCCGTTGCTTCTCCTACGTAAATCTCATGAGAACGCATACCGGGATAAAGCATCCTTTATTTTTATCATCATGTAGGACATGTTCTTTTTGTGTGCCAAGTTCTCAATCCCAAGCCCCAATTATCCAAACGTCTTCACCAACTTTAATTGTATTAGTAGAATACATCATATGTTTAATTGATTATAAGTACCTTACCCGGCATTTGTTCCCCGCTAACAGGGTACAAAATCCTTACTTCCTTACTAATATTATAAATTCGAAAGTAACTCTGTCTGTCTGTCTGTTACCTTTTCACGGCTAAACCACTCAACCGATTTAGATGAAATTTGGTATAGATATAGTTTAAAACTTGGGGAAGGACATAGGCTACTTTTTATAGATGTAGGTACCACGCGGGCGGAGCCTCGCGCAAATGCTAGTAATCTATAAATCTGTGGCTTACCAACGATAAGAATTTGACATGATTTCTATCGCTATTTCTATCTCCAGTACTGCATAAAACCACAGATGCATCGGTTATAAACCACCATAAGTAACTATCACGGTATTTTTTATTTCTACACGTAAAATCCACAAAGTAATTATAATTCACTGAATAATGAACCTGAATAACAGCGGAAATAGTGTAATTTCTCTTAAAAATTTAACGTGTGATGTTTATAAAATAAAAACGCTTGTATTTTGGAACTCGAACGTAGTTAGTGTAAAAACTAAAGCAATTCCAATTCATAAACACCGCGGTACCGTAATTGTAAATTAATTCAACGTGGGTAAAGCAATATTATTAGGTAAACGATTGTGTTAAACGAATTCACTCTTTGATATATTTTGCATGTCATTTTCTTGAAGTTTTACTGTTTAAGATGATATAAAAGTGATCTTAACATCAAATATTCCACTGCTGCGCACGGACCTCTTCTCAGTATGACAATCGTTAGGTCATAGACCTCCACACTGGCCCAAAACCACTAGCTTGTGGGTTAGCAAACTTCAAGAACATTATGGAGATCTCTCAGACGTGCAGGTCCTCACGATGTTTCCCTTCACCGTCAAAGAAGTTAATATCAAAATCAAATCCTAATTGTTGTAGTTCCTACACGTTGAATAAAGTTTTTAGAACCATTCTGTCAGCAGAGGAATTACGTGCTATCTGCGACGCTCACTGGCTGCGCTAATACTTCTGCTTCAGTTACGACAGCAACTCGCGAATTTTGTCTGTGACGTAGCAAACATTCATAACCATTTACTATCAAATAAACCGTCCCTTTGTCTAGCCAACTGAATTGAGTAATTTTACTATAATACGTACTTGTATATAATTGTGTCTATGCCAATTCATTTGATTCCTAAAACTAGTTTGCAGTCAGAATAGGTATAACCTAAATTTGTTGTGCAATAATATTAAGATATATTACAAGATGACAGATTATTGTAATTTCTTTTGTTACCCTATGCGGTATTGAAGTCATCTAAATGTTGATTTAGTTGTATTAACTATAAAATTATTAATTACTAGCTTTTGCGCGCGGCTCCGCCCGCGTGGTACCTACATCAATAAAAAGTAGCCTATGTCCTTCCCCAGGTTTTAAACTACATCTGTACCAAATTAAATATAAATTGGTTGAGTGGTTTAGGCGTGAAAAGTTAACAGACAGACAGACAGACGGACAGACAGATAGACAGACAGATTTAGTTTCGAATTTATAATATTAGTAAGAACTATAGTACTATAGAACTCGAAACGGCCATTCAAAAAATAATGATGTAATAGTTAGTATGAAAACCACAATGTTACCGATTTTCTTTATACAAAATCAGAATCTTCATATTGAAACCCCTATTATATAAGTACAGAATCATTGTACACGATTTTACAAAAAACTCTCTCACTCATCCTACCACTAATTGCCGATTAATTATCTTCTCCCTGTTCCCTAAATTTTATGATCGTGACATGATGGTTAGATAATTTATCTACTTACATCAATTACTATTCATGATTGCCCTCAGCTTGTAAAAGAATGTGGTAAAGGGCGTCTGTAGAGATTGATACGTTCTTCGACATACATATCTATAAATACATAAATAAATACCATAACAGATACACCACATATATTCCTAACACGATTTGAGAAACTTTTAAGTCCTATTTTGACAAACAAGATTGTTAAAACATGCTACGAGACTAACTACTGAGTTTAAGTAATACAAAATTATAGAAGTATTTCTATGTTACCATATGAACATGCCACATTTGTGACACACAACCTGTACTCCTAAACACCGTCACTTTAAAATCACATCAGTGCCTTAAAGTCATATCCTGAACCCATAGATGTTGCAAATTATGACAAACATAATTTAAACATACTACCGCTATAAAATCTGCTGTAAAACAAGTAAATTTTATGCTACACGTCGCTGGTCCAATAATACAAGGTTCTATGTTACATTTTTGAAAAAATGAGTTATGAATATTGCATGGTTCTATATGTCATTCCTTTTTGTTTAGACTAATTTAGTAATAGATGGAAGCACTTACCACCTCACAATATTAAATCGCAAATAGTTCTAAGTTATTTTTAACTTATTTTTACTGATATGCAAATTTTAAACCTCATTTCCCCAAAGTTAAAAAATATAACATAGAACCTTGTAATAGTGAGCCAGCGACGTGTGTCTATATACCTACCCTTTTACAAATAGATATAGGTACCTAATATCAGTCCTGTTAGTAAATTGTTAAACTGCTGGGCACGGGCGTCATCAAAGTAAGAGAAAGGTGAGGCCAAAGTCACTACCATAGCACATACGTTTTTGACTCTGTATTCAGCCTGTGTGGCATAATCCCGTTCAATATAAAAGTATATATGATTGAACAATTAATATAAAATATAAAAACAAAGGGTTGGTAAGTGGTTCGGAGCCGGTGGCGGGTTCTGCGAATCTCTTATAGCTTTAGTTCGCCAAGTCGGGATTATTTAGCTTAGTCAAGCGTGCCACCAAGCCTAGGGATGGAAGGATGCTATATCGTGATATTTATCGATAGTTTTTCTTTGTAGATTTGATCTATCGATGTTCCTTTAAAACGCTGTGTTGTTTAATCTTCTTTGCCAAAATCATCGCTATAATATATGATATAGAATTCATTTTTTATCGCTTTCGTAAGGTTAAGGTTTATAAGCAATCCTTTATTAGCCATAAAAGATTGAAAACAGAGATATGTGAAATGTAAAATTTAAACGTGTTATATGCAGTTTCAATTATTGCCATGCTCTGACAGAAATGTAACTTTATTTCTGAAAGATGTAATTGCCAACTTTATGGATTGTCATAGTCGTTATGACATTATCCAGTACTTTGAGGCCATAAACAATCATTAGCTTCGGCTATTTTTAGTATCACGTCATAGGCTAAACATTTAAAGCGCTCCAAGGAAATAAAATCTTAAAATAATTTATTACATTTTATTTCGGCGTATCTTTATAGTTTATAATACCTATTTCACTCTAAAAATATAGCTATTATTTTTTATACGTCCACACATATATATCATAACTTGTAGACGTGTCTTTTATGACAAGATAGCCTTAAATAATAAATCATATTTTAATGTAAGACATTTTGGCGGAAATATAAGTATAAACTGCGTTATTTAGTAACGCTTAGTTTAAAATACGTATTTATTTCTTTATGTTTTACGATGACCGGACGACATCAAAATTAAAATGAGTAAAATCAAATCTCATATTCATTTTAATATCTTTCAACAAATAAACATCTTTATTGCAATACTAAAATATTATACTTTAATATTCTCGGACAGAAAATCATTGCATAATTTATCGACAGTTTCGCACAATCACGTGCGTAGTTTATCGACTGATTTTATCGATATTCGGTTGATAGCATCGATGTCGCATCACTAGTGACTCGTGCCGTAAAAAGAGGACAATGCACACTTCATTAATAAAAGGTTAAATATGTTGAGGACGTCATTTTGGCGTGCATCGCAGGGTAGGGTGTTCGGTTACATGGTGGTGCACTACACGGATAAGAGTTAACCTCTATTGCTGAAACACTCTTCGGTTAACTACGTGAGATGCTACAAGTGGGTGACATAGGCTAAAGGATAATTTTTGCAAAACAGTATTTAATATGGCAACTCTATAACTTAGATAGAGGACTGTCATATTGAAATATGAAGCAAGAGAAGTAATCATGATGTTAGCAGGTGGAAATCCGTATCTTCTGCGCACCCATTCAAAAACGAACTTATATGCAAATATGATATTATTTTTAAACAGTCGAAGTGTGCCTTGCCATTCATTAGGTGACAGTGTGAATAAGCTGGCTCACAACGAAACTGGCGGAATGTAACTACAACCTCCTTACAGGCAATCGGTGTAAGAGCACTGTAGCACTGTTCCTACTTTTTGGCCAGTGAGTAACAATTTCGAAGGTTTACATACATCTTCCATTCATATCCTTTACTATTCTGACCAATATTTAATTTATTTTTGGGTTAGCAACCCGCTAGTAAGTGTGCTACGAGAGCATGAGAAAGAGTTGTTCGATAAGCGTTTGTCCGACAAAACTGTTCTGCGATTCATGGTAAGATAAGATAACCACTTACCATCAGAAGACCCTTTTTTGCTATGAAACTGGTATACTTTAATCAGGAGATTCTCTGTAGTAACATAGATACTGGTACGCAGATAGTAATAGGCTTGCCTCTAATACTCGGTTCAACATCATCATCATCATCATCAGGCTATAATAGTCCACTGCTGGACATAGCCCTCCCCCAAAGAGCGCCATAGCGCCCTGTCTTCAGTTCGCCGCATCCAGCATCTGCCTGCAGTCTTTCGCAGATCGTCATCCCACCTGGTCGGAGGGCGTCCTACACTACGTTTGCCGAGTCGCGGTCTCCACTCAAGAACACGCTTACCCCAGCGGTTGTCTGTTCTTCGCGCGATATGGACAGCCCACTGCCACTTCAGCTTGCTAATTCTCTGGGCTATGTCGATGACTTTGGCTCTCTGTCGGATGTATTCGTAATACTCGTTTATAAGATCTTTATTCTTTAGATAGCTCGCGATATGTGGATGTGATGCATCTTGTTATAGTTCACTAGAGATGCACGGATAGACGGACTGGCCAGTACGCCGAGGTATGTGGGTTCAAAACCCACTCGGGACAATTATTTGTGTGATCCGTGAATTATGTGTCTGAGTCTGGGTGTGCTTTGTGTCCGTTAATAGTCTTTCTAACTTAGATTAGTAACAACACATGCCTTGGGTAATCAGATATGTAAGTACTTACGTTTTGCAAGCTATGTTTTAAGATTTACGATATACAGGCAAATGCCGTTTACTGACACATTTCAAGACATCGTGTTGCTACTGAAATTTACCTAATATCAAAACCTAATAACACCTTTCTCGACCATGAAACCGAACGTACATCACGATCGTAGAAAACATAAGGAAGCTCAAAACTTATAAGTTATAACAGAATACCAACAAGGCGGTCAACACAGAAATTACAACGGATCAGTGATGGTATAGAATATAGCCTTCCAAAAAAGCTGCATAACTAATAGAATGATCAAAATTGTCGCCGCCATTCGAGCATTAGAGGAATTAACTGAAAAGGTTTTAGCGAACGGCCGCGCGCGTTCATTCCTTCGCCTTTTTTTTAAATTCGGAATTCGTGCACACAACACCCGCATTGTACGCGCGTACGCTGGCCCCGCCACTTCCAAGAATGATTTCGTTGAGTAACCGAGACGGCTATACCAAATCCACACACGAAAGAGAAGGACGCGAAACATTAATTTTATTTTTCTTTTGGTTAATCTCCAGGCCACATGTGGCGATTGTTCTTGGACCTTATGGTCATTCTTTCTGATGGGCTCGCTCTTTTATTTTGTTGGTTCAAAGGATATGGTTACTGAACTTTCTGGGGTGTTGTTTTAATTAATATGTTGTACCGATCTTGTTTATGTTGGATGCGATGTGTCTCCGAATATTCTGATCGAAGATATGGGATGGTTTATGAGCGACATTCGCGGGTATGGCATGTGCGACAATTAGAGGCGTGTGGTTTGATGTATGGTGAGGATTTTCGGCAAGTTTCAATGTAATATATTAATTATTCACGAGAATAATCTTACAGAAACAATAATTTGAATCATAGATGTGCGCTCACCTCGCACGAAAAGGTGTCCACACTAAGAAAAGTGAGCTCACTCATTTCATTTACATGATGGAGAACGGTAGAGCACAATTTTCAATATAAGTGAATGTGGTTGATTATACAATATTTACAACTAGCTGTCCGCCGTAGTTTAATCCACGTTTATAATTACTGCTAAACTCCCATGGCTCATAGCGTGATGTTCTAAATAAAGCCTTTGTTACGTCTGAATAAAGTCGCTTTTTTTAAAATTATTTAAATAGACCCAATATAATCCAAAAAAAGAATATTTTTCTGTCATCATGACAAACAAAAATACGAAATTATCCTCATTATAATATTAGTATTGATACAGACATCATGTTCAACTTAACGTCCATATTTAACAGAATTGGGGGCGAATCTATTATTTAAATTTTTGTACAGGAATACCTTAAGGAAAGCATAAGACAGACAAGTGTATATGGCCATTTCTCAACCGACAAGAGCGCCGCTCTTAAATTAACGAAGAGGAAGGAGACAGAAAAGTCTAATAACACTGCTTTTAAGCTATAGCAGTCTAAAGACCCATGGTATGTGCGATGTCACCTTTCGACCGAACATTAACTGTTAACATTTGACTATGAAATTATTATTCGTTTAAACAGAGCGGATGTTATTCAGACCGGCATTTAACAACTCGATTATTTACGTGAGTAATCGTTATTATTAAATTATTTATTATTACTCAGTTCCGTTCCCGATTGCTTTAGACAAAAGAGTTTTGAAGACAAAGGCTAGTACCAAACTTTCATTATATTGCTATTTAGTCTGGGACTCTATAGTCTATTGTACACAGACGAATAGTGTGGAATTAATCTGTTCCATTTTTAAATTGTGCATAGTCATAGTCACGCCACCCCCAAGGCGAAGCCGGAGGTATATAATAAACCCACATTTCGCCAGTTATAGTTTTATATTCTACGTAATGTTGAGTGAGCCTTTTGCCGTCTAGACACAGTTCCAGAGTTCGTGCTACTACTCAGAATACATAACAGAAAACCCGATAACACTACACGATCCAGGAAACAAATACGGGATCACATGCACAGTAGACGCATAGACTATCGCTGCAGTACCGAGATAGTTTTAAATTATACTTAGGTATTTTTGAATTCGACTAGGTATTTATATTTTAGTCCGACATCCTACGATGTAGGTACAGTGGGCTGTAGACTAATCTTTTTCATAATGAGTAGAGACTCGTACAGAGCAGTGAGATAGTTAATAAACAGAACTTATGTTATGTAAACATTTTTGTAATGTTTCATATACCTACCTTTTAAGAAATTGCCACAGGACTAAAGAGTCCTTTGTCATTTTGTACTATATGAGCTATATGCTGAAAGACAGTTCTCAGCTGTATTGAGCCTGAAATTATGGCCGGTAGACGACAATAGCTTCTGCCCTATATTTATACATAAATACCACGTAAAATGTACATGTAAATGTATGAGGAATGTGATGAAAATGAATGAAGCCAGAGAAGTGTGTCAGGGTCGTAGCAAATGGAAATCCGTAGTTTCTGCCTACCCCTCTGGGAAACAGGCGTGAATATAAAATATGTATGTATGTAAAATGTACCGAAATACTGTCTGTTAATATAGCTGGCAAAATATAATTGTAATACACATCTTAACCTCTACCCCTTCAGAGGGTTCACAAATCGAACAAACCGGTATTTGAGATTAGTCTCCTCGATTATATATTACCTACTGTCCGTGTCTTTAACTGTTAGTTCAGTAATTTCATAATACATATGTACTATTGCAAGGTAATCACGTAATTATACAACTTACAATCGCATCTTGAAGATTTTAAATTATTATCTCTACGATAAATTCTTTGTTACGCAGAGCAAAGGTTAACTTAATATAAATTTTAGTGATGACTTGATGAGTAAAATGTTTTCCGCATAGATGCAAGGTCTCTCAAACTTAATTAATATATATTATTGTCTTCTGTTTACGCGAATGTTATTCATTGAAATTAAACTACTAAATACGGATATAAATATAAACACAAATATAAATAGTATAATAGTATAGTAATAGTATTAATAGTATCAATAATTTAATAGCTTAAAAATTAGTAAAGTTTTATAGTAATAGTAACAGTTTTCATAAAATTTTGTAATAAAGTGTCAAATAAACAATGCAATAAAATCCGTATACTTATAGTAGTTTAATTTCAATTAATATTAATTAATATTAATATTTAATTGATTTTGTTTATTGATAATGCTGGTCACTCATAATTACTACATCGGAGGATTAGTCTCGGATTTGTATAGATATAAATGGTGGAATGGCGCAATAGTTTACGTATCTATATTAGAGTTGAGTGTAGCCATTTCGATTCCGCACGATGTTTTAAAATCTCCTAAGATGTTATAGAATATGTATCTAGTGTGGGAATCGTCATTAAAAGACTGACATGGTAGACTCTATGTACTTAATACTATTAATAATAAAAACTGTAATATAACGTTCAATAATTTACAAAACAAAGTCTTCCTCCAGTATAATTTTATTTAATTTATGATACCTTCACATACTCATAGAAAACCCATGCTTCATTTTTTTTACTCCCATACATTTGTCCCAAATTCAAATTATAAATTCATACGATGTACTAGGCTTCCAGAACCGTGTAAGAGGTCGACGATTCAACGCTGATAACAATCTGGGTCCCTTTCAACATGCCTAGTTATCGTACATCTGATTCATAGCAGTGGTTTTTTTGACATGCCTTTTATATCTTGATCTATTTTATATGTTCGGATAAGAATTAGATTAGTGTTGAATTAGCTTGATATTTCAAGTATCTTGTTCGATATCTATTTATCCATAATAAATATAAATAAACACGGGCAGATATCTGTTTCTGTGCTGTGTGTGCTACGTAAGAGTTAATTTTTTAATTTGACAAATCTGTTTTAAAATGTGGTATAGCGTGTACTTTTAGAATAGTTGTTTAGGAAAATTAGCGAATGGAAAGTGGTAATTTTACTAAATATATTCAAAATCACATTTAGGCAAAATACTAGCGTAATGCGAAACAAAGTACATTTCCATTATTTGCTGCAGCCTTAGTACTTTTCTTTAATCCATAGTAGCAGATATACCCTTGGTCCGATGACTGCGGAAACTGCTAGGTATATCCACGCATGGACTCTGCTGTCTGACGAAATAGTTGTGCGCTCTATAGACTTAACAACAACGTAGAAGTAACATATAACTACTAGTTCTTGTGAATCACCATGGCAAGTAGTTAATGTCAAGGCAACTTACAGTAATCGTTCGTTGCCTTCGGATACAAGAACTATGTACTTATTACGTATCGATGCACCCACCCGCACTTAAGGCCTGCTTCTCATGTTTTATCAGCCTTTGTTCCGTCAGAACTAAAAAGGCAAGCTATCGACGAAATAAGTTTTGGTCACAAAGTAACACACATGAAGGTTAAAATTAATAGTTAGCGAGTTTATATTTAAATATATTAGTTACTAGGTTCAGGCAAGGGGTGGAAATACAATTCACCATTGTAAGAATCTGTTTGAAAGTCAGCTAGGCCGCCTGTTCAGTACACATTAACATAAGTTTATAGCTATAAAATATGTTCTATACGGTGATAAATTGTGTTTGATTTAGTACAATTGCATTACAAGCTAACGTAACGTGTAGGAGGGCTGAAAGTCATTCAATAAGTATTGTACGTTTCTGTTTTCAAGGCTGAGTTTCCCAATCTGTGTAAATAAATGCGCAATAACTCACAATAACTATACGTAATTGCAATTCTATTGTAATGTACAATATGTTATAGTAAAGGGCACAGTGTGTTGCATGTCCTATGGCTTGCTAATGTCGTCTTTCGCCGCGGTATATGGACTGGATGGATTAATAGGAGTTACCTTTGCTCTAACTCGGTGAAAATATTCTAACCAAATTAAATCTTTTTGAATGGATCACTGGACCGTAAAGCTAACGTTTTAACAAATATGTACCAGACCTTTCCATTTTTTTTCTATACCTATTCCTTTAAAAAACCTGAAGAAAGCGTTGATCCTGTAGTAGGTGTAAACTAATTGTAGAGTTGTTATAGGACTACCATGATAAACTTATTTCAAGTTAGGTCCTTGTCAAACTTAATTGAATATTAGCCATCCGCACAGTTGCCATAAGAAAACCAGAACCAATTCAATAATCTGTTAACGTATAGTTGGCGGAAAATTTGCATTCTTTTGACGTTTAGAAATATAATATTTAGCTTTATATTATGAGGTTTCGTCTGTTAATGTTTAATTCAACACTTGCCATAACAGAATCGGCATCATGTATCATAGAAGCCGCGTATATGATTCAAACGCAAAGTCATACAAATAGTAGGTATTTAATTGTTGCAAAATAGTGACATCATCGTACCACGACCACCAGGGTAGCAGAAATCGTAAGCGTTATGTGTCTTGCTCGATATGGGCTCGGTAATGTAAACATGTCGTGCAACGGTGCAGCTCCTAGCAGGTTGTGATGTCCTAGTGTTTCGTATACACTTGGATAATATTATGCATAGGTACGCAATACTCAGATATTCCTTTACGAGGTAGAAAAGAGATACATCGTCATAAATACGTTTATAGCAAGGAAACATAACAGTTCTTTAAAAAGCTTTAGCAAATCAATACTGCTTAAATAGTTTAAAACTATTGACATGCTTTTCTTACAGTAAGGAACATAGGGAATACGTAAAAAGTGAATATGTAGGAAATCGCTATGTCAAATCAATTTTAAACTCTTTTAAACAGAGATAATTTAGAAAAAGGTAAATAATCATATTGTAAATACAACAGACGTACCAGCTAGATTACATTAAAGACTTGTCAATGACCAAAACCTACTAAATATATAAATATTTTGCGATATTTCAGTAAAAACACAATGACAATAACAACAATTTATGTTTACATGAAAAAGTATTTCCTTTAAAACGTTGTTACCAACATTCTGGTAGTAAATGAGACTTAATAATACAATACCGAACAGTGTCACTACTATTTACTAAACAAACAATAACAATATACATTACATACGTAATCTTGTTGTTAATGCTATAATATATTATATATATATATTCTATCACATACACACAACACCATCTAGCACAAACTAAGCAGAGCTTGTACTATGGGTACTAGACAATGGATAAACATACATATATACTTTTTTTTGTAAATACATACATATTATTCATAGAAACACCCAGACCAAGACAAATATCCTTGTTCATGCACACAAATGTTTGACTTGTGCGGGAATCGAACCCGCGACCTCAGGCGTGGCAGACGGCATGCCAACAAACTATTCGCATAATGAATATGTTTTTTTTAAAGCTATGGCGAATATATGCCGTAGACTTACAAAATAACCACTAGTTCTGGTGATGTGAAGTTTTTCTATCACCAAGTTTACAAACAGGCATAACAATATTACATAGACAGTTTCATATGCAACAACAAACATAACTTGGACATTGATTGCTAACTCTTAAAATGAATTCGCTCATGACCCAGCGATGGGTGCTGCCAGAACGCAGCGGAAGAGGTAATGAGCACACTGATCTACTGACAGCACAACACCTCCTTACCACACTGGAAACCTAGTTAATAGGTTTTCCAGCAACACGCCATACACTTGTTTTGCTGATATTTCATGCACCGCTTATGTAATTTCCAATCCGGCGGCTCTATTATAGGAAAATACTACGTTTGAAGCAAGCAATGATTCGGTTTCGTTAACTCTGAAGAAATTTATATTAGATACTAAATAAAAATTTGATGAAGTCATCAAAGTGTACAAAAAGACTCCGTTGTAAGAAGAGGTGTTTTTTAAACTAATCGGCATGTATTTATGAAACACGTACTAAGAACTATTTTAATTCTCTTTATTTTAATACAAGTTTTACATTGTGTAACTTTGCGAAATTTGTTTGAACCTATCAATATTTTAACTAATCTTTCTATGCAGCTCCTTACAGATGTGATCTATAAACATATATATAATCTATAAGCAGTATAGTAAGTTTGGCGATTAAAAAGACTATTCGTAAGTTTCTTGCAATTTTTCCGGATTAGATCTACCTACCTTTAAATTGCTAAACGTCAACAGGTAAAAATAAATTCACAGTACAGTTTAGCAATCATGACTTTAATTTAAACAAACTTTTTTGGAAAACATGACACTGAGTCTATAATAACTACAATAAAGTAAAATCAGCATCTATATTATTATTTACTTTGACAATTTCACAACGAAATACGACAGGAGTACATAGAACGGAACTTGGCCATCATATCGCAACATTGTAGCTACATAATGAGTGTCGATACAAACAGAAACATTTAAGATGCCTGTTTTATTTCAATATCAAGCGGTTGTAGACTCCTCACTGCGGCTGCGGAACGATCAGCGTTGTTATAATGTTGTCTTATTTACATATACAGATCTGCCATATCTTTGAGAGATAAAGTTCGTGTATAGGTACATTTAAAAAGTCAGTTGCGATGTTTGAACTTAACACAGTGTCGAGTCTATTGTCGTCTATAGACCACAGTTTCACATTGAACGTAGCTACTAAGATTTTCATTACGATAAAAATAGTAGAGTTTGCCCGCAGCTTTGTTTGATCGAGTACTTTTTTCTAGATAATAGGTACGCTATGACATTTCCCGCAGTAGCCGAGACGATGTTGAGGTCTCTACTTTGACGGCCTGAGAAGATGCTTTTTCACGCCCCGCTTAAAGAACCCAGGATTGAAGGAAGAAGGATGATCGGCCATAACAAACAAACTGAGCATGACATGCTAGAGGCTATCTATTAAACTGTGGTCCACATTAAAATCCGTTTAGTAGTATTTTTTACATTAAGCTCGACAATACGAATGAATATAATTGACGGGCGAGATAATACAGTACTACAAGCATTGAGACATAGCTAATTGAGTACTGATAAAACCATTGTTTTTTATTGTTGTTAGTGGCAGACGAGCTAACGGCCTAAAGGTAAGAAGTTACTAGCGCTCATAGAAATGGCTACGTTTTCTTGATATCACAGAAGGAAACAGTCAAGTAGCTATAATAGTATCGATTAATATTTTCACAATATTTATTAGGAAATCATGTATCGCATGGGATATTAAAAGAACGGGTACAAGAAATACCATGAATTTCTATCTGTAATATACCTATTCATATTTTTACCGTATCCTCACCTCAAAAGGAAAAAACGGAACCCTTAAACCTACCGGCGTCCTGAAATACAGGCCTTGAACCTAGTCTAGGCACCAGTTTCCCACAGTATAATAAGCATTTAAATGTCGAAAATTCATATTTTGTAAAATGCATGTATTGTGGCGAGAAAATAAATAACTTATTATTATTATAAACCACAGCAAGTATGTAATTACCGTAGTCTACGAGAAATGGGTGGAAAAGGCTGTTAGAGAAGGAACAGTAGATAGGGAACGAGGGAGTGATACTTTATCCAGCGCTTAGGAATTGCTAAATCAGAGATAATAAGTTCAGTAGCGCAGCACTTTTAGTAATTACATAGAACCTACTACCTAATCTTTTTTATTTGGTGTTTGACAACACATAGACCGCCGTATTCCCAATTAATTCGAACACCGGCGTAAAGAGAAGCTTTCCTTTTCTTAGCTGGAAAGTACTAAGTAACTAAGGCAAAATGACGTACGACTTATCGAATAATACAAACCTAACCTAAATAAGTAAAACAAAATAAAAGAACAGCACAAAATATATGATAGTAAATAAATACATTTTCTGGAGCGGTTAACAAGAATACCTTTTAACCCAAATTCCTTATAACATTTTTAAGAAAGGAGAAGAAAATGGCGAATTTTCACCTCTAAAACCAATATGCCTGCAACGATAACATGTCAATAAATAATACGAATATCTTCCACATTTGTAAGCAAACCGATATTACACCAATATCGATAACCAAACTCCATATTTGACGCGCCTATTGTTATTGAATAATATATTACACGAACTACCCACGGAATAGAACAGCCCAATGGACGTAAATAAACTATATACCTAAGTACTAGAATCATTGTCATAAAATACATATTCGCAGTATAAATAATATGATAATGACATCCGTGCTTATAAGCTGTCCCTTAGCACAGACCTCTTATAAAAATGAGAACGTTTAGCCGATAGTCCACTACGCTGGTTCCCTCAATGCAGTGATACACTTATTTATTTTATTTATTTATTCATTCGATCTTACAAGCTAACGGATGTAACACCCAAAACGCTTACAAGATAACTTTTCAAGAAATTAAATTATAACTAAACATGCTCGTCACATACCTATACAAATTTATAAAATAGCAAAATGTGGTAGATTATAAATAATAATAAGAATAAACTACAATAATGAATTAAAAATATAATAAAATAAAATGTCAGTCCTATAAATTATAATATGTCATTTAACCACTTCATATATCTTTGAAAACATTGTGGGAAGCTCTCAGTCATGTAGGTTTCCTCACAATCTTTTCCTTCACCGTTTTAATGATTTACTCTTTAAGCTAAATTTAGCAAAATGTCGAAGGTGCGTGCAGTGACTTCGCATTCGCCATCAGCATGGCAGTCCAACGATCAACTTCTATGGTATATCTACCAATTAATAAGCTAATTTATTATCATTATCATTCGTATTATTTACGATATTAATGATATATGTATATTTATTGTACTTATATTTATATATTACTAGCTTTTGCCCGCGGCTTCGCTCGCGTTAATTTAGAATTTGACAATCAATTCGGGTTGTAATCTGCTTGTAATAATATAATTCAATCATGATTCAAAAGACATGTGGCGCCATCTATTACCATAAGAACGTTATTATTGTTTTCCTCGGGAACAGTAATTTTTTTCGGGATGAAAGGTAGCCTATGTCCGTTTCTGTACACCTGACAACGTATATGCAAAATTTCAGGATGATCGGTTGAGTGGTTTAGGCGTGAAAAGGTAACAAACAAACAAACTCATTTTCGCTTTTATAATATTAGTTAGGATTAGGATTAGGATACATCTGTCCAAAATTAAGGCAGTCTGGTTGGCAGCTGTAGGTATGTCATTCCTTTGTCTTCCTTATTCCGTAAAGTTACTTCAGCCAGAAACGTCAATCACTCTTGTTTACTCAGTTAATATTGCCTCAGCTCTATAGCAACCGGAATTGGATATGATAGAATCTTAGTATAAATATGTATTGGAATCAAGATGTAGGCTTTAAATTTGATTAAAATTTCGTATACCTATGTTTGTAGAGTCTGTAAAAATATGGTTGGTGAGAACAGCTTGCTAAATAATAGCCTAAAGGCTAGATATTTATTTAAGTACTAGTTTCTTCTTTCGACAACCTCCGCATAAATCCCACAGACACACATATCGGGATAAACAGTATCCTATATGAAATTCAGGACGCATTTTATCTTTGTGCGTACTTTTGTAAAATTTTATTCAAATCTGTTCAACAGCTTATATTTCAATAATTACGATAGTGCCTAAATACACGTTAACGGCACCTGCCTATTACTAAATCAATTAGCAAGTTAAAAAAATAATTAATTATTGCAACAGAACAAATATAAAAAACAATACAAATTCACCAAAACGCAAGCTTTTACCTTCAATAACAGACATATAATTTGCATTGAAACGTTTGGCTGTAATACAAATTGTATTTCACGAACTCCAAAACAGATTAGGGTTCATATTATACTAAATATTGGTGTATATTGTATGAAAGGATGTCTATAGATATCTCTGTATACGCGGTCGTACTATTGTCGAAATTCGGCCGGTACGGATGGGGCGTGATATGGGCGGGGCGACAGACAGAGATGCACAGCTGTAGAGCTCTATAAACGATGTTTCTGAATGATAGAGATAGAATAATGGAGGGTTATTATAATTTTTGTATGGGGGCTTACATTTGTAATTGGGGTTTAGTGATTTAAGTTGCGATTCAATGGTTTAGATATGTGTTTTGAACTAGTTTTAACGATATCGCTTTTTTTTAACTTGTGATATTATTGGGATTTTATTTATGCTATTTTAAATGGTAGCTAAACCTTAAATTAGATACATATATAGAACGATACTTAGTCCTTAAATATTATAATTTATTTAAGGGATAATATGAGTCATATAAGGTCTTTCTCACTTAATCCATAAATTAAAAAGCATTGCGCAACCAATTTCTTGTGTAGATCTATTCTTTATTAAAATATCGATACCTAAGCTTTATCCATGAGAAAAATAAAGATGCAAGAGAATCTTTTAATAAGAAATGAACAACTACACCTATAAAAGTCATGTATTACGCAGTCGTGGTTCTTGTACAATGAAACGCCGAGATATTTTTCACACAACCAGTATATATTTCAGCAGAGTAACGTTCTAACTGACAGTTGTAACGAGAATAAATATTTGTTAATCTCCTACCTTATTTATACATTTTTATCAATGTATCAAATGGAGAGTTAAATATCGATTAATTACATTTTAATGTGTAAAATTAGTACAGTAACAAATAAAAATGATAATTATTAATTATAGAAATAATCAAATGTAAATATGCAATTATAACATAACAATTAAAACAATATAATACGTCACAACCGTGTGCGACTAGGTATTGAGTACTTGATAACACATGTAACAATTCTTTTTTATACTATAAACCATACAAAAACTTTTTATAACCAATCCAAGGCGCTAGCGCCGCATACTAGTGACTGCATTCTACCTTTCGTACCATAAGTAAGTCCACGTGACCATAGACAATAAAAAAGTAATAAACTGCTTTTATTACACTTTTATTAGGTGCACAGATAATTAATTATGTATGATTAAAGCATATAGTCACGGTATTTAGCTATCGTATCTCTTGTGTTTTACGTAAATTAGAAATCTATGAAATTAATATGCTAACAACAATAATCGTGCATATTGAAACAATTTTCAAGAAAATTCTACTATTTATCCTGTTTTTCTAGAATAAAAGGTATTCCTTTTATTCTCGAAAAGCCTACTAGAAAAATCCATCACTATCTAAAAATAAAGCGTTATTCTCTCTTGCGTTCTTACCGTCTTTGTGTAGCAGATAAACCATCTGTAACCAAACGTTTTTCAAAAGAAATAAAAGAACATTTTGTATGCTCATGCGATCCTAGTACTTGACATTGACATTTATACATCAGTAGCCGATCGAATCGATCAATTTGATCGGAAAATTGACCACAGATAACCACAATTGACCATATCTTGACCGTATGTTTTGACCACAATTTAAATATTTGGATCATTCACACGGGGTATCGGTTACAAATGCATCATTGAGCAATTTTTTGCTCGGATTCTATAAGTGGGAGTCAGTCTGTCTTAAAGTTCTCACTAGTCTGTCAGGCGCCTAGCAAATAATAAGGTAGTTAAGTAACTAATCAATATTTGAACGTATTATACACATGAGTGAGTCGTACATAAGAAGATGTCCATACACATTATGTCATACTAGACAGACCCGCGTTATCACGCGCGTTAATTAGATGCATATGTTTTTACTGCTTTTCACTCCTTTTGGCATTTAGCTCAAATTGGAACAGCCTGATAGAAAATTAGCTTTAGCTTACAAAATATGATCGTGGATAAATAATCTACTCTTGTGTTCCTGTGGTGAGTTTCTAGTCTTCTCGAAAAAACGACTCCCTATTAAACGGGGTACGCTACACGTAAATGATACCCTTGCTGTCGCAAACTAGGATATGGTATGACCGCTTTTAATAAGATGAACCATATGATTGTTACCACCTTGTTTTTTTTTAATAGCTTACTGGTATATCCCACTACTGGGTAAAGGTCACGTCTTTGGATTTCCAAATCGTTTTGCTGCTAGCTATCCCCAGTTTCTTTTAAAGGCTTCCAAGTCATCACGCCAGTTTTGGTTTAGGTCGCCTCCTTGTATATCACCTTTCCACTAGGTTCTACACACGTTTGATACCCCATGCTCAACTGCACTATTGACATAGTGGTTTAAGTGGTTGCCTCGCTACTGCCACTGCACCAAGTGTTGTGGGTTCGATCCCTACACGAAACAAAAATTTATTTTTCTGATTGGGTGTTCTTTGTTGTTGTATGCTTGCCTGTCACACACAGAACTTGTTCCTATTACGGGAATTGCCCTTTTGTAAAAGATAAATAAATGAAAATAATAAAATAGGCTACGGTAACCGCTTACCACCCGATGAAACGTATATTCGTTTATTGCAACAAGCATAAAAATATATTACCAATACCTTAAAAAATTTAATCAGTCAATTCTCAAGTGAATTGCTTATGATAGTTATCATTTAAAAGGCCTTATCTCCTAATTGTTTTTACCAAGCAAATAGTGCTGCCCTAGCTTCATGAAACACGATGCGAACTGTAATCAAGTTTAGTCTACGTGCAGGCGCCGTTGAGGATAAGTGGAGTGCGATTCATCAATTTGAAACCGTTGACGATTGGCGTCTGACTGCGCTCGACGCTCTCTAGACTAAATACGCGCTGATGCGTCGTCCGGTTTCTGCTATCGATAGTATAATACTGCTGATTCACATCACTACTGATCAAGTCTGTATACCGATAAAGCCTGGTACTTATAATATCAAGAAACATATTGGGACATATCCTATGAAAAATATTATGTTAATAATTAACTGCCGTAAGTAAAAGGACTCGTTACAGAATGTAGGTACCGGACCTGTACAATATCAGTAAACCGGTAATTACAGAACATTTTGTTTGTATTTAACGCGTATTATGCATTGGGTAGAGATCATTTTGCAAATACTGTCATTACGTATGTCATATATAATTATTCGTGTTTGGGGACCCATACAAATTGAACCGATCAGCAATCGTTCGTTAATAAATTGATCAAAATCTTTAACATACCTACTAGATTTAACCCGCGGCTTCGCTCGCTCAAATATAGGTAAGGTTAGATTAGTACCAGTACTTTTCCTGGATCAAAGATACCCTACATCATTTTCTATTGCCCTGCCGTATATGCGAAATTTCATGATGATCGGTCGAGTAGTTAAGGCGAGAAGGCATTATAAATAAACAAACCCACATTCGCATTTATAATATTATGTAGGATATATATTTCCTTAGTTTGTCCTACTAGACAATTAAATATAATAAAAGCTCTATACCTTATACAGCTTATCCTAATATCTATCTCTGGTAGGTACGCAAAATAATAAAAACGGTAGTTATTAATTTTGATCTCTAGCTAGTGGACTGTATCATTATTGTAAACATAATAAGTGTACTTATGAAAATACTAGCTGACCCGCGCAACTTCCAGAATTTCCCCCGTCTTTGCAACATTTTTCATTGCTGCTCCTCTCCTATTAGTCGTAGCGTGATGTTATATAGCCTATAGCCGTCCTCGATAAATGGGCTATCCAACACTAAAATAATTTTTCAATTCGAACGAGTAGTTCCTGAGATTAGCGCGTTCAAACAAACAAACAAAGTCTTCAGCTTTATAATATTAGTATAGATTTATTTTTAAACAACGTGACTTGATGCGTCCTTAGTTAGTAAGCAGTATCGATCGCCTCCTACTAATCATTAAAAAATTTAAGATGGGATAGAAAACGTATAAGGTGTGAGGTTGAGCCATCGAAACTCTCACTTACCAGCAACGCAGTTAAAGCGGTTATCTCTAAGAGAGTGATTCTTCTAAGGGTAAGGTGGCTTATTCGTACCGTGTCACCATAAAATTGGCGAGGTATTTCACTATAATATTATTTCTTACTAGCTTTTGCGCGCGGCTCTGCCCGCGTGGTACCTACATCAATAAAAAGTAGCCTATGTTCATCCCCAGGCTTTAAGCTATATCTGTACCAAATTTCATCTTAATCGGTTGAGTAGTTTAGCCGTGAAAAGGTAACAGACAGACAGACAGAGTTACTTTCGAATTTATAATATTAGTAAGCATTTTATTTCCCAAGTAATAAATATTTTAGTAACTAGCTGCTATAAAAAAATAATTAATCTAGAATTATTCCTCATCTTATATCGAAACGTTAAGCATCAAGTGATTAGTTATATGGAATGCAGGGGCTCCGCTTTAAATAAAAATAATAAGGCACGACGTACAACATAATTGTAAATTTCACCAAAAACATCAGAAGATTATACAAATTTAGTTTGTCATATTTTGTGAAAGCATAACCAATAATCATATTCTTTTTAAAATGATGATAATTTGGCAACACTGGTTGAATAACGGTCGATGTTCGATCTAATTAAAAGGTTGGTTAATAAATGGTTGTTATTAAGTAAGACGTGACGCATGAGCGCAGTATAATCTTTGCTACGCCGATGTCATGAAAATAAATAAGTTTTAAATTCAACCTTATGTAGTTTCACCAATATATCATGTACTAGGTAAATTATATTCCTCAATCTATTGACTACTGGTCTAAACCTACAAATGAGACTATCATTACCGTTAACTCAAATATATTTGTTCCATAGAAATATTCATGAAAGGCTTAAGATGGGTAGGCCCTTTAGGAATACGTAGAACAATCACAGGCAGTCATATTACTCATGGCAAAGAAAGAATAGTGTACATACCGCTACCATCCCGCTTACCGTCAGTCAGAATGTACTTAAGTAGGTATGTATTTATAACCATACAAAAAAAAACAATTTAGTTTTTCTAACGCGCATTATTCCAACACAATTGTATAAACATAATTATTCTCAATTGGTAATCGATTATAATCGAATAATGTATGACTAATATTAAGTAATCGATGTTATCGAGAGATGTGACCGGTTACTGACCTGTCTTCAGACCGCTGTTAGACGCGCATGGTCGACATCTCATATTTATGTTAACATGCCTTGAACGACAATAAAAATGCAGATAGTCTATTAAACATGTTTTATAAACTTACCTTGCTGGTTATAGGACGTAAGAGTGCGCATGCGCAACTGTTTTGGCAGTTCCAAGTTCGAAATTTTCGTTCAGAAATATTACAATAGAAGCTGAGAATATAAAGTTTTGTCCGGTATCCGATCATACTTGTCACATATTTTATTGAATGCTGGCAAAAAGGGAATGTAGTACGCCCAACTACCTAAAATCCCATTGTGCATATATGTACAAATAAAGGCCTGATGCTACGAACTATGACTAAAAGAACAGAGAAGGATAAAGATCTCGGTGCTTACAGCATAGTACCAAACCCTCACCGAATCAATACAACGATGCGATCTTCTAAGGCTTGTAGAGTTTCTACAGTTTGACCAAACTCCCAGGGCG
Organism: Catocala sponsa; assembly: GCA_963564715.1. Classification (NCBI taxonomy): domain Eukaryota; kingdom Metazoa; phylum Arthropoda; class Insecta; order Lepidoptera; family Erebidae; genus Catocala; species Catocala sponsa. Next base: position 14,811,635 of record OY751348.1, on the reverse strand, counting down.
ACGTGCAGTCCCGCTGGGCCTTAATTGTGCATGTCTAATCACAAATTCACACTCCATCCTGCTATTAAGAGTTTTGTGTCAGACAAATGCAAAAACCAGTATTTAAATCCGGAAAGTTGGAATGTTTTTACAGTACACACATACTATACAAAAATGGCGTATATACACATTAAATGGCGTAATTACATCCTTTGATTTTGACGTGGGGCAGCCAATCTCAATTATTATTTTAAAATTAAAAACAAGATATCTTTGTCATAAACAAACAATATTTCAAATCTCCATTCTCAAGAATTCGAAGATATTATCAAACAATACTTATTCGATTAGAGCAAATCGATTCTAATCTCAGTAAATCTGGCTAAAAGGGCCTTTATTCCATGCTTGCGATACAAGCAATTGATTTTAATTCGATCGTAAACACTGTCATATAATCGTTTCGAGAGGTACGTGTGACGGGGCACCGATCTCTCGCTTGCGACCGTTCTTACTCGTATAATGAATATTCATAAATATTTAAATTTCGAATAGGTTATAAGTATTTGTGTGTTGGTCACTTGTTACGGCAATTGTCGCCATCATATGTCCCTAATTTAAAAAATTCGTCAAAAAGAACTGAGTTATTGAGTTGAAAAGAAATCAACTTTTTTCAACCAAAGATTTTTATTGAATCATGATCAAGTCTCTAAAGTTTAATTAATATACCAGGATTAAAAATATTAATACTTTTAATTCCATGTTGCAGTGTAAGACTGACAAAGGCCGATCCTACTTTCACATACTCCTTTCTGTTTATCTAGTAGATAGAACAGTGACAAGGCGAAAAATATTGCAATAGGTCACATTATATTTGCCAGCTCAAAACAGTGCTAAAACTCTTTTTACATTCGATGAGTACGATATCACATAAGACTTGATAGTAGATGACGATTCGTTTGCATATTTGTTTCTATAAATATTTATCGTTAGATTTCTAATATCCTGTAGGTAAATGTTTAGCAAATATCTTCCTTGTTTAAATTTGTAATGGCTGTTGAGAAGCCTTCTTCAATAAGTTCTGTAACTTATTATCTCTATCAAACTTTAAGATCTATTGTAGCTTTCATCTTCTCAAGCTTGTCATCGCTCTAATTAGGTATTCACCTTAAAGTAAGTTCCACAGGGATTGTGTCTCTCCAGTCTCTCTTATATTATTTTTCGGGCAGACACATTAATTTTTAATTTATGATTCTGGCTACTGGTATCATTACCCCACACAGGCTCGGCGCGAGGGAATTGTCTCACATTCTCGTTAACCTCTGCTAGGTCATAATGTCAATAATAAAAACTATTTTAATCATCTATAAAATTCTATGGTCTCTTCCATATTTAAATCCTTTAGTAATTGAGAAAGACAAACTTAATTTTCGGCTGGTTGGTAGCGATCTATTCTAAATTCAACTTTATTTCAACTAGAATATGGAAAAATCAAAGATGTTTTGGTAGTGATAAGCTATGCTTCTGTCGAAATAGATTTTGCAGTTGTGGCATTAGATTTTAAACTTTATGTGGTTGTAATATGAGTTAATTGGATGTTGATTGTAAGTTGGTAAAAGAAGTAAAAGCAGTTTGACGTTTCCGTAGAAGCGTTTACCCCCTGTTGCGAAGGAGGCAAAGGCCACGGGAGTGGGTTGGCAACGCTGTGTATTAAATTTAGGATATAACGTGTCGCTTTGGTTGTTATACTTTATTTTATAATCAATTAAATACATCAATACCATTTCGAACTGAATATATTTAAACTTTATTGTCATTTAGTGCGATTGGAATTTATGAAATTGGCCACTTTTTAAATATTCTATACCTACTTGTGTCAATATTCTAAATGTCTTGCTGATGTACGCCGGAGTCTGTCAAAATGTATTTATAAGCTAATGTTTGGAAGTAAGCGCTACGGTAGCGTTACGTATATTCGGTAAGCATAAAACTACCCACATACATGATTTTTATTACAAAGTCGTTTATGTAACGAAAGCGGTAACGACATTCTACAATCTACATTGTTAATGAGCTGGCCATGGTGCCGCACCCAGACTCTGTATTTGCATACCAAAACTTAACGAAAATTAATTGTTATTCATTTTCGAACTCTGACCACACTCTGACACATGACAACTCTAATTGAGTCTAATTTCAGTTGGTGATATTTTGTTTAATATGAAGCTAGAAAATTAATAAAACATCATTGAGATACCTACTTTTTATGTTAATATCTACTCGCTATGTGCAACCTATAAAAATACTAAAAGGTACGAAAATTAGATCATGAAAAAAGGCGGCATCCAATTTTAAATGCGCCACAGACAATATTTAGCCTACATTTTATTATTACATTGGCCACCCTGACGTTCCGTTTCACGCAGCGAGGCTATGCTACTGTTCAGCCCCCTGTTGATACGAACACACTTGTTTTATAATATTTTATTTTTACGCTAATGACCGCCCGCGACTTTGCCCGTATTTAATCGTTTTATGTTAAGTATTTATTAATACTGATAGGCATCGAATCGTTTATTTAAAAATGATAGGATGTAGATGGATTTATGGTACGCAAGTTTAAGAATAATATTATTACGACGAGCTATAAATTGGAATTTAATTTGAGTTGACGATGAAGAGTGGTATTTTATTCAAAGTAATTACATGATCACAACATTTTAAGAAACAGAAGATATAATCGTCTGGTTGTACCTACCTCTTTATATTCTTTAGTCATTTTGCCGCATCGAAAGTTAAACGTCATTTGTTTCATATCCTCTCTCTCCGATGCACTCATTTTTGTGTCTTTAGGCGGCTTCACATTTTAATTGAATTAACAGTAACTGAAATATAAAGATTAATATTTAGTGTTAAAGTAAACATTATTACATTTTACATCTTTATATGAATAATAATAAATTTATTTTGAAGTAGTAATGTTTTATTAGGGACTGAGAGAAAATATATTTCAACTAGATGAACGTAGTTAACCACATTTAATATGCTACCAAGCTAGAATATAAACATGCAGCAAACGCCTATAGCCCGCCTAATAAACGGTTATTATAACTTGCAACATCTATGATATCTCTTGCATATTGCTAACTCTACAAAGGAGACTCTTGCTGGCAGCACAAGGGACAAAGGTCACACTGCTCCTCACAAGACCTTATACCATCTTCTCAAAGAGCCTGGAAACCCTATTTAGAGCACCTATAGTTAAAAGTCTGAAACTTTTTTAAAAACTTTGATTTTTTATTTTAGCACATTTGAAAGGTCCTTACTTAAGGAATCTCCTGTTACAATTTGATTCACATCTTCTGGGACAACCTGTAAATGTACAAACCAATTCGTTACTATTTAGTTAGACAGAATATCGTATCTCAAACCGTTGATAATTAATTAAATATAGGTGACTACTTATACATATACCTACTTATTTGTACCTGCTCAAATGATATCTAATAATAAACAAAAAGGTCAGTACCATACCGAATCTATTCACTTGAACAGAAGCCACAGATTATCAACCAATACAGATAAGGTTCTACAAAAAAGGATCGTTCACAATTATGTCAAACTCAATTTGACAACTTGATGAACATGATTGTTCGGCGTTTGACGTAACTTCGTGGGTGGTCCGTCCGGCAGGCGTGCATTTTTTTATTATTATTTTAATTTTTATTTTAAATATTATTTTTATTTCGACCACCGTAGGGCGATGACTAAGTGCCTCTCAATAACTAGCCACCGGCGAAGCGTTATAATCGTTCTCGACTTTTTGGCGTACCGACACACGTTTGTAAATGATGCGAGTTAACAATGTCGTTAGGGATAACATAGCTCTGTTTTAAACAATAACGTTACGGTAATGTTAACTTCAACAGATTTCATATTATGTCTTAATTGCCTATACTTATTTAGTTTAAGTATACCTAAGCACATAGGAAAGATCAGTTGCTTTTATAAAACTATTTTCACTCCTAGGTTAAATAAACTATGGATTATGGAAAACTAAACAAAAACATACACCAAACCAAAGACACTGTGTGCCGTTCAAAAACGAAACGATAAGCGCAAAATGACAGCACAAAAACTTTTTCCCGCCAAAAGAACTGTCAAAGTGACGTTGTGTGTGACATTACCGCGAGGGTAAGGATGGTGACCCTGATGCCGTGTAGCTACCTCGGCGGGGGCGCCTCCCCGCGCTGCAGCTTGGACCACGCCGAGCCAAAGGTCAGATGCATTCTGATAGTCTCAAACGTACGAGCTGTGAGAATTTCCATTTTCGAATAATAGATGGCGCTACTATGACCCGAGGGCTAGATAATAGTCGAAGGCTTTTAAAAATAACGCCTATTATTAATGTTAATTTTCGTCTTAGCAGCGCATGGAAATTCTCACGATAATTGCACTCAATTTTGAGTTTCACTATTTCGCTCTTACGGTTTGAAAACGTTGATCACGAATTGCACTCTATCTACCACTCGCACACAAATGCACCAATTTTTATAGTTATGTTTTATTTCTTTGTACGCTTATGTTTTATTGCACGGTATGGCCTAATACAATAATGCTTGCATGCCCTTCAAACCTTATTGAATGCAGCACTTTTTAAGCACCTTTATAGGTTTCAGATACTCTTTTCTTTTTAAATTGTGAATGTATTTTATTTTTTTATCTTGATATTACAAAATTAGAAGGATTTCGGTAAGTGTCGCTTTGTGATGTGCCCGATTTTATTACAAAATATTCTTTTTTATGAAAGTTAAATTACCAACAGTCAGAAACACATGTGACAAGATGAACTTTATGGAACGCACCGCCATGATTAATTAACACCGAGCGTTATCTGTCCATCGTAACTAAAACCAAATTTTATTGTTCTCATTGTACAAAACTGTTTATGTTTTCCAAGTGGTAAGGCATGGTGAGGCTTCAGATCTCATGTTACCCATTCATGGTGACCATTAAAAACTCGTAATACATTGGCTCGTACCTACGGGACAGTGCGTCGTTAGCCACTTGATACCAGGGTATCATAACTTCGAGCTGGTGTTCGCTTACATGATGGTTGATCGTTTAATTTTGGAATGCAGAAGATTAGCGTGTAACAATGCCTAATTGCGCGACTGATTAGGTTGCAAAGAGAAAACATTTTGCCGTACAGCTGTCAAGGCCCGTGTTGTTTTATGCGTTATCTAAATGTGAATCCGTACCTAGTTTTGATTTATTTGTATACTAGCTGACCCGCGCAACTTCGTTTGCGTTATTAGAACATTTTTTGTTCTATCATCAATAGTTGCCGCAGCGCATGCGATGACAGACATTTTATGACCCAGTTTTTCACACCTTGGGTTACATTATTTCAATTTTAGTAGGGATCCATAATTTTTTGAAAATATGATATAGACTATGTTACTCAGTGAAGATGTAGCTTTCTAATGGTGAAAGAATTTTGGAAATAACTTTAGTAGTTTTGGAGCCTATTCAATACAAACAAACAAACAAAAAATCTTTCCTCTATAAAATTAGTGTAGATTACTCTAGATGAAAAGAATAATGTTATCAATGAAAGATAGTCATTTAATAAAAGTGTAGAAAAAGATTAACCTTTGCCTTCATAAAGATTTAAATGCAAATATAAAACACATCCATAACTCACATTCACGACAGTTCGTTGAACCATAATATATGCATGAATAAATTATTATAAATATCACAAAATAATAGAGATATTAATTTAAATCAATGGTCAATTTTTAACCTATCTCAAGCATCGCACATAAAATACTATAACAAAGAAACAAATAGAAGGCACAGACAACCAAACATAAAGCCACCCAGAGATAACAGCAATAAAAACAAATTTGTCCAACTTGATAGCTGAACACGGTGCGATTTATCGACCGAGATGTCTTTCTCGATACAACTTGTAAGTTCCCGCGTTAAATCGATTGGGCTTAACTCCATTTTGTTTATGTAATCGAAAACAGCCTTTGTCCTTTGACACCGTTCAGGATTGAGGACGTACCAGAAATATGTCGAATGTTTCGGAGGAAAGATTCGAAGAAGATTCTAGAGTAGTAGAGCCTCGCTGATTTCAGCATGAATGGGCCGGCTCGACCGGGGAAGGACTACTCTCTCACAGAATATCGACGTGAAATAGCAGTATTCCTACTTTTGTGTTTCGTTCGGTTAGTGAAAGTACCGGAGGCCCAATCACCCCCTTACCCCTTCCCGCTCCTTCTCCTTCCCACTTCCTTCAGTAAAGGGTCGGCAACGCGCTAGTGATGCCTCTGATGTTGCAGGCGTCCATAGGCTACGGTGACCACTTACCATCAGGTATGCTTGTCTGCCACCTAAGACGGAAAAAAAATATTTTTAATTAAAATTTTATCGTTTAGCTTATATCTTTACATTCTAAACATTTTAATAATTATTACATATAATTTTACAAATTAATTACTGCTCCATTTTTACTGTAAAATCAAACCTGAGACCTTTAGTATAATTATTACTCATAAAAAAAGGTATAAGCGCTAGGCGATACGGACATAAAAACTCCATCTCGCCCGGCTGCGACGAACAAATTTTTAACTTTACTTCATTAATAATAACTTTTCTCACTGTAACAGAAAGATGTGATTTGCATAGAGATTGTTTATGGTCTGCAAAGTGACAAAGACTACTTTTTTCCTGAGGCTACAATTCCTGTGGGTAAGTTATTTATTCTAGAACCATAGATTAGTATACCTGTTACCTAGAACCACGGTAGCGAATGTATAAAATACAAATAACATAATCTTGATTGCTGCCGTTAATATTGAAAAATATGATTTTAAATAATACATATCGGCCTAATTTATACCTAATTATAATTCGAGTTTTAAAACGAACAGCATAATCTTAGTTTCGTTCTAAACACAAATGATTTATGTCTTCTAAAACCAATTAATGACATGCCTGTCGAAAACATTCTAAATTCAAACGCACGCAGCACGCTCTATACAAATGACTCTATAGAACAATAAAAGAATAACCACACATCGTTCCATAAATAAATCACTATTAAAATTGACATTTCACGCGACAAGTCAAAAATGTTTTTTAACTTATTAATAATCAGCAATATCACATGTTATTATCGGAGATAAAACATAAAATTGGTGGACAATAAATTTGATGTTTTATAGATTACGATGCGGGAGCGAGCCGGGGTCCCGATCGTAAATATGCACTGAGATAAAACAATAAACGAATTACGTTTAAATAAAGAAGCGTTTTGTCCTGATGCTTGTTTAGGACATAGGGTGTTACTTTGTTACAAAGGACATTTTAATGATTTACTGACAAATTGGGGTAAGCTTGTCGTTTTTAACATAAAATCTTATTAATATAATATTACAATGTGCACAAGAAAGAAAATTGATGATGGAATTGATGATCATAATACATAAGGTAGAGTTTAAGGTATCAGACTATGTAAACTTGCTTAAAGTAAGACAGAAAATTAAGTAATATTAAAGATGACATTGAACTAATACAAATTAATATAGTTAATTAATGTACCAACAAACTATTTAATTAGTAATGAAACACAAGTATGCACTGTTTAAAAACCTACGTGAAAGTTAGACTAAGAAAAAAACACACAAGCTTGAACATTACGCTGTAAATATGGTACAAAAAGTGATCGGAATCCTTAAATCAAATGAGTGAACGAATAAAACAGCCTGTACACTAACGAGGGCCGGGCCGGGCCGGGCGCGTTGTCGCCGCGTAAAACGTATAAATTAGGTGCGCTATCGCGAGATCGGGCGGCCTCACACCTCGAGTGGAATGCGCCCGCTGATTTACGCCCTTTCTCACACGATACCTCCTCGGGGCCCATGCTTTCCTGGTGGCTGCGATGTTAATGAATGTTGCGTTTGATCATTTGACAATACGATTAAAATTTAGAAATCTGTTTTTATGATGAATTGATTGAAATTAAACTGTTTTTCACGGTTTTCATTTCAACTTATTTTATTAACTAACAAGTTTAATTAACACGTACCCTGACGTTTTGTTAACCATCGTCACGTGGAAACTAAGTAATTAAATTGAAATTATGACCAAATTATCTTTTCAGCAAACCGTTGTAAAGATAATAATGATTAAGAGAATCAACACAATACACATGCATGTTTACAAAACTAGGCTTTGACTAATTGCTATCTTGAATCTCACAAAATTTAAGTAGGGTAGGAAACAATAACTGTATCTTTTATCAATCTGACATATTTGTAGATTGATCAACTCATTCAGTCGCCGCCGCACTAGGAATTATTCCTGTGCCACAGAAGACTATAGAAACATAGAAACAACGAACACAAAAAACATTCAAGTCATTAGCAACAGACCTCTTATTTTGTAAAATCAATACATACAGAGCAAAGCCAGAAAAAGCAAACAATCCTGTTTAATCGGACTAATCTATAACTAATATTATAAAGCTGAAGAGTTTGTTTAAACTCAGGAACTAGGCACTGGTTCGATTTGAAAAATTATTTTAGTTGGATAGCCTATTTATCGAGGAAGGCTATAGGCTATATAACATCACGCTACGACCCACGGAGGCGGCGCAATAACGATAAACGCGGGTAAAACCGCGGGAACATCTAGTATACATATAATTTTCTAATCGGACTGTTAGTTCCAGAGATTAGCGCGTTGAAACGTGCAAACTCTTTAGCTTTATAGTATTAAAAATTATTTCTTATATTCGATATATCTATATTAATAGGTTTTCATTTCAATTTATAATCAAACCACATAGAAAACGGTTCAGTACTTACATAATTAGTAGCATAATTAATCACCGGGATTTTCTAACAGAGCCTTATAATAATTTAATTGAGTAATAAAAACAGTAAACTGAGTAATAAAAGCAGTTATAATAAAAATAATAATAGGTCCGGGCTAAACGTAGTTGGTATCTCATAGGTGAAGACAGAAAAGGCTAATGAATCAGGCTTATGTAGACATACATACATCGTCATAAATCATCATTACACCTAATAAATAATTTACAGTCTGTCAAATAATTCGTATAGGAAAATAGAAAGCTTGAAAAAAATGGAGTGTGTATTTCTCAGTATGAACCGTAAGCAGCTTACTGCAACCTTGGTGGCAACCTTGTAAACAGTTCAAATATCTAATTATAGCCACAGTAATAAAAAACTATTTATTTCCTTGATGCTAAGAAACAAGGATTCTAGCTTGCAGTAACTAAAACGATTATTAAAAGCAAAATAAACAATCGGTAAATAATTTTACGGTCGTAAAAGTACCTACTCCTTAATTTCACTATCCATAGTTATTCACTTTTGTATGTAAAATAACTTGAAACGACACTTAATTTAATTATTCCTAACAAGTAGAAAAATGAAATGCCAAAAAAATATATTATTATGTAGATATCAGAAACTTTTTATTTTCTATAACATGTTACTGAAGTACCAAGGCACCATAACATTGGAGGAGCAACGTGAAGGCATTTCAATTGTCACCATCTATCGACCAACGAAATGTCCGTATATCATATAGACGAGATGGCGCCCGCTTGGAAACGGGTAGGGTGACGATACCAATTACGGACCTGCCGAGTCATATATGTTTTCACTATTTTATCTTTAATATTATAGGCGAAACAAATATTGCGTATGTAGGACGTTTCATTGATAGGTCTTTTTGCTATTATGGTAGGTTATTTTTATATTGTGTTTAGGATCATGTGCCTCATTTAAAATTTCTTCATTTTTATTTCTGTTGCTGTAAGATCTTTCACATAGCATTTAAATTGTAAAATTGGCTCACACTAACCTAATATTCTGTAGCTAAAATTTACTACATAATCCGAATTAGCTAAACCGAATTTAGAACCTTTTAATTCATCTTAACCACAGCACTAGTATGGTATTATTAGGTATCTGTGCCACGGCGAGGATAGATAGCAAGTTGATGGCCATATCTATCCATACAGATGATATTAATAATTATCTGAATACTGCTTACTAGCTATTCATATGTTAGACAAACATCATTAATCAATTGTAAGGATAAGGCAAAAGTTTAAATGGTCATCAATACGGTATGGTGTCGCATGTTGCGGTAACCATCACTGCCGCATGTCACAAAAAATTTTGTTTCTGTGATATTTTTTTCTGTTTCAGATGTTTTAATGGTTTCAAAGTCACACAGAAACAAACTTAGAAATTACTTTGAGCATTATCTTTCAAACAATTAGTTTAGGCCCAGTGATCCTATTATAAGATATAATAATAATAATATTCTATCACATACACACAATACCATCTAGCCCAAACTAAGCAGAGCTTGTACTATGGGTACTAAACAATGGATAAACATACTTAATTATATACTTTTTTTTTGTAAACGTACATAGTATACACAGAAACACCCAGACCAAGACAAACATCCATGTTGACGCACACAAATGTTTGACTTGTGCTAGAATCGAACCTCAGACGTGGCAGTCGGTTATACTAACTACTACGCCATCGAGGCCGACAATATGAGTTTTGCCATCAATAAATGGTTTAAAATGTCACTTATTGCATAGGTACCGGACTTTATTAATAAAGCAAAACCCGAAATAAAGAGGTAACTCGAACACTAAACTATAGCGCTATTCACAATGCTAGTCTTTTAAAAACCTAATATAGCGCCAGACCACGGACGATAATTGTCACAATCACCCAACATTTCGGTTCAGTTTTTATTAATGTTGTTAAGTTAATCTTGATCTACCGAGGCGACGTTTAGGAGTTTTATTATTTATAACCTGTAGCTTATCTCTGATCTCCTGGTACCCTTCCACCGTTATACAAATACTATTTGATTGCTAGTTATTTTGTGATATATGGACAATGCGTGCAGCTTATTAGTTAGGACATTTGAAGTAAGGATTTCTAGACTGTCAATGTGATGATCTAAGATCACGACAAGAGGTTAACGCTGGTGGCCAATGGTTTAAGTGGTTGCGAGTTCGATCACCGCACGACACAAATATGTGCTGATCTACAAAAATAGTGTCAATCCAGATTGTTTTTGTGACCATTGTATTTATTATAAGTCAATATAGTGACAATAATAGAAAAGGGTATGTTAAGCTGGTTTGGACATGTAGAAAGAATGGACGAGGAAAGACTGACTAAGAAAGTTTATAAGGCTAGTGTGAATGTAAATAATGAAATAAATGTAAATATGTAAATAATTAAAATAGTCGCAAGAGGAAAACCTAGGCGAACGTTTCTCGATCAGATCGGAGGCGTTCTGGACAAAGGCCTGGTTAAGAGCACCTTGAACCGACGGGTGTGTATGAGGAATGTAATGAAAGTAAATGGAGCCAGAGAAGTGTGTCAGGATCGTAGCAAATAGAAATCCGTAGTCTCTGCCTACCCCCTCTGGGTAACAGGCGCGAATCTATGTATATATGTATTTATATTTGTATAACGAACTAGCTAGACGAATAGAAATTATTATTATTCTTATTACTGTAGTCGTCTTCATAAATATATATAATAATAATAAATAATAATATCAGCCCTGTATTAAACTGTCCCACTGCTGGGCACGGGCCTGTTCTCACTATGAGAAGGGTTAGACCATAATCCACCACGCTGGCCTAGTGCGGGTTGGCAGACTTCACATATCTTCGAGAACATTATGGAGAACTCTCAGATATGCAGGTTTCCTCACGATGTTTTCCTTCACCGTTAAAGCATGCGATTATCAACTATTTAATACGCATATAACTTCGAAAAGTCAGAGATGCGCGCCTTGGGTTCGAACTCGAGACCTCTGCGTGGCAGTCCAACGGTTTCCCACTAGGCTATATAATATAGGTATAGTTCATTTATACAAGTATTTACAACTTATACGATAGAACCTTAAGATGCTAAAGTTTGTTTGTCAGTATTTCCGTCACGCAGATTTACGCAGCAACGTAGCTACGGATACGTAATTTGGACAAAGAAATTGCTTAAAACCCGGCGAGCGACTCAGCTATTGTCTATTTCGGATAATACACAGTTTCTAAATTTTAAAGCCCAGGAAGTAAAACGCATCTTAGCAAGCGAGTTAGTAAAAAGCCATGTAGAGCAAAGTGGTAGAATGAAAATCAATTTCTAACTGTGAAAATTACTAGAAGACTAGAATGGTAAAACTGAACATAGAGAGCAAAATCAATAAAAAGTTATTATTTTAAGAGCAGCGATAGCTCAGTGGGGAGACCAACAGACTGCAATGCAGAGGGTCTCGGGTTCGAACCCACGTCGCGCACCTCTGACTTTCGGAAGTTATATGACTTTTCGAAATTATGTGCGTATTGATTGACAATTATCGCCTGCTCCGTGCCTCGGAAAGCACGTTAAGCCGTTGGTCCCGGCTGCCATGAACATCTATGGCAGTCCTTATTGGGAGAGTGTCAACACAAAAGATCCCACTGGGTCGAAGTGTTGCCGGTCTGCACTGACTGGCCCCCACATAAGATAAGATAAGGTATTATATACCTAATACGCCACAGAGTTTCATTGAATATATGTATATAATGGACGCATGAAAGATGGCTATATAACATCGAGCTACGAACTAAAGAAACCGTCCGCGAAATATAAACGTCATTTTAACTCTACGCGTACACCACCGGTCTAACATGTCTGTCTGAAATTCTCATCGTTTTAACGTTCTATGATAATTAAATGCACTTTTGTGACATTACCATATAAATTCACCACGGTGGTCGCATCAAAACAATGTCGTTAAAGGCAGAACAAGTCCGACGTATCTAATTGCCCCAATCTCTCATCGGTGGTTTACAGATTCGGAGATATCAAAGTGATTTGACGTCAGAAAATTGGCAATTTAAATTGTTTTCCACAATAAATACTTTATAATAGCGACTATTAACGTTATCATATAAATTATCGATTCTATTGAGATGGTATCGATAAGGCAATCGTATATAATCGATTTAAAAACTGGTTGGTTTGAATTTCTAATTGGGTGAGGTAATTTGAACCGTCGTTTTGTTTAATAGTTATGCAGGTGTGTATTCAAGAGGGGTAGACAGAGACTATTTCCTCTTGTTTCTCACTTGCTTTGCATTCTGCATGCACAAAACTGATTGCGTAGATGGAGTAATAAGTTCTGATTTGATCATCATACGGGACAAACATTTGCAAAGCCATAAGTAGTTGTTCCTAACCTGGATGTTGAAATTCAAACACGGGGAGGTATCACTTTTGTGAATGTGGTATTTTAATAAATGGGGCACCCTCGTCAGCTCTTTCAATATGACCACACTCCACCTGATGGTAAGCAGTCGTGTGGTCTAAGAGCAGTGGCCTCCACATCGCCCCACAGTAGCCGAGGCGATGTTGGTATTAAGGTATATATTAAGGTATTCTCATCCTAATCTTTCTAAACTTGTTTGCGCTCTGGACAACTACTTATATGTCTTGATCTTCCGACTGTCCTATTCAGATTTACATCATTCACTTTACTTGTCAATCTTTAATCGTTCATTCTTTCCACAGTCCCAAACGATCCTGGTCCATCTTTTACAATTATTGTCACCATATCTTCTTTAACTCCAGCGCTCCTTTTCATGACTCCATCCTTTCAATACACATATATCACACATACTCATTGATCTTATAAACACAAGTGTACACTTTCTACTTGTTGAAGTATTATTTTGCTTCATTGATGGATAGATTAATTGTTAGACTGCCACGCAGAGGTCTCCAGTTCGATTCTAAAGCATGCATCGCATTTCTTTCTAAGTTTAATGCGTATTAAATAGGTAATGATGGCTCTCTTTAATCCCTCCATAAAGAAAAACATCGACATGAAAACTGCATGTTTAAGAGTGCTACATGTTTTTAAAGAAAGAAAGAAAGGAAATAATTTTTTTGTTCCACGCTTATAAGGTAACAGGAAACACAACCATGTTTAAGACAAATAAGGTCCTGCGTCAGCAATGTTGCAGTATATCCACAACGCTGGTATTCTCGCAGAGCCTGCATGAGTTCGGTGCATGTAGGCACTAACATACATACATAAATCAATTAAAAAATAAAATAAAAAACAAAACAACAATTTAAATAAATTAGGCAGAAAGTAGATATGGCAAAAGTAATTTTATACTAAATAATAATATTGGTATTTATATAATACTTATATGTATACATATTTATAGAATTAAAAGTATATTGAAACTTATAAAAAATAAAAGTATATTGAAAATAATAAAAAGTCTATCAATCCGCTCTGAGCCAGCACTGTAGACTATGATTTTATCCTTATCACACTGGCCCGAGGCTTTTGCCCAGTAGTGGGACAGTTTAAAAAGACGGCTGATGTTATAAGAAGAAGAATGTTGGCTTCGAAATATTTTAATCTATGGTCATCTAGACTGGCATAGTGCAGTGCCTGATATCCTACATCTTTACCCGTGTCTGTACCTATATCTAACTGACTCGTAGGTCCTGTGTCATAAATTTGCATGCAATTGTAAGGGCCTGGATACGACAGATCAGTGTTACTTAATTTTTTCTGTTGATTTAATGAAACTCTGACTCCACTTTTAAGGATCGAAGACGTATGTATATGCATGAATAAGTAAAGACAGAAAGGATTCGAAGAGAGTGATAGAAAATTAAATAAAAGTTTAATTTATACCTAGAACTTATTGTTGATTATGTATACAAAGTTCATATTATTTAATTAGCTTGTGTAATTGTGGTGAGCCGTTGAAAAGAAGAAGCAATTTATTGTTATTTTCAGAAAACAAAATAGGTAGCATGTTGCAAATTTTTTATGATATAAAAGTAAAATAAAGATTAGTCGTTTTCAACAATGTCTAGTTCTATCGATTGCACTGTAACATGGACAATAACAGCCACCATTCTTCAACTACACAATGAATGGGTTCCGAGAAGGGCACAAGATGTTTGTGAAAAATGTCGTTACGACAACTCGATAGAAAAGCCAAACTGATATAGATTATATCGATGTTTTATATCGATTAAAGCCCAGTTCCTATATTTAATTAAGAATCGAGTCGTTTCACCTACGGACATATAAATTTTGGCACATATTCTATGAAATACTAGCTTTTGCTCGCGGCTTCGCTCGCGTAAAATTAGGTTAGGTTATATTAGTACCAGTTGTTTTTTTCATAATTTATAACCTATTTTACTCGGTGATAATATAGCTTACTAGTGGTGAAAGAATTTTTAAAATCGGTTCATTAGTTTTAAGTTAAACCCTTACAAACAAACAAAAAATCTTTCCTCTTTATAATATTACTATAGATATAGGAACCGGGACTAACGTTACTTACAATTTTAGCATCAGTTTATATTAAAATAGAGTAAAAAATAAAACTGTATCGAGTCTGTGTTCGTAAACGATAGATTTTTTTGGAAAAGAATATTTCGACCACTACGCATACAATAAACAGACCTTATATAAAAGAATAGGGTATTAGACTTATATTTCTTCATCCATATCTAATCACATATTATGTATTTTCTAAATTTATGTAATTTAAACGTTACGATACGTTAATCGTAATCGAAAATAAAAAGAAAATTTTAAAGTACCTTCTAAATTAAACTGGATAGAAATGTTGACGGTTAGTTGGTAGAATAAGGACGCAAGGTCCAATGGTGTCTTGTACCCGTTATAAAGCGTAGGTGTGCGAGCGAAATAGCACGATACCCTCACTGCACCTCTACATTTTCTCATACCCAAATTTATAATATTAATAGCTCGTCCATTTTGGAAACTTTATGCTTTCTTCGTATAAGGTGCAAAATCAAACATAGGCAGTCCTAAGTACAGTAGTGTGTAATGTTATTAGTAAGTATATCCATTACATACATACATACATACATAGATTCACGCCTGTTTCCCAGAGGGGTAGGCAGAGACTACGGATTTCCATTTGCTACGATCCTGACACACTTCTCTGGCTTCATTCACTTTCATCAGATGCCTCATACACGCCCGTATTATCCATTATTTTCTCGAATATATGTGAAGTCTGCCTACACGCACTAACCAGCGTGCTGGACTATACCCTTCTGAGACGAGGCCCATGCCCAACAGTGGGACAGATTAATACAGGGCTTCTATTATTACCAATATAACCAACTTAAAGACCAAACGCAGCTACGTTTTATCTAGTCCATTCGATAGAACCGGCGAAACAGCACACATTATGATCTCTACAAATAACCTCGCGGACAAAAACAAGTATTCTATAAACAAATAGTCTGGTATTATTTTGCGACTCCATAAAGTTATTGGTTTAATTGCCGAGTCAGTGTTAGTAAGGTTTTCCAATAGCAGGCTCTGGAAATGTGCAGATAGCAATGGCCCCTATTCACTAAACTAAAACAAAGCTGGCAAAATGTGGATGTAATAGACCTTAAATTACCCCTTTGGTAATATACAAGTATAAATCTATATATGTATAATGTATATAAACAGAAAATAGATTACAATATATGTGATATAAAAAAGGTAGATTCTTATGAATTTGAAATGTTCACTGAAAATTTTATTCTGTTCTATTCTTTTTCTATTCTATTTTTAGCTTAAAATACATACGCATTATTTTTATGTACGTAGACAAAAAATCCTTTAGCTTAAATCCCTATGTACTTAATATATTAAGGTAAGTATGTAACAGAAAACGGGTATTAACGAGATCAAACTATGGTATTGATATCCCCTTTTACAACGCTTGACGTTTAGACATGATTGCACTAGTCATCACCATAGCCAGTACAATCTTGCCTAAACGTCTTGTCTCTATACCTAATCTTCTAACTATCATGCTACTCTAGTTAGGTAAATACTTAGCATGATCAGTTGATCACTTTAATACCTATATTCTATTTGAATCATGCAACGCTACAGTAGTAAAATGATAAAGGTAAGTCTTTAAGTGTTCACTTTTTGCACGATGCATGGGTGTTGGTACATTCTCGGACGCCTGACTGTATGTTCATTTGGTTCTGTATTGTTACAGGCAAAACGGCCCCGACCTGACACAGGCACCGATGTATCGGACCGGTAAGTCATTCATCATCACATATATTAGATTTTAAGTAGGTACCTATAATACAAATATAGAGAAGTGGTTTGTTCAATTCCTAGCTATTTATTGTACTACCAATATGAAGCTAATTTACCACAGACTTTAGGAGTTTAGTAGAAATTTGTAGACTATACCTTTGAGTGCAAAATTTTTAATCCGAAATTTTTCTTTAACTGTATACCTATGTGTAATTTGGCACTCAAACGTTACAATAAGCTAAGCATAAGTCAGACAAGGTGAGTTAAAGAGCATACTAACATGTGTTACAAGTATCTCTAGTACATAGTACTTTTGAAGCAACTGTAGGCTATGGTGACACTGACCATTAGATGGGCCGTATAGCCTACCGGATGGTAAGCGTTACCATAGCCTACAGTTTTTGCAATACCACAGGTGTCACTTGCGTGTTACTTAGCTATTCCAGAGGAAAGGAATCGAAGAGTTATATATTATGTGAACCTCAAGGACTATTTAACGTGCGAGCCGTATAATGTTACTACTAAATAACTAGTAAAAGTGGGTTTTCCCATTCGATCCTATAATCACAATAAAATGTCTATATTTGTAAAGTAATGACGTAAACTCATTGGTAGTTCATGTACGTTAAATGATTTAAAACTTGTGACATGTATTTGAAACACAATATTCGGTTTCAGTTTATAAAATAGATTAGTAACTTTCAATATTAGTTCAAATCGTTAATCAACACTAAAAACTTTAATTAAATTAAGAGATCGTTGCGTTGACTCGATATTTAATGTTGCTATTAGAAAATTGTCAGTAAAAAGTATAGAGTTTGGAAATGTTGATGACGCTTGCTCTTCATTACGTAGGTAGTTAGAAGGTTTAATACACCCCTGACCACTATTTCATAAACAAACAGGCATGTATTTATATATTTAATTAAATCAAACACAAAAGTGGAATCATTCCGCTCACAGGCATTCAAATGAAAGTTTAGATCAAAACGTTACACACCCGTCGATGGTGCTTCAGAACACAAAGCGAAGGGTCCTTTAATCCCTTATAATCCGCCATTTTGTGTACACAATTGCCGTGAAAAGAGCTACTTAATAAAACTACCGACACGCCCCTGTTCCACATTATCACGCGATGATCAAAGGAAGTGGATAGTACAATACAATAGGTTTTATGTTACATGACAATTTTGGGTCTAGTGGGCCTAAACAGCATTTTTTTCGCAACTCTATGATGTGTGTATCTCATGTGTTTTTTTACGCGGGACTTCTTTTCGGTTCCATTTTGACATGCGTTGCATAGACAAAATCATATTCTAGTTGGTATTTTTTTGGTGAGGCCTTACCCTGTTTCGCAAATCCTTGTCTGCGACAATTTGATCACAGTCTAGATATATCGCTTGATTAGCCGGATTAGTGTCACTTATCAATGATCGTTGACAATAGTCAACAAGCTGTGTCGGTTAGCACACTGTGCTCTAATAGTATTTAGCCTTTCTTTTAATGACTCTATATCATACATCTTCTTTAATAATTCCTAGCATTTTTATGAGATAAGGAGTAGAACTTCTTGAAAATTTGAACTTGATCTGTCAAACGAAGGTACTACATTAAACTGGCTCATTGATCCCGTCTTTCTTCTTTTCGTGTGGTTAGTGGCCAACCTGTTGTCAAGAGTTGTTCAAGCCGCCCGTAGGCCTCTGACATGGCTTACCCGTGGCGCAATTGTACGCTTATGTTTACGAGCGATTGGTCAATTAACAGGTCGATCGAAGTGTTCTGCGCCAGGACAAACGCAAGAACACTTCAAGAAGTTACACTCCTTATCTCATGAAAATTTTAGGAATTATTGAGGAAGATGTATGATATAGAGCCGTTAAAAGGCTCAGTAGCAGTACTTACAAATGTGCCTGACGGCGATGGTTCGCTCCTATTATGTTGTATCTAAAACATAGTAGTAGTAGAACCTCGCTGATTTCAGCATGAATGGGCCGGCTCGACCGAGGAAGGACTACCTTCTCACAGAATATCGACGAGAAATAGCAGTACCTATTCCTACTGTTGTGTCTCGTTCGGTGAGTGAGAGTGCCGGCAGCCCAATCACCCCTTTCCCCTTTTCCGTTCCTTCTCCTTCCCACTTCCTTTCCTAAAGGGTCGGCAACGCACAAGTGATGCCTCTGGTTTTGCAGGCATCTATAGGCTACGGTGACTACTTACCATCAGGTGGGCTGTATGATTGTTTCTCATTCTAGCTGTATAAAAAAAAACATAACTAGTGAAATGTGGGAATAATACACCTCTGCCTACCCTTTGAGGGATACACACTTATACAGGTGTGAGTCCATTTGTGTATAAGAATACCAAAAGCCAAACGTTCAAGTAAATTTAATCATTGATTGTTTTGCAAACGTAAATAATTATTGATGAAAGACAAATATGGAAACACCCTCAACGAAATTTTCTGTCAAATTTTGGGTTATCAGAGACATAAATAGAGATGTACTTAACATCTTTATTTATGTCTCTGATAGGCCGATACTTATTTTTAATAAATAACTTATTTTAAATTAAATAAGTTTTATGAAACTACATCTAAATTATTTACAACCTACATTTTCGTATATTTTAAGATCGCAATCTTATCTCTTGATTTAATGTTATCTAAATTTTATTTTACTTATTATTCGTATTTCTTGTTACCTATAATTTTTTATTCACGCAACATTTTGAATATTATGCGTGTCGCGAACATGTGAAAAAAAAAGTAACCGCGTTCGGAATTCGACTGGCCACATTCCGTTTGAGGCAGCATATTAGTTAAGTTAATTAGTGGTTAACATGACATTCCTTAACTTTTTAAATGTTGTCGAACATTTCTGAACCAAAAATAATGAATGGCTCAACTTTAAACTATGTTTTGAACGGTATAAATCAATTTTTTGACACAATTCCGTTCCGTTATACGGTGTATTTTTTAAGTATGACAAGCAGGATCTGAAGTATCGTATGTCTCGACTGCGAGTCTGTTGATGTTTTGTTGTTGTTTTTTATTTATATCCTGTGGTAAATATAGGTTAAAGACGAACGGTAGTTCGAGCACTTTTTTGTTAGTTTTAAATTAAAACGCACTTTGTATAATTCTGGTACATAATTGATTTTACGTTTTACTTATTACAGATAAGATCGATAT
This sequence comes from Catocala sponsa, assembly GCA_963564715.1. Taxonomy (NCBI): domain Eukaryota; kingdom Metazoa; phylum Arthropoda; class Insecta; order Lepidoptera; family Erebidae; genus Catocala; species Catocala sponsa. Next base: position 14,791,267 of record OY751348.1, on the reverse strand, counting down.
TTGTTTGAGATTTAATAAAATATAATAATTTAGCTACAAACATAAATCTGTTAATCAGCAGAGCAACAAAGGTATGGCTAACCATTAACTGTGATACTGATACTTACCGATATTCAAACACGCAAGGTCTGGTTAAAAGAGTACCTTGCACGTGGTTAAGAATACTCGTAAACCGACCGTTCTTTTGAAACTCTCCAATTGAAACCTTTGCCGAAAAGGAAGGCCTTTATCCAGAAGATAATATCTAGGCCATGATCTACAATTCCACAAATAAAAATGTTTTGAAAACGATCGTATAACCACGGCAATTATTTTCTAGACAAGCTTTCTAACAATATTCAATTTCAAAGAAACAACATTAAAAAGTACATCTATTGAAATAACATACTAATAAATACGATCACTTAATCTACGCTGAACTCATTTTTAGACGAGTAATAAATAAAAGTTATTTTTAACCCTTGCATTACTCATTCGTCAGCCATCTGTTTATTTTTTACCGCGTAAAAATTTGGCAGCTGAAAAAAAACAGCAATTAATAGAATTTTGACGTTTAACTTGACACGTGGTAACCAAATGGTGAGAAGGGTCTACTGGTTTTGGGGTCCTTATATTATTATGATGAATCGTCTCTACTCGCGTTACGTACTTAGTTTAATTGTGAATGCAGGTTTGCAATTATGTAATACGTTATCTTTTAATTTGTTAGTTGCACAGTTGCCACAAATGGCACTCTTTAGTCGATACCAATATAATAGTTTCATTTGCATTTTTAAGTAGTCTGTGGCCTTCCTTAACCAATTTTATTAAAATTAATTTAACACTTTAGCAGTGAAAGCTTTACAAATTCGTCCTTAACTTAGCTGGTTATTGAACAAGCGAGTTAGTCGAGTTGTAATATCATTATTTCTTGAAACGTCCTCTCGAATATTAATCGTCCATAACAAAAAATAAATATTTAGCGCTAATATTTCATTGCAAGGAATAATCCAACAATTATTATTTCCCAGCAAAACAAACATTCACTTACAACTTGTCATAATCTCAGCACGGAACCCTGACGGGCGAACAAAGAGGTCTGTTTCATCCAGAGTGTGCCGCGCATTGTGTCATTGTCAAAAGGGCACAGACACGTTATTGTTTCGTTCATAAACTTCAAGTAGGTATATAGGATTAGGAAGCGATAAACGTCCTGCTGTAATAAGGCGGGAGATTTGTATCTGCATGACTGTTTTGAATTATGGATCTGGTCAAATATGAAGCAGATACATTTTGAAACGCAATTTTTACTTAACCGTTTTCCCGTATCGCGACTTATTCGCGAACAATTAAACAACGGACACAGAAATCATCTCGACTTCTGTAAAATGATTTGTGGCACGAATTTCTGTCGAGTATAGAGATCGAATTCTCGATACTTAGCGCATTGTCAGTAATGATATGACCGCGTTAATCATAGTACCATCTTTGATGTCAAACTGGTATACTCGTCGGTAGATATAGTGACATTTCTTTTTTAAATCTTTTTTTAAGGAGCTTTGTCAATTATATGACTATGCCGCTCCATTGGACCTACTCTTACACTATACTTCACAGCAACTTAAACAATATATAACTAACCACTGTACACGTCGTCGTAAGCCAACTTTTACAGTACGATACAATAATTTTGCTGTCTTAGACAGCGGGTATGCAAGAACACTATTACAGCATCCGACATTTTTTGAATCTATAAGGTATAGTGATATTGACATAAGCGTAAGTTCGATTTTTAAATTAAGTATGTATACTGCAACCTGCAATCAACACACTTTTGGGATGATATATTATGTAGAACTAATGATCCCATTAGTATAAAAATATTGGTTATGCCAAACACTTTTTTCTGTTTGGAAGATGCGTCAGTTACTCTCGAATCCCAAATCAGTAACATTCCATTTCAAAAACTTAATAATATGCCTTAACTGAGAAATAAATTTAGCATGGCACTTGTTGATCAATCACAATTTTGAAGTGAAAACTTCTTTAGGCGCGTTGAGCACTTCTTGGTGAACAAAAATCATGGAACTTGCGTCATCGTCACGCTTCCACGCTTTATTATTTTTTTAGAATATTAGCAATATCTCAGAAATGGTGCGTCCTACGCAAAAAATGACGAAATTTTGACCTCCTTAATAATTATAAGAAAACAGTCCCCAAAGACTGCCTCAATTTTTTTCGAATTACCGTATGTTATCCAATAATTATAAACTTCTTCGGCACGATTTTTGTCGTTACAAAACTTATTCTCAAAACGACTTGACAAAGAACTGGCCTTTTATTTAATCATCAAATTTTCATATCAATAAATAAGTGGATGTTCAATTAGTTGCCGTTTAAAAACTAATCAGCCGCAGGACTAAATTGGCACATGACCTCAACATAATTACTTAACTAAAGATGAAGATGATGACTGACAGGGCATCAAATCACCGCCTAATTTAAACCGATTTGGGTCTTAGCAATATGTATCAGATTTCTCTTATAATCATTGGTATCCAAACAGCTGATACATGTTCCCTTTAATTTAAAACAGCATAGAAACAATAAATTTTATCAACTGAGAATCTCTTAATCAAGCCTGCCACATATTTCAAACGTCAATTCGTCCGGAACATTAAACTAAAAATGTGACAACTATCACTGCGCCATATGGAATGTCAAGAAGGCCCAACTATTAAAGCGTTTGAAGTCTTTTGTTAGACAAAATTAACGACTTTTTACGATGACTACCGCGAGTAAAAAGAATCTCAACGAAACGCCGAAAACAAAAAAGCTTTCAATTAAAAAGATAGTGACAATGCCAACATTAAAACTGTAAAAATTCCGCCGTTTGATATATGATAGTGTTGTTCCGAACCTCGAAATTCGAAAGTGACACTTGAAAAAGGCGCGAACTAATATAAACAAGGGCTTTTTTTCTAGACAAAGGCACCGGTGTTCGGCCTCTTGACTTTATAAATGCTGTATTATTTACGTTTGCTTTTATTTATGCTGCGATCACATTAATTTGTTTGTTAAGACTTTGATGTAACCGAATCTTTATTATAAATAGATCAAGCTATTATTTTACGATATAAACTAACCGCGAAATAATCTAAATGAGCGACTTCTAGGAACACAATCTTCAAATAAACAAAATTGGATTTATTGGCCTCGTAATTGAATTAAACCATAAATAAATAATGTCAGCATGGAGCCAACATGTATTTTAAAATAACAAATTTAACTTTTATCTGATCTGGTACCTACTAAATTATTCTTCTAGATAAAAACTATGTTTAGGTATTCTAGCTTCCTTTATACTTTTCATTACAGCTCATAACTGGAAATTGTAATCATGCATACTTCACATAAATATCAAGAAGTGTAACATTAAGTTTCATAAATGTCCACAGTATTCTTCCACCGCTTCCATAAACGGACAATTAAACCCGACGCTCAATTAAAAACATAACTAATTTCACACATTACTATTAATACTGAAAGACTAACATACGATGCTCACAATTATACCAATTAAAAAGCAACTGTTTATTAAAATAAGGAAGGAAAAGATAAAATGTTTGACGTTCATGCCAAAGGACTCGGACCGCCCGTCGACAGTCAACAGGTTATAGGCAAAATTTTATTTTTTAAATATTGTTCCCGCCAAATGAATATTACAAAACAATTAATCATAGACATAATTTGACTTAAATATGCAAATATTCATATAGAAATTAAACAGGTGTTATGCTAAAATGCGCTATTAACATAGATTTGACTATATTATGGGTGCTTATAACGATTTTAATGCGCAAAACATTATAAATGTTAGTTGGGTGTGGCCATGTTTACGCTTTGTTTTATGATTTGTTAATAAATTGTTGGTAATTATTGTTTTATATGAGTTCTAGACATATAAACGGCAATATTAATAGCAAGTATCTATGCAAGATCACTTATTTATATGGTCTGATAGATAACTCTTTTTACTCCTCCAATATCTAATTTTAGAATAACTATCTGCAAAGAAGCACGTTGACTTTGACTTGTAAACTTTGTCAATTATTTTCTCTAAAAGCTCATTATGTGATGTAACTACAGAAAATTAAAGTTGATTTGTTTTATGTGGAATTTAATTTGCTGTTACCGATTTTACTTTTGAAGGTACCTAAGCTTAAATATGGTTATTGCTTAATTAACTTTTACATAATTGAGTAAAATTATGTTTAACTATCAAATAATTAAATATCATTAAATTAAGTTAACTACTTAATTATTCTTAAAATGATGTGTCCATAATGTCTTTTGCAATTATTAGGGAACAATTTCATCGACACTAAAAAGTGGCATAACGACACACTGTGAAGTTTTTATATTAACGAGATTTTATCTTGGTTTTGTTATTTTTGATTATTAAAGCTAACTGATTAATTTTCTCAACTAGTAATAAAATAAATTAATAAAACCTATAACAGATATACCTTGTCTCGTAAGCTAACAGTAAAATAATTAAGTATGTACCTATACGTCTTTTTTGATGACAACTTCTTTTATTATAATAAAGATTTATATTTCTAACATTTAATTATTATAATGATATGTTAATAATTTAATTATTCATTTTTATAATAAGTTGCCCATAAAATAAACAAACTTTTACAACAGTCAAAACGATTTAATTTTATTAATATTTATTGCATACTTAGCGATTTTAACTGTATTTCAATTTCAAATGAACCTGTCCCGCTTTTACCGGTTAAAATAAAAATAATAGATGACGTCAACGCGTCATTAGCTGTCACAGTGACAGCGCGGGAATTGATTTAATAATGGCGGATGGTATGAATGCGTTCACAAGTTGATAAGGGACTTAATTAATCGGAACACGTGTAAACATTTTGTTTAATAAATCCGTCCCCAGAGAGATAGGGGCCTACAAATTGTGGCATCTGTTATACGATTCTGGTGATTTGTTTTAATGATACTAATTTAGTATAAACAGCGTGTGATTACGTTTGTATAACATCCTTTTAATTGGGGCAATATGTTGTATGTTATGTATGTGTCATGTTATAATTATTTTGACGTTGTCGTACGATGATTTCTGATTAGTTAATTATTATGAAATCGACTATTATCTATAACAAATATGGCAACAAAAAATATGACTGGTAACATGAACGTAACGTTGTGCCACTTGCGCTCGTGAGACCATAGATTTAATACCAGGATCGCGCAAATGTCGTTACATACTGAGAGTAACTACCGAATTTCTGTTAAAAAACATCTTAGCTCTGTACTACCTATTACAAATAAATCTACCATAACGAAAACTTAAAATTGCCTACACTACTATTTACAAATATTTAATACGAGATAATCTATACTTATATTATAAAGCTGAATAGTTTGTTTGTTTGTTTGAACGCGCTAATCTCAGGAACTGCCGGTTCGATTTAAAAATTATTTTAGTGTTGGATAACCTATTTATCGAGGAAGGCTTTAGGCTATATAACATCACGCTACGACCCCCGGGGGCGGCGCAGTAACGATAAACGCGGATGAAACCGCGGGAACATCTAGTATATTATAAAGCTTAAGAGTTTGTTTTTTTGTTTGAACGCGCTAATCTCAGAAACTACTGGTTCGAATTGAAAAAATATTTTTTGTTGGATATAACATCACGCTACGACCCACGGGACAGCGCAGTAATTATAAACGTGGGTGAAAATGCGGGCACATCTAGTAAATATTATAAAGTCGCTCTATGGTAATACTACGAGTAGGTAATAATAGGTGCCACATTTAAATGTTCGTTAGTCTTACGAATATCGAAAACAATTGAAGGATTAACCAAAAATCTAAATAGGTTACTAGAATAATCTATTGATATTCTAAATACTCACACAATAAAATGTGAATCAAAGCACACGACACGATGAAGTAGTAGAACCGCAGTAAAGCGTTGTATGTAACTGATACGTTTTCTTGATGTTCACATAGGAATGCGCTTCAACACAAATCGTCATAAGCCATTAGGATTAGAAAAAAAGTTTGGTTTTATCGAACTGTTTTGTCCTTGCTATTACACATAGGTACCTACCACGACCTCCGTAGCGCAGCGGTAGTAAATGTGACTGCTGTGCATGAGATCTCGGGTTCGAATCCCGGGTCGGGCCAACAAAAAGTTATTGGGTTTTTCTGTTAAGAAATCTCAATAGCAGCCCGGAGTTAGGAAGTTGGCGGTGTTAGACACCCCGTGCCTCGGAAAGCACGTAAAGCCGTTGTCCTGCGCCCGATCTCTCTCCGGTCGTGTCGGATTACCCTCCCATCGGATCATGAGAGTTCGGGAACAGAGAGTGCACTTGTGTTTGCGCACACAATTGGGCACTATAATATCTCCTGCGCAGATGGCCATTCTGCCTTAAGACTGGCCGCCGTGGGCGAAATTCGGTCTAGGGGACATTATTATGACGCTGAAATAAGTGAGAAGCGACAATGAATTGCCGTAAATCTTAGAGTTCGAAAAAATGTTATCACATGACCTTGAGGTTAGAGGTCAAAAGTCATAGTAATTTCGGGGTATATTGACTATGCTGAGTCGAATGGTTTTAACCACGAGTCTCTAGCTCTTACGGTTCTTGAGTTGAAAGTTGTATACCTAACAGACAGACGGACGGACAAAGCTGTTGTATACCTAAGAGTATTTTCGAACTCTAAAAGTATTATTTACTGATTTAGCTGACCCTACCTTTAATATAGCATACATACCTACATAGACTCACGACTTTCTCTAAAGGTATAGGAGAGGTATATAACACCTGCATTTCGCCAACATGATTTAAGTTCGCAATAGAGGCTAGCTTGTTGCCTTCTACCGGCAGTGGCGTAGCGTGGACTAATATAGACGTGGGCAAAGTCGCATCAGTGAGGCCCTTTTTCCAAGATCTACCCAATAAATCTATCTTACTAAACATGCTTTGACACGACATACTAGACATGATAGTGAAAAAATATAAATGCGCGGTAGGAGAATATTGAAAAGCATATACATTTGAAAAAAGGTTTATTTTGTAACTGAAGTGATTAAATCTTTTACAAAAGTAATGTTCTTCGGCTTTTTGCTTTACAGAAGTCCTCTAGTAAGGATTTTATTTTAAGCCTGGTGGGTTCGCATTTAAAGAGGCCTCGCGAGGCCCCTTTAAGTGCGAGGCCGTGGGCGAGGGCCCACTTCGCCCACGCCTAGCTACGCCACTGTCTACCTGCCACAGTTCCAGACTCCGTACTAGTACGTACGTACGTAGTTTCTGAGTTTGATATAGCAAACTTCAATAAAATACTGTAGCTATGTCTGAGCATCAAAATTATTTTAAAACCTAACGCAGATCTATTTTAGTACCTAAGGGTTTGTAAATTTGATACTGCTTTTTCTTGTCAGACCTGTTTGTTTTTGCAAGTTTCATACATAAACCACTGGGCGGATTTGACGATGCTTTTACAATTAGGTACAAATCTAAGCTACGTTTTATCTAATTTTGTTCAATAAAACCGGAGTTATGACGCGTGGTGTGACCAGCGTAAAAATTGTTGCAGGTGGACGTCCACGCGAACTGTCGTGGTAATAATCTAATAAAATATCTATAAATTAGGTAGCTGTCGCTTTTAATAATAAACTAGTTTTATCATTCGTATCAATATTTAGCTATTTCTGTTAACACTTATATACTTATACTAGCTGACCGCGCAACTTCGTCTGCTTCATATAAGAGAATTTTCCCTGTTTTTTGGAATATTTTCCATTGCTGCACTGCTCCTATTGGTCGAAGCGTGATGTTATATAGCCTATAGCCTTCCTCGATAAATAAGCTATCCAACAGTAAAATAATGTTTCAATTCGTACCGGTAGTTTCTGAAATTACCGCGTCCAACCAAACAAACAAACTCTTCAGCTTTTTAATATTAGTATAGAAATGATTAAAACATATAATATCGTGTGTACCCACACGATATTATATATTTTAAATACAAATTCAAAATAGAAAGAAACTTAGTCGTATATCACGACTTGATGCAATCACTCACTTGCGTGCAGTCCGGTACTGCTATCCTACTTGTGACTATGAATTATTCAATTTACTAATAAACAATTAAAGGAATATATGTATTGGAGACGTTTAAGACAATAACTAATAAAGCAGTACGGTAATACAGCACAATTTTATCTTTTAAAATATTAAAATTTTGCATGCACTCTAACTCGTCTTACAAAAAAATAACTTAGATCAAACTAATCTCCTATATATGAATGTAGTACATAATAAACTGAACGCGTAGACTATCAGGCAAGTCACATGTCTTTTCCACTTTAGTAGTATAAAAGAACACCTAAGTATGTATTACTGTACCCACACAATATTATATTTTTTAATCATTTCTATACTAATATTATAAAGCTGAAGAGTTTGTTTTTTTCATTTCATTTTAGACTGTACTGGTTAGTAGCTGCCCGTCGAGAACTTGATGACCATTCAATTATGTTTCACCTTGTTTCTCTAGGATACGATTTAATGTACGATTGTACGCTAATGTTTCTATTGCTACTACAAGATTAATCAACAATTAAAGCAATTAATATCAATCAATACTATGCGAAATACTCGCATAATTCAAATTATATATTCGATAATCACACACAACCTCTCAGCATCAATGAAGGAGATTCTAATTCAGAGGCAACCTAAACCTTCGATAAAAGGCAGAACTGTAGTCATCAAAAATCATCGCTTTTTAATAGGTACATCGTTCTCAAATTAAGACATTTCAATCTATTTAAGAATACGCAACCCGCAGCGAAGCAACGGAAGGCACATTTACGATTATTTCACCCTTTGTTATGATAACCGTCTGCAGTATTGTTAGGCCAGCTTAAAAAACTGTTATTTCGTAAACAACTCCGTTTTAATTGTCCACTTTAGCCTTTAATTGACGTAAACAAACCAACGGCAGAGCAAACTTTTTTTATTTACATTTCAAGTACCGCCATTGTTTTCCAATTAACGACTTTTCTTTTTTTACAGATTGTCAGGCGAAGTCAACACAAGTCCATGCGAATCAGAATCCACTTCGAACTCCCCGCCGTCGCTGCTTCAGGATGCAACGTTGCCAGCTCTATTAGTATCCGGAGCGTCAACACTGTTCCAGAACACGACGTCTACTACGAACACAGCCCTGAGTTTGTCAGCTGTTGATAGTTTATGTTTGCCTAGTACTTCGGACGTGGAGAGCTGTAGTTTGGCGAACGGATGCTCGACGGGCACTTCTTTAGGAGGCTTGGCTCTGCCGTTGACGTCGACAGGAGGATTGTGTTCCACCTCCTCGTCGGCTGCGGTCGCCTGGTTGATGAATGAGGATAGCGCGGGTAAGCACCTAAATTAAAAAAGCACTTAAATTTCAAAGCTTTGTCTTCACAGTATAATAAATAACAAAGTTACTTTGTCATTCTCGTGCATGCAATGAAAATGCTTTGAGAGATAGTGATAAAACCCGAAAGGTCATACATATAACTGCAAGATTTGCCTGCTAAGAACAAAAACACTCCTGTTATTTCACTGTTGGGTCTCAAACCTGGACAAACTTAGAAGTAAAAGAGGTAATACGACCTAAAGCAAAACTGCATCAACATCTTAGCTCATCACTGGTTGTATACGTAACAAAGAACACAGCTACTCCTGTTCCTTGGGTTTTCTAATAGCAATTAACTGTAGGAATACAACTTCTGAGAATCTACTAAAAATTTTCATAGGTCTCACCGCACCTCGATTCGTTTAACTATACCCATTTCTTTTACAAGAATCGTCAATCAAACTAATAAACTATGAAACTCAGGATACACCATCTGTAAAGTAAAACATTTCTCTTATTTAGCTGCGGTTTCAGTTTGGGAGCTCGAGAGTATACTAAAAATTATCATAGCATTAAATGCACGTCAATTCTTTTAACTAATGAGATTTCTTCTATCTGAAACGTCGCTCAAACTAATAAACTATGAAACCCAGGGATACACCATCTGTAAAATGAATCATATCTCATTTAGTTGCTCCTAGTTTGAGTTTCCGTAGCTGGCATCCATCCCTTGCCCTCACATAATGTTAGACTAAAAAGCTTGTTGTTGTCAGGTGGTGGTGTGAAGAGTGAGGTCCGGAGCCCGGGCCTGTGCGAAGCGGACGTGGCACTGTACGGCGAGACGCTGCCGTACGACCAGTCCGCGCTGCCCTACCAGTATTACAACAGGTACGTTTCCAACAGGTCTTTGACCACATTACGTCACGATAATTTCTGCAGAAGCCGAGTTGCCGAGCTATAATTATTTAATTAAAGTGAAAAGATAAGTACATCTGATAAGTTCCTTAAACATTATTAACATACTAGCTGTGTGATTTTACCCACGTTTATGGTTACTGCGCCGTCCCTGTGAGTCGTAGCATGGTGTTATATAGCATATAGCCTTCCTCGACAGCTAGGCTATCTAACAATAAAATAATTTTTCAATTCGGACCGGTAGTTCCTGAGATTAGCGCGTTAAACCAAACAAACAAACAAACTCTTCAGCTTTATAATATTATTGCTGCTCCGCTCCTATAGGCTATAGGCTATATTATAATATCACGCTACGACCAATAGGAGCGGCCTCCCTCAATAAATGGGTTATAAAGAATTGTTCAATTCGAACCAGTAGTTCCCGAGATTAGCGCGTTCAACCAAACAAACAAACAAGTAAACTCTTCAGCTTCATAATACATATTAGTATTGATTGGTTGAACTAATTAGATAATGTATATACATAACCAGATTTTAATTTGCAGCGATAGCTCAGTGGGGAGACCAACAGACTGCAATGCAGAGGGTCTCGGGTTCGTACCCACGTTGCGCACCTCTGACTTTCGGAAGTTATATGACTCTTCGAAATTATGTGCGTATTGATTGACAATTATCGCCTGCTTCGTGCCTCGGAGAGCACGTTAAGCCGTCGGTCCCAGCTGCCATGAACATCTATGGCAGTCGTTATTGAGAAGTCATTGCCCTCTAATATATTGACACTGGTCTAGCCTTTGGGTATCGTTAGCCTCCGGGTTGCGAAGGTCAGATGGCAGTCGCTCCGTGTAAAAACTGATATCCAGTCAAATCCGGTTAGACTAGAAAGCCGACCCTAAGTGACTTGGGAATAATAAAGGCTAGGGAGAAGAAGTGAATATGCAGAGTACTAATACAGAAGCTTAGCATAAATTAATACAACTCATTGAATACAAATGTCTTTACGTAATTAATTTGTTTACGTATTCTGTAATCCTCAAGACAGCAACATACCTACTACGTTTAAGTCAATAGTAATCCCCTACGTCAAACATACTAAACATTGAACTGCCGGCCGTTGAACTCAGGAATCCTTACAAGCATCTAAAATTCATAAAACTGACTTCAGCTTACGCTACTACCCACGGTCATCCCTAATCTCATTTAAGATTAATTAATAAAATAACTACCATATTTTCAAACTTCGACTATTCCAAATATTTTTACCGTTTTATATGTGAACCTATCTTATAGTTGTATCTTGGTGTAACTAGGTATGGAGTGCCTTATCTTCTCAACAACTTAAATACATTTAAATGTTTTAAAATTATAGTGACGTTTACAACTTTTGTAATGGCGGTAAAGCGCGTGCTTAATTTTAATGAACAATTTTATAACAAGCATATTTTATAGATGCCTACTTAATATACATATTACCTACTGGCTTCCTCCTGATTCTTCGCTTGAGATAAATCATTGGAAGATGGGCTTATATTACTCAATAATGCAGAAGCTTTCTATTAGTGAATTCATTTTATTACGGTCGGTATTACGATCTACGGTTTATCAGTTTCCGGAACAACTTACCATGACAGTTATCAAAGTGGTTTAAGTGGTTACCTAGCCATTGTCGGTTCGACTCCCACTTAGACCAAAAATATGTGATCTACAAATGATTGTCCCAAACCCGGATTTTCTTTGTGTTCGTTGTTTAAATGTTCGTAAGTTTTCCACTATACAGTAATCAGTACAACATTCATCATTACAGAAAAATATATTATTTACCTCCTTGTAATAAGTATTAAAAGGAAAGGGCCGTTTTTCATTCGTTAATGCCAGTAGAGCAATAATTTTTTTCCAAAAAAATGCATGGGCTCTATTGGCATGTCCTTATGTTTTCCTTTTTTTTCATAAATTAATTATTAAAAGAGACATGAACCTTCAAAAACCTCATAAATTTACTAGATTTTCCGCTGTGTTCAAACATCTTGACTAGATTTTATAAAAAAGAAAAATATAGGAACACGGCCAGTGTTTCTTTAATTTTTAATGGATAAAGTAGTTAAATCGGTAAAGTTTTGGATAAGGAATCAGGGGACTACGAAACGTTGATTTTGTGTACTTTTAATAGGTATTTTCGGTCCAAGCTGCAGTTGTCTCTATCGCGCTCATGATACTTATACATGGCACTGCGCGACAGCAATATATTTTACAAATACCTATTTTTCAATTCTCTCGCCCTTAGTGTTTCCTCTTAAGGCCTGTTCAAACCTAAGCGGTAAAGAAAACCTAGTGGTTATGCGGTAATATTACTGATCACACCAAAGTGGATTTCACTATCCTTGTGGGTAGAGTTGATACTAAATACCTGAGTGAAACCCGCGCGGCAGGCACTTCTACCCACAGCGGCAGCGAATACCGCTCAGGTCGCTCTAGCCGCGGAAATTGATACTAAATATCTGAGCGAAACCCGCGCGTTATATACCTCTACCCACAGCGTCAGCGAATACCGCTCAGGTCGCTCTAGCCGCAGAAATTAATACTAAATCCCTGAGCGAAACCCGCGCGTTATATACCTCTACCCACAGCGGCAGCGAATACCGCTCAGGTCGCTCTAGCCGCTGAAATTGATACTAAATATCTGAGCGAAACCCGCGCATTATATACCTCTACCCACAGCGGCAGCGAATACCGCTCAGGTCGCTCTAGCCGCGGAAATTGATACTAAATACCTGAGCGTAACCCGCGCGTTATATACCTCTACCCACAGCGGCAGCGAATACCGCTCAGGTTTGAATAGGCCTTTACTATGAACTCACTAGTGTAATCATAAACTTTAGAGTAGGAACCTCAGCTACCTTAGTATGCTAAAATGAACGTGCAGAAATCCCGATGACATCTGGACAAATTCACATTAAGTCATATCTGTGCTCGCATCTCCACCTGCTCTGCTTTCAATGTTCCTAACGTGGTATTACATATTCTCTTCTGCCTTTCTTAACTTCTTATTTGACTATAAATCCCAGAAGTCAGCATGTACAAACAGCTTTATAATATTGGTATACCTAGGTTTTACGGTGATGTTTTGCTGACAGCAAGAGTGACCTAATTGCTATAATGTGTGTGTTTATACAGCATGCAGCAGTATGGTAGCGGCAGCGCAGCCTCGTCGTACGTCAGCTCCACGCTGTACAACCAGCCGTACGGCGCGTACCCCCCACCGCACAACACCAACAACAGGTACCTACAGGACATCTTTCATACAAGTGGACGTACTTTCTGAACAACGTTCCAACCCACACTCGGCTCAAAATCGAGTTATTATTAGCAAATTAGTCACGGGGTTACTATTTACTAGCTGGAAGAATTTGGTAGCTCTACTATCACTCTAAATATGAAAGCATGACTTAGTAGCCCAACCCACATGTATGAAGAAGCAATACGGGATTGAACTTCAATCACGATTATCTCAAAATGTTAACTTTGTGGGTTGGAACGTTTTTCAGAAAGTACGTCCAAGTATTCATCTAGCTAGATTTTTTTTTATACTGCTAAAGTGGCAAACACGCATACGGCCCACCTGATGGTAAGTGGTCACCGTAGCCTATGGACGCCTGCGACACCAGAGGCGTCACTTGCGCGTTGCCGACCCTTTAGGAAAGGAAGTGGGAAGGAGAAGGAGCGGGGAGGTGAAAGGGGGTGATTGGGCCTCCGGCACTCTCACATACCAAACGAAACACAACAGTAGGAATACTGTTATTTCACATCGATATTCTGTGAGAGGGTAGTCCTTCCCCGGTCGAGCCGGCCCATTCATGCTGAAATCAGCGAGGATCCTTTTTTTTTATAATAATAATCTGTACTACTACTCTGCTACATAATTCAAAAACAGTTGTCTAGCCGCTAGCGAGCTGCTGCAGCTAAAGACATAAATTATACAGAAGCGGCATAAGACAAAGGTTAGGAAGGATGACGGAAAGCTTAGGCTGGTTTCACAGTGCCGCTTTCGCCAGCGCGGTTAGTAAGCGTCGCGGGTCACGAGCTTTGAGTGTCCTGGATCGTTACATAGTAAAACAATTCCCGCGGATGGCCCGCGCTGACTGCAACTCGACCGCGCGTTTCAATCATCATCAGCAATCTAGTGCCATTGTAAGGATGTACTTGTATACGCCGTCGTCGTTGACTTTTTTCCGTAGGTAATATAATATAACAATTAAGAGGTTTGACTGTTCGAGGTGGCAAACCGCGCGGCACTAAACTCGTTTTATTGTTTCGAGCTGGTCATCCGCGCGCGTACGGGCCGCGCTTACCACCCGCACAGACGGTAAGCGTCACTGTAAAACCAACCTTAGACGGCAAGGTATGGTGTCGCTTTAAAACTTTTCCATACAAATTGTAAGAAAGCGACGCGTCGTGAATACATGTTACACATGCGCCACGGCGAAGGCATGCAGCTTGTAATACGTTACTTCAACAAAATCGAACTGTGTACTGACACACACACATTGCCTCATCTCCACGTCTCCTGTTTAATTTAGAGATAAAGTCATCGAAAGCCTGTCAGTGTCCAACTGCCTGAGTATATGAAATACAGAATTAAAAGACTGCACGGATAGCGTAGTAATTGAAGGGATCGCTTCTCACTGCCACTGCGGTAGTGTGGGTTCGAGACCCCTGCCGCTTACCCACATGACACAAAAATTTGTGTAATCTACAAATCGCTGGTCCAATATTATAAGGTACCATGTTAATTTTTTTTTTTAAATGGGTTATGTATATTGCATGGTTCTATGTCATTCCTATTTGTTTAGACTAATATAGTAATAGATGGAAGCACTTACCACCTCACAATATTAAATCGCAAATAGTTCTAAGTTATTTTTACCGATATGCAAATTCTTAACCTCATTTCCTCATAGTTAAAAAAAATAACATAGAACCATGTAATAGTGAGCCAGCGAAATGATTCTTCCAAGTCTAGGTCTTCTTCGTGTCCGTTGTTAGAATGTTTATAAAGTCCTCCGCGACATAAGAATTACTAGCACGTGAGTTGTCTGTATGAATAGAAAGAACCATCTAACAGTAGTGTTATGTACCAGGTCGTCATGTAAAGCGACGCCTACCTACCTGAGCGCGTACGGCGTGAGCGGTGTCGGCGGAGTGCCCAGCACCGGCTTCGGCGCACAACCCTCACCTTACGCGTACTCCTCCTACAATGGAGGACTCACGCAGTCGTTTCCTACTGCACAACAAGTAAGTACCCTGGTAGAAAACTAGGCTTTAAAGATTAACTATAGTCCCTACAGTAACCTATTACATGCAGTCACAAAAGACTCGTTTATAAGTACTTTACTTAGCATTTGAAAGACTGCTGAGATAGAATACAGACTATAGTTTATATCTGTATATATTTTATTTTTCATGCCGTTTGCTGAATAAATAGGTATAGGTACATAAATGATTAGCTTTCCATAATGGAATCGCCCACGTTTGTGATTACTGATCTGCATTTGTGACTCGTAGTGTAAAGGTATTATTTCCTTTAAGAACGAAAACTGATTGGTACCTTTAGTTCCAGGGATTAATACGGTTTAACGAAAAACAATCTTTTCAGCCTTATAGTAGGTATCTATAGATTATACTCAGCAGATTTTAGATGTAATTTATACCTAGTACTCTGTGTTAAAAACAACCAATATAGATACCTAATCACATTTAAAGAGTAGTTAGTCGTAAGTTACGGATAAGTGATAACCAACATACTCTCCTTGATCTAGTGACTTTAGCGATTGCATAAGTTCCGGTATGTCCCGGTTTCGATACTTAGGTTTGTTGAAAGGTAGGTACCTATTGCGTCAATAATGGTAACATTTAATATCTATTTATTTTAGGACTACAGTAGCTACGCAGCAGGCTACGCGGACCACAATGTGGCACAATACAGCGGGTATTACGCTACGCCGAGCTACTCGCCCTACGTTAGCTCACCAAGCAGCAGTGGCAGTGCCGGCCATACATCATATCATTTAGGAGGGGCTTTATCAGGTACCTATTTTAAAGGACGTAGTAAATAATTAATAAGAAATAAAATAAGTTATACATTTTATGCTAATATTTTTAATAACCGCTACTGCCATCTGTATGTGAGCTACAAAAACTGATAAACAAAAAGTTAGGTATGAAAGCACTATTTCAAATGGCGTCGGCAAGGTTCGTCTTTGTTCATGAATAATATTTTCTTGCGTTTACTATTATATGTTATGTTATGTTCTTAGTCGACATTTTTATTATTATTACACGACAGTCTTTCAAGCATTCAATAATTATTTATTTTTTAATTATAATAATGAATGTGTTTTATGTTTGGCCACCCGTTATTTCGCTGTCATTGTCACTGTCCTACAGCTGTCACACAAACTTGACAACTCATAAATTTTACAGTTTTACTTGTTGCCGAAGTTGATAAATGTTTACAAAGTAGTGTTTTAATAACAAGTGCCTTATATTATAACAAACTACAGAGTACAAATTAATGTGTTTTATAAGCCGTCACTGAAAAGACTGATTTTCATTCCTTACAAACTCAACTGTGTTTATAGAAAGTGATAAAATATGAATAAAGAAAACGAGAGTTTTCACAACAATAAGCGGCGGAAGATGGATGAAAGTACCTCAGAAAATCGTTTTGATGATTCCGATTACTGGCCAGATACAGACAGTGACGATGGTAGGAGCATTCCGCACTTAAAATGTTGTTTTATCTTTCGGTTACTAGTTTGAACTTCGTGAATAGGCAAAGTTTGTGTTTCCGCTGCCTTGACATTGAACAAATTTACTCTGATGTTTAGCTAAGGCCACCGACAGTCACCGACTGATAAATAACTTCCAATCAATCTAACTCAGTTTGTACATTAATTAAGTTTCAATCAAGATGGTTCTGCAACTATGTTTTTATGAATGTTTGTATTGAACTAACTTCTAAAATATAAAACTTCATATAATAAATCTCCAATTATATTAATAAATTATCAAGATATTTAGTAAATGTTAAATACAGTGTAACAAGATGTTTCTACTTACTAATTAAACTTTTATACAAGTAGAAATAAAAGATTTATTTAAAAATTTATCATTATTATTAATCTAATTTTTAAATAAAACTTTTTTTGTTGTAGAATCTCCATCATCAATGTTGCCATCAATAAATGACACAAGTCCACTGTCTCCTATCAAAACTGAAGTACATGCAGCCAGTCGAAGATGTCGAGAAAACTCAGGGTAAGAATCTTTTGCTATCTTGTTTAACTTTAAATTAACTACATAGTTGAAATTAAACTACTATATGCGGATTTTATCAAGTTGTTTATTTTAAACTTTATTACATCATTTAGAAACATATTACACTGCTATTACTATTAAACTTTACTAATTTTTAAGCTAATTCAATTATTGAAGCTATTAAAACTATTTATATTTATGTTTACACTTTCCCCGATGTTTCGGTTGTTTTTCAGCAGCCATGGTCACGGGGAGACTAAGAATGGTAGTTGTCTCAATGTTCCAGTGTAGTTATTTCAAAGTACCCGAACATCATTTAATCATTGGTGTTTCTATTTATGCAGAATGAGCTCAAAGTATCATGAAGCTGTGGTTTGCTTCTTCTTGGGTTTGACTATTTGAATTACTGGATCCCAAGCTGGTGGTACACTCCAACCATCTTCTCTATTGAAATTAGGATAAAATAAAATAAAATCCCTATATAGTAGATTAATTTCAATGAATAACATTCGCATAAATAGAAGACAATATTATAACTACATAGTTGTTTACTGTTTCGCTTGAGTACTGTTTCAGCTAAGAAGTAAAATATAAGGTCAGCAATACCAATGACATTTTAAAGTTGAAACTAATTTGAAGTTTTATCTATTGTATGAATATATTTTGTTTTAATTTATAATGTTTATATCTGCCCATGCATTTAATTGCATTTAAACCACTGTCCTATTATAGCTAAATTATTTGATATATTTTATTTTTCAGTGAAAGCACAGCATCTCGTTCACGTGGCCGAGGAAGACGCAACACATCATCATCACCAGCACAGCATGTACCGGAACCAGCGACAGACCGTGTGTTCATATGGGACTTGGATGAAACAATTATTATATTCCACTCATTACTCACTGGGACATATGCTACTAAGTACAATAAGGTAAAAATTGCAATTTATTTCAAGCATACTACTAATTTGCTAGTTGTCTAGTAATTTCTAAAAAAGTATCTTTAATCCATATTTATTTTAATTATTGCAATCTTGATACTAAATAGGAAGAAAGACAGAAGACTATCTCATTAGTCACATGACAAGAGTTTTTGTTCTGGATTTAATTTCCCAGTTTGCGCTTGTTGGGTTTTCTTTAATCCTAATAGCACTCTACATCAATATGTGTCCAGTAAATGGCAATAGGCAATTACATTGTAAACATAGCAGGCAAAATGAGAGAAAGAGTCACTCCCACCTCTGGCTCTATCTACACTTTTGGGAAAAGTGGAGAAGTAAATGTTGAAAATTATAAGTTAATTATTATTCTATAATTTCCAGGATACGCAGCAAATAGTTCAATTGGGTTTTAGGATGGAGGAAATGATATTCAGCCTGGCCGATACACATTTCTTCTTTAATGATGTTGAGGTATGAACACCTATATTTTCCATTGTAGGTAGTACAGACTTTAGATTTGTTGATTTTCGTTCAACAAGAAATTAATGAATAATTGATAGTTGATTAATAGTTAATTTAATTTATAGCCAGTTGGATAATACAGTTAGCAAGTAAAAGCAGTAAAGTTAGCAATTCAGAAAGTTTGTTTACGATTTTATTATAGTGATGTACAGATGATGTATATGATATGTACTATCGGCTCCAGCGACGGATGACCATTTCAGAAAAAATTTCGCTTGCCCATGTTGACCAGTTGAGTTTGTATCGCCTTAGAATCAGTAATGTAAAGTGTAAAAAAACTCAAACAAAGAAAGGGCGTGTCACGGGTTCGGGTACCAAGTGTTGGCCTGCTATGCGATTTTAACCTTAGAAGTGGTCATCCGTCGCTGGAGTTGATAGTACATGGTTGTATATGATAATATGTACATGGTTGTATATGAGCAATGTGCTGTGTGTGTAGGACTGTGACCAGGAACACATAGACGCGGTGGCGGCAGATGATAACGGTCAGGACCTGTCGGCGTACAACTTCGCGGCGGACGGGTTCCACGCCGGCGCCGCCCCCGCCGCCGGGCTGTGCGCGCCCGGCGTGCGCGGCGGCGTCGACTGGATGCGCAAGCTCGCCTTCCGCTACAGGAAGATCAAGGACACCTACAACAACTATAGGAATAGGTCAGTCTTATAATTCATCATCTAACATTCCAAAATTTTTTATATAGAACTAGCTGTTACCTGCGACTTCGTCCGCGTAGATTTTAACTAAAAAGTGTTTGTCGCCGCGGAACCCAACTATATTTCTCTGCCCAAGTTACTTAAATGGCGTAGTTTTTATAGTGTAAAGCTAGATAATAGCATGGCTTACTCAAAAACAACATTTAAATATGCGTCGTTAGATTACACGCTGTCACAGACTCCGTAAGAAAAATAAAGATTCACAGCTCCTCCCCCATAGGTGATAGCGTGATAATATGTAGCCTTTATGTTGACCCGACCTGTTAGTAATATTCATGCAAAATTTGAAGTAAATCCATGCAGTACTTTTTGAGTTTAGCCCGGACATACATACAGACAAACAGACAAAAATTCTAAAAACTATATTTTGGCTTCGATAACGCTTGTAGATCACGCCCCAAGTATTCTTTTAAAAAAATATTCAATGTACAGTTTTGACTTTCCTACGATTTTATTATATGTATAGATTTTTGTAGCAGTTGTCATGGGATAGTGTTACTTTTTAATTAATGTATATTAATGTTACATTTTGAAGCTAAACTACATAAAAGGCATATTTAAAAAAAATATGATATTGTTTGTCGTCTTTAGGTATAGTTATTTCAAAGTTATACTATCCGCCCTGTATTAAACTGTCCCACTGCTAGGCACGGGCCTCTTCTCACTGTGACAAGGGTTAGGCCATAGTTCATCATGCTGGCCTAGTGCTTGTTGGCAGACTTCACATATCTTCGAGAACATTATGGAGAACTCTCAGACATGCATATGACTGTTTCCTCATGATGTTTTCCCTTGACCGTTAAAGCAAGTGATAATTAACTATTTAATACGCACATAACTTGCAAAGTCGGAGATGGATGCAGCTGGCTCTCCGTAGCGGTCCAACAGCCGCCTGCTAGGCTATCGCTGTTTTATTTAAAATACCTGTGTACAATTAAATTTTTGACTTTCAAATGTATGCTTACATTGGTTCGAAACATACATACATAGATTCACGCCTGTTTCCCAGAGGGGTAGGCAGAGACTACGGATTTCCATTTGCTACGATCCTGACACACTTCTCTGGCTTCATTCACTTTCATCACATTCCTCATACACGCCCGTCGGTTCAAGGAGCTCCTAACCTGGAGCTGGTTCGAAACAGTGTTATTCTAAATAAATGGCGATATAAAGGGTAGTATTTAACTGCACAGCAAAAAAGTACTAATTGCGCAGCAAAAAAGCTAATTGATCAGCAACTCATGGCCAGCAAACTTTAAAGAGATCAAACTAAGTCGACGGAGCCCCGCCTCGCGGGGCTCCTATTTTTGGGTGGATTTAAAAAAAGGAACCTAACATAACCTAACACTTCCGAGACGGAATGCAGTGATTTGAGGCGTATAGATGCTCGTTATACTGTGCAATATTTGCTGATCTTATATTTAATCCCCGATATAAAATCGTTTAATATATGTCCGAAACTTTCTAGATATTTACTTGAGCGTATCATTGCCACACTTAGCCTCATAATTAGAGCATCATACTTGTGTAACTGACATGATAATTAATTACTCATACCTCAACCATGTTGAAAACATCAGTTAATTTAGTAACTATTACTAAATTAACTGATTTTAACTTGCTTTCTTTGAGCTTTATTAAGGTAGTAGAGCCAAGCTGGTTACAGCAGGAATGGGCCGGCTCGACCGGGGAAGTACTACCCTCTCACAGAAAATCGACGTGAAACAACAGTGTTTCACTGCTGTGTTTCGTTCGGTGAATGAGAGCGCCGGAGGCCTAAGCATGAGGTGACGATTCTCGCAGCTTATGAGGGACCTGCAGAGTATCCGTAGAGTCATTGTGTGGGTGGCGCGAGTCGACCCGGCGGCCAGGGAGAGCCGTAGAAACGGTGCTCTGCTGGCCGCCCGCGGTATAGTCCAGGGGCCCAACCGAGTCTAACCAACTAGGTTGGCTGCCTTAACATGCCGCGCATAATCTCGAGGTGGCTCGTCGTGCCGGATGGTGACCGGAGGGTGGGTCCCGGCGACCACTTTCGGGAGGGTACGGGGGTCCTTCCGTCCGTCGGATCGGCTATCGCCATACCATACAGTTATATGACAAAACTTGCTCTGCGCCTTGCCCCACTTTGCTGCGAGAATAGCCGCCTCTTTTTTTTCACGCTTCCCCTTCCTTTCACTCTATGGCAGTACGAACAAAGCATTGTCGTTCAACAGCAGCTAATCGCCGTAACCCCACTGCTGCTTCCTGTGTCGTGGAGTTTATTAACATCAGAGGACTCCACGCTAACCTTAATGCCGTCCATCACCACCTGGAGACGGCTCGGCCGGCAATGCTTTTTCTAACGGAGACACAAATACGCCGTCCTGCAGACACGAACTACCTGCAATATCCCGGCTACGTGCTAGAGGAGTGTTTCCTCGCGAAAGCCGGGGTATGCTTGTTTGTTAGGGCGGATATTTGCTATCGCCGTCTACAATGCCTAGAGGACCCTTCCTTCTCTGTCCTTTGGGTACACGTAGATCATGGCTCTTTCAGCCAAATCTACATGTGCCTCTACCGATCCCATTCAGGAGACGCTGAGACAACTCGACTCTTCAATTACCTGAGTCAGGCGGCAGACGACGCGCAGGAGCGGTTTCCGAACGCTGAGTTGGTGTTCTTGGGAGATTTCAATGCCCACCATGAGACCTGGTTGGGTTCTCCCAAAACAGACCACGCGGGACGAACTGCCCATGCGTTCGCTCTCACGCATGACCTGTCTCAACTGGTACTCCAGCCCACCCGGATACCAGATAGTGCAGGTCAGGCGCCCTCTCTGCTCGATCTGCTGCTGACGAGTAACCCAAACCGGTACAGTGTGTCGATTCGTGCTCCTTTGGGCACCTCAGACCACTGTCTGGTTTGTGCCACAGCTGTTGTTGTTACGCCCCCACGACCCGAGGAGGCAAGACGACGACTGTGGCACTACTCGTCAGCAGACTGGGATGGAATGCGGGAATACTTCGCATCCATCCCTTGGGCTCAACGCTGCTTTGAGAACAGGGATCCATCAGAGAGCGCTACTGCTGTCGCTGGTGAAATCATCCTGGGTATGGAATATTATATTCCATACAGTGATGTCACGAGCGGCGGCAGGAAAAGGCCCTGGTTCGGGCGTGAATACGCCGATGCTGTTGAACGCAAACAGACGGCGTATCGCGCTTGGACCAGGGCTCGCACTCTCCACGACCCTAACGTGGATCACCTGAAGGCAGCGTTCAACCAAGCTACAAAGGTCTGCAAGAGGGCATACTTAAGAGCGGATGCCCAGCGCGTCGCACGGTTCGGCCAGGAACTAATGGCGCATCCTACGGGCAGTCGTAGCTATTGGCGCCTGGCCAAAGCCGTGCAGTCCAATTTCTGCCAGACCATGCTGCCCCCTCTGAGGTATCCGAATGGATCACTGGCTCATCGGCCGCAGGAGAAAGCAGATCTGCTTGCAAATCTCTTTGCGGCCAACTCCCGAATCGATGACTGCGGTTCGCAGCCGCCTAACATTGCCAACTGCGGCTACACCATGCCTGATATATGTATCAGGCAACGAACCGTTCGTGCGATACTGCAGTCTCTCGATGTTCGGAAAGCCAGTGGACCTGACGGCATCCCAGCTGTGGTTCTTAAAAAATGTGCAGCGGAGTTGTCTCCCACACTTACGCGCCTATACCGGACGTCTTACGTCGCAGGCATTGTGCCTGAGGCTTGGAAGGAAGCGAACGTTCAACCGATTCCCAAAAAGGGGGACCGTTCCGAGCCAAGCAACTATCGACCCATAGCTATCACCTCGGTGCTTTCCAAGGTGTTCGAGCGGATTATAAACACCCAAATTGTCCGCTACCTGGAGGATCAATCGTTGATCAATGATCGCCAATACGGCTTTCGGTCTAAACGATCAACGGGTGATCTTCTAGCGTTCGTCACGCACCTCTGGGGTGAGGCTATGGACAAGCACGGCGAGTCTTTGGCTATCAGCCTTGACATAGCCAAAGCTTTCGACAGAGTCTGGCACCGGTCTCTTCTTTCCAAGCTTCCGGCCTATGGTTTGCCCCCTCAACTGTGCACCTGGATTGCAAGTTTCCTGCAGAAGCGTCGTATTCGGGTCCTTTGCGACGGTCGCGCTTCCAAATTTATGCAGGTCAATGCAGGAGTGCCTCAGGGTTCTGTCTTATCCCCTACGCTCTTTCTTCTGCATATCAATGATATGTTGAATCTCGGCAACATACATTGTTATGCGGACGACAGTACCGTGCATGGGCGATATCTCGGACATCCTGGGGCCAAACAGGCTGAGGTTGAGGGGAAAAGGCAGAATCTTGTCGTTGAACTTGACCGGACCTTGGACCGCATCTATGAATGGGGTGCCAAGAACTTGGTCAAGTTCAACGCCAAGAACACCCAGGCATGCGCGTTCTCAACAAAAAAGTCTCCGTTCCTTCCCCTCCCTTCTCTGAAGAACACTCCACTGGTGATACGTGACAGTCTCTCCATCTTAGGTATGGATCTTTGCCGCTCCCTTAATCAGAAAACCTATATCGAGAGCGTCATTAAGCAAGCTTCGCGAAAACTCGGAGTTCTGAACAGGGTGCGGCGGTTCTTCACGCCTGGGCAACTGTGCCTATTGTATAAGGCACAAGTGCGCCTTGCGTGGAGTACTGTTCTCATCTTTGGGATGGCTCCGCGCAGTACTTGCTGGACGCTCTCGACCGGTTACAGCGGCGGGCTGTCCGTATCATCGGAGATCCAGAGGTCACGAGTTCACTGGAACCTCTGCAACTCCGTAGAGACATTGCCTCATTGGCATGTTTCTACAGAATATACCACGGGGAGTGCTCTGAAGAGTTATTCCACCTTATCCCGCCCTCCCCTTTCCTATCCAGAACAACGCGTGCTGGGCTTAGATGCCATCCTTACACGGTAGAGTCGATTAGAGCGCGTACCAAAAAGTTTGGGTCCTCATATCTCTGCCGAACGACCAAGGCATGGAATTCTCTGCCAAGGCACGAGTTTCCTTCTTCCTTCAATCCTGGGTTCTTTAAGCGGGGCGTGAAAAAGCATCTTCTCAGGCCGTCAAAGTAGAGACCTCAACATCGCCTCGGCTACTGTGGGGGCGATGTGGAGGCCACTGCTCTTAGACCACACGACTGCTTACCATCAGGTGGAGTGTGGTCATTTTGACGAGTAAAATAAAAAATAAAAAAAATCAAGCAATACAGAAAGTTTACGTTGATTTTATTTAAAGAAACTTATGTATGTTTTAGTTTTTAAGTCAGAGTACGGAGAGCAGCGATAGCTCAGTGGGGAGACCAACAGACTGCAATGCAGTGGGTTCGAACCCACATGGCGCACCTCTGACTTTCGGAAGTTATATGACTTTTCGAAATTATGTGCGTATTGATTGACAATTATCGCCTGCTCCGTGCCTCGGAAAGCACGTTAAGCCGTTGGTCCCGGCTGCCATGAACATCTATGGCAGTCGTTATTGGGAGAGTGTTGACACAAAAGATCCCACTGGGTCGAAGTGTCGCCGGTCTGCACTGACTGGCCCCCACATAAGATAAGATAAGAAAGTCAGAGTACAAGATACTTAACCTTTCAGCTTAATCTTATAGATGCATAATGAAATAAGCATTGTGTCTGAAAGATATTGACAGGCTTTACTGCATAACTTTAGGCGGTCTACTTCGGTACTTTCAGTCTATTTCGACATCTTATTGTTTTTTAAAAATATATAAAATAAATTACTGTGGATGTAATAATGTATTTATAACCAAAATACTTGTTGTTACAGTGTGGGAGGGCTACTAGGTCCGGCAAAGAGAGAACAATGGCTACAACTGAGAGCAGAGCTAGAACAGGCCACGGACAACTGGCTCACACTCGCCTGCAAATGTCTCAATATGATTAATTCTAGGTATGTAATGCTACATCTCACTCATCATGATATTATTTCTCTATGATATAACTGTGACTGGCATGAATACGATAGAAATTAGTCATAATTTCTATGTAACTTAAGTCCAATTCAAATCCAAGTCCAAGTATTTTTTTTTATTTCTAGTATAGAAAACTAATTGCCGTATATTATTTCCGTTGGACCCAACTGTCCCAAGTACATGTCTCGTTATGTTAGGGTTCGATTTGATCACGGTTACAGTTGTCATAGATTTATTGAAGTTTGCGATAGATCATTCTCAGTAACACCATGGAGTTTGGAAATGTGTTAAGTAGACGATAATAATAATAATAATATAATATATATTCTACCACATACACACAACACCATCTAGCCCAAACTAAACAGAGCTTGTACTATAGGTACTAGACAATGGATAAACATACATATATAAATTTTTTTTGTAAATACATACATATTATACATAGAAACACCCAGACCAAGACAAACACCCATGTTCATGCACACAAATGTTTGACTTGTGCGGGAATCGAACCCGCGACCTCGGGCGTGGCAGTCGGTTACACCAACCACTACGCCATCGAGGCCGACTTGTCCCCTTATTTTGTTATGATATTTATTATTTACTTAGACAATTTTTATTTATATTCTCTTTAGAGATTAATATTAACGTTTTTAAGAGCATATTTCGCTTAACACTTTTTGCCAATCTTTCATAGTGAACGAAGTAGTAATAATATAAGCCTAGAATCTCAGCTTGCGATATAGATCAATCGTTTTTGTCGATACTAAATATATAATAATTAATTACATTCAATATAGCAATAGTATGTCTCCAGTGCCTGTAGCCGAAATCATCTAGGACATGCAAATGAAATTATTAAAGACCGAATAAGGACCAAGATGGATTTCATTTCATTTATTGTTAAATAGATGACTAAAACCCACATATGGTGTGTAGGTTTCAGATTATTATAACGAAAACCTACTGTGTAACTTATGTTGTAAGGATATACTCGTTACCTAAATAGCATATTGTATGTATTCTCCAGAGAGAACTGTGTGAACGTATTGGTGACGACGACACAGTTGGTTCCCGCGCTCGCCAAAGTGCTGTTGTTCGGGCTGGGCGGCGTCTTCCCCATAGAGAACATTTACTCTGCCACCAAAACAGGTCAGTTACCTTACTATATAGTTTATTTAAAGCAGGTAGCGCAGCGGTAATGAATGCGACTGCTGTGCATGAGGTCGTGGGTTCCATTCGCGTGTCGGATAAAATGGTATTTTCTCCAGAAATTTTTAGTGGCAGCGAAGTCTGGAACGTCTCCCGGTAGACATCAATAGGGTCGCCCCTTATTATGTTGACCAAAAAGTAAAGGAAAACGTAAGAAAATCTGCATGTTCGTGAGGCAGCTCCTAAAATTTGAGAAATGAGCTTTTTCCTTATTCAATCGTCGTGTTGGACTATCCTAAGTATCACTTCTCATAATAAGCAAAGGTACAGGTCCAGTAATAGTTTAGGGCTGATGTTATATAAGATTTATTAAACAGTGAGGCTTTATTTTTGTCTACATATAATATGCACCACATATAAGCTCTACACCAAATTTCAGTTCGATAGGAGCAGTAGTTTAGCCACAGGATAGATTTTTAGTTTTTGCTAAACTGCAAGGGTTTTATCTGGCCTAACAGCTGACCGAGAGTCTAAGCATAGGCATCTAAGGTCATGCACCTTAAAGCGACAAAAATGTAGGAGACGTTGCCGCTCTGATACTTAGCATACATTATTACAGTAGCCAACAATCACGCCAAAGTGAGTCTTAATCTTAGCGCAATAAGAACGAAAACACAAGCATAATATGTTATGCTTGTGTTTTCACCACTTAGTTTTACACCATTAGTTTGTAACACAAACAAGAAAGCAATAACTAAATAAACCCGTGACAACAATGAAACAATGAAAGAAAGACAGCAATGAAACAATGGAAGACAACAGATGACTATAAAATATGGTGTTTGCGTATTAAATTGATTTAATTTGTTTGAAAAAAGTGATTTTCTATTTTTTTCGATTAAAAGTGATTTTCTTTTTTTATCTTTATCGAGTTTTTAACCGTTTCGAATTAACACTGAGCCCATATGGAATACTCTGTCCATTGTAATGTCCATGGAGCATAGCAATCTTGTATAACGTGGATCGTGCTTAAATGCCTTGTCACTAAATATACCTAAATAATTAATATCTTTCTAAAAAATAGTGCCATCTTTAAAACCAGCCTTGACATATTTTCAACATCTTTACAGGAAAAGAAACATGCTTCGAGAAAATAAAGCAGCGCTTCGGCGAACGTTGCACGTACGTCGTCATCGGCGACGGACAAGACGAGGAGGCGGCCGCCAAGGCCAAGAACTATCCCTTCTGGCGCATCTCCAGCCACTCCGACATCGCCGCGCTATACAACGCGCTCGACATGGGTTTCTTATGATCTGCTGCTAGCCTGGTACCTACCGCGGTGTGCGGCACAGCGGCTACTACCGACGTGGCCACTCCGACATCGCCGCGCTATACAACGCGTTCGACATGGGCTTCTTATGATCTGCTGCTAGCCTGGTACCTGCCGCGGCGTGCGGCCCAGCGGCTACTACCGACGTGGCCACTCCGACATCGCCGCGCTATACAACGCGTTCGACATGAGCTTCTTATGATCTGCTGTTAGCCTGGTACCTGCCGCAGCGTGCGGCCCAGCGGCTACTACCGACGTGGCCACTCCGACATCGCCGCGCTATACAACGCGCTCGACATGGGCTTCTTATGATCTGTTGCTAGCCTCGTACCTGCCGCGGCGTAAACCGCTCGCGGTGCGAAAAGACTAAGTAAAGTACCCGGCGTGCGGCCCAGCGGCTACTACCGACGTGGCCACTGCGACATCGCCGTGCTATGCAACGCGCTCGACATGAGCTTCTTATGATCTGCTGCTAGCCTGGTACCTGCCGCGGCGGCTACAACCAACGTGGCGACGGTTAGATAATATCGAGCGGTCAGAAAATATATAGCGTACAATATTGTCGTAATAGGTCAAGTAGGCATTATTGGTGGATTAAATATATCAGCCTATAGGTGGCGCCTACGTCTACGTAGAAGCTTAGAAGTGAAACTTTAGAAAAAGAGATAGATAGATTTATCATATTTCAGATCTGAAAGAGAAGGTATCACACTTCATCATGGTACAAACAGTCAAAGTAAGATTACAATAATATTGCTATAAAATGGGGGTAGGTAGGGACGACAAA
The DNA here is from genome assembly GCA_963564715.1 of Catocala sponsa. Classification (NCBI taxonomy): domain Eukaryota; kingdom Metazoa; phylum Arthropoda; class Insecta; order Lepidoptera; family Erebidae; genus Catocala; species Catocala sponsa. The sequence goes on along the minus strand of OY751348.1, from coordinate 14,762,195 downwards.
AGAAAATATATACAACGCAATATCCTTGACAAAATAAACGTATATTTATCATTATGTCGCGTAAAAAATACTCTTATGTCGTCTAAACCTGCGGCGTCTACCGTTAAATGGCTCTAGCATATTGTAGCTTCAGTGACTTCAGTATACCAGAATCGGTGGACTTCATCAATCCAGTATTGAAAAGATTTTTGATAGGAAATCCTAAGGAATTTGTACGTTTTCGATGTTCAAAGAATATCAATGTTCATGTTTCAATAGTTAGATGAATTAATGTAGCTTATTACAACGCGAACAAACATATTTTTATTTATTATACAGATTTGATAATGTTATTTTTTTAGCACAGTACGGACTTGCAGTGGACTCGAATATTGAGGTAGTAAATTTATAAAACAGATCTCTTACTAACGATGAGCACGATTGCATTCTAATGTAGGACAGCATTAGTAGGGGCGTTGAGTTTTGACTATGCGACGAATGAATCGCGTCATGCACGAATATTCGAATACTATTCGAATAAATTACTAACTCAACCAATAAATTGAAGAGTATTATATTAAAATTTAATAAATTTTATTATCTTCGTTTTCAAGTTCAAGGCTTGGAGCTTAGAATATTGGTGCGATACAATATAATATTAGATTTGACTAAGTAATGCGATGTTACATATCAAAACTACATTAACTGGCTGAATTGCAGCGGTCTATTTGTGGCCAGACACAATTGTTTTTCAATTATATCTGACTTTGTAACAATTGACTGGTTAATACCTAATGGATATGGACACGAGAAAGTTCTATAGAAACTTGTAAAGACACATGGAAGAAATAATTGAGACTGAAAATTGGTTTCGTAATATAACATAATATAATCAATACTATTGGTAACAATAATTTAAATCGCAGATGAAAAAACTAAATTAATTAACATTTTTCACACTTTACTCCAATAACACACGAATTTGAGACTATGCATAAATTTTATTTTCCCGGCTATAATTTTATCGTCTACTGCAATTCTATTTTTAAATTTTGTTTTTTTTTATGATTATTGGTCAGTCTCGACATTTTCATTATTTTAGTTTAAAAAGTTTGCATACTTCTCAAAAATATTAATTCGAAAGTATGCTTGAACTTTGATGCAGTTTATGAGTCCGTCAGTGTATATGCATTAGTCACGTATACTAAGACTATATATAAATATTCGGTCGAAATTATTGATTAATGTAATCCAAAATCTTTAGATTGACGATGAAATATTAATTTGCCTTCAAAACATTTTATTTTCATTTAATGATTTTGCATATTACTGAATAATAATTTCGTCCTTTAAGAGAGTGGTGTTCAGTGCTTTCATACAAAAGAACAAATATAATCTGTTTTCTGTATGTAAGTCAAAGGAATGCGCTAATGGGTAACTCTGCAGTTTCTTTAATATGTTTTGACGCATCAATAGCGCACTTCGAACCTTGCTTGTATCGTACCTTTATTCAGCTCATAAATTAAATTCGTCAAGGCTCCTTAAAAGTACATTTTTCTATCGCTAGATGGAGCCAACAGCTATTTAAATATTAATTATTATTTTAGTTTATAAAAGCTCAAAGTCAGCTCAAAATCTTACGAAACTAAAATTTTTTTTTTTTTGTAAATATTTACTGAAAATAGTAGACAAATAGTTGTTTTATAAGTCCATTCCTATTATATAAGTTTTATATCTTCTATACAATGTACAGTACTAAAGTAATTTTTAGAGCAATGTATAGCAAATAAAAAATATTATTATATTTCTTTTTTATTAAATTTCTGTTCGAGACGTCCTGAACATGATCACGGCTTATATGTAATTTCTCTTTGCTTTAAACTTAATATTAATGTCGAAGCAATATTACTTTTAATTTGTCCTATATTATTTGTGATGATATCTGTAGCACTAAACCATGAGAAATATTAATTATGGTCAGATGTTCAGAGTAATTATAGACTGGCATAATCGTTAAAACCTTAAAAATAATTTAGCTGCTTTTAGCATCGATTCACTTTTAATCTATTAAAAATGGCTATTTGGATTGAATAGATACCTATTTTAATTACTACTTTTAAAAATAAAGTGCGAAGCGATGCCTACAGATGTTAATGTGGGGCAACCATACACTAATACTAATTACTGGATAATAATCTCAAACTGACTTAAAATTATTTCATACATACTTAAAGTAATGGACATTGTCCTTACACTAATTACTATAAGTTTCAAGGAAATTACTGTTGGGGCGTCTGGTCTGGTCTATATTTACTCTGATCACAAACTTTTGTCCTTGTCTTTTCTGGTAAACAATGATGGCATAACTAGAGACAATACATACATACCTATCTTTATGTAGATTTTTTATTTTTTGTTGTCTCTATTAGAGTACGGAAAAATATAGTCTGAAAGCAGTAATGACTTTATATTGATTAGTTTGTTTGCCAATTAAGATAGATAACAAAATTCAGTTACTATTTAATTGCCAAAATTTTAATTATTACGGAATTTTTATTTATTTATTGAATACATTGTTGTTTCATGGCTAACTCTGCGATAATAAAACGATAATTCAATGCCTATAATGATTATTCAGAATGCTAACGCTTTCATTAATTCTTAAATTTAATGTATACCAGATTTTCATTTATATATTTAAAGATGGCGATGCTCCTATAATATAATAATATAACTATTTGTTTGTGAATCTTCATCTTTTTACTATTCTACTTACTGTCGGCTGAACTCGAAGACTATTTCATTTTACGAAGCGTAGCAATATTTTTAAATATAATTAAAAATAGACAAAATTGTAAATACAGAACTAAATTCTAGATTAGACATAGCTTATTAATCTAGTTCGAAAGTTATCATTATTCGATTTGTAAATAAAATTATATTATTTGACAATTTATTTTTTGTTTTATTAATATGTGTACAGCCTGCTTCCATTGGTGTTCAAGGGGCGCTGGTTGTTTCTGCCACTCCAGGATATAAGCTTTTAACTTAAACTTCTAGCGCGGTAGGCCATGACCGTTTAGAGATAAAAAGCTCTCTTGGAAAATAACACTAGGTAGGTACGTAATGCCTGCCTTATGTAAGCAGTCATCGTTACACGCTTGCAACACTGAAGATATCCTTTGTGTTTTACAAACACTTAAAAAAGGCACGCAATCAGAAGCTGTGAATATCCTTTTTGCCGTGGAAACACTCGTTGACAGGTGACTAAAATTCGGCCGGTAATCAAGTGGTAAACCGATAGAAATTGTATAACATGGGTCAGCCACTATCTATTTAGCTTGTCTAATGTCTTCCCCCAAAAACCCACTGCGTTCCAGGTAGGTACCTATCCGATCTCACTGTTCCAAGTTTCGTGGTTATTTACATCTATACTAATATTATAAAGCTGAAGAGTTTGTTTGTTTATTTGTTAGTTTGGTTGAACGCGCTAATCTCAGGAAGTACTGGATCGAATTGCAGAATTCTTTTAGTGTTGGATAGCCCATTTATCGAGGAAGGCTATAGACTATAACATCACGACCAATAGGAGCAGAGCATCAATGAAATATATTGCAAAAACGGGGAAAATTATCTTATGTGAGGCAGACGAAGTTGCGCGGGTCAGCTAGTAATTAATAATTATGTTAAACATAATATTCACATACATATATGTAATATTATATCTAACATATATATATATATACATATATATATATACTACGGAATTAAGGAGTAGTTATCTTATGTGGGGGCCAGTCAGTGCAGACCGGCGACACTTCGACCCAGTTCGACAAGCCATTTTATTGTTTAATACCATAGACAGAACATTATATTTTCAAGTCTGTGGTCGCACATTACCTCGAACACGTAAGTTTTAACTCTGTTGCTAGGCAACGTTCAATACAAATAAAGAAAACAAACAAAGAAAATTAAGTGTAAGCGTAAACACTTGTTTATATCATCTAATGTAACAATAATTAATATAACAAAATGAAGTCTGTGGACACGGTGTTGTTCGACGTATCGAAGAATGAGTTGTTCAAGATCACGGAGAACTACAAGATGCTGCACAGGAAACTGAAGACTACGTGGAAAGTTATGATGTGAGTACGATGACCTATATACGGTACCTACTGTTAGTGCGGTCTAGCTAAAGCAAATGCATAAAGACCGCATAAAAAAACTACCGTTGAAAGACGAGCGAAGTACCTAAGTGGAACTTGCTTGAATAGCCTGTGGGGTGGGTACCTATGCCATGCACTCCCTCTTATCTACCAGCCTATTTAAGGAGGCAGTTGAAAAATATTTAAAACCATTTTCAAAATGCAGAATATTTTTTTAAGTTATGTCCGTCCCAGCTGACGATTAAGGGACTTCTTTTTGTCTTAGGTATTTCTTTTTTGAGTGCCGTGCATTCTATCTCTAATTACAAAACTCAAATAAGTAGGTATTGCTGATTATAGTGTAGGCATATAATATGCGGATAATTACTGTTCTTTATTCCCTCTAAAAATTTTGCTGGTGACAGAAACCGCGAAGAGCTCACTTCCCATATCCTGGAAGATGTGAGGATCCTCGTGATACCAGGACCACAGAACGCGTTCACAGATGACGAGCTTTCGTGCCTGAAGAACATAGTGGAACGGGGAGACTCTGTGCTGGTAGCGATGTCCGACGGAGGAGAAGAACGGACAAACACAAACATTAACTTCTTTTTGGAGGAGTTTGGGATTGTGGTTAACAATGGTAAGTGCCTTATTTACTCATTTTAAAGACGGAAAAACATAGTGGGCTAATTAATCGCTTAAACTTGAATGCCTATTGTACGTACTTTTTTAAGGAACGGTAATGCGCAAGTCCTATGTCTGGGTTCGAATGCATGTTAAAGCTACAATTGCCGCTTACCATCGTAGTAGGCGTATGCTTATTTGCCAAGTCAAGTACAGCCGGGTCCGATAGCGCCAATATTGATTCAAGGGTCTTAGAAAGCGCAAACAGAACTAGCTCAAATTTACGGGCCAAAATGACCGTAAAGAAATGGGCGTTTTTGTGTTTTTAAATGGCAATTTCCGCAACCGATCCCAATTATGACTATCTCTAGTCATCGTTTAAATAGATCACGAAACGAAACGAACAGAAAAATACCTGAAGATTAATTGTTTCACACAAACATTTGTGCAGCGCTGAGACCAACATTCCAATTAAACAAAGTTTCCACCGTGCAGTCCAGTTTTATAACTGTCAGAGTTAAGGGTCTTTAGGTACTATTATGATTCCAGATTGCGTGGTTCGTGCGAAATACCACAAGTTCTACCATCCAAAGGAGTGCCACATATCTAACGGCATCTTAAACCGTGCCATCACCAAGTATCTCATGAAGATGCCGAACTACACCAGCGAGTCTGACGACTTCCTGTAAGTTGTCTCTAAATAAATATAATACTAGCTGTCCCGACAGACGTTGCCCTGAACACAAGAAAAATAATAAAATAAAAAAACAATAAATCTAAACCATCCTCGAATCCACTTGAACACACACAACAAATTTCATTCAAATCGGTCCAGCCGTTTAGGAGGAGTTCACTGTCAACACACGTACAGAAGAATTATTTATATAAAGATATTAATAACAGTTTATAAGGCTAGTGTGAATGGAACAGTCGCAAGAGGAAAACCTAGACGAAAGTTTCTTGATCAGATCGGAGACGTTCTGGAAAAAGTACAAGTTCTAGTATTGTATAGTATTATTTAATCCAACTTATGTTATTGTGTTATGAACTGTAATCTGTTATAGATAAATAAATAAATAAATAAAATAAAAGGCCAGGTTAAGAGCACTTTAAACCGGCGAGCGTGTATGAGGAATGTGATGAAAGTGAAGGAAGCCAGAGAAGTGTGTCAGGATCGTAGCAAATGGAAATCCGTAGTCTCTGCCTACCTCTCAGGGAAACAGGCGTGAATCTATGTATGTATATTAATAACATAATAGTGAATCACGCTGATTGAACTGTCGCACGATTTTTGCTAGATATGCAATTTAATTTAGGCTGTCTATTTATTTCATCAAAACTTATATAGCCTTATTTCACGACACTACGGAGCAAAGAATCAATACATATTTTTGCATACAGTTAGTTTCTGGATGAACATTTTATTTGGCTTTAATTTTTTAATACATGACTGCACAACAGCATGTCTGATGATTGGGTTATGTTACCTACATGATATTAGTTCAACTTTTAATGACAATTTCAAATCTGTGACTGAAATTTCTCTATCAGGTCTAGTTAACAAAATATGACCCATGGGTCTTTTAATAATAAAACACAGTATATTTAAACATTACCTTATTTTATTTAGTTCTTAAGTTAAAAAATACTTTCTTTTATTTGACTTCCTTGCTGAAGCTGAAAGTAGCCACTTTTACGAACGCTGTCACATTTAAACGGTATTCTTTAAACATATACTCTCCGCAAATGTAACAAAAATGATTCGAATTATTCACACAAAGACGTCTTGATGATGCCATATCAAATTATATAAAGAAAACTTAATATTGTTCTAGTTATCAGCAAATTAACCAAATTGTTAGTGGAAGCTACAACTCGTAAACAAGAACTGTTACAAAAAAAATTAAGGTATACGTACATAGAATCAGCGACGTCGAATTAATAAATATCACGTGATAAAAGTCATTTATCAGACAAAAGTTGCAATTTTGTTGTGCAGTGTTAAGGCTAGACCGCACTAAGCGACACTTCACGGCAGCGGCGCGACGCGACAAAATATTCTTTGTAAGAAATTGTATGAGGTATAACGCACTACGCAGCAGCGTAACTACGCGCCGCGACACTGCGCGACAAAGTTGACCAACTCATCAAATCTGACGCGCCGTGTCGCGTCGTGTAGTTCCACTGCCATTAGTGCGGTATAGCAAGCGACGCGACACTTCACTTTCTTTAAGTTAGAACGTGTTTGGTATGTAGTAATACAAGTTGTGTTTAAAATGTCTTTCGACGAAGAGAAATTAATTATATTAGTCAGTCAGTATCCTGAGATAATATATGACCAGCAAAATGAACATTACATGAATTCTAATTTTCTTCAAAGCAAATATACTATTACAATATCCAAGTCATTTTCGTCCACCTGACTCAATATAACATTCAAATCAGTTTCTTCCATCGTCCTCAGTAATTGCCGAACGACTGACAGACAAAATTTGATGCAAACTGTCACGGCACTGCAGTTCAAGTGCGGTATACCTAATAGTGTGCTATGTGTCGCATCGCGCCGCTGCCGTGAAGTGTAGCTTAGTGCGGTCTAGCTTTTATTGTAACTTAAGCACCCATTTATAATTAGGCTGGCAGGTTAAGGTACCTAAATTAAGCAAATGAATTCATTTGATTTGATACTTACCTATATCTCGCCCTAGAGCCCCAACAAATCATAAACTGTTTTACCATCGATGTCACCGCAAGTCACAGGAAGTTTAATTATTAACTATCTAGCGTCTGCTCGTGGCTTTGTCCGGATGATTCCTAGGGCAACGTTTATCGGGATAAAATATAATCTTATGTATTAATTCAGGATATATAGTCCAACTATGTACCTAGTGTCATCCAAATCTGTTCAAAGGTTTACGGCTAATTTAGTAACAATCCTCTAAATATCTTCATTAGCTTCTGGTTATAATATTTGTAGAATATTCAAATAATAAAATTATTTAACACATGTGTTTATATTTATCTATATTTTTCCTCTTATTATTCAGCGAGGAGCCAGCGACACCGAACTTCGTGTATCCATACGGCGCGACGCTGACAGTGAAAAGGCCGGCGGCCGCCGTGCTGTCCAGCAGCGATGTTTGCTACCCGGTCAAGAGACCCGTCGCGGCCATGTATACCTCCGACAAGAGCGGAGGTGATGACGAGTCTTCTTTTTCCTCCTAGTTTTGTTATGCGCGGAGTTTTATTAGTCTGATCAATAGTCTGTTTCAGATATAATTTTCTAGTGTAAAATTAAATAAATCCTATTGTAGATATACTCTTTTTAAAATTACTTAATTTGTAACTGTATGTATACATATTTTTACACATTGGTAAAAATATTCACAAAAAATTACTTTCATTAACTTTCGATATTTTGTTTGCTGAAGTAAAAACGTTTTACATCGTATGACATTTATTCGGATCGTAAATGATATCGTGTTTTAAATAATAGTCCTCTAGATTTGGCTGAACATCCGTTTTGCCAAAAGACAACTACCATCACACGTACACGACCTAAAAGAATGTTTATATTCTTACAAACAACAGAATTTTACTTCCATATATTTATTCACTGTCATAATATTTGTTTTTTATAACAGTCGAGTCTAAGGGCTTTACGCTTTCTTTTAGGTGTAGATGTCACCTTCTTTGTAAGTTGTCAGCCATCTAAGAGTGAGACGGTAGTAACATTGCTTTAGAGCAGCGATAGCTCAGTGGGGAGACCAACAGACTGCAATGCAGAAGGTCTCGGGTTCGAACCCACGTCGCGCACCTCTGACTTTCGGAAGTTATATGACTTTTCGAAATTATGTGCGTATTGATTGACAATTATCGCCTGCTCCGTGCATCGGAGATCACGTTAAGCCGTCGGTCCCGGCTGCCATGAACATCTATGGCAGTCGTTATTGGGAGAGTGTCGACACAAAAGATCCCACTGGGTCGAAGTGTCGCCGGTCTGCACCGACTGGCCCCCACATAAGATAAGATAAGAACATTGCTTTATCTGGTGGATCGAACAATCTGCACAGTCGCCAAAACCGTCACGGGTGCAAGGAATAATTTCAAAAAGAGCTGTAATGAGCAGCTACTTACCACATTTCTATAACTTGCTTGAAAGTTTAAAGAAACTATATAAGTTGTTAAATGTGTTTGAAGTATAAACCTACCATTTTGCTCATATTTAAATAAATTTGTGCCTAAGAAAAAGTTTTGTTACGATGTATGTATTTATAGATGATGTTTAATATTCTTACTTGTCCCTTAACCATTTAATATGTTTGCAATTATCTTATTACAAATTTATACACTGTCTCCCTGATGGGCACTGATCACATCTGAATATAACGAGGGCAAGGCTAGACCACCAGCTAGGCTAGCCCATTATACGATTAGCAGAATTCCTATATTTTCGAGTACATTACAGAGAATTTTCAGACAGGTTTTCTTACAATCATATATTGTTAAAATGAGCGATAATATCATTAATTTTACTCGCATTACTACAGAGTCAAGGTGCGTGTCATGGATTCGATCTCGAGACCTCTATGTGGTAGTCCAACGTTCTTTTCACTCGGCTATCGTTGGCCAAATTTATAGGAATAAAAGATAAGAATAAAACATTTAACAGGAGCTTAAATAAAAAGTTTCTTGACCTGTTTATTGTTGGAATGTTAGACATAATTGAAAACCCAATTGAGTCTGATCACCAATGTGCCGCTGCGACTCAATAAGTTAAATACAGTTTGTTTCCTCGCAGGTAAATTGTTCGTAATAGGCTCGGGGCACTTCTTCTCGGACCAGTACCTGGAGTGCGAGTGTAACGACCTCATCAGGGAGATGGTGTTCAGCTACCTCGGTGGCGGCAGCGACCTGCACCTCAACCCGGTCGACGTCGAGGACCCTGATGTAACTCTCTTATTATCTACTCGTTCATAAAGAATATACTGGCACATGAACATAATTAGATCCTTTTAATTTAAAGCATAATATACAAAATATTATACAATATGCGAAATATATTCATTGTTTAGTACCCATGGTACAAGCTCTGCTTAGTTTGGGCTAGATGGTGTTGTGTGTATGTGATAGAATATTATTATTAAAAAACATGGTTTAGAATACGATAAATTGGTTCTTAAGGGTATTTTATAGTAACGGATGTAAGATTTTTGTTTATCAAAATCAAAATCAAAAATAAATTTATTCAAGTTAGGTTACAAGGTAACACTTATGAATGTCAAAGTTACACTAAATTGTTCCTGTAAATTTACATTTACTGCCATCTTCAGCAAAGCAAGGGTGTAGGGCTCATGAGAAGAACGGGCAAGAAACTCATGGCCACTCTTCGCCAAGTTTACAATAAAATTTTGTTTACAAATCATAATTGTAAGGTGTTGCAACCATTTCTCCATGAATTACTACTGAACATACTCAAGCATTTAATAAAAATTTTTGTTTAGTTCTAAGTATTCACAGAGCATAATGACCTTGATTTGTTTGTATCTGCTCATGTATGACATTCACAGGTAAGTGTTACTTAATGGGTAGGTACATGCTTTCAATGTGTGTGATTTGTTTAAATAACATACCGGACACAATAGCGAAGATAAGGCTTTTTCCATTTGTTAAATGTTTGTCTACTGGTTAGTGTGCACGACTGCGAATCATAAGATCGTGACTCCAACTTTGGATCCAACAGCACTTACTGTGCTAGGAAGTTGACGATGATTCAGCCCCTTAGAAAGAGTATAGTAGTTATTGGTTCTGTACTCTCTTCAGCTAATTCTGATTGCCGTCCCATGAAGCTAAGATAGTGAGAGAGTACAAGCTGCCCTTATGCACGATAATATCTCCTGCGCTGTCTACTCTTTAGTTTGGACGTTGACCGAAATCCGATCTGTAAGATATTATGCCATATCTTATGCCCAAATATTTGTGTTGTCAGATCAACGAGTACCGCACTCTGGGTGACATGATGTGGCTGAGTACCCTGCCTCTACCAGAACCGGCCACGGCACCACCGCCGCGGCTTGCGCCCCTACACCCACACGCACTGTTCACTTGGAGACTGTTCTCCTTAAACCTGGCTCAGTGTAAGTACCCTGTAACTTACTTTTATATCACTCAGGTAGCAGAGAAACGTGTTGCCTGCCTTATGGTGAATGGTTGCCGTATTTATTACATTGTTCTTTCACTTGAGTGTTACTATAACTTAACGCTGTCTATTCTAAATGGAGGCTTACACTATTACAAATATATTTGTATGATCCGATGTCTAGGGCCGTAATTCTGTGAACGAATTTGGAAAGCAGGTCGTTGAACCAATTTACGGAAGATCAACCAAAAAATTAAAGAGAAATAGCTTTCTTAAACAATAATTTGGATACGCGCTTTCAAATAGGAATCAAATAGCTTAAGGAAACTGAACATTCTCTATAGATAAAAAATATTGGGTATCGTATCACCTGATAATGCACTAGGTGATCAGATTTGTCACCACGCATTATTTTAGTACTAAACGGATTTTCATACGGTTACCACCAATAGACAGAGTGATTCATGAGGCAGGTTTAGGTGTATAATATGTTAAGGTTTTGTAATACCCGTGGCAAGCTGGGGCGGGTCGTTAATACGTAAAGTATAAGAAACATAAACAACCACAGGAAAGTCCGTGATTGTATGTATATACATATATTATGTACAATATTAATAAAATTGTTAGTGTAATTTTCAGTGCCAGAAGTACTAGGACTGTATGAAGCGCTAGGAGTTAAACATGAACCATTGCGACTGATCGCGCCTCAGTTTGAAACACCGTTCCCGCCTCTACAATTAGCAGTAAGTGAGGAAGTTATTGTGTAAGTTATAAACCTTACTTATGAGCGCCACCTCCTGTTTGATTATTTAAGAACATAACACTATCTAAAGAAATAATAATTTACTTGCTAAAATTCGAAATTGTTGTTTGTCGTACCTATACATTTTGTAAAAGCATAGCATATCCTTTTTTTTTTGGTTCGAGCGTCCAGCGGTGCTTAATACGACTACTGTGCATGAAGTCTCGGGCTTAATGCCCGCGTCGATAAAACTGTTATTTAATATTTTCACTCAAGAAGTTCTCAAAAGCTGTACTGTTAAATACAGCATGCAACATAGCTAATGAAATGTGGTTGTTTTAAATTCTTTCTTACTATTTTAGGGATATAGATATCAAACTATGTATGCATTTTTACGGCCTTCTGAGCTTCAGCATCAGAATCAATGATAGCAAGAAAGTAGATGAATACTGTCGATGTAAAAGTCGGTGACCTCTGCTGAAGGCACTGTGATCTCAACTGAAGGATTGAAGGCACAGAGTCACCGTAAAGATGTTAAGCAACGGACCGTTCAAGGCTAATATTAGTTACAATGTTTTGCAGAACACAGAAAATTCTTGAAGAAATTTCCGCTCGTAGTTTTAATACATGGATATGCAACAAAATTAACCCACTATTTACTTCTGTCTTCACAGGTATTTCCCCCAACGTTTAGAGAACCACCTCCTGCGCCACTAGAACTGTTCGACCTGGACGAAGCGTTCAGCTCAGAGAAGTCGCAGCTCGCCAGACTAGCCAACAAGTGTCTACAACCGCCTGCATCGCGGTTAGCTCAAGGTAAACCGTATTTTATGTAATGTTAAGAAAAAACGCTCCTATCTTTCTAATCAGTGGCAGCTCCGGGTAATGCTGGCCCTAGCGTAGGGCGAACGGACAGAACAATTAATTAGAAGCAAACTAGAAGGCCTTTATAATTGGATTTCGCTCTATCTATCCTATCTTTAAGCTGGCACTGGATCTAGGATTGCAGTTTAGAAAAGTCTGAGAAGCTTGACCGGTAGTGTAGTACTCCGAAATTATGAATTTAAAATTGTCAGAGCTGGACATAGGAGCTTTTAGTGACGAGTTGAGTTTAAGGAACTTGTCACCCTAGATTCGCTACTGTTTCTGATCGTAAAGAATGATAAATATGTAGTATCAATAGGATTTATAGAACACTAGCTTTTGCCCGCGGCTTCGCCCGCGTAAAAGTAGGTTAAGTTATGTTATGTTCGGGCACGCCCGGGCGCACCCGGGCACGTACGGGCACGCTCGGCACGCCACGATCGCGGCGGTAAGTCCCGTGTTTGAGGAGTGGCTGGAAAGGCGGCATGGCGCCCTCATCTTCCGGCTGACACAGGTAATGACTGGCCATGGTTGTTTTGGCCAGTTCCTGTGTCGTATAGGCCGGCAAGAGACGCCCGGTTGTCACCACTGTGGTGACTGCCGCGACATTGTTGAGGACACCGCGCTGCACACTTTGGATTGCTACACCTGGGCATCGCAGCGCCGTGAGTTGATCGCGGCAAAATAAAATTAATAATGATTATTTACAGACCCTAAGATTGTATTGCTTACCACCTCCTCAGCAGCCGCACTCGATACTTCAGTGTTCATAGCATCTGGTGTCACTATTACCTGTGAACGGTCCTCCAACACTTTCAACCGTGAGACAATAGTCTCAAAGGATTGACGGAAAGTAGCAAAAAAAAGACTCCGCATACTCGAATGGCCTTGCAGACCGCGGGACGCTCGCGATTTTGAGACGTAAACCGCGATCTTCTACTACAATTTTATTGTGCCTATTACATGACGGCCTCACGTAGGTAGACCTAACCTTAAAAGAGAATGATATGATAAACATTTTTTTTGTAAACGCCAATACCTATTAGTTGTATTACTATTTATTTATTTGGATCGCCAACAAATGGTACACATTTCTTACTTCTAAATAATAATTTACAGACATGCCTTGTGCTCATTCACTTACAGGCAACCACATCTAACAAAAATAAAACTTTCGTTACAAAAACGAAGAACAAAGCTCTAAATACATTAACATAATATTAAAATTAAAATTATATTAAAACTAAAAAGAAATAGACAAGTTATACTAAAAATGGAAAATTATATTTAGCCTAGTATGGTATCATAATTACCGAAGCCTGGAACTCAGGTATACAGTGATTTTTTTCTTAAATCTAAACAAGTTGTCACCAAATATATCTAATCCTGCCAGTCGCTGACTATTGTATGATTTGGCTATTCTTGCTAAAGGTGAATTAAGACCTATATTAGTCTTCTATCTACAGACATTACTTATGAACAAAGGAATTTTTATCCCACTTCTCATGTTAGGAATCAGAAGTCAAACACCAAAAAAAAAGAAATAACTAACGTACTTTCATTGTTAAATAATCATTCAATTTTGCAGGATGGTTATTGTAACCGTTAATTAAAGAAATACATTAACAAATATAGAGTAAAACATAATAATTGATATCACCCAACTATCACACAGCACATACGTTCCGTCCGCCGCTCAATGTCAAATTGACTCGATGTGCGCTGAACACGCTTTTATAACCCGCTCGATCGAATGATTCGTGACGTATACTTGTATACGACGCCTTTCATAACCAACAATATTATTATAGTAGTAGTAACAGATAAATAAACGGTTACAAATCAATATTTATACACAAATGAATCGAAAGCATGTTTTTGTTCCCATCAATACGGTCCCGCAAGGCCGCAACTTCCTTTCTCCAAACTTCACTGTGTTTAACGCCATCTATCGAATTTTGGAGTAATTAATTTTAGTTAATACATAGAGTTAGTAGATAGACGGCGTTAAAGCGCACATTAGTATAAAATTATATTTTTATTTGATTTCACCACTGTATAATACCAAACTTCTTTTGACAACTTTGTAAATTACCTTAACTAAGTGAACAGACATATTTTGAGATAGCTGTGCCTAACCTAACCTATCTCGGGAACATATTTTAATTTGGGATATCAGATTTCTACCGGCATAGATCGAATAGATCTTTTTTTGTGTACTCCAGGCGTCACGTTGTAATTCATTCATATCAGTAGACCGAGTTGTTATAGCAGACGACCGTCTAAAAGTTATTTTTGTATCCCTCGGGAACAGTACGTATTTTCTGGATGTAAAGTACCCTATGTCCTTTTCTGTACCCGCGACAACGTTTGTGCGAAATTTGATGGTGATTTGTTCAGTAGTTAAGGCGTGAAAGCGTAACAAACAAACAAACTCATTTTCGATTTTATAATATTAGTTAGGATAGGATTAGGATAGGATGTACAAATAGCGCAATGGCTTTATAACAACCACAGTCAATGCGCTGTAGACGTGAAATTGTTTGATGTAGAAATAGTATTTATTTATTTCTATTTTACTAAAATTTGGTGTTATGTCCGTATGTGTCATAGCAGGGTACTTTAACATTCAAATAATCATTTTTTAAATATACATACAGTATAAGCATAGGAACAGTCTTATAAAAAAGAGAACAGATTTGAAGAGTTCGGATTTGAAAACGATCTTTTTAACCTAACTCAGCAACATTTACTGAGATAGATCAGCAATTTAAACAGTCACAGCTAAAAGTAGAACTAAAATGCAGGGTGATATTCTAGCTACTTGTAATTTCTCGACCATTTTTATATACCTAGTTCAGCAAAAGCTTAGCTATTACGAGTCAATAAATACATGTGTCCAGCTCACAACTTAGGCAATAAAAATTCTCATCTTTAAATATATTATTACTTTTATCAGGCGATGGACGTCAACTAGAAAACGAGTTGGAGTACTTCGTCCGTGAATGTGGCCGAGTGGTGCGACTCACAAGGGCACTACCACCAGACGAAGGCCCAGCGGGCAAAGCCATTCTACACCAACTCGCCGTCCAACTAGCTACCTACAAGAAAATAGCGCCTAAGGACTAGAATAGGAAATAAATACATATAGACAGCTATTGTTTTATTTAAATATGATTTACGCATCAAATTATTTTATAGTTTGTCCTAAAGTAAAACGCAATTTACCAGCTCATGATAACTCGTTAATTGAAAATCCACTATTCGATAAAACAATAAAACTACAATCGAAAACTTATCGGACAATAAAACAAATCCATCTAAAAAAACATTAAAATCTACCGTAAAATTTAAATCAAAATATTTACTTCGCGTCGAGAACGACAGCGATGAAGGTGACGCTGCTAATATTCGTTATTTACATCAACTACGTCTTTTGCGCCAGCGACAAGTATGCAGTCAAAAGTTACCCAAAGAAAATTAAGCCTTATGGAACTGGAAAGATTCTGATCCAATCCGGTAAATTTATGCTCAAGCCAAACAAGCAGAAAACAACTTCGAAGAGCGGCAAGTATACCGTGTTCCAAGTTATCGCCAACTCGAAAGCTGTCCAAGGAGTCCCTGACAGCCCATACTTCCCAGCCGACCAGATTATTGACCAAAAACCGAGGGTAAAGAAAGTTCTGCCTGACTATGTTTGGTCGTCGATAGCCACAAGACAAAAAAGATCTGCTACTGTAGAGAGTAAGACAGAAAATACACCCGAACTAAACAAAGAAAATAAAACAGAAATCAAATCAACTTCAGAAATGACAAATGTTAAACTAGATGCAAAATCGGAAAAACCTGAAACAAAAAATGAAAAGGCACAATTTAGATCAAGCGACAATAACAGCAGCAGTACACTTACAGATGCTAAAAAGGAAGATACGAAGGAAGAAAAAAAGGCAGTAATAAATTCAGAAACAAAGGCGAAAACTGACGCTGTAAAAGATAGTAAATCAGATATAAAATCTACAGGCACTACGAAAAAAGGATCAGGTCTAAAAAAATCAAAGAATAAGACATTAAGTAGGGATAATTCCAAAAACTCTAAAGCTAGAAAAGGAGCTCGATCAAAAACTAGATTGAGAGGAAAAAGAACGGATAAAAACGGAACAGCCGCGAAAAAACCAAAAGGCAAGAGACAGGGAAGATCGAAGACCAAATCAAAGCAAAACAAGAAAAATCAACCATTGAGGCAGCAGAAGTCGAACCAGACGCAGAAAGGGTCTAAGTCTTCGAAATTGCCGAAAAAAGACGCTTCAAGGAAGGGGAACTCTACGAACATTAAAATTTCAAAAGGTAAAGAGATTAGTAAAGCTAAGAAAGTTTAAATAAAATATTGAATTGATGTTTATTTTTATTTGACTCCTTTCCCGTTGTCTTAGAGACGAGAAGGCTTACAACTGCCCGAGAAGCGCTGATCGAAGACTACCCTTACGTAGTGTCCATACAAAAGGATTCGGAGCACTGGTGCTCGGGCGCTCTGCTCAACCCGAGGCTCGTCATTACAACAGCCAACTGTCTTTGGAAGTGAGTATATCACGTCTGAGTATTACCGTAAATATATCTAGTCAACAAATATAGCAGAATAGAAATAAAATTACGAATAAAAGACTGGT
Organism: Catocala sponsa; assembly: GCA_963564715.1. Taxonomy (NCBI): domain Eukaryota; kingdom Metazoa; phylum Arthropoda; class Insecta; order Lepidoptera; family Erebidae; genus Catocala; species Catocala sponsa. The sequence continues at coordinate 14,745,038 of OY751348.1, read as the reverse complement.
GGTTATCAAAGTTTTATTTAATATCACACGACGATTTCTGCCTCCTCAGCAGATCATATCCAAAGTTAAAACACCATCTGTAGAAGTCAAATTAATAATAAAGCTTAATACGAATACTCTTTCTTCTTCGTTCCTTAAGAAAACTGGACGAATTCCTTATAAATGTTCCTTTTAGTGGCATCCCATACTCATAAACTATCTATTGAAACAAATAATTGGATCAAAATATTACTTTAATAAATATTGACTACACTTACTTCAGGACCAAACCACCATTTTCGTCTTGAATATTGAAAATTAAACGATTTAATACTTAAAATTCAATTAAAAACATTAAATGCTTCAGTGACTACAAATAAGTAGGTAATTTAATTTAGGCATTTAAGTAACGGCACATTTGCTTTTGCTTATTCAACCTTGCTGGCAAGGAAGCGTACCTATCGTTCGCCCTGTGTGGTCAACGATTACTGCGAACTCTAGACGCTTGTACAACTAAGGTTGTCACTCTCTTGATGCAGACTGTTCTAAAAGGAAAAACTGTGCTACCAGCGCAAGAGGCAAAGCTTTGGTTTCCTACTGATAGCCCAGCACCAACTTAAATGCTTGAGCCTACTCGTGCCGCAGGCAGCCGTTGGTCTTATACCTGATCTCTCTCCGTTTGCGTCGGATTGCCGTTCAATCATACTATAAGACTAAGGGATGTGCGTTACCGCAGCAAAATGTTGAAAAACTTTGTGCTTTAGAGAGGTGAGAGTATAGCAAATAATTAGTTCATCATGAACAGTAATTTGTTCACTAATAGCAAAATTTGTTCAAGTGGTAGTTTTAAAATTATTTGATAAAAACAGATTTTGCTGCAGTAACGTTTGAAACGTTACCAAGGCAAATTTCTTTTTTAAATCTTTTTAACCCGGAATTAAATGCATGAATAGATAGCTTTTGTTGCGTATTAAATGTTTGTGAACAGCAAAATATGTGTGTGTTGTGGTTCAAAAGTTATTTAAGATTTTGCTGCGGTAACGTTTTGGGATTGTCCAGATCTCAAAAACGGCTCAACGTAAAAGTTTGAAAAAAATACCAATAATTGACCTTAATTTGTTCAAATTTGTTCAAACATTAGTTTTTGATTTGTTTGATAAACACCAATATAATTAAATGGTGCCGAAATTCAGAAAGAAACGGATTTGCAAGTAAACCGTAACACTTACAATCAAATAAAAAGCTGTATCATGTACCCTTGGTACACCTTTATAACGACATCGACAGTAAATTTAGATTACGTATCTTATCTTACGTGGGGGCCAGTCAGTGCAGACCGGCGACACTTCGACCCAGTGGGATCTTTTGTGTCGACACTCTCCTAATAACAACTGCCATAGATGTTCATGGCAGCCGGGACCAACGGCTTAACGTGCTTTCCGAGGCACGGAGCAGGCGATAATTGTCAATCAATACGCACATAATTTCGAAAAGTCATATAACTTACGAAAGTCAGAGGTGCGCGACGTGGGTTCAAACCCGAGACCCTCTGCATTGCAGTCTGTTGGTCTCCCCACTGAGCTATCGCTGCTCATAGATTGCGTATAGTCTAGTCAACGAGTGCTTTTTAGGTCAACTTTTTTCAATAGTCTAAGAGAAATATGAACTAGGTGTCATTCGACTCGGAATGAATATGATGAAATAGATGATTTTTTAATAAATTCAAGTTGCGCTTGCAAAAATTGTAAAAGTTATAAACAATTAACTACAAAAAAAGGGGTTTCATTTTTTGCAAATATCTCAAAAACTAAATGAGATTTTTCATATCTAAAACAAGATTCAAAAAGAGGAGGTAATTTCCTAAAAACAGTCTTGACTCCCGAAATTGTAGGACCAATATTTATAACTTTCCCAGAGGGATGAAAATACGGCCGAAAACGGATACTCTGGTTTGCGCAAGCCACGCCTACTTCGGACACTTTATCAATAAAAATTATTTAAACGTATTAAATATAAAATTTAAGAAACGAAAAAATTCAGAGGCCTACTGGATAGACAAATGAACAATAATCCGGCGAAAAATGTTATTCATCACAATTTTTCAATTAGTTATGCAGTAGTTAATTAATAATTTTTTGCTGCTTGAACATGAACATTGCAAGTGTGATAATTGTTAAACTATAAATTTGAGATTTTTATCCTTTCTTGGAGCTATTCTTGAAAAGGCTTCAAAATGGATCCCCGTTGGAAAAATTAAAATCATGCGTAGTAAGTGCAAATAAACATGTGTGACTTAGCTTTCAAGCTTATTATGTACCTATGTTTTTATGAGTCGGTACCTAGTTGATTACCTAGCAAGATGGGGTACAGATAGACGCCATCTTATTATGTTGTTGTGGCATAAAAATTATCGCTACCGAGATCGCCACGTGGCCGCGTGGATACTGTCGCATGTACACACCGAATGAGCATAATTTAAAAAAAATATGTTTTGTACTGATTTGACGAACAAGGATAACCATAAATACTCACATCGATCAACGACGTCGCACATAAACCATCAATAAGCACCCCTCCAACAAACTTGGGTCACGACACAACGACTGATTCGTTCGGGCAGATGAGTTTTTTTTTTTGTTTGTTTTATTTGTTGGCCTTAGATGACCTCTACAACTTTATGCGGACAGTGGGAGAGCGCAGAAGGCTCCCAACCCGTTAGAAAGTATACTAGACAACGTTTGCCCCCAAGGGCGGACTACCACGGACCTCAGCTTGGGGCGTTGTCAGCAACGTGGATCTAAGGTGATCCACGGAATTAACGTTAGCGCGACGCGTATTCCGACCTCTGCGGCGCGGGCGAGGGCGCAACCGCGGATGACTTTGTATGGTTTCGCGAGCCGTGTATGTTATTCTTGAGCGAGTGTAATCCTATCATCTGGTTCATCTAATATGTGCCTAGGTCTCCTAACTTTGGATATCCTAGATGAAGTGTAATTTATCGCCGCAACCACTAGCGGGTTGGGGTGAGTCTGAGCAGAGTCAAAGTAGCTAGAGCGTACGTAACATAGATAGATGCGCCAGCTAACTTGACCGGGTTGAAGTTAGGCATTTGAACTGTTCGCTCATGTGAGTATAAGGGCAATATAAACTACTTAAGAACGACAGAGAAAGCGAAGCTGCAAAGCTGCCGCTGCCGCTCGAGATGTCCGACACTTAAAACTATATAACGCTTATTTCGATCGATTATACTTTGTTTACAGAAATAATCTGAAGACAAAATAATGAAAATCAGATAACAATGTATTAATAAAGAATTTAATTAAGCATTTCGTTTAAACAATTCAGATTTTGAATCAATCGATTATATAACAGTTACCCCGTGTCTATGGTATAACTGCAACCTTGCAGGGACATGTGATGTGCATAGCTGCGGGCCGATCCACCCCGCGACCCCTATCACCATTTAGATCCAAAAAACGCACATTTCGAAGCGTCTTGCGTTTAACTTCTACCCGGTAAAAAGTATGACAATACATAATTATCATGATGCTCACGACAAAAGTTGGAACCGTGGTGCTCCTATGTAGGTACTATTTTTTTAATAAAGTAAGTAATATTGTTTTGTAACAGATGTTACCGTGAGGGAAAACCTTGAAACTTGCAAATTCAGTTTTCTAATTGTGCAATAAACTATTTTTAATTTTTTTTTATATTATTCTACGTATTATTTACTGAGATGAGATAATTACCTTCTTAATGTTACTTTGGTTTTGAATATTTATAAACCATTAAATTGTATAATACTCATAACTAACATGATTGTAATTTATAAAATACCAAACTAGTACAAATATTTAAAGAAACTGCAGTTCAGTTTATAAATGCTGATTTGGACAGGATATTTCAATGGGCCCAAAGAAACGCACTGGTTTTAAATCCTGCTAAGTCCAAATATATGATACTGGGTAGCAAAAATCAGATAAATGTTATAGCGGAATCTCATCCTTCCCTGAAAATTATGGGAGATGACATTGACAGAGTGTTTGAGGCACGTAACTTAGGAATAAAAATTGATCCTGTATTACGATTTGAAACTCACATAAATAATGCACTAAGTGATTGTTTTTACAGATTGAAAATATTATACAGAGTACGTGAATTCCTCTGTGTAGAACTAAGGCAAAGTCTTGTAGATACACTAGTATTATCAAGGCTTAACTATGGCGACGTCGTATACGGGCCATGCCTTCTGGCAAGAACAGAAAAACTGCTGCAGCGTATACAAAACGCATGTGCAAGATACTGTTACAAAATACCTAAACGAAGTCATGTAACGCCATTTCTCAACGAAAATAACATACTCAAGATGAGATACAGAAGGAAGTTGCATTTTGCCACATTGATCTATCGTCTCATGTTCAATCAGAAACCGACACACCTGTATGAGAAACTAACTTGGACGCATGACTATTTCACATACTCTTTGAGACCCAGTCATGCTTTAAGCATCCCGAGTCACAATACGTCAGCCTTTAGAGGAAGTTTTAAATACGCGGCTACACGATGTTGGAATGATCTCCCTCCACCCCTTCGTAAGTTGAAAACTATTGCCAACTTTAAAGTATATATGAAAAGGTATCTTTTAAATATACAAAAATCGTCTTGAATAGCCTGCCTTTTAAAATAATAATTAATTAATATACCTACTTAAATTATGATATTGAAGTATTTTATTTTTATTTATTTATGCCAAACACGCATATCATTTTAATTTGATTATCAATAATTTTAATTATATTATGCAATATTATGTTTCATAATAATAACATGTTCTCATAACATTTTTGAATTCTTATGGAAACACTGTACAAGAATTGATTATATGTTCCACACTCAAACGCACCACATTACATCAGTCACCAAGGTGTTGCTGAAAATCAGCGCTGTTTCCCTTATGCGGACACAGCTTCGGGCTGAGCAACATCTTTTTTGACAGACACTACGACGCACACTGCATACGCTAGGTTATATATTTATTAAATGGACCGAGCCAAGAGTTTAATTGTTTTCTTTTTTTTTGTTTATTTGCATATTTGTTTTTTATTTACTATTTATGTTTATCTTTTTATTTTATTTTTTTTTGCTTTCAATTATTTAATGTAATAATTATTTTAATTAATATTGCCATAAATTTATAATATTATTGTGTTTTAAATTGTCATTTACTTTTGTCATAGTGTCCTATTATCTTTTCCTTTATAACTGTATACTTATTATGTTCATGCTGTCTGCAGTATGTGTTGTGTGTTTTCTGTTGAAATAAATGAATTTTCTTTCTTTCTTCCTAAATGAATATTTATAAAATCGACTGCACGAGTTACGATATTCTACTTGACTGTAGAAAACATCGGATACTAACCTGCTAATTAGCAAAGTTTACCCGTATGTATGGTGCGGTCGCTTTTACGTAGCCTTTATAATTTGGTCGGCTTATAGAAGAATTGCTGACACATTCTTTTTGTTGATATAACTTTTATAATAGTCGTAATTTAAAGCTGAAATTAACAGGATTGTTTATTGATGGAACATTATAATTTGTTCAAGGTATTCCATGTTTCCTTGTTTTATGGGAACTGCGTATGCGATCATTTAAATCTGACCGTATAAAATGTAATTAAATTTCTATTATATCGTACGTATCTTCATATTGCGCAGAGTTACGTAATCTAAATTTACTGTCGATGTCGTTATAAAGGTGTACCAAGGGTACATGATACAGCTTTTTATTTGATTGTAAGTGTTACGGTTTACTTGCAAAACCGTTTCTTTCTGAATTTCGGCACCATTTAATTACATTGGTGTTTATCAAACAAATCAAAAACTAATGTTTGAGCAAATTTAGGTCAATTATTGGTATTTTTTTCAAACTTCTACGTTGAACCGTTTTTGAGATCTGGACAATCCCAAAACGTTACTGCAGCAAAATCTTAAATAACTTTTGAACCACAACACACAAATTTTCCTGTTCACAAACATTTAATACGCAACAAAAGCTATCATTCATGCATTTAATTACGGACAAAATGATTTAAAAAAAATTGCCAGGGTAACGTTTCAAACGTTACTGCAGCAAAATCTGTTTTTCTCGAATAACTTTAAAACTACCACTTGAACAAATGCTATTAGTGAACAAAATACTCTTCACGATGAACTAATTATTTGCTCTCACCTCTCTAAAGCACAAATTTTTTCAACATTTTCTTGCGGTAACGCACACGACTAAGGGAATAGAGATTTCAGTTGTGTTTGCACACACATTTTTGCACTGAAATATCGCCTGCGCAGATGGCTAGTCTCCATTAGGATTGGCCGCCGTGACCGAAATTTGGTCTAAAGAACATCAACCGACAAACCACAAGGCAATATTATTTGGCTACGATTTTCTATAGTGTAGATGTACTTATCCATAATGTGCCCGAATCTCATGTTACATCGAAGAGATATCGTTTTTACCTAAAATCACCCTATCAATTTGATCGAACATAAAATCACGTTACAAGCCACAGAAGTGGAGCAGTAATTATAGACCTGGGTGAAAATGCGGGGCACAGCTAGTATAATAAGTAAATACAAACGACGTTTGAAGGAGTAGTCGCTGCTCAGGCAAGCCAAGAGCACGCGCTCGCATCGCCAGCCAAGAGCACGCGCTCGCATCGCCAGCCAAGAGCACGCGCTCGCATCGCCAGCCTAGCGGCACAAGTTGACTAACGACAGTCATTACAGTCATGGTTAGCAACATCTTAACATGCTCCGTGTAGAGCTTAACAGGATAAGTTCCTAGTATAGTCGTAGTAGAGAGAGGAAGAACTATTTCTCTAAGTCATACATATATCAAGCCATTTAGAATACAGAGCGTGAATCGGTCAAAGGTCAACAAAAAAATTGTCACTAGAATGTCAGCCGAATGTCAAACTATCTTGCCTTTCAGAAACCAGATGATAGGTAGGTACATACACTTTTATACACCCGAAATTTAAAACTCTACTAATTTATATAATAACTATAATAAATGGTTTTGCGATTGTTTTTTATAATACTAAAGTAAGTAGTAATAAAGTATTTTACGTCAGTCGTCAAATTTGAACAACACGTTTTCCAGATCGAGTCACATGAGCCGCATGAAGGTCCGCGCGGGGTCCTCATATACGGACCACGGCGGTCAGCTGGCCAACATACAGGAGGTGATCAAGCACCCAAAGTGGGGCCTGCGGAAGAGCCCAGATAATGACCTCGCTCTTATATCACTAGATAGAAACATTAAGTGAGCTAATGTAGTACTATTTCCTACGGAGATACTGTTCTGTCAGTCTATCGGTCTAATATATATATTCTGCTTTAGCATATATACGTATATAATTTTCTCCTTATATGCCGCTTGCGGTGTGGCAGCATCTCTAAAATAGCTGTTGAGTATGCCTTGCCACCTGGGGACAATCGATTCTTGATTTGTCGGTAGTTGAATATTAGCAGTTGACACGTGCACCTGTGCGAATTAAAAGTGGAGTGATAGGAAAGTAATAGGACGACCAGTGCCGGATTAACCACGTAGCAAGAGTAGCAATTGCTACGGGCCCCGCGCCTCTGCCTGAGCGTAATTTTTTGAGTTGAAACTTATTACTTAAGATGTGGTATATTGAATTTACTTGATGTCAGAAAAACGTGAAATGTTGCAACTTTTCCTACTAAGACAATCCACGTCAGACAATCGGTAACCGACTATTTCCTTGGCGTAAATAAAACACCGAATTTCATACGGTAAACGCACAAGTTCTACAAAAAGTCGCTCGTATAAATGTGTAGAATTTCAGTCGGCCCAATAATCAGCTCTACAAAAAGTCTAACGCATGTAAACACTCTTACCCGAAAGAATATGCTACGGGCCCCGCGCTTGCTTAATCCGGCACTAAGGACGACTAGATGTGGGCCTAGTTGAAATCCAGCGTCAAAGACCTAGTTGAAAACCAGCGTCTCAGAGATACATTTGCATGCTGAATTAGCTTATATTTTAATCACGTACAACTAGCATATTATGTTTTATTTTCTTTTTTCCCAATCTATTAATGTGTTCACCGTGTATTTTTTGTGTGTTTCTTGATGTGAACCAATGTATGTTTATTTCTTTCTTCTCTATATGTACTGGGCGAAACTCATTTACAGTTCTACTATGTATACGACGGATTCTTGAAATATAATAGCGCTTTTCTACGTCTGCCGGCCCATTAGTATAAATTGAATCAGCTTCGGTAGCGCTATCATTATATTTCAGCTATCAGCTATAACACTTAAAAAGTCGTAGACCGCTGGTTGGTTTATCATAAAACGAACAATATATATGTACACAACTCGTCTCTATTGTTAAGAAAACCTTCCACAGGTTCTCTCACTCAGTTCACGGAGTGGATCTACCTAACCGTGCGATGATGCCGGCTTTTGAGGATGCCTGGGTCGCCAGCTGGGGCGCCGAAAGAGTGAGTATTGGTCACCCCGCCTAATGATCACGGGATCATATTTCTCCCTTGACATTTTGATTTCATATTCATTCAAATGTTATGTTGTGTGATGACTTGTGTCCAAAATGTATGAGCTTATTTGTCTGTTTAAACTAGAAAATGTTCACAATGTCACACGCAAATACACAAATGCAGAATTGCCGAATTTAGCCTATTCACTAGATTCAGTTATACGCTAAATGCGTATCAATCGTAATCGACCCAAGGCTAACTTTAGTAGGTATCCGGCGTGTGCTGAATGCGACTCGCAAAGATAAATTTAGTTTTAAATCACTATGTACAGAGACATGACCGGTATCGGAATGAAACTCTAAGGTACAAAAAACTGCCAATGAACTGCGAATGATCACCATATTACTAATATTATTAATCGATTCTAGGTACGCGAGGATCGGCTAGTTCCGTATCGATAATTTCTTTAATCATTAAAGCTTCGTAGGTCTTAGATGATGACCTCGGTTCAGAAAGTAGTCTTTCTGAACCGAGGTCACCATCTAGGACTTCAAGAAGTCAGGATTGAATAAAACCTTAGACTATTATTGTTTGTTATGCAGCGTGACGGCATCTTTGAAGTCCACGAGAACACACTGCAAGTGTACCACAGCTACACGATGAGCATGGCGGCGTGCAACAATATCACTAGGCGGTTCGGCATCACTGTCACCGATAACTTCATATGTTTCACTCAATCCGGCAAGACAGCGCCTTGCACTGTTAGTATCCTGGTACTTTTAATGAAATCTTACATATCCTCCGAGGTTTAGCCATGGGTGCATGACACCAACATTTCGCTAGATATGTTTAGATCCTACATAACGTGATATGGACAACTGCCATACTTCGAGACCCGGCTGCTACTGAAATTAAGTACTATTCTGAAGTCAACTACATATAACTTTGACGTCGAACTTATATGTAAGTTCGACGTCAAAGTTGTGAAGTCTAGCTACATGGTTAGACTACACCTCCAAGTCTTTCTTATCTTCCTAAATTACCATTAAAGAAATAATTTTTGAAGCAAACGGTGTCTTGATCTTTAGTGTCATCATTTTCCTAGATTTAGATATGATCCTCGAATTAATAGATTCATGTATAAAGGCATGTACACAAAACTGCTAATCGGCGCGATACGAATTCGCAACGCAGAAAACTGCAACACGAATTGCTGCGATGCGATTTCGTGCGGCAAGGCGTCTCTCTTTCACGATTCGAAATGCAATGCGCGATGCGAATCGATTCGCAAGTTCTTGCGAAGTTCTTGCGCGTAGATGTTTACGATGCGACGGCGCATCGCAGTTTTGTGTAAAAGCTCTAAAATGGATCCAATATTTTGATCAGTAGTATTAATGTTCATGAATATATATTTTGTGATATTTTTGTACTAAATAATATCAATATTTCTAGCGTGATACAGGTGCGCCAGCAGTTAGCGATGGTGTATTATGGGGCCTCGCTTCATGGGGCCTTAGGAAACTGTAAGTAAATCACTTGTTTACTCTCGTCTTGCACCATTACATATTACAAAACAAAGTTCCCCGCCGCATCTTGTACGCGATAAACTTAAAAACAATTAAACTGATTTTCATGTGGGTTTTCACCAATAGACAGAACGATTCCTGAAAAAGGTTTAGGTGTATAATTTGTTAAGGCTTTATAATACCCGTGCGAAGCCAATAGTTGTTTATATAACTGTAAACGAGTATTAACTACTTGCTTCTCTTCGGGTGATCCAACAACTTGCGCCGATGCTATCACCGATGTGTTGCGTCAGGGAATGGAATATTTTATTCCTTTCTCTGACTTGAACACATCAAGCAAGGCTCAGTCCTGGTTTGGTGCCGAATGCGGACGTGCTAAAGCGCTGAAGCACAAAGTTTACCTTGCTTGGGTTAACGCTCGAAATAGTAAGGCTAAGGCTTTACCAGATAAGAAGAGAGCCTTTAACATGGCTGCCAAGTCCTGCAAGAGAACTCTACAGAAAGCTCGAATTGACCACGTACGCCGGATAACTAGCTTCTTACCCTGTGGGAAGCAAGGCATTCTGCTCCTTGGCAAAGTCGGTCGAATCAAATTTCTGCCGCCCCTCACTGCCACCACTGCTGAAATCTGATAGATCTTTGGCTCACACTGCTGAGGATAAGGCCAATTTACTATGTCTATCTTCGCAGAATCTTCGCGTCTAGAAACTGCAAACGTGATACCGCCGTGTTTACCAACTTGCAAGACCTACACGTCTAATATACGGATTCGTCAGACCGAGGTCCGTAAAACGCTGCAGAATCTTGACGTGAACAAGGCCAGTGGTCCAGATGGTATCCCAGCCATAGACCTGCGCACCTGAGTTGTCACCTGTGCTGACACGTCTGTACCGCCTCTCCCTAGCAACAGGACAAGTGCCGAACTCTTGGAAGCTTGCTAATGTGCAGCCCGTGCCAAAAAATTCAGTCGAGCCGACCCTGCGAACTACAGACCCATTTCAGTTACCTGCATACTCTGTAAGAGTATGGAACGTATACTAAACAACAGACTCCTGTCATACCTAGAATTAAATAGTCTACTCAATTATCGGCAATATGGGTTTCGTCGAAACCGGTCAACTGAAGACCTTCTAGTCATAATCATCGCATTTATGGAGCGAGGCCATCGAGAAACACGGCGAAGCATTGGCTGTTTCGCTTGATATCTTAAAGGTCTTCGATATGGTCTGACATGATAGCCTTATCTGCAAGCTTCCGTCCTTTGGCCTACTCACTGGCCTTTGCGTTAAGATATCAGATTTCCTGAGGGGCCGCTCGATTCGAGTAGTAATTGATGGCTACTCGTCCGAACAAAAGACAATTAATGCCGGGGTCCCACAGGGATCAGTACTCTCTGCAACTCTATTTTTGCTGCATATTAACAATCTGCTAAAACCCAGTACGTTTGGGTATGCAGACGACAGCACGCTTGTAGAGAGTTATGTCTCCAGCGCTAGGACCAGTGGAGCACAAATACAGTTGCTCAGGGAAGCCATGATCGAGCGTATGAACTTATCCTTGAAGGCAGTCTCCGATTGGGGTGATGCCAACATTGGCTCTAAGACCCAGGCGTGTCTGTTCTCCGCAAAAAAGAGTCCATTCCAACTGGCTCCAACTTTCCGAGATGTATCCATGCCGATAACTGATCGTCTGGAGCTTCTGAGTATGTCATTGACTCCAATCCTTAACTTTGGCTCCTATATTGAGACAAAAGCCCAACTATCCGCCAAAAAGCCCAGCTTTTCCTCAGTAAGGTGAGGCAGTATTTCATGCCTGAACACTTGCTTAATTTGTACCAAGCACAGGTTCGATTCTGCATGGAGTAGTGTTCTTACCTCTGAGATGGGTCCGCAAAATATCAGCTGGAGGCTTTGGAGTCAATTGAGCGAAAGGCCAGGAGACTTATCGACGATGACCAACTGGTCAACACACGACTCCAAATCTTGGAGCATCGTCGTAAGGTTGCCAGTTTTTCGATTTTCTATCAGATACATTTCGGAGAGTGTGCAGAAGAACTGCATAATTTGATTCCTCCTTTCCCTTTTCACCATCGGACGATCAGACAAACAGACCAGTGGCACAGGTACATGGTGGATATATCCCATTTACGCACGAAGCGCTTTTTCCACTTTTATAATGCGTACCGCAAAGGAGTGGAACTCACTACCTAAGTCTGTGTTTCCTGGTGAGTACAATCTGGGTGTCTTCAGGTCACGAGTGAATAGGTATCTTCTAGGCAAGCGTGCTCCATCGTCGACTGCATCTTCATTTAAGATCAGGTGAGATCGCGGTCAAACGCAAGCCTATTACAGAATAAAAAATAAAATAAAAAATACTTGCTTAGCAGTCTGCTTGTGACTACGGCTAGTAGAACCTGGCTGAAACGTAAATATCGAGCATGATCTGAGTTATATTTTTACTACTCGCAAAATAATAAGGCCTCCAGAGCGAATTTCGGTTACGGCGGCCAATAATAACGAAGACTAGCCATCTGCGCATGAGACAATATTATAGCGTACAAGTATGTGCGCAAACACAAGTGCACTCTCTGTTCCCTAACTCTTTCCCTATCTACAGGACCCGAGTAGATAGGGTTTCGGGGGGAGAACTACGGGTCTCCCCCTTAGGACCAGGGTACTGCGGGGTCAGGAAGCCCACTGCGCCTCGAAAGGCGTGTTCTATCGGCCGCTGATTAGAGTGCGCGGTGCCTGACATGGTGTTGGACTCGCAGGGGTATGTGGTTAGCCGCTGAGGACGACACGTTTGTTTGCTCGGCAAGCACGTAGCGATCGAGCGTTGGACTCAGGCGCGGCTAGTGCGAACCAGTCGGTCGCGCGAGGCACAGGGTTGTCTTAGCGAAGTGGCAGCGTGGTTTCGCTGCCGCAACGCATCTCGGGTGCTTGCCTGCTTAGCAAGTAAGAGTCATACCTAGATTGACTCGGGCCTTACCCGGTCTGTAGGCCTATATGGGTAGGCGTACGGACGTACGTCGGGAAGTGAGCGTGCCTTATACAGCTCCGGTACCATACTGGAGATATGGGAGGCGGCTTCTCCGTCGGCTTCAGCGAGGTTTTCGTTAGCATCTCTTAGGAGTTGCGAGTGGTGGGCGGCTTTATTGCTCCGGTACCTATCTGGAGAATAGGTAGTGTCACTTGGGCACGAGGTAGCTCGCTTACGAGAACTGAATCTCTGAGGATAGGGTGGAGAGTCGAGATTTGGGGACAAGACCTGTCTATAACTGGTCCCGGAAGGTGCTTTCGGGCGCTGGAAGGTACAGCGGCTCTCCTAATAAACCGAAAGGTAGGTGTAGGTGAACGCTATATCATAAACTGGACTAGTCATAGAGGAAGGGTGGTGTTCCCTAACTCTCATAATCCGATGGAACGGAAATCCGACACAACCGCCGAGAGACCAGGCGTAGGACCGACGGCTTAACGTGCTTTCCGAGGCACAGGGGTGTATTACACCGCCAACTTCTTACTCCAGGCTTGTATTAATATTTCTTGGCGGAAAAAGCCAATAAATTTTTATAGCCCGACCCGGGGACCCGAGACCTCATGCATAGCAGTCGCATTCACTATCGCTACGCCACGGAGGCAGTTGTAGTAAATGTGGCACATATACCCGGTAGGTATTTAATGTCGGGTCCATCAGTCTTCTATTATTTTCGAACTCCAAGAAAATGTCGTCTAACAGCGAAAGACAAGCTGCAAAAATCCGTCTAAGTCAAGAAACTTTCCTTTCATCGAAGCATTATAGCGTCAATACAAAAATAGAGGAAAGGCGACTACTTATCTTATCTTATCTTGTGTGTGGAGGCCAGTCAGTACAGACCGGCGACACTTCGACCCAGTGGGATCTTTTGTGTCAGCTCCAAGATTCATCCCTTAGCTATCTCCTTATGAATATACTGCATTAGCTGCAGTGTACAATTCAGAGGGAAAAGCCTTAAGTCTTCAGGGTTTGGATATGCCAATCCCATTAGACCCATCCTAAGTCCAGCCAACGCGTCGCATTCACACAGTAGGTGCGATATGGACTCGTCCTGTTTACCACAGACTCTGCAGATCGAATCGTGTGTCAATCTCAATCTGCACAGGAAGTCGTTGGTGCCAAAATGGCCAGTGAACGCTCCTGTGAGCAGGCGCATTTGGCTCTTGCTATACCCGCAGAACTTCCGGGTGAAGCCTGTGGCTCCGTTTGCAATGAATTTCTTGAAGTGTTCCAGACCCCTAAGGGCCATCCACTCTACAGGCGACTACTTAAACCAAACTTAAAAAAATGGCTGCACGGATGGCATAGTGGTTTAAGTGGTTGCCTCGCCACTGCCACTGCGCCGAGTGTTGTGGGTTCGAATCCTACACGGGACAAACATTTGTGAGATCCACAAATGTTTGTTCCGAGTCGGGGTGTTCTTTGTGTCCGTTGTTTGATTGTTCGTAAAGTCCCCCGCGACACAGGAATTGTTACAAATGTGGAAGATATCTTTAAAAAAAACAAAAAAAACACTAGGTATATGATTCGAGCAGTCAAGTCAAGTCATAAAACTGTCTTCATTTCAGCTGCGGCACCGAGCGTTTCCCGGCGATGTTCTCATATACTGCGTCTCAGACTAACATGGACTTCATCGCCAACGCTACCATGTACATGATGGCGGATGAACGTTTCTATCCGTTCGTAGACCGGCCTCCTGTGGCCAAGATAGCCAAAACAACCCACGGCCACTAAGTTTCTGTCAATAAATTGTTTAGTTGGAAACCTCTTGTCTTACTACCTTTACAGTAGTAAAGGTGGCAATGTCCGGTGTCCGAATGATTGTAAAGTCCTCCGGGACACAGGAATTATTCCTAAAGTTTATCCATTGGTTTGTTATCTTTTTGGCAGCTACCTTAGAACGTAACTGTTTAATTTGCGTAATATTTTACTTTAAGACGCTTAGAAAATAAAAATGTAGATTAGTTACATATTTTTATTTCATTTTAATATTTTATATCAGTTTGTAGACATTGTAATATTGTATGTGTATTTTTGTTGCCAAAATAAATGATTATTGGTTTACGTAATAAATACAGTTACGTTCTATTGCACATAGTGAAGAGATCGAATGCTTTTACAATATTGTAATTAATCGAAATTGAATCAGTACAAAGGCTTTCGATTATGCTTACAAATTGTATTTTTGCAAGGAAAATTAAATCGAAATGTTGGAATTCAAGTAAACCAAGAGTAAAGAACAATAAAGAAGATACCTAGGTTACTTACTTGAAGTACATACTTTCCAAATAAACTAATTGAAACAAATAAAACAAGTAAATAGTTTTTAAATATTAATTTATTCAGATGAACTATCAGACTCTTCATAAAAACTGAGCTCGTCATCAGTTGTGTCCTCGGTATTAATGATTAGTTAATTATGTTGAATATTGTCAAAGGCAACATCACGATAAATAAAATAAAAAATAAAATAAGCTCTCAAAAATATTAACCTCGAAGAAACAAAGTCCCAAAATCCTTTTTTTAAATAATAATAATATAATAATCATCATCACCATCTAGCCCAAACTAAGCAGAGCTTGTACTATGGGTACTAGATAATGGATAAACATACATATAGGTACCTAGGTACTTATACTATTGTTTGTAAATACATACATATTATACATAGAAACAACCAGACCAAGAGAAACATCCATGCTCATGCACACAAATGTTTGCCTTGTGCGGGAATCGAATCCGCGACCTCAGGCGTGGCAGTCGGTTACCCTAACCACTACGCCATCGAGGCTGACAAAATGAATAAATCAAAGTATTATGTATACTATACAAAGTGGTAAGTATACTATCATTTATTCGTAATAAACCCTGTCTACATAGGTATATGTGTTATTTTTTAACTAAAATAATAAATAATATATTAAACGAGCAATATTTTTTTATTTCGATACATTGAATCGATAACAAAATATTCTAGCATAAAATCGATTATAGCTTTAAATCGATTTAGTAACGTGTTAGGGTGTCACTAGTTTTACTAATTATCGAACTGTCAAAAAGATAAAAAAGAATGGACAGACTACAGAGCGGGAGTTGTCTATAAATTAAATAAAAAAATGTATACGGTTGGTGATATTAAAGGGGTTATTATAACCAACTGTCTTCTAGGACAGTATATAGTGTCTTATCTATGTTCTAGGAGCCGAGTCTTAGACAAGTTGTCATATTATCTGAGCGTGCTAATCACTTCTCTAGTCCATTGAAATGTTACGATTTAAGGACCTAATATTGCATTTATTAGAGGACGCAATTTTATTTTTGGGACATGTGTGTTATACATTTCGTTTTGACCGGATTCTCATGAGCATTGACGAACCCGGTCAACTTTGGAGCGCTGTAACAGCGTTTTAAATGAATGTAATTAAAAAAAAATATAGAGAAAAATTTTCCTCATAAGACCATCTACAAGATTGGTCTGAGGTATTTTTTTGTAAAATGTATAAAAAAAGTTATAGAGGAAAAAAGAAAATTTTTATAGAAATTTTCTCACTTTTTGCTTATAACTTCTTTAATTTTAAATTTAGGGCTAAAAGTTATATGAACATATTTGTAGGCAAAGCGATTTGCTACAAATTATGTCTTTACGAATTTTTTGTAGGGCGCATAGTTTCCGAGATATCGCGAAAAAGGTGTTTGCACCCCTTTTTGCAAGATGGCGGCCGGGGGACAAGGGCGGCAACCCCACAAACTTGGGGTTAAGCTTCTATTGATTCATGTCCCAAAAATAAAATTGCGTCCTCTAAAAAATGCAAAGCTCATGTAACATTTCAATGGACTACTCATATTTATTGCATATTAACATTGATAATTATGACAACCGATACATAATAAAGATACATACGGCAAGTAAGTACGGTGTAAGTACATACGGTACAAAATAAAACAAACCAATCAGTATATGAGCATATTTAATATTTTCTTTTTCAAAATTGTAAAACTCACATTTTGAAATTGCAAAATTATAACTAAATTCTCATATCGTTAATAGTAACAATCGCCATTTGTAATTTTTTTCACCATTTTGTATTTCTCTCGAACTAATAATAATAATTGTAAACCATTTATACATCTCTAATAATAATATATTTTAATGTCTAACAAATTCATTTTATCAACGTTTTACCACCATTTTCGTTTTTAATCGTTATCCCAACATCAACTTTCTCGTATTCTAATCAACTTTTTTTATAATTCTAAACATACTTTTTACATTTTCCATATACAATGACTACAGCGTGTCTGTCTTCGCAACGATAGTGTCCATTTTAGAAAAATATTGGAATGACTTTTTCGAAAATAAAACCTAAACCTAAATTATACTTAATCGAAATTATTGTAATTATAATAAGTAACTTAATCAGCAATTCCACGTACATACATAATTCAATTACGAAATATCAATTCGTTTCTTTGGCAATTTTAGTATTCAAAAGTGAATTTACAATTTTATTTAAAACTGGCGTTAAGCGTTTAACACTATTGAGAAAAACTGGCAAAGTTGAGAAACTATTATACATTTATTTGCAGAGTTCAAACAAATTCACCATTGTAGAACAACCACGGTTACCGACTGGTGTAGCTACTGACTACTCGTACTATGTCTCGATCGCTATTGGACGAACAACCCAACAAAGTTTGTTCTACAATGGTGCAACATTTGAAATTATGAAATCAGTAGCAACATAATAAGCGTTATTTGACTTTAATTATTCTATTGTATTCTGTTTTAGCCTTATCAACGAAATTACAATATAGATTACAAAAATCGACTAAAACTGGCCAAAATGTAAAACTAAAATAATTATATTAAACAACAGAAATAACATTACGAGGTATACCCAAATCCACTTTTTGCTCAACAAAATTATTTTAGGCCAAAAATGAGAAACTTTAATTAAAATATGTAGGTTTAATTCGAAATCGTTTTTTTAGAGTGGAATCTTATTTTGTACACCATAAGCAAGTAACTTATTTTACACCTTACCTACAGTACTTGGCCATAAATCTATGGTAACAAATAGATACAGTCGAACATCGATCCATTGTACTGAGCAAAGCGATTAATTATTAAAAATAACTAAAACTAGAAAAATAAACTAGCGAATAGATTTTGGATGGAGCCGATCGTGATATATAAAGAGCTATAGATTCTTTTAAATAATGAATTGTTTAAATTATAAATATATTACTCATTGTACAGCTAGAGCGCTATGTTACAAAACAACAAATAAATTCGTGCCTCTTATTACTAGAATGCCACTTTAAACCTAAATATTAGAGCTCTGGGTTGGCTTCGAAACGATGACGCGCCAAACACAAAAGTGTCTCTACTTAAAGTACCACTTGCAATATACTATAGAGTCATGTTACCATAACATTCGAGACCATTCGTTGTAGTTCCAACGTAAGTCGCCTTCGTTTAGAATCCAACAGATTTAAGTAAAGGTGTATTTCGTCTCCAAATTTTTAGCCGCCTTTTAAGCAATTTTCGATGAAATAATCAATATTCTATTCTATAAAACGCACCAGGCAAGAAATCGATTTTTAAATAACCTAAATCTAAAGACTCCCTGATTTTTTTCTCTTATAATCTAAATATACACAAAAATAATTTTGTACTCTCCCAACGAGTTTCAAATGGCAACATTTAGATTTTTACAATAATTATGGCAGCTTTGTACGATCGCCGAAATAGATTTTTAGATTATATTTTAACTTCGTCAACATTGACAAAATAAAACGACTTTTCGATGTACTTTTAAAAAATCTTATTTTGTGAAAGTCGATGAAGTGGTCTAAGAACCCGCACACAATTATTGACACACTCCTAAGTCGTGTGTGAACGCAACCTAAACTGGATAAATAAACACCGCGATTGTCGTCCACTGTCGCTAAGTGTGCGCGTATTCTTAGACGAATGTATGTACCAGTGGATAAAATTGTATCACTACTTTAATATTCTGGACAAATCAATTATGATGGCAGCACTACAAACAGGTATAACAAGCACCTAGTCTCGAGGCCCACTGCTGAATAATTAGCAAGTGTACTGTGTCAAGTGTTTTATTTCTGTCACATCGGCACTATAGTACACAAACTTCTTGTTCTGATCCTGTTAATTTTATACAACAGATATCAGCAGTGTGCTCTGAGCGTTTTGCGATCAATAGTGCTGCCAACATACAAAACAAACGTGTAAAATAAACTATGTTTTGTGTATTCCTACTTATTTCGGGTATATGTAAGCGATGTGTGAAATATCTATTGAAAAATTTGAGTTAATCTATTGTAGGGTGACAAAACCAATCAAGGGCGGTCATATTTGTAAACATGTGTCATTAATCGGTTGCGTCACCTTGTTGTTATTATTTTGACAAAAAATTCGGATATCTAATATTAATAACATGTAGAAACAATATTAAAAACGTTGTAGGTAAAATTGGCATAATTCAGTCACAAATCGTTTAAACTTTTGACATTTGCAATTTAGCAAATCCTTTTTGGTGTCCGTATAATTCCGAATTTTTAATCTGTGCTATCATAATTTGACGTAACACTTAGGGTCTGTGCACACTGGCGACTTTTTGCTAACCAACTTTTGCGGATAATTAGAGATATGACTCAGTATCTAACGCAGGATATCAACAAAAAGTGGCTTGAATGCGCAGACCGAACACGCAAAACGAAACCACTCATCAACACTTTCACTGGAGTTTCTCGCACAGATGTTTTAGAAATATCCAAATTTGAATCCGAAGACATCGGTGAGAGGTTTCATCGAATCCTAGGGTTGGTTCAGTAAGAGTGCCTCGAGCTCGTCGGCGGAGCGCAGCAGGAAGGCCGCGGACTCGCGGTAGCCCGTGATGAGCTGGCGCACGGCGCCCACTTCCGCACCTGACAGCTTGTGTGACAGCAGTGGCTTGGCCTGGCTCGACGCAGTGGAGCCGGCCAGGCTAGACGCCGTCGACGTCACGTGGAGGGAAGTGGGCGTGGTGTTCTTCAGTGACAAGTCAGTTGGAGCTGAAATTAGAAATGCAATCACATATCTGCAGCTTAGCTGTGACTCTAGTATTTACAATATACATGTTTTGTATCTTAGTAATGTTTTTTTAACAGTTGTTTACTTACCGCTGAGGCTAGTAGGGAAAGTATGTGTGTGGGCAGCCATTGCCGACAGCAGAGCGCTCTGGTACGCCGCCATCGCAGCATTCACACCCACGCCTAGATATATAGTCATATTAAATTGATATACTGCTAATATTACAAAATACAAGCCCTATGTCCAGCAGTGGACGTCTTTCAGCTGAGATCATGATTACAAAATACAAAGATTTAAATCATAGATATAGTACTAAGACCGCACAAAAAGTGTTCACGCTTAGAACAGTGAGCTCACACATCAGACGGAGAACGGTAGTGTACAATATTCAATATGAGTGAGCGTGACAATACCATATTTAATTTTATAATTCAGATGTCACGTTAGCATTATGTCTCAGATGACAACTTAACGTCTAGTAATTATTATTCTAATTTATCGTAGTTAGTGCATTATTCATTTAAATCTTTGACAAAATATATTTAATCTGCGTGGCGACACAGAGCTGCGTACATAGAAAAATGAACAGACATGTTAGTCGTACTGCTTTGTCAAGCGTTTCGATAGATGGCGTTAGCATCACCGTTTATAAAAATGAAGAAAGACATGTTAGTCGTACTGCTTTGTCAAGCGTTTCGATAGATGGCATTAGCATCACCGTTTATAAAAATGAAGAAAGACATGTTAGTCGTACTGCTTTGTCAAGCGTTTCGATAAATGGCATTAGCATCACCGTTTATAAAAATGAAGAAAGAAATGTTAGTCGTACTACTTTGTCAAGCGTTTCGATAGATGGCGTTAGCATCACCATTTATAAAAATGAAGAAAGACATGTTAGTCGTACTGCTTTGTCAAGCGTGTCGATAGATGGCATTAGCATCACCGTTTATAAAAATGAAGAAAGACATGTTAGTCGTACTACTTTGTCAAGCGTGTCGATAGATGGCGTTAGCATCACCGTTTATAAAAATGAAGAAAGACATGTTAGTCGTACTACTTTGTCAAGCGTGTCGATAGATGGCGTTAGCATCACCGTTTATAGAAATGAAGAAAGACATGTTAGTCGTACTGCTTTGTCAAGCGTGTCGATAGATGGCGTTAGCATCACCGTTTATAAAAATACAGGTAGTTAGTTATTAAATGGCTAATTTTATACAACGATCCTAGATGATAATGTGACGCCATGGTACGACGATTCAAAGTCTACTTCATGCTTGTTGCCTTTTATTTTATTCGATCATATAACTTAACATATTGTATGTTTATAAAGGTTCATTAATTTTTAAAATAAATTATACGTTCGCTATTTTATGTTTAATTTATTATTTTTATAGCTTACCGGTAGGTGGCAGTGCCGTCAGAGTTGACAAGAGAGCGCTGCTTGATAGCGCTGATGCAGCGGAATTTGTGCTGCTGCTGAAAAAACAAAAGCTGTTAGATTATGATACCTTAGTATAAAATGAGTCAAAACTAGCTTTAAAACAAAACTACAGAAAAAGGACACTAGTTTTGCCAAAGGTTTTTTTTTGACTATTTAGTAACACGTCACTTCGCAAGCATGGCGACAACAAAATATTAAATGCACACTTACTTAATTTTGTCTATTTAAGTAAATATACGATTGACTTAGTCTAATTAAATATAAGAATTATAAATTAATAAAGTACAATTGTATAATTATATGGATGAGGATATAATTATAGATCAAATAAGACATTGTGTGTTAATAATGTTTCTCACCTTTGTCGTCCGAATGTCTGTGGAGTCCCAAATGTGTTTGGGAACGAGGGTCTGAACAGCGGTGCAGGCGATGAAGCTGGGCTGCAATGGGAACATTAAACATTTTTACATCCCTCATATAATCTACCACATCAAGGATCTTGTTTATTTTTACTACGCCTATAAATAAACAAACGCGTATAAGGTTAAGTACTAGGAGCGCAGAACTTACCTAGCAGTCTTACTGCCAGCGTTTCCATTAGCGTTATCCAGCTTCAGATTATTATTGTTCAGCAGCGGATTATCCATTGTTGGGCTTGCTGACGGCCTAGTAGTGTCAGCAGCGGCTTTGCTGTGCCCAGCTGTGGGCAGCGATGTGGTGGACGTAGTCGTGGCTGGAGTGGATGCTGGGCTACTGATTGCTCCACTGTAGAGGCCCAAAAATGAAGACGCAACAGCTGAAGTTGCTGTTGTGTCAATGGCCTAGAAACAAAAAATATAACATATATAGGTACATACTATTTTCGTTAATACATAAATGTTTAAGGCCGAAGAGGTTAAAAGTGATTTCTACTATTATCTCGCTCTAAGCATGTGCAGTTGTTGTTGTACGAATCCAAGCATATGAAAGAGATGCAGTGAGAATAATTAGGGATGGATTTGTTAAGGGATTAGGCATACAAAATCGGATTAGCATTAAAGCAAAATAAATTACCTAATAGAAAATTACACTCGATATTTTGAACGAGAAACGTGTTGAAAGTTTGACAAATGAGTTAGAAATAACTTGCAGGAATCAGAAAATTAATTAAAGTAACTATCGAGCTTGTTACACTAACTAGGTACCCATAATTTTAAATTAAAGACTGTCATTGGTTTTTAACTTAGACTAAAGAACTATGTATGTTTAGACGATTCCAGAAGCCATAGGATACATTATTATTGACAGAATACACACCATGGGTGTCGGTACGGTCGGCATGGGCTGACTGACGGGGTCGAGGCCGAGGCGCATGCGCTTTGCATTCAGGCTCTCGTTTTCACACGCCTGCGCGAGAATATGCTCCGCTTGGACTGAAGTCAAGTGTGCTGGAGTCGGCCGGACCTGAAGCAAATGATTAGCAGCTTTAATTTATGCACATGCCTCGCAATGTTCCGGCTTTTTGTATAAAGAATTGGTAAAAACAATAAAAATCAAAGGCTTGGTCAGAAGACTAAAGTCAACCTAACGTCCTAAACTGGATAATTATTTATATAAGATTCATTATCAATTATTATAATCTCATGATTCTTGCTGCCAATGCTATTACTGGTAGATAAGGGGGAAATAATAAATGAGCTACGTAAATTAAATTGTATAATTGCTTCTCAAGTTTGAATCAATTTTACCTGCCACACTAAATATACCAAAGTAATATAAATGAAGCAGAGATCAGACCCTCACCGCAGTATCCCAGGCATTGCCGGTACCAGGAGTGCTGCCAGCGTTGCCAGTAGTCGGCCCTTCACCTCGTACTTTCTTATTCCGTCTGCAGCTCTTCAAGTAAGTCCTGATCCGTTTTCGAGCGCGCTCGGCAAACTCCGGGAACTGTCGGGTGCAAGAGTCGATGATGGCTTGGATCTTCTCTTTGGGCTGCTTGGATATAGGAACTATCCTGTCTAAGTTTTCGTCGACGAATAAACGGACGAACATCTGCAATAAGTTATAAAAGTATAATATTTTACTTCAATCTATTATCTATATTTTGAAGTAATAATATACTTTACAAATTTAAATTGGCATTCATGAACACTCATTTCAACATGGTGTCGATGGTAAACACCTATTAAATTATAAGGCGCACGTTTCGACTCCGGTTTTAATCTTAAGCCAATGTTAGTTAATATTGGGTTTGCCCTAATATTTATGTGACTGTACCTATATATTATGACCTACGCCTATCGTGAGCAATTATAACGGCGCAACAGGCCAAAGCATAATCAAGATATTAAATATTTACTTCTGTATATTCCTGAAAACACAAGCTAAGTTTTCAAATGGAAACCGACCAATTGCCGTCAACTGTTATCGAGAATTACTAATAACATATTTTCTCTAAATTAAGTACTTACGTTAAAAGCTTTAAGCCTCTCCGGGTCATGATGTTGCGGGTCCACCCGATCATCAGAGTCATCGTCCGATGCTCCACCGTCATCGTCATCCTTAGTCCGATCAGATGAAGATGTCTCATCGTGTGTGGACGCAGGTTCAACGCCAGGGGTCACTGAGCCAACATGGATCGGACTCTGTGCCAAACATTAGTAGGATGATATTAAAATTACTGAATAATTTTAGGAACATCGTCACCCGAATTATTCGTGATAGTCAAAAAAGGTTTGCTTGATGTAGAATGTAAAAGGAGAAGTGAAGGTAAGTGAAATATATTTTCTTCTGAATAAGTATTTATCTACATCTTTATTTACTGACATGCCTCACACATCCTTTAATGTATTCTAAAATTGGCGACAACCTACAGAAAATTTCGTTTAGGTTGTGGTGTTTCTGAATAGAAAATGTTATGCCATCTTTTAAGTGTCTAAAATAAGATACATTTTTCCAATAGATACGAAACACTAGGGCTATATGACTCGCTAGAGTTATTAGAACCGAATTCTCATTTCATCATATCACGTATGCATCAGTATCAAGTATGTTATTTACGGCTTTTTAGGTTTTTATTTATATCTGCAGATATTTAAACTTGCATTGAAAACACAGAAATATTTTAAAATAAGAATTCATCGGCATAGAAAAGTAAGTTCACGATGGTACACGTAGGTACTTTGTTAGATAGAAATCTGCATATAAAATAGGTGGCAATTTTTATAGAAAAGCGAAAAATTTAAGTTTTTATTTTTTGTTCGTAGGTACATACCAGCAGAATATGAGACTCCGAGTTTAAATATAAACTAGTTAAATATGAAACGCTGCTCAACCTTAAAACTCACCGAGTGGCCAGTGGCCAGGGGTGTGGGTGGTTTCGGAGGTTTGCTGCCGAGGCCTAGCGCACTGTGGTATGAAGCCCAGAGGTCTGCCATGCTATCTCCACCGGTCTCAGTTATATCGCCGTTACGGCCTGCAAGTACCAGGAACATAGACTTTAGTAAGAGATACAAGTAATTATACAAAACAGTTCTAGAAACAAGATTTAGTGTATAGGAATTATTGCAAGTAAAATATTTTATGACTTAGGTAAGTAATTTTCTGTCATAACTCATAAGTTTCAAGTGCATTTCATTTGAAATACATACTTCGTGTTAACAGGTATTCATTTGTAGCCCCGCTTTAACAGGGTACAAACCAGTTAATAGTGTTGGGCTTAAACGTCACGCTACTCAAGTAAGATTTGAAACAAGATATCGACATAATTCCTTCAGTAAGAAATACCTACGTGTTGTCAGTGTTACAAACATATTATGATTAGCAAGTGTTGTTTCAAAATGGGTCTCAAAACCATTATGTTATTACAAATTTTGTTACATCTTCGTTTACCAAGTGAACCATATTTCCAAAAATTAATATTTAAATCCTTCATTAATCTACAAACTGTAAGTAGTAAAGCTTGAATACTTCAATAAACTATTGGAGTCGATTTTACATAGCAGTTGTAGTAGCTTCATGAGATTACAAATAACTGTGAAACTATTTGAAACCTCACTATTAACTGGAAAGTGATTTAAATTAAGATGACTTTAAATTTTTTTGTGCCGCAATACTTATCGAAAACCTCCGTCGGCCAACACTATTACTTTAAATAAATATATTTAAGTCTATTCTCTCTCGCCTTGAATAAAATATATTTATATATTAAAGGTCAATATTAGTTGAAAATATATGTATCTATGTCTACTAATAATTAATAGACAGCAATATATTATGTATGTATCTGTTTTATAAATTAAAAACATTTATCAAGACATAACTAGGACCACATAAGGTATCAACTGTTTATAATTAAATTATCTTCGTGCTCAGGTCGTAAAACTAGTTGCTGTATATAATTCAACGACAGCTAGCCACAACTTTATGGTAACTAGCACATATTGACACAAATATACTGTGTACATAGAACTCAACTGAAAAGCAGAGATATTAATGTGTCTATTACGGAAGAGAGAGGTATTCTAACACAGGATCGAAAAGAACACCTACATCCTAAAATATGTTACATACATTCAAGCCTGATTCCCAGAGGGGTAGACAGAGACTACGGATTTCCATTTGCTACGATCCTGACACACTTAGTATAAATACATATGTATTCTATTTTTATAAACTATGAACAAAACGTATGTTCCACAGGTTTTATAAAAAGTCTATTTTCCATACTTAAGCGATCGTTTTAATAGAACAGGCTTATAAGTAAAGTTGATAGTATAATTACTATTTTCTTATACAAGTTTTCTTTTTTGTTAAACTTGTTAAACAAAAATTGTCGTATCATGGGCAATTTAACATCGTTCTTATTAGTGACCCTTCTTTAAACATAACTTATACCGTTTTTAAGCAGCTTTTTATTAAGAAAACGGTATAATCCAGTGGTAATAATACTGAACCACTTTTACTCAATACAAAGAACAGACACAAAAAATCACCCAGACTCGAGACAACTTGTGGATCCATAATTTCTGTCTCCTATGAGGATCGAACCACAAGACTCACTAAAATTAGGCAACGTGTATCTAATATTAGGTACATTAAGTAAGTGTACGAATCGCGAAGGTCAAAAACCTTTTACTCAAGTAAGAATACTTGCTCATCTAAACCTAAGTCACATTTACTCATCCCTAGTACGCAGTTATAAACCCATGTATTTATGAACAATTTCAGTGCCTACAACTCATTTCCCAGCTCATTAAAACTATGTGAAGAGGCATTACAACGGACAATTTATGGTATCCTAAATGTTTGTACCCTTTGGGTCTTAGAAGCAGGGTAAAGTTCCCGTAAATCATTTTCTTGTATAGTCTGTGAACATTAAAGAACGCTGTTAAAGCTGTCAATATATCAATCAGTTCCGTTCACAATATTGCAGTCGTTCTTAAACCAAAGCTTTCTTTAGTGGATAGCAACAGAAATTGTAAGTATTCCAGAAATGCGCAGATGATTTTGCACGTAATGTTATTAGTCTTTATAATTATAAACATACAAAATAATAAATAGCAGAAAATATATTATTGCAAATCAAATAAACAAATAATATTTACACAAATTATTTACAAGACATATTATCTAAAGAGAAAAATAAAACAACTAAATTAAAAAGCGTCATAATATTCATCCGCATCGTCGTCATTTGGCATCGTGCCCAGAAGACTGGCAGCATTGCCACGTTGAATGGCAATACTTATTCTTTGTGCAAAGAAAATACCAGCCCTCTAGTCACGTGAAGCGTCCATCAGCAGCTTAGCTAGGTCTCTATAAACAGACCTAGCACTTGGATCCCATGGCCCCAGCGTTTCGACACCAAACGGCTCAAATATGTACTTACCAATAAGGTTTTGATATTTGCGCCGTTTGAGCGTTTCCGATGATGCAGCAGCAGCATCAGCACAAACCGCATTGCAAATAAATATTGCAAATAATAATAATTGCAGATTCTTGTATATTGCATATATGTACAATAATCTGTATTATGTATAAATGTTATAAGTAACACAATTGTTAACTTAATTTGTCTTTTAGGCATGTACTGGATAACTTTTTATACGCTACTTAATAAGGTACAATATACGAATGCAGTTCCTTAAATTACGAGCCGACCGACGGCGCCGGCGACTTAAATGCAAATCAGATAACGAGCGATCGCATGACATGCACGATACTAGCTAAATGCTTATAGTTTTTGTCAAAACAAAAGTAATAAACAGGTATTAAATTAATAACATCATGTTTATAAACATGATGACATTAAGTTACAGCTGCCGCCACCCATAAACAAGATATAATAGTTAATACGCTCATAAAGCAAAACATCTCGTTAAGATTTTCTTTGGGAATAATAAATTATTTCATTACTTGTATAAAATGTACGGAATAAAATTACAGTACCTAACCATTTTATAAACTTGCATTAGTCGCGAAACGGTTCAAGATATTTTTTGCAGCAAATAACTCGCATAAATACATCCCTCCCTAGGTTTTTTTTATACATACGTACAAACAGATAATTTTGCAATATTATTTAGTGTTCGCACAGTTAGTTACCAAGGCGGCAGAAATTAATGAGGAACTACAGACTACAGAACGCAAGGGACCGGTGCATCTGCCTCTAAATGTCAACTCGAACAAGCCCCCTTGGTTATAAATAATTTGAGAAGGTGCTTGCGTTGTCTGTGCCCCTGGTACTCTCGATATGGCTTCTGTAATAAAAATAGCCGACGCGTTCAACTCGACGTGAAAATTATGCAGTCGATAAACTGTTCGGTTGACAAGAAAAGTGGGTTTGAGGGCTAGATGAAATGCACCTAAAGGTTCTGTGCCAAACTGACC
Source organism: Catocala sponsa (assembly GCA_963564715.1). NCBI lineage: Eukaryota > Metazoa > Arthropoda > Insecta > Lepidoptera > Erebidae > Catocala > Catocala sponsa. The sequence continues at coordinate 14,716,568 of OY751348.1, read as the reverse complement.
AACAATTTGTATTTAGATGTGACTGACAATAAAAAGACCAAGTCTGCTTTGCAAAGCCTTTTATTGACATGGTTTTATTACTCGTAGCTCAACCAATTATGTCTTACACAAGCAAACCTATGAAATATAATTTCATACACTTCTGATGGTCATATCTATTTGATACTTCATAAATACGAAGAATCACTTATAATATGACTTATCTGATCTGATGGACTAACAATTCTAAATCTAAGCGTGATTTTATTATCCTAACCTTCTTCAACTTTCACATCAAACTTGTAGTTGTAAGTTAATTAGTGCGATCAAACATACAAAACTCTTCTGCTTTATATAATTAGTTTTAAATAAGAATATACATTTTTGTTATTTGAAAACGCTAACAATAGATACTGTTTGCCCATCACATTTTAAAACGTATTATATAACGTATAGATTCACGCCTGTTTTCCAGAGGGGTAGGCAGAGACTACGGATTTCCATTTGCTACGATCCTGACACAAATCTCTGGCTTCATTCACTTTCATCACTTTCCTCATATATGCCCGTCGATTCAAGGTGCTCTTAACCTGGCCTTTGTCCAGAACGCCTCCGATCTAATCAAAAATCTGATCTAAAACGTAACAGGATAAAAGTAAAATAGGATTACGCTTGAAGTAACATTTAGTTTAAGTTATTTAATTATAATCATTTCGTTCAGTCAAATGACATGGCAATTTAAACTTTTCTCAGGGGTAGAATCTTGTTCTAAATAATATACTCGCTGGGTTGTCAAGAGACCTATTATTTAAAAAAAAGAAGGTAACAAGACTTGACGTGAGAATCTTCATCACAGGTACACGGGCAAGATATGTACATGTTAAAATAGGCGCACTAATAATAATACTACTATATACATAGGTGTATCGATTTTGTAATATTACAAAATTGATATATGTACCTATTGTCATGATTTCTTATTTTTGTTAATAATTCTGTTCGTAGAGTTTTTATTTACTCAACTGGCAACTCTGCCAACCATCATTTTTAAATAGTGGGGTTATCGTGGAAGGGAAAATAACTCGTCTCTCGGCGAAAGATCGCTCAGCAGTGAGCAGGGTACTCAATCTTAATACATTATTCGTAGACGGAGAAAACTATAGACGAATAGTGCGCGTGGCCACATGAGATAGAACGATTCATAAAGAAGTGTTGCCACCCATGTACGTTACTCCCTACTTAATTTACTATGTTAGTTTGTAGGATTACGGTCAATAAGCAATACACAAACTATGTAAAAACTTTGTTTATTATTATTTTAAAACATTTAAACATTTTATTTAAAAAAATTAAAACTTCGTCATCACATGGAGAACTGCAAAGTAATAGATATTTTAGTTTAATTAATCGCTTTGTGTAATTATAATTAATTCATAACATTATCTAAATGTGATTTGAAATTGATGGCTCACGCAATACTAGACATCATAATCAAATATAACCCCCACAACAATTGTGGGAGAATAAACAACTAGAATGCGGCAACACTGAAATTTGAGGTTATGAATGATTTGATTTCATATTTTGGCTACTAAATCGATTATTTTGTACTTGACGTGAATCTGTGTGTAAGACACAATCAATTAAAACATTAATAAGCTAAAATTGGCATAAACTTGTTATACTTACGAGTGGAAGGACAATTTTGGTGTTTTCGTTTCACTATCACTTTTACATCCTAATACACTACAACGAACCATATTGTCTTTAATATATATGAATAACCAGTTCACTGAGTGTTTCCTTATGTAATTTTCACAATAATTGTGCACTTTTATTGAAATTAAACAAAAATTAACGCTAAAACGTAAGCAAGCGACTCTCAACTGTCAAATTTGTTTAGCACAGTACTGTGCTGACCTTGATAAAACCGGCAGGCAACGCGAGACAGAAAATATTCTCATGCTGTCTCGTTTCTATACACGTCAAATTCATAACTCCTTCTTACTCTTGTGTGAATGAAACAGATGCTATCAATTTGTCTATAGTTTTCTCCGTCTACGACATTATTTCATGACTTATCGAAAAATAATAGTACTAAATTATTTTGAACAGAAACTAATAGAGAACCCATGTACATTTGTACGTTTTTAACTTAGTAGCATTATAATGTCTTGCTTTGGTATCAGGCATACAGATGGCACTACCAGCGAGAATATTATACCAAATCTGGAACACAGTCGTTTGGCGGAACTTTCAGTGTATTGCCATTACTTTTAAAACTAGCCGCATTATTATTTTAAACATGCTACAAATTTTATTTTTATATGGTACTTTTCTAATCCATGAGAGCTATAAAAATGCCATGTGATTGCCCTACAAATTATAGTTTTTATATAAAATTATTTTTTGTCGATTAACAAGATTAACTAAAATCGATAAAAATATTGAAGAATATGGAAATGATAATATTCTTAATGTTTTTTACGTTTATTTTAGTAGAAATTATAATCTTACTGTCACCCACACCGCGCCGTTATTATTAATTCAATTTCATCTTTTGTTGACTATGTTGTGAATTTGATGATTGATGTTTTTGAATTGATATTACGGAGTAATTGTATTTCCTAGTCCTAGTCTGTTGAGTTGAGTTAAGTGCTTTGTCCTTCTCCAGATTTACGTCGAGTTGTACGAAGTTGTTCCGTTTTTGTTTGAGATAGAGACTTGTATTATTTTGTGCTTTTGTGTTTATACTAGTGGACTGTAGACATTATGAGAAAGACATTAATAAAATATTAGTAGGAAAGAGAGATTCTAATGATGATGAGGATGAATAACAAATAAAAGCGTAAAAATACTTTCACAAGTGCTTTAAAAGATGAAATAAATAATTATTTATAGTTAATTATTGTTTTATTCCTGAAAACCTCAAGTGACAAGATGTATTTATCGTTAGCACTTTCTTTAACTCTGTATTATAGACAGTTGAAAATAATGCTAACGATAATAAAATAAATATAATATACATGTAAGTAAGGCCTGGTACCTATCCGTACACAGATTATGGGTAGGTAATGTAGGTATAGTTATGTATATTTACTGGAAATAGTTCGAGCACAACAATGCAGGCGGCGGCAGTGTCGCGATGCTTATTTCAGGGGCAGAGAGAGACCTCTATTCCTTATATAAAAAAGTACTATGTGGCAGTGTCGAACTAGCATTCAACTGAGTAAGACGTTCTCAACAGTCCGTGTAATTGCTGTGAATTTGGTAATATAGTCACATACTATTTTAGACGAGTGGGTTTGAATATACTATATACTAGTATTATAAAGAGGAAATATTAGTTGTTCGTAATGGATAAACTCTGAAACTACTGAACTGATTTTAATAGTTCTTTTATCATTAGAAAGCCACGGGAGCAGTGCAGTTATAATAAACGTAGGGACACAGGTAGTTTGAATCATTGAAATATAGACATTATAACAAATCTTAGGAAAAGCTGAATGCAATCCTGAATATAAGCAAGCAAACACATAGTGTGTTTGTTTATAATTTAACTTTGCTTATTACTTAAAGGTTTATATATAATATGTAATGGGTATTAACGCGATCATGCATAATGTTTACCTTTTTTAGGCTTGAAGTTTCGACCAGGTTACAGCAGCACCAGTCAGCTTGTGACCACGGCCGGTGTAGCCTGGTCGAAACGTCAAGCCTATAAAAGGTAAACATTATGCATGATCGCGTATATGCGATATATGTATCATGCAACGCGAAAGTTTAAAAGTTATATTAAATAAAGGTTATTTGTACTTTCAGGGCCAATATTAAACTATTTATGTTGCCAACATAATTATCATAATATTGCACTTATAACTGAAAAATGTAAGCTAATATGGTTTGGGCGTGAAAATAGACAACAAATATCAGATTTTGTTATATGAGAAGCTAAGTATGTATATTTCTTATACCATAGAGAGTGCAAGGACACATATAACGCGTCTGATGGAAAGCACTTCCAGTAGGCTAAATATTACTTACAACAAGCAAGGAGATATCGGACTTTATCGACCTATCTAGGTGTAAGAAATAAACTATAGTTTGTAATTTAAAACGTACAACTTTTACACGGCACAGCGTACTACTGCTATTCCAAACGTTTGATCTTTATAAGACAATTGGATGTCCCGGCGCTAAGCTCCACCCTACCCACATCAAACAATGGTTGAATACTCTAAGATAATCAATAAGGTACGCACTTAGCCACCTATCTAAGTGTATAACCACTTAATACAACTAATATAGGTAACACGCGGCTGATCTGTCACTAGTAATCAAGTGTCGTACTATATATACATAATTATGTATGTAAACCAAACATATTAGTACGTGCTTAATTTGAAAGTATATATACATATATATACTACTACATATACCTCACGCGTATATGTCACTGAAACGTTAAATGTACACATGAAATAGAGCAATTCGATGAAAGTGGGTTTAGATGTCATCGCACGCCTATATACGCGACTAGATGTTCCCGCGGTTTCACCCGCGTTTATCGTTACTGCACCGCCCCCGTGGGCCTTAGCGTGATGTTATATAGCCTTCCTCAATAAATAGGCTATCCAACAGCAAAATAATTTTTCTAATCGAACCTGTAGTTCTTGAGATTAGCGCGTTCAAAGAAACAATCAAACTCTTCAGCTTTATAATATTAGTATAGATGATGGTAGAGAAATCATACATATTTTCGTGGCTACATCCTCAAGGAGAAAGCAGATGTGAAATATATCACTTTTCGCCAGCTCTGGTTTAAGGTCCCATGTGGTAAGAGTGCGCCAATTGGCGTCTATCGGTCACAGAACTAGACACCGTGGTACTGGTAGAAAACCCAATAAGACTTACATCGAATCGAAACTGTGGTAGTAGTTTTTCCCTACTATTGCGTTATGGATTTCATTGTCAGCAATATCGTTTTTTATATAATATAGGTGACAAATAAACTTACGGCAAGCTTGATGGTAAGCGGGTAGTGTAGCCAATGATTGCTTGCAATATCACTAGCGCGTCGTAATATGTCGTAATAAAAGGAATGGTAGGAATATGGCGCCTTCAGAACTGCTACCTGTAGGTAGTAGGTTCGTCCTGTAGGACGAAATGCAAATAAGTGTATTTCTACTTGATGCTGTTTCTCTGACAGACAGTGGTGCTTTCCGGTCGAGCCACTCATTTATATCGTCATTAAATAATTGCCAACAGACTGTTCTGGTCAAAATACTTTAAAGATGACAATGCTTTTTAAAAGCGTCGACACGATATTTCTTAATATTATTTTAAAAGCTATTTTATCTACGGAGAAGTGAGGCACTTGTCTGTAGATTAACACCTACATTTCTCCAGTTATATATAAATCTTGCGTAACGAACCGTTTTTATCTGCTGGTATCCTTATTAAGCGCAAGAAATGTTTGCTTATAACTGGATATTGAAGTTTCTCTTAAATATTATTGTGCTAATAAGTGCATTTATTATTGTTATATTTGTTAGCAAACTGAAATAAATAAATAACATGCGAGCCTATAGCTAAGGTTCCTAAAATTGTGGTGCTATTGAGAGCTTTCGTACTGATAACTTTAATTTTTTTTATACTGTTATAGGCTTGCGTTTGACCGCGATCTCACCTGATCTTAAGTGAAGATGCTGTCGACGATGGAGCACGCCTGCCTAGAAGATACCTATTCACTCGCGACTTGACGACACCCAGATTGTACTCATCGGGAAACACAGACTTAAGCAGCGAATTCCACTCCTTAGCGGTACGCATTATAAAAGTGGAAGCAAAGCGCTTCTTGCGTAAATGAGGTATATCCACCATGTACCTGTGTTGCTGGTCTGATTGTCTGGTCGTCCGATGGTAGAATGGGGAAGAAGGAATCAAATTATGCAGTTCCTCTGCACACTCTCCGAAATGTATCTGATAAAAAATCGAAAAACTGGCAACCTTACGACGATGCTCCAAGCTTTGGTCGTGTTTTTACCAGTTGGTCATCGCCGATAAGTCTCCTGGCCTTCCGCTCAATTGACTCCAAAGCCTCCTGCTGATATTTTGCAGAGCCATCCCAGAGGTGAGAACAGTACTCCATGCATGATCGAACCAGTGCTTGGTACAAATTAAGCAAATGTTTTGGCATGAAATACTGCTTCACCTTACTGAGGAAAAGCCTAGCTTTGCTTTTTGGCGGCTAGTTGGGCTTTTGCCTCAATATAGGAGCCAAAGTTAAGGTTCCTACTAACTATTAGCCTAATCTGAGAATTGAACATGAAATATCATGGAACATAGATGGCATAGTTGTTGATCGCCACGCTACATCCACTACTCCGACCATTGTGGGTTCAAATCCCAGACGGTACAACAATGTGTGTGATCCACAACTGGTTGGTCCGAATCTGTGTGTTCTTTGTGTCTGTTGTTTGAATGTTTGTAAAGTCCTCGCGACACAGAAAGTATTCGTAGTGCGGGTGTAATAGTCTTTTTAAAAACGAAGATCATTCATAAGTTACATGGTACTCACTCACAAGAACAGCTGAGCTTAAAGCATAAATAAGTAACCTCATGTAAATGCAGGCTTCTTAATACAATACAGATGTTACATACAAAACGAAACTTAATGTGAGTTCATGAATCAAAGCATGCCAATCAATAAAAATAAATGCAATGGAAAGATCTTCCTTCATATCTCAATAGTATATTGTCATATTTGTCTAGATGTCACATCAGTTAGCAAAGATAATATAAAAATACCGGCGACAAACGTTTTTTCGAATAAAATTCTCATCGAAGGCTCTTTGATGTCGAAATTTCATTATGAAAGCGGAGGTCATATCAGCTCGCATGCTTGCTTAGCAAGCACCTGAAATTTTCTTTGCATATTGTAGACGAAGAGGGACTTAAATGAATTGTAAAATAACTATATTAGCTACACCATTTCTCTATAATTCTTTTAATAAATAATATCATCAGTTATAATCTCTTTACATTATGCTTCTCGATATACCTACTTTACTAATAAATTAAGTAGTTTACATTCTATTGGGAATCTATTAGCTTAATAGAGCAGCAAACAATAAGTTTAAATAAAATGCATCTTGTTGCAAGCTGCATTTTTTTTTATTTACTTAATTAACTAGGATTAATTTAGCGATCTACACAATCGTATGATATGCAAATATATTGACAACACTACTTACATATAGGTATACTCACAGTGACCGCGAATATTACTCGAACGAAATTCACATATTATTCGAATACACTTGCGCACATCGCTCGAATAGTTATTATTCAGTTCTCTCTAGTTAGGTTGATACCTAATTACTCTTTCTAAGATCCTCCTTTCTAAGATTTGTAAGATATCTTTTGCGGTGGTTCACCACCGCAAAAGAGATCAGCGTTAAAGGTAGGCGACAGCTACTAATGGCAGATATCTTTAAGTTAAAGATAGATAAATTATTGAGACCGGCCGTTAGGCATCTTTTACGACATGCGACCAAACAGCTGGTGTCTTAAAACGACAAGAAGAGTCTAAATCGAAAGGATCACGTCGCGTGCAGCGGTGACATCTGCAGTGACGATCAGATACGCGCGTCTTATCCGCAGGCGCACGGGGCGCACCAAAGGAATGATAACCCTTTGACAACGTTATTTATTCACATTAACGCTGTTTTAAGTTTTTATGATGACAAGGTAACTGGCTAGTTGGCTGACTAAACGTTTACTAGATACTTTTTACGTTATATATTTATGCCCAATGTAGGACTGAAATGTTTGTGTTTTGTTACATATTGCAAATGTAAACCGTTACAGCTTAGTTTTGGCCTTACTACATCGAATGGTGGAGTAATTAGTAGTGTCCGACCGAAACAAAATTTGCAACCGAAACCGAAATCGAATCTTCGGCGTTGGTCTCATTTTCGACCGAAACCGAAACCGAAAATTCGGTCAGTCACTAGTAATTAGTGACCCTTTATAAGACCCCAATACTTACTTAATACGGTGATTACTGCCACAGCACAATATTTAATTTGGTTTCTGTTCGAAATTAATATTCCAAGGACTTACTTTGAAAAATTTATGGTTCTTTTCATTTTGTATTATTAACTAGACTTCGTAGCAATCCTGCCAATATCAGACGCGTAATCAGAAACTTTTAACTTATCTTTTTTAATATTAGGAATTAAAAAAGATTAGAAACGTTGCATAAACCACGATGTAAAAAGGTTGAGTATATAGAATATGAATTTCGAGCATTGCGTTTTAAATGATTTTGCAATAAACTAAACAAATGCTTTACCTTGAGGCTGACTGTGGTAATTCCATGCAAGCAACATCATTTTCAACTTCTCCGCATCTTTCGCGAGTCCCTGACCTGCATCAGATCACATTCGCCCATCAATCCAAAATTTTGTTCGTTTACACATTTTCCAATAAAAATAGCCAATTCGGGAGTCATTTATGCTTGTTTTTAGAACTTGATTCGCATAAATACTCTTTAATTTAAATTGATTTGATGCAAGTAGTTATAGGTGTAGTATTTTGTAATTTAAGTATTTAGTTTGTTTTTATTTATGTAGAACTTACTAGAGAAATTGTCATCATCGTTCATGTCTGCCGGTTCAGGTGTTAAGTTATCCTGTAACAAAAAAGAATACAGATGTCAATTACATGAGCTTATAGAATATAGATGGAATTATTATTTATTTTATGTTTGGAGGAAATACATACTAGAGTAATATCGATAAAATAAAATAGTACATTAATAACTGTCAGTCCTACATAATATATTTATTGAGATTGTTCAAATATTGACGTAAAATAAAATCACTGTTGTAAATATGTTGCAGTTTAAAACTTCTCGATGCATTATATATTAAAGTAGAATAAAAACGACCAAAGCGGATAAAGTAGAGGTAGCATTTTCCCAGTTTTTGCGAAGCGAATCAGGAATACGCATGCCCCGCTACCAGGACATCATATGCGTTCGTAAGTTTAAATAATTTATAAATTAGCGAAACGGCCGACGAGCCGTGCTGGCCGGGTCAACGCTCCGACCCGCGGACACAAATCGATAGTGCTTCAAATGGACAAGCCACTAAATATAGCTGGATGTATCCAGCATGTGTGCTGGCCCCCTGGTACCTTGACTATGCGGGCAGGTTGTTTCCAAAACAGGCATCCATCCCGACTAGAAGCCGTGGCCGGACCGGGCAACTTTAGAACTGTTCTAAACATTTAAACGTAGGTATGGCTTGCGTTTATATATTTTTTATTGTTTTTGTTTAAATAACTACCTACGATTACAATAAACAGACATATTTAACTCTCAGGCTTGAACCAATTGTATGTGGATCACACAATTTGTTGCCATGAGCCGGCCATCTAAATTTGCTTTGAGCGCATTAATAGTGACGGTACCTAATTAAAACCCATGCGTTGTCCGTGTCATTCTACACAAGGCGTACCGCGTAATTCACTTTTTACCGACTTCAAAAAAAGGAGGAGGTATTGAACCGATTTTGATGATTCTTTTTTTATTTGAAAGCTGGTGCTTCCCGTGCGGTCTCATTTAATTTTGATCAAGATTTGACTATTCGTTTTCGAATTATACTTAATAATGCGTATTTAGCTACATTGATGATGTTCTCATATTTGGCAAGGTTCACTAAAAACCGAGAAATAAACAAAACTTTAACAAAAAAGAAAACCGACTTCAAATAAGAATATTCTAAAACTTAAAATGAACTAAAAAGTTAAAAAATAATTGCATATTCTTGCGAATAATTAAATTATTGTTATTATTGGAGTCGGTGTCAGCCAAGGTAGGTTTGTAACTAATTAAACATGAGATGTCTTACTATAATCATAACATAACACTGGCATGCACAATTACACACATAGACGCAGCACGCGGCGCGGGCGGCTGACACCGACTCCAAAAATAACAATAATTTAATTATTCACAAGAATATGCATTTATTTTTTAACTTTTTAGTGCATTTCATGTTGTAGAATATTCTTATTTGAAGTCGGTTTTCTTTTTTATTAATTCACAAACTAAAACTAGGCAACAAAGAAAACTACAACGATTTGATAATACAGACATTATATTTTTTCTATAGTACATAGTTAAAAATATATTATAAATAAATGCATATGTTTCTTACGTTCATACTACTACAGCATTCAACAGTCATGTACAGGTGGCAAAGTTAATTATAGGTTTCCTCCATTCATTTATAAACAGCAGTGGTTAAAAAAATAACCTTACAGAGACTTGTATGTATTAACATAGTTTTCCTATTAACATTATCCAAATAAGCTAAATACGTCCGCAATAAGAATCCTCATTACATTACTGCGTAGCGGAACCGAACCTACGATAGGTCATTAGGTACAATAGGAAACCTAACAGAATAGCTGTTATTTTTTACTTCACGACAAATTAATTACTGCATTGCAATCAACATTTTTTTACGTGGAGATCTTTGTTATCGATAAGAAAACTGTTTACTAAACTTATATAGGAAATAGGTAAGATTGTACCAGGACATCATAATAGATTAGGATGTTGAATAAAGAAATGTAAAAGTAATTCTGACGAGCAGTATGAATAAAGGGCGATTGAGAATTCTAACGTTTGTATTACGAATCACGACACACGCGCACACACTCATACACATGTTTGAACATGAGCGCTAAAATGTTGCTTAGATTAGTACCTATTTGAAGTATTTATACCGATAGAAGTTTTCCAAAAGAGTTTAATAGAGTCCTGATATAATTAATATTCTATTTCAATAATACTTAGACAAAACCACATCATTACTTTAAATTCTCAAGAAAATAGCAAAAAGTAAGCAAGCGACGCGACATGCATTTGTTTCTTATTTTAATATATTTCTCCAATTGGTTAACAAGCAAACACTGCAATAAAAATCATTGTATCGTAAAGCAGACGCCACTCAACAACAAACAACCGAAGCAATTCGTTTAAAATCGAGACTGAAAATTGGCAAAAAAACTTCACGAAAATCGCAGCGGCATTTTCGCTTTTGAACAGCTGACGTCGGCGTAGACTTACGAAAACATACGAAGATTTTCATTCAACAAGTGGCCGCTATCCCATGCAAAGCGTCATCAATCCACCACTACACTTACACTAAGTTTCGGAACACGGAAAAGAGGAGAAATATTGAACTTTATTTGAACTTCGCGCGAGACTTGTTCCATTTTTAAAGTAGAATTTTTTCACTGTCTGTTCTTTATGACAATGTAGCATCGCAAAGTTAATTTGCATATGACTTGATTTGGATACAAGATGAGAAAAGTAGTGATTGCGTGCGGTTTGTGACACGATGGTTTGTTGTAATCTCTAGTGTCTAGGACTTTAATAGGTACTTGATCATTTAAACAAGATTGGTATGATAACAACAGCTATAATTATAACAACTCATTAAAATAGAGTATATGTATAAATTGATCATTAGGTACTTAGATTTAAAAGTGTGAAGTTTCTTTTTGAAATTGTTATAGGTAGATTTCCAACTACAGTTGTTTTAATTAATTAAGGTTCATTTTAGTATTAAAGATTTTATGTTCGCTATGTGATGTGCCGCATAAGAAGTTATTTTGATTTGACTAAGCTAAATACCAGTTCTGCTTATTCCTCGTTTTAGGTATGTATATTGTATGTAAACAACAAATATTAAACATTTAAAATATGTTCTTAGCATTATTGCAAGTTAAGTGCTGAGTGAACAATTCAACTTTAGAATGTTATTTATCCAGTCCACAAACTCTTGACCCGCATACTTTGATTTTATAATAATTTAATGTGACACCTTAGAATAATTTCGCATAATTGTATCTTGAACCTCAATTATCGTTTTTCAAGGTGCGAATTATTATTCAAACCGAAATGTAGAGCGCTCCAACTAGTACTTGAGCCGTCTAAGTACCAGGTGTACATAGCCAGTTAGGAGTTAGGTGGGGTGACAAGCTAGATATCGACCGTCTTCAGGGCGGTGGCCAAGGACCGCATCTGCTATGCGGACACTAAATATCCGTTGACCCTTCGTCGGTCATGTGCGCCTAGTATAGCTAGGTTGATACAATTGCAATTTAGTTGGTAATTAATTACACCTCAATGACAGATAAGGTGCGTGTCATACGTACGTAATCTATCTACCGGTATGAACAGTTAGTGCAAACGTATAATTCAGCTAAAGGTTAACTGTCTAGTTAAATCGTTTAACGAACATTGTACATAATCATCTTTTTGCAACAATGTTGCTCATATATAACTGAACATAATAGGTGCAATTTATGTATCAATCAAAATATATATAAGTACTTTGTTTTATTCAAAGAAAACTTACACAGAAAACCCGCCATCAAGAAACTACCAAGGAACCTCTTTGAAATTCAGCAAATTTTAAATCTTTGTCTTTAGACAGAGATTTATTTTAATAGCGCAACCAGCTGACTGGCCAGGCTATATAGCATCAAATAAACTGCGTTGAAACGACATCCCCTGCCCGGTCATCTGCCGATAGACGAATAAATCGCGGAATAACCTAGTTTTCCATACAAAATAACTGCAAAATTTCGGGAATCCACCAGCGGTTATATGCTGAGGGCCTGGTATGTACTGATACATGGCCTATGTACTGCGGTGTGCCCCCCTCGCCCCGCTCCCGGGCCCCCGCGCCAGCACACTCCGCGTGTTACCCGTGTAGTGCTTGCCACCCCGCGAGTGATCGCGCTGTGACACTGCCGTGACGCGATCCCGTTTATCGATAGTCGACAAAAATAAAGGTAGGGTGAATTTTATTGTTCTGTAACAGTTTAAGCAAAAAAAGCTATTAAAACGCTAGTCATCAGATAAGCATGCCATATATTTAAAGTTTACCGCAAAATAACAAAAAATCAAACATTTTAATACAATTTTTCTGTAAGGTTATAATTGGCTTGTATATGATCTATGTGATAATATTAAGGCTTACAAGTATATATATGGTCAACCAAAACATGTTTTATGAACAATACTTCAGACCGATGTCAACTACCCAAGTTTTATCTATATGTACTTAAATGAGATTATAATGTAAGTATGGCATTGATTAAGTTTAAAAAAAAAGCAACAAGTATTAAAAAACCATCCACTTCAATGAACATCAATACACACAGCTTATCTTATCCGCTCCGAACATCAAAAGTAAAACGAAAATCTCCGTCCCATATCAATCAATTCATCGATAACAAGTAATCATCGATAGCGCGTCGGAGTACCAGCAATCAGGTGGCAGTCAGCGTATAATCATTAAATACCCACGCGAAGGGGTGCGATGACGCCCGCGGCGCCACCCAGCGCCCCTGCCCACCCGCGCCCAATTATGAAAATACGAACAAAATACAAATTTGGAACGCTTTTCGAACGTCAAAGGACGTTAAACACGATGTCGCCGTGATTATCGATAATGAGCGCGGGCGCGACCACATCCTTGCTTTGGTCGCTTTCTTACATATTTATATGAACCGAGATGTGACGTGTATTGATTGACTTTTCGGGTAGGCAGTCATTGATGTAAGTGACCACGTGAAGCTTTACTAACATCTCAGAAGTGTAGGTATAAGAAGTTGACCAAACTTCTAGTTGTATCAAAAGTAATACCTAAATAATGTATGTAAAATGTCTTACTTCCTAAATGGAACCGATAAGTACGCAAACGTTTATCATTCTTGGCGATTGTTAACTTAAACTTAAGATTTAAAACTTTTATGCGGCAGGCACTCCTTTAAAACTGCCGGTTTCATGAGCCAAAAACATTTTTGCAAGCGCGCAGCTAATAGCTACAACGGGTTCGCGTTTTTTTATTCGCCATTTTACAACTTTTTACCCGTCTCAACCAGGAGCGTAGAGGCGAGTTGAAAGTCTTCGGTCTTTCAAAATAAACGGCTTCCTTTAGCATTCTGCTTGCTCGGTAGTTTCGCCCGCCGCTTGCGCCCCAGTATTTTTAAAGCGGACAGCGCCCCCCTGCGGCACTCGCGGGGCCCGCGCTCCCCCTCGTGCCCCACACACCCCCCCTCGCCCACACACAGTAATACCATAACGGGTGCGAGCTATGACGAGATTATCTACGTACACGCGTATCCACTATACCAATACATACGACGGCTATGTACTAGTAATACATAGGCACATAAGCGATGACTGTTGTACATAACAGGCATTGATTTACCGGGCCGGACGCTACCTGTCATCGGACACAATGACGATTACATGGGCGTTGGCAAAAATTCACTCGAACAACGGATTCACTAGACTGAGCTACCCAGAACAATCATGGACTACGGAGATTTCTATAGACTTTCCTTCGTCGAGGCTGCGTGCCGATTGAGTTCGCGACAAAAAACAACGGCTGCACAACAGACAAGACTTTGGTACTAGTTTCTTACATAACACTATCATACACCAGAGTTTCTTTATTCTAATAAAATACCAATTAACATTTATTTATTTATTTATATTTATTTTATTTATTTATATATACAATCTTACACTATCATTACAGGTTTACACCCAATGCGATAATGTAATTAAAATTACTTTGCTAGTAACTCGAGGGTCACTCTCACGAATTCCACCAACGTACAATTAAAAATGTCAAGCCTTTGTGAGACGCTATTTATTAAACGTATGGCTCTTGTTACATGACTTTATCTGACATTAACTTAATGAAGGCTTTATTTTTCTTGAGAATAACATAGATAAAATGCGATTGGTTGGCCGCCATGTTAAAAAAGAGAGCTTTGGAAAGTGCACTCTCACGAAAGTCGCAGAATGCATTTAAAACTATTCTGGTTAACCTTTTGACCGCCACGGACGTCCATTCACGTCAAATTAAACCGTGCTCACGACGCCCCCGACGGCATGGCACGTCGAAAATACGACTATTTTACAGTTTAAAATAAACATAAAAAAATATGTTTGTTATGTTCCTTTTACCTATTATTTAAAACTACATTAATCATCGCCTGGCGTAGGGGGCACGACGCTACTTTTATGCTGTGGCGGTCAAAAGGTTAAGGAATTATTTAGGTAGTATAACGCCAAATATTGCTATTGTTAGTACATTTAATAGTTTCGTATAACATTCACGACGAAGAGGGTGAAACTAGAGACCTACGAAACAATTTGACGCCAAAGCGAAGTGCAAACTGAAACGTTCGCAGCGCACGTTGCGATCGCTTCTGCGGTGGCGATCAGCGGTCT
This sequence comes from Catocala sponsa, assembly GCA_963564715.1. Lineage (NCBI taxonomy): Eukaryota > Metazoa > Arthropoda > Insecta > Lepidoptera > Erebidae > Catocala > Catocala sponsa. The sequence goes on along the minus strand of OY751348.1, from coordinate 14,701,249 downwards.
ATTCTATGTTCTTAAGAGGAAATAAATACAGCGTTTATTAAGGAATACACACGTATTCCGTAGTTTACTGCCTGAATAATAAAACTATAACAAAAACAAATTTAGATGTACATACATATATTCACGCCCGTTTCCTAGAGGGGAAGGCAGAGACTACGGATTTCCATTTGCTACGATCCTGACACACTTCTCTGGCTTCATTCACTTTCATCACATTCCTCATACACGCCCGTCGGTTCAAGGAGCTCTTAACCTGGCCTTTGTCCAGAACGCCTCCGATATCTACCACTGCCATGTTTCTAAGTACATAGTAATTAATATACATAGTAATATTCTATCACATACACACAACACCGTCTAGCCCAAACTAAGCAGAGCTTGTACTATGGGTACTAGACAATGGGTAAACATACATATATACTTTTTTTTTTGTAAATACATACATATTATACATAGAAACACCCAGACCAAGACAAACATCCATGTTCATGCACACAAATGTTTGACTTGTGCGGAATCGAACCCGCGACCTCAGGCGTGGCAGTCGGTTACACTAACCACTACGCCATCGAGGCTGTCTATTATTTTTTCATAATCCTTACTATTATTATAAATGCGAATGTGAGTTTGCTTGTTTGTTACCCTTTAAGGCCTTAACTACTCGACCAATTATCATGATGAAATTTTGCATACACGTTGTCAGGGGTACCAAATGGACACAGCCTATCATCCAGCAATATATATAATATATCATCCGGTGCTCAGTCACTAATATGACGCTTCATGTTCACCTTTTGTGTCACTATTGTACTGTGATCGTTTCGGTTTGGTTTGCACTTAACCCTTTAAATGCTACTGCGGCCCCCGGTGACCGCAAAAAATAGATTTTCTATTGCATGTGTTTCACAGTAGGCGATGTAACAATGAAACTTCTCACTCGATGTAGCGATATTAACAGTTTTCAAAATGCTGAAAAAAATGTGAATGGGACAACGAAAAAGGGAAGAACAACCTAGGGGAGAACCTTGGCAAATATTTCCTGAACCACCCGGATGAGATACTTTCAAAAAATCAATTCCAAAATACTATAGAATATTACCTTTCTCGTATTTTTTCCTTTTCCCACAATCTATACTAATATTATAAAGCTGAAGAGTTTGTTTGTTTGAATGCGCTAATCTCAGGAACTACTGGTTCGAATTGAAAAATTCCTTTAATGTTGGATAGCCTATTTATCGAAGAAGGCGATAGGCTATATAACATCACGCTACGACCCACGGAGACGGCGCAGTACCGTTAAACGCAGTTGAAACCGCGGGAACATCTAGTTAAGGATAAAAATCCAATATGTCATTAATTTATCCATGAAAGAATCCATAGATTTTATTAATAAATAACTCAGACGATATCATATTGAAAAACATTGCAAAAATGGCTATCCATATTTATCATCCGAAATCTACTATATTATAGTGCCTCAGTGGCGCGTGGCGCAGCGATAATGTAAAATGTAAATAGTATTTATTTGGCTGCGGCTTCGCTCGCCTGAATGTAAGTTAGGTTAGGTTAGTAATAGATTTTTGTCTAGATAATAAAAGAAAAGAAAAACATAATTTATTGTCACAAAGAACTATAGCCCTTTCTGTTCCCTGTCAACGTGTATGCGCAATTTCTTGATGAGTCGAGTAGTTATAACGTGAAAACGGAACTAACAAATAAACAAACAAACTCACATTCACATTTATAATATTACTAGCTTTTGCTCGCGGCTTCGCTCGTGTTAATTTAGAATTTGGCAATCAATTCGGGTTGTACTCTGCTTGTATAATAATATAATTCAATCATGGATCGAAAGACACGTGGCGCCATCTATTATCATAAGAAAGTTATTGTTGTTTTCCTCGGGAAAAGTGTTTTTTTTTTCGGGATGAAAGATAGCCTATTTCCGTTTCTGTACACCTGACAACGTACATATATGCATAATTTCAGGATGATCGGTTCAGTGGTTTAGGCGTGAAAAGGTAACAAACAAACAAACTCATTTTCGCTTTTATAATATTAGATTAGGATTATGCGAGACCAAAAGCTTAAACTAGCGAAATGTGGGTGGAATACAGCTCTGCCAACCCCTTCGAGAATAATAATCGTGTAACTATATATATATATATATATATATATATATATATATATATATATATATATATATATATATATATTACTTACAATTAAAACAGTACAAAACATTGCAGGTGGCCCAAGACCGGTCTGTGTGGAAAACCTTGGGGGAGGCCTATGTCCAGCGGTGGATGTCTTTCGGCTGAGATGATGATGAAAACAAAGCTTACGACACCTCATTAATTCCATCAGGCTGTTTAGACTATAGAAGTTGGCGGAAGACTAGCACTACGTAGATACACCGCCGCTGGTAAGTCTACATGTATTGAACGCTAACCGACACACTATATAATAATAATAATATCAGCCCTATATTAAACTGTCCCACTGCTGGGCACGGGCCTCTTCTCAGTGTGAGAAGGGTTAGGCCATAGTCCAACACGCTGGCCTAGTGCGGGTTGGCAGACTTCACATATCTTCGAGAACATTATGGAGAACTCTCAGACCTGCAGGTTTCCTCACGATGTTTTCCTTCACCGTTAGAACAAGCGATAATTAACTATTTAATTCGCATATAACTTCGAAAAGTCAGAGATGCGCGCCTTGGGATCGAACTCGAGACCTCTGCGTGGCAGTCCAACTGTTTCACACACTATTAGAGTTTAAATTGCCTAAATTCCAGATTTTGAGTTAAGCCTCTCTTTTATCAAGAGTGCGGACTATGTATGATGGCTGTTACTATTTCCATTACTCCTCGAACTAAGCTTAGTAGTATTAATACGGTTGTATTAATAGATCAATGTCGCCTCTGACATCTATCTTGATAACATTACATTGATATAAATAGATTACTAGATCAGCATCGATAGTGCATATTCAAGCCCGTCGCTACCACCTGCCTACCTTCCAAACGCTGGTCCATTAAAAGTATACCGGGGTTTTGAGTTTTATTCAGAGTCAAAGTGAACAAAATGTGTAAAAATTTCTTGGATACGTCATTTAACTATTATTTTATACTAACTTTTGTCCGCGGCTTCGCTCGCGTTAATTTAGAATTTGATAATCAATTCGGGTCGTACTCTGCTTGTAATAATATAATTCAATCATGATTCGAAAGACACATGGCGCCATCTATTATCCTAAGAACGTTATTGTTGTTTTCCTGGGGAACAGTAATTTTTTTCGGGGATGAAAGGTATCCTATGTCCGTTTCTGTACACCTGACAACGTATATATATGCAAAATTTCAGGATGATCGGTTCAGTGGTTTAGGCGTGAAAAGGTAACAAACAAAACAACCTCATTTTCGCTTTTATAATATTAGTTAGGAAGTTAGGTTTAGGATTAGGATTAATAATAAATTATTACAGAATAAAAAAGGAAATAGAAAATTTTGTCTCAGTCTCAACTTTACTTTTTTTACTTAGATGAGCTGTTGTAGGTATGTGGCTATTACAATTCACAAGAAGATTACAATTTACAAGAAGATTCTTGTTAGGAAAATATAATTCTCTTACTATAAATTATCCCTATTATGGAAACACTTTATAGGTATTGAAAAAACGGATACAATGATCACCGAGATTCACATTGTGTTCACATCATAGATCATACTCATCTTTTCTTTATCTTTCGTATGGGGATCGAAGTCAGGACATGGGCTACATGCCTTTTTGTATCTTTCTCTGCTATTTCTAGGGTTTGCTAAAATCCAATAAGGTTCTACTATGCTGTAAAGAAATTAGAAGCGTCTGTTATTTGCAATGGCAACACAGAGGCGCATAGTCCATCGCAGACGAAGCGCAAATCAATGTATAAAATAATTTGATTAGGTGACAAATAGAGAAATTTCAGATATTCCGCAACAGAGCATAGGCTAACAATAGTGCAATAGGTGGTAATCGAACTCACAACAAACGATCACAAGTTCAACGCCTTATAGAACTACCTACGCTACTTTATACTTTTTTTTTCGACAAGAACTTTACTTAGCTCAAGCATTCTTGTTTAGCGATGGTATGGGTTCACAACAATATTAATAACTAGGTGTGTCCGCGGTTTCACCTGCGTTTATGATTACTGCGCCGCCCCTATGGGTCGTAGCGTGATGTTATATAGACATAATTTATAATTTTTCAATTCGAACCAGTAGTTCTGAGATTAGCTCGTTCAAACAAACAAACATACACTTCAGCTTTATAATATTAGTATAGATATAAACTATATCTTGACTATGGTCTAATCCTTCTCATACTGAGAAAAGGCCCGTGCCCAGCAATGGGACAGTTCATATATAAAGCTGATATTATTACTATATGTATCTAGTTATATTATAATTGCGAATATGGAAAGGTACAATAAAAACAGGAAAATTTGTTGGTATATATATTTATAGGTTTATCTCTGGAACTGTAAAACCGATTGTAGCTACACTATCCCTGAATATAATTAAGCTACTAGGTTTTGTCCACGGCTTCGTTCGTCTAAATGTTGATAATGCCGAATTTTCTATCCCTCGAGACCAGATTTTTTTTGGATGAAAATTACCTTATATCCTTCTCAGTTCTCATGTCAACATTTATGCGAAATTGCATGATGATCGGTAGAGTAGTTTAGGCGTGAAAACTAACAAACAAACTCCAATGCGCATCTATAATATTAGTTAAGATGTTTTAATGATATACCATACAGGCAAAGCCGTGGCCGAAAGCTATTATTAAACTGAAGAAATTATAAAAAATGCGAGGATGTGGTATTCAATTTACTCATGTTTGAAAGTGTAGAGCTAATGGTAGTCGGACAGTCAATCACTGACGGATGCCGCAGCGGTTTAAGTGGTTAGCAAGCCACTAACAATGCGGCGAGTGCTGCAGGTTAGATCCCCGCAGGTACAAAATTTGTTTGACACGTCATATATGTATAGGAGATAATAATAATAATAATATTCTATAACATACACACAACACCATCTAGCCCAAACTAAGCAGAGCTTGTACTATGGGTACTAGACAATGGATACACATACTTTTTTTTTGTAAATACATACATGTATATTATACATAGAAACACCCAGACCAAGACAAACATCCATGTTCATGCACACAAATGTTTGACTTGTGCGGGAATCGAACCCGCGACCTCACAACTGTTCTTTATTAGAGAACTGCGTTATATATATAGTCTGCCTCATTGCTTTTTTGGTATAAGTTTGCACTTTGCGCTTATGTTTACTGTTCGCTTATAATTGTGAGGTCTCTTGTATTTGATTCAAAGTCAGGTGTGATGTTGAGATATTCAGAAAGGAGTCCCGGATATGCGAATATTAAGCTTGACTTCTATTATGCGGGCGATAAAAACTTGATCATATTTGACGCAAACATTATGAAATATAAACATGAAATAATTAATCAGATAAGATAGTACCCTATATAGTGATGTGGTTCCCTTTTACATTGTTTCATGTTTAAAAAGTTAAGTACTCAATAAACTTTTCTCTCAGTCAGTTTTAAACTTATGAGACATGAGAAGCATCTGATATTCTTTATATTCTTCTCTTTACACTTTGTTCTACAATCAAAATATGTTAATAGAATCTCAATGTCATTGATAAGATTCATTATTGATATTTTCAAAATGCAATTATCTTTTTTTGCAGAAATGTGCAAGTCCTGTCCTGAAATAGGCATGGATTATAATTGGGGTTAAAGTATGAAGTTGCCATTGTATAGTAATAGATACTTTGAATTGACATAAAACCTTCATGGAGTGAGAATTTCGAGTGAAACTTTTTCACATGATATCCATAAGATTCTTCTTTTAAAAAATGTGCAATATTCGATTTTCGACATTCAATTGTTTTTTTTATTTAGCTTAGACGGGAAGTTGGATACTTCGAAAATCCGAGTAATTTTTTAATACGAATTCCGACGCCGAACTAACGCAGCAGAAACGGCTCACAATATCAACGCTGCGTTTGGAGAGGAGACTGCTAATGAACGCACCGTACGTTTTTGGTTTAAACGCAATGGAAACTTCGACTTGAAGAACGAACCACGTGGAAGACCGCCCACACAGGTGAATAACGCTGAATTGAAGGAGATGGTGGAAGCCGATCCGAGTCAAACTACCCAGGAATTAGCGGCATGGTTTAACGTTACCTAACCTACAATATTGGCTCATTTGCATCAAATCAATAAGATAAAAAAATATGAAAAATGGGTGCCACATAATTTGACTGATCTGCAGAAAGAAATGCGTGTTGAAACTTGTGTTGCCTTGTTGAATCGGTACAGAAATGAAGGAATATTGGATCGAATTGTGAAATCTGACGAAAACTGGATTCTTTACGATAACCGTAAGCGAAAAATGCAATGGCTGACCCCAGGTCAAACGCCGCAACAGTGCCCTTAAGCAAAGCTTACCAATAAAAAGCTAATGGTAACTGTTTGGTGGTCTCTTCATGGTGTTATTGACTAAAGCTTTCTCAGATCTGGTCAAGCAATAACAGCAGATGTTTACTGTGCCAAACTTTGAGCAATTATGGCGAAACTGGCAGTGAAACAGCCCCGACTCATGAATAGATCTTCACCATTATTGCTCCATAATAATACAAGACCTCACACTGCACGAGAAACCGTTGTAACTCTACAGGAGCTGCAGTTAGAAACCATCCGTCATCCTCCGTACTCGCTAGACCTTGCTCCAACGGACTACCATTTTTTTCGTAATTTGGACAATTTTTTACGTGATAAAAAATTTTCTTCCCAGGAGGCAGTACAAAATGCTTTCACACAGTTTGTCGAATCTAGATCTCCGGAGTCCTATCGTTAAAGCATAAATGAAGTTCCTTTTAAATGGCAGCAATGTATAGATAATGAGGGTAAATATTTCGATTAAATAAATAGTTTAAATTTTTCAGTACAAATCGGCAATTTCATATTTTAACCCCTAATATTACTATAATAATACATGTATTGCCTGAATGTATAGGCGAACATTGATTAAAAATATTCCGAATTCCGAAATAATGAAGTTTGTTGATAATAAATTATTATGCTTCGTAGCGCGTGTCAAGCAACAGTCGATGAATCATTTCGTCATCAAGTAGTAATTCTGAAGGCACCGCAGAACACAGTAAATAATATGTGTAGGTAGTGTGACACCATTGTTGTTCGCTAATGCGATTAAAACTAAAACATGGGGAACACGCAGCGAAAAATCCTTCGACAGATTGAATAAATAATTAAACACCCACATTCACTCCGAGTTTAGTGAGAAACTAGGTGCAGAAACCGCGTTGTTACCGCGTGTTAAGTACCAGGGTAGTAGAACCGACGCAGAGGTAGATATTCGCATTATGTGAGGGGGAAGCGGGCCGACCTCGAAAAACCGAATGGGGGTCGCGTCTACGTCGAAAAGCATCGCGAATTTCACAAAGCGGCTTCCTAGTTACAGGGGTATCGCTGGGGAGACGCGGTTACAAGTCGGCGCTTACTCGTGCGCTTTGAAGTGTGATAAACTGAGCGAGCGGAGCCACTAAATATGGATAGGTACGTAGGAGTGCGTGCCGCGACTCGCCTGGAGACTCCTGCCTCCGCCTGCTCCCCTAGTCACCGAGATTTATAAACGCGGTTAAATTTACTGTTATATCTCGCTGTAATGTAAATAGCGGTGGTTGTTACGTCAGAACACATGTTCCGATAACTTTACACTGTCGATAATACATAGGTACACAGTTATTTTATTCACCGCAAACACACGTACGTTACGTACCTGCCGATCTTATGCACAGCAATCAAAATCAGATAAGATTCAATATCAAAGAAAGATTGCAGTAATATGCACCTAAATATTATGAACTTAAAGTTTGTAATTAGTTGACTTCCATTGGTATTCAACTTGGAATCAATTAATTAATACTTGTAGCAAGGGTGTCTTTCAGAAGGTTGTTTTATATAGGCAATTTTTATCTATACTTACTTAATTAACGATGGAAAAAGTGAAAATTCTAAAAGAACGCTTAAATAGGTTCTATTTGCCTTCAAATCTTAGTGATTAGAAGTAGGTTGGTGCCTACCCGAAATTAATCAAAATAATAATTTATACGAATTGTTACAGGTGAAGGAGCGCACATAAAACACCTCATTTCTCGTAAACACTATGTGCCTAATCTGTATATGATAACATTCATAGACACACACAACCATCACCACACATTCGCACATGCACAAAATTGTACAAAACATGAAATTCACTTAAACATAAGGAAAATTGTGAAAATTCTTTCTTGTGCCACTGACAAATATGAAGTCTGTATATTATTGACTGGACTTTTGACAAAGAGACAACAATATTCTTTTGTTCAGATACAAACATTTTAAGGTACTATAAGGTATTTTCCCTGTAGTTATTGCCGTGGCATTCATGATTTCGTGCTCACCGAAGCATTAAAGTGCTTCTGTAAATGGTCACCCATCTACGCATGTAACGTTGGATAACTTTGCGGGACAGGCTGATAATGACTGATTCACATGGTTGCTACTGCATCAAGAGCTTTCTCTTTCGAGGTCCTTGACATTTTATATAACAGAGAAATTAAAAGTATTTTTAAGATATCGATCATTAGGCTCTGCAGCCAGACTGCTACTGCAGACATTTATTTTTGAATCAACACCAATCTGAATATCGACTTTCCCGTTAGCACGGCAGATTGCGCACATTATGATGTCGCAAAAATAGTCGCTCGCTATTGGAACTGCAAGTCACGTGACTAGATCCGTCCAATAGCAATACGCCTCTCCTCACACAAGAGAAAATAGATCAAGTAAAAGAGGAATTGGGAAGATGTAAGAGCTTATTGTCTTGAAGAATATGTGCAGAAAACACGTGTTTAAGTTAAGAATATTTTTTGTTAAAAGCGGACTACTGCAAGTTAATGTTCGCCCGGGTCCCATGACATTGCTCCGTTGTCCACATTCGGTTTTCGATATTGTCACAGGCATTTTCTATTGCTATAGTTGTGAGCAATCCGAGGGAGCGTGATTGGTCCAACCTCTCATTTATTATTTTAATATAATTTCCTGCTAAGTAACACTCAGTTCAATCTATCAGAAATATTGTATGTTATTTAGGACATCTATGAGCAGCGATAGCTCAGTGGGGAGACCTACAGACTGCAATGCAGAGGGTCTCGGGTTCGAACCCACGTCGCGCACCTCTGACTTTCGGAAGTTATAATATATATGACTTTTCGAAATTATGTGCGTATTGATTGACAATTATCGCCTGCTCCGTGCCACGGAGAGCACGTTAAGCCGTTGGTCCCGGGCTGCCATGAACATCTTTGGCAGTCGTTATTGGGAGAGTGTCGACACAAAAGATCCCACTGGGTCGAAGTGTCGCCGGTCTGCACTGACTGGCCCCCACATAAGATAAGATAGGACATCTATATTATTTATCAACTATTTATTGAAGTCTAACTTGTATTATAGTAACACATGGCGCGATATTTAGATTAAAAGGTGTATAATAGTAGAAATCCTCTCTTTGGTTACACAACAGAACAGTTACCCACACCAGTTCCTCAGAATATGATCGTTTATCGTTAAAGTAGTGCAATCAACTAGCTCATTTGGGTCGCTTTTGTTGCCATATTCTACGGCTACGATATCAAAAATCCATATAAAATTTTATCCAAAACGGTCCCGTGGTACCCGTGAAAATTTAATAGTTTTCAGATTTATATATGAAACCCCCGATCAATCTCCCATCAAACGAAACAGGTTTTCGTAAAGTAATTTTCATGCCATATTTTTTGCATTAAATTTGCAAAGAATCATGACAAACCAATAAACATATTTTCGCAATTATAACATTAGTAAGAATATTAAAAATAAATTTCTCGATTTTTATTATTAAATCTATGAAATATTACCCATACTTACGAAAATTCCGAAGTGTTTTTGGTTCAAATACCCTGACATAGCACTAAGATATCAGAGTTATTGTTTGTCTTGTCTACGAGTGTTTACGATGCTATCTGTGTCAGTTAAGCCGCTACGACATTAGACCTAGCACGGGCTAATTGACAACGCAAGAAACATGGCGTATTGCCAAAATACTACAAGATAAGATACGTCTGTTCATCAAATGGTAACGAGGTGGCGACCACTTGTACGTGTTGAGCACACTGTTGCGAAATCGAAACGACATTAGAGGATAGCGATCCATGACTAGATATCCTTAGAAAGGGTAGGCAGAGGTAGGCAAGATAGGCTATTACTTACACATTTCGCTAATTATGGTTTAGGTACCTAATATAATGAGGAGCAAAGTCCGCCTATCGAAAAGATCCTAGTAAAATTGCCTACAAAAATATCAGTCTAGCAATTGAACTAGGGACTATACGATGTATCGTAAGACGCCTCCTTGGGTCATAGGACCATTCAGACATATACTGTGTTGTAATAAGGCTATCTGTGATATAGGTCTGACACAAAGGGAAGATCCTGCGGCACACTTTGATGTTGTTGACTAGCACGTTGCGGCATGATGGTCAATTATATTATTCTCATCATTCAAACTCCTTAAGGCCACGAAACACACGCTTCAAGTGAATCTACGGTAAGGATTAGCGTCATGCATCAACACGACGCTTTTCTTTGCTTCGCTTCGCTTTTTTGTGGCCCCCCCAGTGCCTGTCATTAATGTCATTTTTAGTTCTGTTATTGCTCGTTTTGTCGCTAGCATATTCGTGGTTGCACAAACTTTTTTGTTTGCAACCAGTAGCAGTAAAATGTAGTAGTACTAGACTTTATTGCCAGTTCAATATACCTTTCGTAGAAGTGCTACTTTCTTTACTGTTTAAAATCCTGGCTGTAACTTTGTAATTTTATCATTCGTAACTTCTTTAGAGTCTATGATGGTAGCCCATGCCAATGGTTAACGATAGACGCCGCCTACAGACAAAGCTGTGATTTTTCTAGACACTGCAAAAGCAATGCTACAAGAACGATAAGGCCTATCACAAGATAAGGATACCACAAGATCGCTCTTCAATCGAAACACTTTTTTTTGACAATTGAATTGGTCAGAATCTCGGTACCAACCCATTCCGGATAAACAATATATCGAAAAACTGAATTCTTACAAAACCCTGTCTGTCATCAATACTTTCTAACACTTTGTGTTAAATTCACAGATTCGCAGAATACGAAAGTACTCTGTAAATCCATGTAAAAACCGGCTTGTGTCACAGGGTGACGCCAGAAATCAGATTTTCTCTATACTCTGTCGGTGTATTTAGTTTAGTTCTCATTGTATTTCACCACAGTAACTGCTGGGTAACTAAAATCAGCGGAACCATTAATTTCTCGTTCGTAGCCTGTAGACTTTGTTGTCGCGATTTATATAGTACTAGGAGCTTATGAATTAGCATAGGTCATGTCAAGGAAATGGCTGGCGCGCGTTGACGGCATACAAACGCTGAATTAACGAACGATCTACATCTTAGCGTAGTCGTTTCGACTCGCAACCGCAAGGTAACCTCGAGTATTTACTTCAAGAAATCAAGGATACGTTGGCATCATTTTCTATATATGTTTATTCTTTAAAAGAGTGGAGATAATCATACAATAAAATTAATATAGTCTCAGTTTAATGGCGTAGCGGCATACCTTCGTGGACGATCGAGAGATGGACGAGTTTGAATTCCGGGTCCGGCAAAGAGTTATTACTATTTTTGATTGAGTTTTTCATAGTATTAGCAAGGATATAAAATGCGCAATACTAACGATTACAGACAAAACACGATCATTAATAATAATTAAGAATAAGAAGTGTAGTCATGGCCATTCAAATTTTGCATAATGCAAAGACAAGCAAAACACAACAAAGACTAACATAAAGTAAAATACTAATAACATCATTTGTTTATAGACTATACTATCTGTCTGAACCAGCACTTAAACAAGACACACAAAAAGAAAATGTTCGTGTAGAAATGCCAAATGGAAAACATTCCCCACTCATTTTATAGAGCACTGAGTATTCTTTACATGAAGTTCGCACATAGTTTAGCGGCTAACTTAATAAGCCGATATATGTAAAAGGAAAAACCGTGGCACAAAGATCCCCTACTCAGCCGTACGCCGTACACACAGCGGATTAAGAAAAATTCTCTAGCGTCACAAAAAGCGAAGGCTGCTTGCGGGCAAACCTCCGTTAGTAATTTCAACCCCCACGGAGCGTCTCGCAGCGTCTGGCTGCTCAAGTAATTACGCCCCCTTGTCCCCTCCAGGGGGCGTAATACCCCCCACCCAGCGGGGATAAGTAAAAACAATATTTTTACGCGCAACGTCCACGACACCGAAAGTGACAGATATAAATTGGGGGTGAAAATGGAATTAGTGACGGCATCCCTGATATCTGTAGTGACTCGTCGCAGTGACATCTGCACTGTGTTAGCTCCTTCAGCACCTTATGATTAAGCTTCTAACTAATTTATATCTCATAATAATTACCTTTAAGTAAAGCAACAATAGTGTTTATATTATTGTGTCTAATCGTTTCAGCTTACATCGTCTTTTTAACAATAGCAATTTATAACGAAACAATTCTTAATTAGAGGATTTATTTGTTAATATTGCTGTTTTTTTAAAACGTATTATTTCTGATATTACAATAACAATTTACGTTAGAGTAATGCATACGCGCAACCTACTGACGACAAAGACAAAAATGCATATTTGACATAATTAAATAATTATAGCAATATTTTGTTCAGTACCTAAAGAAACTAAGTAAGTTCTAAATCAGCAATATAGGATTGGATAAAGCGGACAAAGAGATATTATTCACATTACCACGGACCGGCGACAATCCGGCTACTGCTCGGCACCATTATGTGACGTAATTACGTTCTAAACCGTATTTAATATACCTACGTAGCGATTTGCACTCACACCAGCCCGGTTTCTGTCCGGCCCGTCGTCATGAGAATACTCTCTAAAAGTTACGTCAATTATATTAATACATGCAATTTTGCGTACATTGACGATATTTGCGATGACACCTTTGATTTATCGCACTTTAAATTGACTTGATTTGTACTTACAAATCACCTTTATAATTTTACTAGCTTATGTCCGCGGCTTCGCTCGCCTTAATTTAGAATTTGACAATCAATTCGGGTTGCACTCTGCTTGTAATAATTCAATCATGATTCGAAAGACACGTGGCGCCATTTATTATCAAAAGAACGTTGTTGTTGTTTTCCTCAGGAACAGTAATTTTTTTCGGGATGAAAGTTAGCCTATGTCCGTTTCTGTACACCTGACAACGTATATGCAAAATTTCAGTATGATCGGTTCAGTAGTTTAGGCGTGAAAAGGTAACAAACAAAGAAACAAACAAACTCATTTTCGCTTTTATAATATTAGTTAGGATTCTAATCTATATTAGTAAGTGTATGTATGTCGAAAATATTGGACCATCCGCTTCGCTTAATGAAATTATGATTTTTACATTGAGCCGTTTAAAATGATGTTTGGCTGTTATATTTTTCGAGCACTAGAGCAAGACAAACGACATTTTTATCGATAAAGTTTGATTCTATAAAATTAAAGTTAAATCTACTTTGACGTCAACATGGCCAGAGTAGGTCATTGTTTAAAGCTGAGACTAACAATCCGAGGTCTGCTATATACATATGTATATACATTATAGCTAGGTTTTGTGTTTAATGCATTTATGATAAACACATGCATACAATGAACGTTTTTGTACAGCTATTTGCTTACTGTATAGGCTTTAAACAATTACTTATAAAACTGAGTACGCTAACATTTTACGCAAGCGAATGGAGCGTTCTTCTTATATTTGCAATAGATATCACGATTAAATTATGCACCATTATAGGTGCTACATGTAGTATATACTGCTGTGTCCGGTTATTCTTGAATTCATGTGTAAAGTTTAGGCAGCAAGTCTTGCATGGATATCAGGTGGACATGCAAACAATGCGGGTAGGTATACGGAATGCAGGCGAGCACGGGAGTGCGCGCGTTGAATAATGTACGCGCCGTCTCAGCGGACACCGCCTCGGTGTTATAATACCCTGGTACTCGAAGAGGTTTTAAGGAGTTTAAATATTAAGGGGCCACATTTTAATTGGTTTTGTGGCACTCCTATAAAATAAGGATCCGTGAATTTTATAACAGTAAAGCTGGGTCTTAAATTTACAAATTACCTTGTTGCTCAAACCGAAAAGTGGTAAAACTTTCATTTACTTTCAAATAGTGCAAGCAGGAAATTCACTTTCAAACAACACGATGGACACATCATCGCTACTTTATATCGGCTACATGTGCGACACGTAGGACATGAGCAGAGTTAAACACGTACGTTTATCTTTTTTTATTCGAACCATTCACAACGAATGTACAGATATGAACATACATACATAGATTCACGCCTGGATATCCCCAAAGGTAGGTAGATTATATCACACGATTACATACGTTTACTAATGCTGCCAGCTATGTTTTAAAGTCTTACTCAATAGAGAGCGAGTTTAATATTGACTACTGGACACATTGTCAGATTGTGTGCTGCTAATCAAAATATACATAAATGACTAGCAGTAAAACTCAGCAGGACTTTACACGGCCCGGATTGCTTATGCGCCGTCGGAAATATCAGCACAAACTTGTGCACTGGGTTGATCTTTATTTGACTAAATACGTCTTACGTAACTCTTATTAGTAAAGCTGTGTTTATCTAATAAAGATATTTTTAAATACCGAATAATGTATTTATACTAACATCTAACGCATCTTCATGCTATTTTTTAACAGATTTAGTAGTCAGAAATTCAATGTATAATCTCAGCCACTTTTCATCTCATTCTGTTAAGAAGATACAGAACTGCGTATATGTGATCTGCGTAAATGACGAACAGGCGAACCGTATTTCAAGCGGTCGATCTTATCTGGTCTATTGTATTTACATGTTATAACGCTCTCACCTATATTAATTTTCGATTTGTAAGTATGATTTAGTTAACCGTAAGGCATGATTTGAAAGCGTCCGACGGCATTTTAAATTACTCAAAATCACACTCATCCATACAACTGTTTAAATATTTCGACACGCGACGTTTATCGCTGCAATGCAATCAATTCAATTACAAAACTATAATAGTTATAAGTCCTATTTTTGAGTAAATAATTTTGCTACACTCATAACTGATAGTACATACATACATACATAGATTCACGCCTGTTTCCCAGAGGGCTAGGCAGAGACTACGGATTTCCATTTGCTACGATCCTAACACACTTCTCTGGCTTCATTCACTTTCATCACATTCCTCATACTGATAGTAAGTTTATTTAATTTAGATACATTATGTTTTTTATGATTAAGTATTACACAAATATCACAAAACCAACTATACCTACCCAACACTCTACTTACAGCATTGTACACATTGCTAGTAAGTAAACACGTCCTACGATAACAGTGATATCGTCTGTGAAACATCTTGACAGCTAATAGTCTAATCCTAGCCCGAGCTCTTGGCTGCCTCTGGCTACCTGGTAGCTCGTCCCTGAGGACTTGCCAAGTCCTATTGATTTTCTACCATTTAAGAAGATTGGTGGATGTTCATGAAGTGCTTAGTTACTGTTGTTCGTAAGCACTCATTAATTCCATTGTAAGTTAAAATTAAAAATTAAGCTGCATATTTATAATTAATAGAATTTTAAACCATCTTTTTAGGGTAGACCTCAAAAGTAAAAACGGAGCCCTTTGTGTGTGCTTCTGTCCGAACGTCATGTCATAACTAATCATGCATAAACTCTTTCTATCTATTATGATTTCATGAAATTTGTTAGATGAAGGACATACACTTAAAGCAACATCATCTAAGTCGCGGACAGCGGCTAATATCTGTTTTCATTAGAATTCAGAAAATAATTTATTATCACCAGAACTTAATACCTAACAGGCTAACAGGTTATTATTTATGGTATATAACGATTTCTATATTTAACAAAACGGTTTTCTAAACTTCCCACACGAACAGATCAAAGTTATTGCTAGCAATCCTTAGAAAACCCGTATAAAATACGAAGGATAAATTAGACAGTATTATAGTATTTAAAAAAGTCTTGAGCGAACATGCTATGATTTTGTACACTATCAAAGGGCATAATTATTTCTATTCTTGACGATGTAACATTGAACTAAGCGTCTCAACCAACAACCTTTTGTAACCATCGTGCGCGAGAATAATTCCAGCTTAATGAAATAAAAATGAAAACAAAACCCATCCGAAAAGTAGCTCATCACACAAGCCTGAGTTATTAGGTAGGTAGGTTGTGGCCACTAGCTATGTTTAGATGTAGGGTGGGCTTGGGCAGTAGATACGGCCAGCATGCAAGGTCAACCGGCGCCTCATTGCTCGCGCGCGGTCTTAGAGTGGACCTGTCTAACGCGTACTAACTTATAGACTACTAGATTTTGCCTGCAGCTTCGCTCGGGGTATTGACTATTTTGTCAAAAAAATTCTATACCTCAGGAGCAGTACTATTTCCCTGGATGGTTTCCGATGTCCTTTTCTATACTTCTGCCAACATGTATGCGAAATTGTATGATGATCAGTCGAGAAATGAAGGTGTTTAAGCGAACAACGAATGATTTTGTTGTAACAAAAAAGTTGTGTTTTATACGAGTAAGATGGCAAATGAGCTTACAGTTTGCCTGGTGGTAAGCGTAAGCCTATAATCGCTTATAATACCAGTGGATCTAATAATGCTTTGGATAGAATCACTTGCGCATTGCTGGTCGTACGTAAAGGAATTGTTGTGGTACCAGCGCAAGGACAAAGCTTACTAGTACCTCGCTGATAACACTGTTAAACAGTGCTTACTAAAGAAGCCTAATAATCGATCCACTGCAAGAACACAACAAAAGATTGACGTTAGAAGAGGTAAAGTGAAACAGTTATGGTAGGCTTTTCTTAATTTTATTCTACCTACCTTACTATTTCCAAGTGTATTGGGGTCAACGCTCTAGTGTACTGGGTTTGGCTGAATGTCAGTTTCCACGAAGCGACTGCCATCAGATCTCCAATGCCCGAATTAATAACAATATTCTAAGGTTAGACCAAATTGCAGATCGTTTTAGAGTACTGACTCTAGCCACTAGGAAGGATGTTCGTAATAGTCGAGACCGACGGCTTTACGAATTATCCATGGTATAGAGTGTTGATTTTTCGTAAATGCTTACATGTATGATGATTAGTGATGACTTATGAGTAAAGCCCACCATTAATTGGTGACGGTTTTGATGGTAATGAATCCAATTCTTCGATGAACCATCACCATTAGCAACGCCGACCTTTCCCTTGTGCTGTATGAGAGCCAGCTCATGTGAACCGACATATAAAACGGCTCGTCCGAAAGTACCAACCTCTTACAGGTAACCGGCGTATGGGCAGTGACATTGTTAGTGTGCTTTGCTCGGTAAATAAGAGTACCACGTAACTAACTCTCATAACCCTTTCGAAAACGGCTACGATACCCCTGGTACTGTAAACGACTACAGTCTGCAACAACTGCTTCACATCAAGCAGGCCATTTGCCACCTTTACAGCGCTATTTTGTTCTTTTAAAACCATGACATGACGTCAAATCTAGACTAGAAGGTTTTCTTGGTGTTTTCAAAGTGCGTGAAGCTACGCGGTAGGTTGTTTAAGCCTTGAACTCGCTGTTGATATTGCTAATGACACGGCATCTGAGAAAACAATGTATGCGTGGGGTCTGAATACTTAGGAAAACGAATGCAATAAAGGAAAATTTCATTTCTATGTCATGGACAATTAATGTAAATATAAACATTGGTTAGTAGCAGGCATGTCCATTCTAACGTAGTTAACGCTAGCCGCGTGTCACTTGAGACTCCGCCATTTTGCAAGGCGAACCGCCCGCGGCGGGAAAACTGACTTTGGCGCCAATTTCGATGCGGCCATGCTATCCAACCGCATCCGGATGATCAGAACTACTTATACGTGAGCCCTTAGTTAAAAACACTGCAATTTAGCCGGCTAACATCGCCACGGGTGTCATTATAAATTCCTTTAATTATACCATTTTTACTGCGCTTTATAGTAGCTTGCAAACTCATGGCGGGAACTCGCAGTTTATAATGCCATCGCGATGTTCTCAGCCTTGGCATGTTTATCTTGACCGTTTGAAATGCGCTTCGTTCCTTTTACATACATTATATTACACTAGGATGAATCTTTAACTGGGGCACTTAATGAAAATAATTAAAAAGTTACCTTTGGCAGGACATGTTGAAGGAGTGCGCCAGCTTTCCTTTTGGCGGCCATCTTGGATTTTTTGGCGGTTCACACACAGCACTTTTGTCTTTGGTTTCGTTAAATTAATTCTTCAGTAGTATTCAGTTCATGGACCCCATCTCAGAGTGACTAGAAACAAAATTTGATGATGCTTCGAATACGTTCCTTATGTTTTCCATTTAACTAAGATAAATATTGCAATAAATTACTATTTTATTTTAATTAAGAAGACTTTTAATTTTTAACGTAACGTCAGCTGCGTGACAAAAGTATTTTTTAGCACAGATGATGCAAAATTCTAAGGTCTCTATAATTAAAGTTGCAATTACCGTCAGGTGCCGCGTACTCGACTAAAGGATAACAGTTCGCATCGTTAAAATCGATAATTTATAATGGTTTCATGTTGCCTATGAAATCGATAAGCACTAAGTGAATAAATTATAAAAATAATCGATTATAATCATCGATATAAAATAATATAATAACACCTTGTATGAAAATTGCTGCGATTATAATTTGTCTTTATTTTTTAACCGAGACTACTGTGATATGGCTTTCAGTTCATCTTTTTATTTAGTTACCGTTTATAAGAGAAACTAATTCCACACGTCATATTTTAAAATTATTTACTGACAACTATCAGAAAATGATAGCTTACTACATTACAATCAACCGAGGAAAATAGGGACGGTGTAAGTCTTTCCTCAGACATAATACTCATATAATTCAGAATGTATGTAGTACGAAGATTTAAATGATCTTATAATCAAACGTTTTTAATAAAACCTAATACGCTTTTACTTTAAAGAGATGCTGTAGGTATATATTATGTAAAATGAAAAAATATACAAATTAAAATTAAGAATTATACTCATTGCTAACAAAACTTTTTAAATAGCAGTACGTGAAGGACTAAAGGCGCTCACACAGTGCGTTGGGTAAGGTCAGTACGAACACAGAATGCATTTGAAACAGCTATTTTCGAAAAGAGGCTACTTTTTACGGCGCATAGCGCACTCCCCTATTTGCACAATACTTTTCAATGAACTCAGCCCATTGTTTGCAACTCTTGGCTGTCAGTATTTTGTTGGAATAGAAATAGGGTGAATACGCGCAAATTACGGCTTTGAAATGACCATTAAAACTGTTGTAAAACCAGTTTGTTTGCTACCCTATTGCTCTGTAGAAAAAGTGATATCCCCTAAATAGTAATGAAATAGGACATTTTTGATTTCATATCAAAATAGAACATTTTTATCTATTTGTTTAAACACTTTCTACTGGTTTGAGTTATGATAGTTTTTAACAAATACAAGCATCTGTTTAACGTAAATGTACTTCCCGGAGTCAATTTTATTTTTTACTAATTGCTGATATAAAATCCAGTTGTTTACACTACTGTCTAAACAACTGGACTTTATATCAGGGAGATAGGGATTCAGACTCATAATCTTATTCACATAATTATATCTGTCGGAAGAATTGAAAAAGAAATTCATATGAATTCGTTGAAAAATACTGAATTCGTTGAAAATAAACAATATTTTATATTTGGCGGGGTGCGGTAGCTGGGGGCGGGGGCGGAGGTTTTGTTTAGCTTTAATATATGCGCCAGAGTGTCCGCACATTAAGTTTTTATTGGATAACTAGGTCAAATTTTAAGTCCCTATTATTTGTAGATATTCGGGTCCAGAATCGAGTACTGCATACCCTTCTTCAATATGTCCAGTCTTTTACCAATCAGCCTGTATAACGCCAAGATGATAAAATAATTGACTGCTTGCATGATGTAGTGATTTAAGTAGTCGTCTTGCCGCTGACACTGCGCCGAGTGTTGTGGATTCGATCCCCACACAAGACAAATACAATTGTGTAATCTACAAATAGTTGTATCGAGTCTGGGTGTTTTTTGTGTCTGTAGTTTGAATGTTTGTAAAGTCCCCGCGACAAAGGATATATTCTTAGAGCGGCAGTAGTTTA
This sequence comes from Catocala sponsa, assembly GCA_963564715.1. NCBI lineage: Eukaryota > Metazoa > Arthropoda > Insecta > Lepidoptera > Erebidae > Catocala > Catocala sponsa. The sequence continues at coordinate 14,680,788 of OY751348.1, read as the reverse complement.
TTAAAAATAAAAAGTCTGAGGCTAAATATCCACAGCTTTGGTAGAATTTTGTGGCAGCTGGCTGAAGTATAATCAGAGAATACGGCTAAACATCAAATTGATTACGAAACGACTGCTATGATATCACCAAAGACATTATAGGATGTAGACTACACTGTATTATTTGTTTATCTATCTATGTAACTCTTATAAATGCATATGCATGCATGCAGTCACAACTAAAAAGAAAACAAGCCAAAAAGTTCTATTGTTTCTGGACAAGGGCTACAAAAATATTTTAAAATACCCGGAATGTCGCAGAAACGCCGCGATTAATTAGCTAATCTAAGATTATTTTCCGACGATAGTCTTTAAACAAAAACAACAAACGACATAGACAACAAACAGATTTTCTATTTTATAAACTTGACATCAGTCTATTATGCAAGATAGCACCTGGGAAGCTAATGACAACTTGCCGCCTAACAAGTACCTAATGTGTAATCTATCATCATCTTTTCATGGAAGCCAGATAATAGGTGTGGCAAGACCTACAGTTTTCATACAGCCCCAGGAAATTTTATTTTATAGTAGGTAACTCATTTTATAAAAGACAAGTCATGGTTGCGGCGGCTTTGTCCGTCTTTAAACTTCATAACTCGCATAGAAAATACCACGAAAAACAACTCTTGATAGCATTACTAGTCTTCTGTGCTTTTTAGTAAGTTACGCATTAGTAGGAACAAGAACACCAAAAGGTACACAAAGCCTTTTTTAATAAAATGTATCAAGATTCCATTAATTCTTAATCCATTGACTACCAGGCCTGCAGAAACGGAAAGAGATCGCGCTTGCTTCTACTAAACTAATATTATTTATAAGTAAAACCCCGGCAATGTTAAACGGATCACCCATTTACACCCTTGCTTCTTTTCTAGAGTCTTTAATGAGATGTTTATTTAAAAAATCTAGAAACTCTTTTAATTGCAAAGGACATTTACAAGAGATTCGTAGAACAAATTGAAGAGAAAAAGTAATATGAACAATTTCGTCTTTTGAGGGTTGTGATGTCTACAATTTTCAACTTTGTGTCTTTATACACAATATGACTGGGTAGCATCTATAATATTCACGATTAACTAAACATTATAAGCTACTATGATTTTATGTTTTAACGGGTACGCCCGTGCTTTCCTTTCAAACTTTAGTTAATCAAGTTACTAAAGCGAAGAATTTTACACGAACTTAAAAGCGTTACTCATTTACGTCGTTGCCATTAAGCCATAATTTCTCTATTTTATAACCATATCCAGATAGTAAATAAGCAGCATTTCTATATGATTTACGTTGATTTCTGAATAAACAAAGTAAACGGCTAAAAGGAATAAATAATATTATATTAATGCCTACGTGCAGAAGAAATTACTTAAAAGTCCATTGCCTTTTATCCAATAAACTACAAAATCTATGTGTGAAATGGAGCCATGCTAGCTAAGGTTTTAATAGGATCTGAATTAACAACGGACAAAGATTGGACTGCGCTCCGAGCTCTTTCCAAGAATTATATCTGATATACCTTCACTTATATAAGTGAGGTACGCTCGTATAATTTTAAAGAGTTCTAGGTACACAGGAGAATATGGTAAAGATTAATAAAATACATGAAGTAGCTCCCTTAGATATAATTTAAAAAGATAGTATGTAGGAAAATTAGTTATTCAACAAACTTTTCGGTTAAAATACATGAATTAAATAAAAAAGTAATAAATTTGTGAGAGGTATATGACTAAACGAATATTCAGCTAAAAAAATACTAGGAGTGCAAAGTTACGATGAAGCTTTGAGCAGATTAAATCGCAAAGGCTCTCTCATTCTCATGCTGTGCGCGATAACAGTATAGGCCATTTTCCATCTGCAGGCACTGGGCTTACGTGCCTTATGCGATCTGTATCTCAGAGGGAAATTCTTTAAGTTGATGTCTGCTATTCTTATAATGCTCTAGTAACTATATTATATTTTGTTTAAGCTTGATTCCTTAAATAATTAAAATATATTTTCATGCATATACAATCTATTGTAACTTAATTTTAAGGTGTGTAGTATCATAAAGGCCTAGTCTACCAATTTGAAACAATCATGGATGATTACTAAAGAAAAGACTAAATTATCTGTTATTTGTATAACTCCATATAAAACCGGTCAATATAACGAGAGAAGCAATCTTCTACAAATATGTGTCGCCCACGTTCAGTTATATTATGATTTTGCTATTTCGACTTATAAACTGCAAGTCACAATGTATTTATTTTGGCCGGTGTAACGACATTTTGGATAGATTTGGATTCATCCTCTTATAAGCGTTCCCATTATTCTATGTATTTGGTGTTATAGGGAAAGAAAAGGAACAAACTGTTTAAATCCTATAGGATCATTTTACGCTGTCTTCTTATGTCATATGCTGTTTAAGTTATTGAGTCGCAGCGGCACACCGGCGGCCTGACACAATAGGTTTTTATTTCTGGCATATGTAATGTCTGGTATCTCGATTGACAGTTTAATTGATTCAAATACAAAAAAGCTATTGTGTAGAATTCGAAATGTACAGATATTATAATGTAAAATAACAAATATTATATAAAAACTACCTAGTTACATCGTCAGAACATTTGCGTAATCCGACAATAATTATGTAAATAAAAGAACTAAAGGCAAAATTACTGAAATTACACCGTCACGCATCATTAAGTTGATTGCCCATTCCATATGAAAAATAAATTCACATTGGCTCAATGCAAATTAGAATTGACCAACTATAATTATGTCAATAATATTGTTATTTAATTAAAACGATTAATGATTATATAAATTATTTAAAAAAAATATAGAATCGAAGTGACTTTATAAGAGGGAACCTACACACAACAGACAGATGAATATAATGTGATTAGAAAGATAACAATTGATCTACAGATATCGCAGTACACGTAAGCAATTGACAAAAGTAAACGAGCATGCTACTTAATAACCATGAATTATGCTATCGCTAAATGTGACCATTACACTACATATAATAACCATGCCACAAAAATCAATGACTATCGCAAATACTTTTTATTTTGATGCGTTAGACATTTCTCTTACATAAATCTTCTTTAATTTCATTGTTAAATAGTTCTATCCCACATTAATTTGTAAGGGATAAGAGGCTTTAAGTTTTACATGCTTATTATTCTAGGTGTCGTGTCACTTGGCTCGTCTTGCGCTTGTATTGTAAGTATATGTAGTGACACGGTGCGACACAAAACCGTAGATGGAAACCACTCAGTAGCTCGGTCACTGTACTGCTAGCTATTTTCTTTTTAGCGATAACAACAAGGCCACTTTAATAGCTTTGGGTACGGTGGTCCGTAACGTTTTTTATTAACTGCCTAGTTTGCGAATTAGCTTCCACCTTCACAATGCTGCGTAACTAAGTCGAAGTATAACTACTTACACATATTTAAAACAGGATACGGTTTAAAAACATTAGTTTTGTTGCTAATATATCTGCTAATATATAACAGATATTTTAGTTGTTTAAACTTTCAGAAATGATTACTTTTATCGTTTCAAACGCGTTTTATACCAGAAAATTGGCTTACTGCGTACAATACTACTTTACTAATTAGTCGGCAACCATATGCTATTTTATAGAGATGGTAGATAGTTTGGTAGGCACAACTTCACAATTTGACTATTGCAATGAATATTTTAACAAAGACATGTGTATTAAAACTTGTAATACAGTTGCAGTCTTTTGAAGCAACTGTTAGTTAATTGCCTTAAAACATGTTATTAATCAACGATGGACAATCAATATTTAAAGGCCATTTTGCTACGCGTTGGTGTGAGCGTCGGCCAACCGGCCCTTGCACGTTATTCCCGGCTAGTCGAATGTGAGGGGCTCATTACCCGAGTAACGGTCCTCCACTCTTATTGTCCCCACCCGTACTCAGTGGTTTGTACCTTTTTTTCATGAATATACTAATTAAAACCTACGGAGATGGCTGCGATAAAGGTTATCAATGCAAAAAGTGGTATGGGAATCCTTATACCAACTAGGGCTAATTTCTGAAATGCATTCTCATGCATTTCGACGAGCTAATAAAAGAAAGTATTTAAAGTAAGCAGTTTGATAAAATAACAATAATTATCCCTGATAACGGGTTTTCATGAAAATTCAATTCTTCTCTCTAAACGTATGAAAAATATGTACGAAAAGGCAATAAAAAAGTTGAACAGTTACTAGAGCAACATAACAGTGTGGGTAGTGTTATCAGCGAAGTAAGGACCGTGAACGATTTGATTAGTTCGACGCGCGCTTGCACTCCAAAATTACTTTCAAACTTCGCTGCGTTCTAACATTGGAACTTCTATACTTGTCTGTGAGCCTGGTATCGTTAGGTAAAATCATATCAGATAGCCCTAGTAAACTGGTAACTTGGTAAAAGTATTATCTAGTCTGTGTGTAAAATTGAATTTAATTGGCAAGATACATATGTATGTGGAAATAAAATACCATTATACATTTGAATATCAAACATTATAAATATTAGTAAAAATAAGTAGAGGTTAATGCATCAGTAAAAAACTATAATATGTATGTTACAAGTTGACAGGCATCATAAAAATCCTAGTATGGAAACTCGTGATAAAAACGAATTGCGTGGAATCAAGAAAAACCTTAGTAGGAAATTACTTAGAACAATCTAAGATTGCATCGGTACATAAGTGTCAGTTAGGCTAATAAATTCACTAAAACAATGCCCTGTCTTACTCAAACTGGCGTGACAAAGGAAACTTAGCGACACGAACCAGCGATGGACTAATTGCATTTTTTGCAGTCACCATGTACTAATGCCAAGGCTTACTTACTCATCGAGTTCCTATGTCCATTCCTGACGGTCTATGCAAACCTGCATTCGTGCAAAAACTAGTATGTCAAGATGATAAAACTTCGCGCGTAGACATCTAATTGCAACTTTTTTTATGGAAAATAGAAACATAATCGAAGCACAATGTGAAACCAACCTATTTCAGACACAAAAGTTAATATTCGGTGTTTAAAATTTGTAATGTTCTGTCTCAAATCGTTCGTGTTTCGCGAGGAAGTTGTGGATGGGCGCGACGCGCGTGTTCGCCCCTCAGAGTTTCAACGCACACTGGCACGGAGCCGTGGTCGAGGTGCGTTCGGTTCGCTCTGTCCGGCCGCCTGCCCCCATCGCCCCCTGTCCCCATACCGAAATGCATCAATGACACTCGAAACACACGCACATTCTGAACAGTGGGGACAATCGATAGGTAAAAAATGTTTGTCAATTCATTAGGTGCCCCAAGGCGTGCTTGCCTGTTGACGATAGCTCCCGCACAAGTTTGATCATAAAACTCATCTGACTCATTTGTTTTTAAAGTACCTCCTTCCATAAGAACTCAAGTTGTTTTAAACCATTCGTTGAGCGTCAAAAGTTCTTCATATGTATGACATCAATTCTATATTGTAAAACATTGTAGATTCATTTAGTAGTAAGTAATCTGTGTCAATATTGAAAAGCGTGAGGTAAATCTATGCCTAATGATTATTCAAGAGAACCTTTGATATAGCAAAAACGATAATAAACCGAAACTAGAGCATTATGTAGAAGGAGATAAGGTTTAAATTGACACTGTCTCATCATGACTATTTTACTTGACTCTAGCCTCTAGATGCCTAGCTTCATCTTAATTGGGAAAATCAATTTAACCAATGTTGCATGACTATAAACTGATAATAATGATGTAATTATACAATCAATACGCACACACTAACAGATACAATACATGTATAAACCCTTTATTGATTACATACATACATGCAAATAAAGGTTGTATGTTTGTGTTAATACGTGCATATATACGGGAGTGAGGTACCAGGTTTTCATGAAATACGAAGCGGTGGCTGTAGGTATGTGGGTATTTATATGGCGGAAAAATTTCAGGATAATTTTGACACACCGCTGTGTTGAATAAATATGCATTATAATTTTATTGTGCTATTTGAAATCGCTGATATTACAAAACTACTAGACGATTACGAGGATAATTTTTTCTATTATTGTTACTAAAACGCTGATAACCGTTGATTTTTTAATCGGAGCATCTCAGTGGATAAGACTTTGTCCACGACGACGGACTTAGTTTTCATATTCAGCTCTGCTTGTATAAACCTATAACGCATATGCGAATGCAGCAACAACTTGAGCACATTTGTTGCAATCCAGTAATAAAATATTGTGTTGCTGTAGTATCTAAGTTATACAATTTTTTGTTCTTTAGATAAAATTCACTTGAAAATCTGGATGTATTCCAAAAGCATTGGCCATACAAAGATACATGGACGACTAGTCTAATTCAATTTCGACACCAAGTAGGTTTTTTAGCCATCATATATTATATACAAATTAAATAAAAAAGATTTTTGTGCAATCGCGGGTAGTTTTTACTTTACCAATTCTTATGAGAAATTCGAATGGAATCTCCAGACCACTTTTAAAATGGCTTCTTCGCGGCATCTCGGAAATACATAACATTATAACTATACGATGCGATACTAGGAAGAAAATTTGTATAATTACCTAGTAGGTATACCTACTATTTTTCGAAGTATTGTACTAGTTCTATCTGCATTTGTATCTGGGGGCACGGTAGTGACCCCGCCAAGACGAGCCAAGCGAAGCGCAAGGGCACTACCTACCTTTTCTCGAAGCGCTTCGTCTTTTTTTTAAACCCTTATAACTTGGGTCTGGATTATACCAGATAAACAAAATTCTCGGGTACATGTTGTCAATAGCGGACTTATTAAACATATAAAATTTTAATTGCATAGCTCTTATACTTTAGATTTTATTGATATCTAAAAAACCCTGATTTCGTCACTGACTCACTGATGATCATCAAAATTCTTAGGGTATTTTCTAATGTCCTAGAAAGCTGAAATTTGGTATGTACGCTAGTATTAGTACACAAACAACAAACAAATTATAAAACTTGTAACTTTTATCCCCCAACCCCTTAAACTAGGGGATGGAAGTTTGTATGATACTTCCGCAATATTGACGCTAGAGGTCTGAAAATTGATATAAGGACTCCATGTTATTATACATAATAAAAATAAATAATGTAACTAATGTAATAAATGAACAGGGGATAGATAAAAAAAAATTGTCATAATCAAAATGGCCAAGCCACATATTTTGACTAAGGTGTAGAGTTTGTGAAGTTAGGCCTTGTAGAGTTAGGGCGTGTAGAGTTAGAAGCTTGGCTCTACATGAGATCTGATAACTTTCTGACAGTGCGAGTCATATGGTCTCGTCTTGGCAACATTTGATATGAAAATGATTTTAGTGGGATAAAAATATGTTTCGTAATTGTCCGTCACCGTTGTGCGAATATCAATTTAAGCATTTCGTATTCGAATATTCGAGAGTACAACAATGTGTTATAAAATTGTAATTTGTATAGTCAACCGTTATTCGAATAGGAATTATTATATATTATATTACACTATTCGCTATTGCTTCAATCATTTAAACTAGTATGAGATACTAATAATTATGTTCTTCATTTTAAAAACGTTTTGCAAAACTAGTAGGTAAGTTATATCCATTGATATATGACCTTTCAAGGAGCTTTCTTGTATCATACAAGAAAACTCCTTGATGTAACAATTAGAACAATACGCAATATTGGTAACTTTCAAGCGATCCAAGAATTGTGGCTTTTTTGTTATTGTCTATTCCGCAGATTTTATAGTAGTTCTTGCAATCTGTATACCTGAATGTTACTTTTGTGCAGCCAGCAATAAAATAAGCTCTAAGTTCAAATAATAAAATAATACCTTCCACTCTTTCCTTGCAACATGTTGATAACCTCTCGATCAATTACCAGGAAAACATAACAACATAAGAATTTAGCTCAAACTATTCAACACTCGATTCTGCTTACCTATTCTCGTAATATCGCGATAGCATGACCCGGGCAAGACGTGTGTCGGGTAAGACGCCGCATCTCTCACGTGTGTACGTATGTGTATATATACATACATAGATATATTTTGCACAACTGTACTATGTCGCAGGACGTAGAAGTAATTGAGACAATTGCAGAAATGCCTAATCTGTTCATTTGTGATAGGTATTTTAGATATTCATATTATCTTGAGGTACTAAGTACTTTGCATACACACATATGTAGTACTTAAGCATTCAGTAAATAAATATAATAGCATTATCTGAATACTCAATTATATAGAATCGCGCCTATTTTCTGGAAGGGTAGGTAGAGAGCACAGATTTCCACTTGGCATATCTTTCTGATTCTATTTAATCTCAACACGTTGCTATTAATACTTGTATCAGTACTTAGTACTTTTATAAGTCTATTTTGTCTTTTGAAATGATGACATTGGTTGATGACATTCATTTCATCATCGTCATTGGACGATGATGAAATGACTAAGTTTGTTAAAAATGTATGCCACTTTTAATCTTAAGTATTCTATTTACGCGGCATATCTATAAACACCTCCTTATATGATGATTGATGCTACTATACACCGCCTACGGAATTTCACTTCAAGAAGGATTAGCTTGCAAAGGATTGTTATATAGATAAATAGCATTTAATATGGTGTGAATATATTATTTGATTTCCTTTGTTTTAGATTTGAGGTAATGAGTGGTGGCAACATAAGCTTATCCTGTATGGCTTCTGTCTTCTTTATTCTGAATAAACATAATATTTAACAATCATTTCCACTTATACATACCATTTCCTCTTTAACGCTAAAGTAATTTATAATTGTCACTTGAGAACCTAGACTTTACTTAACGGAAGTAAAACTAGAATTGGATAAAAGAAAAAAAAAGCGATTACCAAAGCACCGGTAAATGATCGGTCACAGTTAAGCTAAAAGCATACTATATAAAATCGTGATTCGAATATTCAGTCATATCAATACTAAAATCGACATTCGAATGTAGGCTCGTACAATTATCAATCCATTCGATATCTTTTCATCCTTGCGGTCATAATAGCGGTTATCAAAACAGGAAACACCATTTTCATTATGAAACAAAGTTTAAACACACAGATTCCACCATATTTACGTCCAAACAAAGTATTTTAATACTTGCTAAAACCTATAATTCATTCATAGCCTTGGAGGTCGTAAAACTTGGGGCCTGCTACCCTCCCTATCCAAATACACTAAATATAAAGGGGATCATCCACTCCACACATATTCGCTTTTGAAATAATGCCTTGCATTGCCGACTGATGGTTAAGTGGAGATACGCCGTCAGTACTGAAATATTTGGGTTTTCATTACAGTTGTGATTTTGACGCCTTAAGCGTGGTAGATAGTTAAAGTTGTTAGCTTATAACTAGTCTTCTTGAACATAGAGTGAATGTGAGTGATCACGATGACGATACAATAGTACTGAAGATGATGCTATGAGTTCAAGACTTCTAGTTAAAATAGTAGAACGTATCAATGCGGTTACGCGAATGTCATCGAAAATCATATCGAATGATACAAGTATTGCGTAATTCCCTATTCGAATTTAGGTCATGCGTTATCGTTGATTAGTAACCGAATAACAATCGAATATTCGAATCGATGATAAGATATTCGTTATGTTAGGACACATCTTTTTATCCTTTCTATCTTATAAAAATATAACTGCATATAGTATTTACCTTTAGAATAAATATGCGTAAATATACAGGGTTATGACCATGTGTGCATGATTTTTTTTATAATTGAATACATCCTCAATTTTCGATGGTAAAATTCTCGAAACTTATCCATATATGTCAATATCTGCCACAAACTTCGGTAACGTACCCTGCAACACAGGCTTCGACCTTAATACAGGTATTATATGTATATATAGGCACACGTATAACCTAGATCTAGTACTCAATCTATAGTAATATAACACGTCACACGTCTTCAGTTGGAATGTAGACATCACTTTGAGGTGACAACTATGAGACTGCGCCAACTGTCTGAGCTGAACGGATAGCGCAGTCGTTTAGTTTATACGTCGTACGCTGAATGGTGTAGGTTCGCTTCGTACACGTGAAAATAAATGATGTGGCATACATAGTTGTTTTGAGTTTAACTATTCTTTATGTCCGTTGTTTTAATATTTGTTAGTCCTTAGTGTGAGATTGGTCTTTGATAAAAAATATAGTCAAATTAAATAAAACCAAGCTTTCTCTTGAGGTCCGATGTGATGTAATGTTATTACCGTTTCAATATACGTATCACTTTAAAACATTATGTTTTATATATGTGTTGATAACCATGGATTCTGGATAAGTCTTTAAAAGTTATAGATAAAAGTAACACGCTAATCTCAGGAACTACTGGTTTGAATTGAAAATTCTTTTAGAGTTAGATAGCCTATTTATCGAGGAAGGCTATAGACTATATAACATCACGCTACGACCCACAGGAACGGCGCAGTAACTATAAACGCGGGTGAAACCGCGGGCACATCTAGTCCTAAATAAAGGAAAATACTTTTTAATCTCAATTAAAGTCAAGATTCAGTCATATTGATTAAAACAAGCCTACCTGTCATTCTCACTACGCCATTAGGAAATAATAGACTACTAAAATCACAACCCTATCTGTAGTCACATAGAGTTCAATTCGCCACATATAGCGCATTGACTGTTAGTAAAATATCCACTAACTCAATACACCGTAATGGCTCTCAAAGTCAGCATCAACTTACATTTAAAACTAAGTTGCACTAACAGCATCCTATTCACAAACTACCCTAATTTGCAGTTTGCCCACAACACAAACAACAAACCGATCATAATAATTAACTACTAAACAGGTACATATAAGAAACGAGCTATTATCCTATTATGTACCTTATAGAGAAGAGAACAAGGTCTAATATGTAATGACGATCGTTTATTATAATGTCGGAGTGACGATTAGGCAGTAGCGTAGTGGGTCGAAGACATGCCAATGTGCGAAGGTCTCAAGTCGTTTACCGAACTTGCGTTCACGGTCTTATTACTGATCATAGAACATTATCATAAAATTGGCTTTTACCCTACCATATATGAGGTAAGCTCAATATTTGTACGTAGTTGTACCATGCGAGTTTGTTCGCGGGATGTGTAGATGAAGTATATAACGGCTTGATAAAGTCTTTGTTATTATGGAACTCTAGTACCTGACGACGATGCCAAACGCAACCAGATGCGTTGCATTTATTTTGTAAACTATGTTTCCACGTTTTTCATACGAAGGTGTACTATGGTGTAAAATGGATGCCAAAGTATACAAAGACTAGCTTTCACATTAAAACATTTTACATTATTCACAAGATAGAGCAGCTTAATCTTAGTACAATATCTATACAAAACGGTTATTAGTTATAGAATTACCATACATACAAACAAATAAAATTTAGGTTTTGTTAGTAAAAACAAGTAAGAAAAACACTACAAATTGTCAAAAATTATAAAAAGACGACTCCATGTAAGTACTAATTATCAAGGTAATTCGTATCGGATACCTTTACATTTTTTGTAAAATTGTTTAAGCTTGTTCATAATTATTATGGGTATGTTATAATGCCCTTTCGACTTTAACCCCTTTCTGATTAATTTTGTGAGTAGGTACCGATTATATGAATAAAAGTAAAGTGACTGTGCATACACAGTCATTCATGGTTTTCGTTGATTGTAATCTATACTAATATTATAAAGCTGAAGAATTTGTTTGTTTGTTTGTTTGAACGCGCGAATCTTAGGAACTACTGGTTCGATTTGAAAAATTCTTTTAGTGTTTCGATTTGAAAAATTCTTTTAGTGTTGGATTGCCTATTTATCGAGGAAGGCTAAAGGCTATATAACATCACGCTACGACCCAAGGGGGCGGCGCAGTAATGATAAACGCGGGTGAATCCGCGGGAACATCTAATTATTTATAATTACAATCCCTTTGATTATTTGTAGTATTTATTGTCATTATACGTATTATAAGGTGAACATTTGGGTAAGGACGTTGCGTACAGCAGATTCGATTCATATATAATAGAAATATTTTAATCAATAATTGCTTTTTAAGATATTTTTCATAAGATTTTCAAGAGGTTTTCCGAAAGCGTTCTCGTAGCCTTTCGGAAAATCTCTTTAAGATTCAGGACTGTTACAAATCATTAATTAAGCGAATGAGCAATGATCTATGATTATGATGATCTATGATGATGATGATTACCCATTCGTTTCTTAAATAAATCATTTTTAATGTAGTTTCCTAAAACCTTAGCTGAAGGGTAGCGGTATATCTAAAATGTAGGAAAAGCAGGAAATCGCGAGTATCAGTTGAAGGTCTGTTTCGAAATATCCACCTTATTAATATTTAAAAAAAGAATCAACCCTATTTTGTATAGAAACCTCACCTCCCATAATTTTTGTTATTATTTATCTAGTCACTTTATTTGAAAAGGTCAAGCTGTCAACCTCCAGACAAAAAATTGTACACCGCCCTATAAACAGGGGTACCAGGGTGACATAACCGCGTGGCAGTTAATTAGTACCGGAGGGCGCGGCGAGACAGGCGCGGGCGCGGGCGCGGCGCGCGTTTAGAGGAAATTGTCGTTTTTATACGGTTTCCACCCTGTCCCCGCCACCCGAACCCTCCGACATTCGAATAATGAAACAACATAGTTACCTTCATCTTATAACTCCTATACGCACATGTCGCCCTTGTAATAAAGAGAAATTAATATCTTGAGGTTAGAATCGCCTCCCTGTAAGCACGGTAAGCGCCCGTAAGCGAAGGCCGGACACAAAGGTTGGCTTGGTTACGACTGCTGTCTGTATACGTCAAAATTTTGATAACATAAAGCAATAAACTTTCTTTGGAGTATAAAGCTTTAAACGAAGGAAAAATATTACAATGTTAAATTCCAAGTTACTTACTTATTAAGAGCAAATAATAATGAATAACCTTTCAAAACATATAAATAATATGTCGTAGTTAAACCTACATCGTTATAATACCATCATTTCAAATATTATAAAAGAGTTACAAACCACAGGTAATGCCTATAACTATAATACTACAGATATAATTGAAGGGTGTTTTGGAAAAACAACCAATGCCACATTTTTTGAAAAATTTGTTTTTTAGCTCTACGGATTCTTCAGGGTTCGTATTATAATCTGTCATTGAGAGAAATTGCGAAAACAGCCCACGTTCATATAAAATTTAGCTCCAAAGTTATTGTTTCTGGAAGTACAACCAATGTCCATAATTTTCTGGCAAAAAGAACCAAAGCCCGTGGAAACGGCTGTCTTAAAAAAAAACAGCGTCTCGCTTGACAGTAGTTGTCATTATAGATTATTTATACTACAATATATATTTTCATGTACTTAAATTAATTAAAAGTTCAAAAGTAGTCATTTTTCCAAGATATCCATTTTATGAAGTTTTATTAATTTCCTGTAAAATTTGATCAAAGTGACATTGGTTGTTTTTCCAAAACACCCTTCAATTACTATTCAATTATTATTTTATTTATTACAGACCTACATTATATAAATGCAGAATGGACACTCTTAACAATAAACACACATTCATACATGTTGATAATTGTATTACTACTATTTAGTAGATACTGATTTTAACCCTTTCGCTGTCCCGTGATAGACACAATAGAAAATCTATTGTTATATAGGTATCATATGTGATTCATCGGACAGGGAACCTGTTAATAATGTATATTCACTTCATCAGATCTATGTAAGTGTATACGTAAACAGAATTAATTATCAAGTACTACGAATGATGTAAAACCTGTTCTCGACGTTTTATTTCAATGTACAAAAGAATAACTCCTAATGCTTTCCCTGCAGCACGCTCGGTACAGGATGATAGCGAATTCGCTCCCCATTTTTCCTTCCGAAATAATTTAACAAGAAACGCCATATGTAAAATGTTTACGTTACCAAAGAAAACTTTCTTATAAGCTAAAGATATTCCATTAGACATAAAAGAATACAAAATTGTTATAACCTTTGATATAAATAAGGGAACAAAAGTAATAAACACTTGCAAAAAAGAACTAGGACATTGCGTACCGCATTTTTTCTCGGCTAATTTCCGTTTATTACCGAGCCTTCAAACATTTTATTGACCGTTTGAAACGCCAGACTAATAAATGAGCGAAGCCATCGTCTAAACATTGTATATAAGTACCAGGGCACCATAGCCACATCAGATATAGTCTCGTTCCGTCGGCATAATGCGACCGCCGCCGCCGGCCCCGATCGTAACACTCTAGCACAGCTAAAACCGGGCGATTCGGTTTTATACACACCCCCTATAAAAGCAAAAGGACCGGGTATGGTCCCGGGATAAGTGGGGGCCTGTATCTTTATATCTGCCCCCCTTGCGGCCCCCACTAGGGCATTATGACCGGGGGGTTCTTTGGACAGCTAAAAGAAATATCCGGTTGCCTTACCCGTCCAGTGGCGAGCAGCCGGTAATTCTTCTTCCAGTATTACTTTGCTTATTTACGAAGTAGTTAATCGCACCTCCCGCGGGTCGCTACCGCCCTAGTAGCACGGACGTACGACGGTGTTCACATCTTAATTAAATGAAAATAACGTCAATGAATCTATACATTTTTTGTTTTAAATTGATAAATGCACCTTACAGTAGGTAAAACTGTTTAAATTATGATGTTAAATAATTATTTGAGTTGCATTCGTCAATACAGACAAACTTTTATTCGTTAATATAAACAAAGTACTTAAGTAAGCATTATTATTCTATTGTTTTAAAGCCGAAAACGATTATTACCAAATGTACATTAAGGGTACCTAACCCAATCTTAACTTGGGCGATCGTAAACTCGAGATAGCTTTGCTTTCTCTCACCCCAGGCTGTAGGCATTTCGAAAATAATAAAAAACCCTTTTCCCTTTTAGCCGCAGTTTATATTCTATCATAAAACTCATTTAATATCTTATTATAATTTATGAAAAGTAGTAACTAACTCTCTGCTGAATGTCGAGGCATAATGCACTATAGTAGACTTGCTAGATTTATATCATAAATTAAATATATGTATTCGTTGTCAATATTGTAAAGAGTATTGTTAGTTACTAGGTTACACCGGCGGTTTCGCCCGCGGGTATCTCACGGAAAAGCAGAGTTTAGGAAATGCATTATCGGGATAATACTATCATTATGTTTCCGGACATGATCTATTTCTGTGCCAAGTTGCATCTAATTGCGTACAACAGTCACAAACTTACATTATATTTATTAGTAAGATTCCTATAAAATAGCTGATGAAAATTCAGTATAATGAAATTACACATATGCCGAACGCTTTCGCAACATTCAGGTATGATAGATAATTTCCTAATAATATAAATATCAATGTTTGAGAAGATGTTCGGATGTTTGTTACTCAATCACGTGTAGACCATTGAACGGATAACAATAAGACTTGGCAAACAGATAAACTACATTTACGATACTTTTATCCCGGTAATGTATTCCCATGGGATAATAGTTCATTATCGTCATTCAACGCGTTTGAAGCAGCGGGCACAGCTAATAATATAATGTTGTATTGTTCCATTTTTACATATTTTACCTACTTTAAAATAAAATTTGTGTCCAAATTATTTACTAACTCTTATCAGTTTATCACCCAATTTCGCGTATAACTTCTCAAAGTCATACATAATTAACACGCAAAAGTGATTACTTAAAGAACCCCTTAAAAATATAACAATGATGTAGTTTCATTCCACACCTACTGAAATCACGCCCGCAGCCCCGAAATAAACATTACGCCTAGTACTATACGATCACGCAACGCTATCCTTGTTTATACCTCCTACGGCTCTTGCTACCCTGGTGTTATCGTCGCCCTTAACGCCTGGTCATTTCTGCGGATTCCTACTATAATTTCGGTTTAAATGATACCTCCTTTCGGATCTGCGCTGTTGATATTGGGCAATTTGGTATTATTCCTAGTATTACTTGACAATGCAACAATTACGTGCAGTATTTCTATTTCGGTCGCACAGCGTTAGAAGTTGCTTAAATAAATGAAAAGGAAAAATATGGTATTTTATTATGTTATAAATGGTCTTGCGATGTTTTTATCAGTAAATAAGTTTCATATAAGTATTTCTATAACAAGAAATATTTATTTAATGAGAAATCTTTATTATAGTGATTGTGCCCATATTTATATTTGTTAATTTAACATAATCAACAGAAAATATGTCATTACAATATTCAGAATAACAAGCAGACAGAACTACGACATGTATGTTTGATGACGAGTCAATATCTGTACTAATATCTATACTAATATTATAAAACTGAAGAGTTTGTTTGTTTGTTTATTTGACCGCGCTAATCTCAGGAACTACGGGTTCGATTTGAAAAATTATTTTAGTATTGGATAGCCTATTTATCGAGGAAGGCTATAGGCTATACAACATCACGCTGCAACCCACGAGGGCGGCGCAGTAACGATAAACGCGGGTGAAACCGCGGGAACATCTAGTAATTAATAAAAAATAAAGAGGCCTTTATTTACCCATTAGTTTGTAAGAAACTATCTACAAAAAATACAAAACTGTATTTGAAAGAAAGATTATTATTAATTGCATAGTAACCATCAAAACGCCTAATGAAGTTCTGGTATCAAAACTTTTTACTATGTGCAAAACGCTATTTTGTTCATTGAAAAATCAAGCAGTGAAAACGTAGCTGCACTGAAAACAAACAGTAAAATTGTATTATTTTGTATTTATTATAAGCACAACGTTACTTTAAAACAAAATAAAAGTAAAGTGAGAATTTTAAATAATCTTATAAGTCGCACGTTGATGTCTTTTATTTGACACTGCTCTTGAGAAAAGTCTTCTTACTATTTGTAGGAGCTCTGTGCTTAGAGGCCGGCACATTATTCACTTTTGTGAAATTCGTTCACTATTTTTCGTTACGATAAACTTTTTAGAATATTATTTACCGTATCTTACAAAATTGCAAAAACTTATTTGTGAATTGATATGTTTAAACTGCGTCCTTTTTTTATTCAATTTATAGTTATTATGAATTAATTAGTTAATGTTAACTCTGTAATAGTAATTGTCACAGATAATATTGCAAATTCTATAAATGTTTTATAGAAAATATTGACTATTTAATACACAATATTTTGTAAGTTTCTTACAAAATCTTACATTACTTGCCGTGTGTAATGAAAATACGTTAGATAAATAAAATACACACTTATATCACACGACATATCAGAAAAATAGTTAAAGAACCTCGCTACTAGGAGACCAGAAAATTTCAAAGATATCGCCAACTCGTAATCGGGGACGTGGGCCAACTTGAATTTTGGGGTTTTCCCCGCTAAAGTTGGGCTCAAAGACGTCCTCAAAGCCCCGCAGTGGGTGGGCCGGGTACCAGGGGGGCATGACGCGGGTGGTTTTGGGGTATCAAAGTTTACCCCCGTGGCGCGCGGAGGCTATACTTCGTGTAGGAGGGTACAGCCTCTGCTACTTTGTTCGCCTTTTGGCTCGTGACAGTGGCACTTAAGGGAGGTACACACAGTCGCAGCGCTATATTAAAGTAGTATAATCCTTAGTAAGTTGGCGGGCGCTTACGACTGACTTGGCAAAGTTCGTTTGTAATCTCACAGTCGAAATGTCAAATATACGATAATATCTTGTGGACAGAGTGAATTAAAGTGTTGTCAAGCTCGCCACACGTCATGTTATTTTCCCTAAAATGCGGCTATATAAGTTGGAAAGTGATTTCTTAAGTTAGGCCCGTTGTCCTAACTAGTCCTAACTTATATTGCAGATGCGAAAGTGTGTTTGTTTATTGTTCGTACTTTCTTGTCGGAAAAGTAAGGTTTAACGACGTGGGTTTTATGCTGTATTAGTTGTGAACACGCTTAGAAACATAACTATCCACCGTAATTCGTATAGGAAAATTAGTTAAGAATGAGACTTCATATCTTTTTCTTGTTTCTTTCAGAATCAACTCTACACTTACCCAAAATGACTTGGCTTAATTCTAAAACCGAAACAAGATCAGCAGGTGTGCTAAGACTTTTTCAAACTGGCATTGCTTATGCCTACATGTCATCGCTAGTAACTTTATGCTAGCCTAATACCAATAAATACATAAAATATAAAAATGTTTGCCACAAACGCGAGGAGCAAGGTATTAATTATAGCATCGGTGAATCTTAAAGAATATAGAGTAACAATAGTAGTTTTTACACACTAGCAGGAATCGAGAGCCAGTGACGTGTGTGTCTTCAGAATAAAGTAAATGGAAGAGCAATATATCTTACACGTTGTTTATTTTTGAGAGGTAGGCGGAGACTACGGATTTCTACTTGCTACGATCCTGACACATTCCTCTGGGAAACAGGCGTGAATATATGTAAATATGTTTATTTTCTTAATTCAATTAGCTACAAGTATTAAAGCACACTCGAGCACACAAAAGCATAATAGTTTCTTTTATATTTTATTTTTAAAAACACTAGTTATAATGTCTATTTCACAATAATTCAAACAACGGCACACAACATTTTGTGCATCACACAATTTTTGTTCCCTTGGATCGAACCCACAACTCGGCTCAGTGGCAGTGGCTAGGTGACCAATTAAACTACTACGCCAACCGTGCAGTCGCACATTGATATCAATAAATTATTTTAGTCAAGGTTGGCTTTTGGATCTAATTAAGGTTCCTTGGGGGAGGCCTATGTCTAGCAGTGAACGTCTTTCGGCTGAGATGATGATGAAAGGTTCTGACCACATAGATGACTATTTTAATAGGGGTAGTATTTAACTGCACAGCAAAAAAATACTAATTGCGCAGCAAAAAAAGCTAATTGATCAGCAACTCATGGCCAGCAAACTTTAAAGAGATCAAACTAAGTCGACGGAGCCCCGCGAAGCGGGGCTCCTATTTTTGGGTGGGTTTAAAAAAAGGAACCTAAGATAACCTAACACTTCCGAGACGGAATGCAATGATTTGAGGCGTATATATGCTCGTTATGCTGTGCAATATTTGCTGACCAATTAGTATTTTTGTTGATCATTATATTTAATCCCTTTTAATAGGAACGCCATTTGTAACGGTACCATATAATTTATACAACATTTATATCGACATAATTTTTTTTTTCGTACGACTAAGATGGCAAACAAGCATATAGCCCACCTGATGGTAAGTGGTCACCGTAGCCTATGGACGTCTGTAACACCAGAGAAATCACTTGCACGTTGCCGACCCTTTAGGAAAGGAAGTGGGAAGGAGAAGGAGCGGGAAAATGGAAAGAGGGTGATTGGGTCTCCTTAATATTTCCAGAATTTTTATTTATTTATTTATTTATAGTTAATTAAAACGACAAAGTCAGTTACATTAATTAACATAGAATATCTAAATACAATCTAAAAACTTATATCTAACATAATTTAAACATACAGACAAATAAAATATAACAAATAAAAAGAAACAAAATTTAACACAATATCGTTAAAAAACAATTAACATATATACTCTTAAAGTTACAATCCACTAATAAGGAACAGAAGATATCCTGTCATACCTCTTCTCGCAGAAAATCAGACATTCTCTCAAAATCTTCTTCCATTCATCCGCAAACAAATCGCACTCAGGGCTAGCACCCAAGAGAGCGTTGAGCGCCTCCAGAGAGCGACAAACTGGGGACTCTGCCCTGGCAACTGTACGACAGGCCGGTCGAGCAAATAATTTATGTCGACAGCTTTGACGGAAGGCAAGATATCGGTCAGGCACATACAACCTACATAGCAAGTTATGAAGTTTCAGACATTTGACTCGCCCTCGAAGGATTTTACAGGCCATAGTGAGCTGTGTTAGTCCTCTTCTAACCTCCAAAGAATTAAAACCCAATATCCCTAGGAGGTAGTTTGTCGGGTACATATAGGGAAAGTAATAATACATCCTTTTGTGGAGATACCTAAGAAAAGTCTTTTGCACCTTTTCAATAATTAAGGCATGAGTTGACGTGTAGGGATTCCAAATACATGAACTACTCTCGAGTTTGCTTCTGACAAGGCTGGTATAAAGAAGTTTGATCACATTCGGGTTATGGAAGTTACTTGAGTTCCGCAAAACAAAACCTAGTCGTCCATAAGATGACTTAGCGGTAACAGAAACGTGATCCTTAAATGTAAGACTACTGTCAAAAGTTACCCCTAAATCTTTGATGTTCATTACGCGTATTATGTCATTCCCACCCAAAGTGTATGTATGATTAACCGGATGTAACTTTCTACTGTAAGTCATAACGAAGCATTTATTCACGTTGAAAAGCAGCTTGTTCTTGGTACTCCATTGAAAGAGCGCATCAACATCCCGTTGCAAATCCATACAGTCTCGAGAAGTCTTGATTTCGAGAGCTATTTTAAGGTCGTCTGCGTATAAAAGGCATTTCGCACTTTTAACCTCATTAATAAGGTCGTTAATCATAATGAGAAACAAAAGAGGGCCTAGCACTGATCCCTGGCTCACACCTGACCGAGTGTTGTAAGGCTCAGAGTCGAAACAACCATGCCTTACAAATTGTCTACGGTCCCGCAAGTAGTCGGCGAAGAAGTAGAGCAAGCTTGGCGTGAAGCCCATATTAGCCAACTTTGTTAACAAAACGTCATTATCGACTCTATCAAAAGCCCTACAGAAGTCAAAATAGAGGACATCAACTTGCCCACCCATATCCAAGCATCTCGACACGTAGTCGGTATGGATCAATAGATTGGTATCAACAGAGCGACCTGATCGGAAACCGTGTTGAGCGTCAGAAAGATAAACATCTATTTGTTGATAAATAATCGAGTGGAGCACGTGTTCGAAAAGTTTGCCAATGGTAGGAAGGATGGCAATTGGTCTATGATCCACTACGGATGTCTTGTCTGTTGTCTTTGGGATGGGTATGACACGTGATAATTTCCACTGTTTGGGATAAACACCTGTTCTAAGTTCCAAATTGAAAATGTGGCAAAGCGGGGTAGCAAAAGCATCCTTGCATCCCTTAAGCACATATGCGGGCACGTTATCAGGCCCGATTGCACTACCCGGTTTTAATTTTTCGATCGCTTTTAATACGTTCGGTACTGTTATGACGGGTAACGAGATATAGCCGCCCTCAATATACAAATTTAAGTTACTCGGATCTAATGTAGGTACATCTGGCAAGAAGACTGAGGCAAAGTACTGGGCAAATGCATCGGCAGCTTGGGCCCCTGAATAGGTCACGCCGTTAAG
Organism: Catocala sponsa; assembly: GCA_963564715.1. NCBI lineage: Eukaryota > Metazoa > Arthropoda > Insecta > Lepidoptera > Erebidae > Catocala > Catocala sponsa. Next base: position 14,659,383 of record OY751348.1, on the reverse strand, counting down.
AGTAACATTTGGCTCAAAACCACCCTTCGACCGCAGGCTCTGTATGTGCTGCCAAAACTGCAAAGGATTTTTCCTAATATTGTTTTCAATAGTGATGGTGTATGACGTATAAGCGACCTTAATTTGATATTTTAAATTCCGACGCAGAGTATCAAACTCTGTGTACATGAATTCGCAACGTGTACGTTGCCACTGTTTGTGTAATTTACGTTTACGTTGTATACTTTGAATAAGTTCTCTGTCAAACCAAACAGGGTATCGCCTAGATCTGGAAGTAAGTCTCTTTTTCTTGGGGACCGAAGAATCGAAGATATTATACACGATTGTGTAAAACATATCGGTGGCGGTACATGCGTCACTACAATTAAGAAGATCCTGCCAGCGAGCTGACCTAAACTGCTCATACAGAGACGCAAAGTCCGCCTTATAGAAATTCCAGTCCCTGCTCTCATCAATGTTACTAGGATCTACCATATCAATGCGTTTAGGTTTGATAGCGTTTACCGTAACATGAAGTGGAGGATGATATAAATCAATTGGCACTAACTCTGATCCTATTATATGCTCACAGGTGACATCAACGCCCTCTCGAGTTAGAACCACGTCTAACTTACTTCCTCGGAAATTCATCACCTCATTCCTCTCAGAAAGATTACAGAAGTTTAAAAAATAGCAGTAATACTGATTAATATTTAGTGATGCACTTTTTAGATTGAGGTCACCAAAAATTATAATAATACCATTTAAATTTGCAATTATGCTCTCAACTTTACAGAACCACGCCATGTAATCATCGTCTGTAGCGGAAGGCTTGATATATACTACACAAACATTTATAGTACGGCCATATATATGAAGGGTAGCCCATAAATCCTCACCAAAATCAGTCTCAAATTCACGTCGTCTTCTCAAAACGGCCCCAGGGCTTGCAGCAAGCAGCACACCACCTCCTAGTGTTGCTCTGTCTCGCCGTAGTATGTTCCAGCTTCCCCCTGACACCTCCGAGTCCTCAACTGATTCATCAAGATAGGTTTCGGTCACAGCTACAAGATCATAATATACATAATACGATATTATATTCACCAGCAGCATTATGCAGCGAAAGCCTTTTGGGAGAACGTTGGACTGCCACGCAGAGATCTGGAGTTCGATTTCAAGGCACACGTCTATGATTTTTTTAATGTTATGTGCGTATTAAATAGTTAATTATCGCTCACTTTAATGTATCAAATGGAAGACCTCATACCCAGCGGTATTCACCAAAATAGGCCATCATAGCCTAGTCAACAACTGCTTTTTTGGTCAACTTTATTCAGCAGTCTCGGAAAAATATGAATGAGGTGTCATTCGATTGACCAAAAAAGCACTTGTTGACTAGACTAATCAAGGCAGCTATAACTGTTAAAAAGCATATATTGTATTTGCCTTATACTAAAAATATCCTTGATTAACAATAAGCCACGTTTATTTATGTTCAATCGATAATTTCTAAACATACCGCGATCATTCACATCGATTATTGAAAATGAAAACGATCCATCGATACAAGAATGGCACTCTAGAGTAATCACAGCGCGGACATAATTACAATAATATATTTAAAATATTAATGAGTAAACAAGGGTGATAATATATAATATACTGATGGGACAGCCAAGGATATAACTCCATAAACATTTGTCAGATTTTGAATAGCTTTATCATAAACATTTTTCATTTATACATTTCTGTAACAAAAAAACTGTATATTAAATGTATAGCAATTTATGTAGTCGACTGTACCGAAATAGCATATTTTTATATGTACTAGCGGTCGCCTAGTGCTCGAAATTCGACCAAAGTTTGCCTGTAAGATATTACTGATATATGTCATTATATATCTATACTAATATTATAAAGCTGAAGAGTTTGTTTGTTTGTTTGCTTGAACGCGCTAATCTCAGGAACTACTGGTCTGATTTAAAAAATTCTTTCAGTGTTAGATAGCCCATTTATCGAGGAAGGCTATAGGCTATATATCATCACGCTAAGATCAATAGGAGCTGAGCACCAATGAAGAATGTTTCAAAATCGGAGGGTATTTTTTCCTTTTGAAAGCTTCCGCTGCGTGCGCTGTGTAAACAGTTAAAGTTTCGCAAAAATCATGTATGACAGAATTGTTCCCCTTTAAAAGTTCTAAAAAAAAGTCCGCGACAGCATATGTCTATCTTTTAAGGTTGGCTCACTATAACCATTTTTATGCTAACGAAATTTGTTCTAAAATAATGCATTATTTGCGAAGGTATTATTATAAACATGATATTAATCCTTATCCAAATAAATACGTTATTCATCACAAGTATTTAATTTAAAACAAAATTGCCGTTTACATCATTCGATTTCAATGAATATCTTAGGAGATATCGCAGTTTTAAAATAACATTGCAGCAAAATAATTACCCATTACAGACATAGTACAAACGATGATTCTCCTGGTTTATTCTGCGTGATTACTACTGGTTCGATTTGAAAAATTCTTTTAGTGTTGGATAGCCTATTTATCGAGGAAGGCTATAGGCTATATAACATCACGCTACGACCCACGGGGGCGGCGCAGTAACGATAAAAACGTTACATAAATCCTTATCCAAATAAATACGTTATTCATCACAAGTATTTAATTTAAAACAAAATTGCCCTTTGCATCATTCGATTTCAATGAATATCTTAGGTGATATCGCAGTTTTAAAATAACATTGCAGCAAAATAATTACCCATTACAGACATGGTACAAACGATGTTTCTCCTGGTTTATTCTGCGTGATTACTACTGGTTCGATTTGAAAAATTCTTTTAGTGTTGGATAGCATATTTATCGAGGAAGGCTATAGGCTATATAACATCACGCTACGACCCACGGGGGCGGCGCAGTAACGATAAACGCGGGTGAAACCGCGGGAACATCTAGTTGATATATGTAACCATAGTTACGCGCCTGACTGCGTGTGTCAAATGCATGGTTGTGTGCGTGTAGTGTTTTTTCATTAATTTATTGTGTTTCTAATGCATATTTTATATAAATGGAACGCGCTCTAATGGTGAACTGGAACGCGCTCTAAGCTCATTACAACGTTTTTTAGTTCTGATAAAAGTAATTTTATATTTTTGGTATAAACAGTGGAAATTGGACATTCAAAACGCAAACAAATTTAAGTGTAACTAAAACGTAATTAAATAATCTTATATTTCTAAGTGTAAACTAAGTTAATGAATAGTAAACTAACAATAAAATCTGATGAACAAAAACATTTTAAAAGTGCAAGTTATCTCAGTCACCAACCAGTGCACCGAATTCTCGCGGTTACGCGCACTACATAACCGTGAAAATCGTGTGAACGTGCCATAGTGTCGGACTGCAATCACCGCTGCCAACATTTCAAAACAATCGGCGCAAGCGTTCCAGTGCTACAATTATAACCTGACTTTCGATATCACGTTGACATCGTAATATTGTCGCTATCTCAGTTGCCCATCTGTACTGGATGCCGAAATAAAATCGAAGACGTTAAAATCGACTGTTCGAAATGTGGTGGCGTGTATGATTTGTTTTGCGCCAACGTCACTATAGAGACGCTGGAGAACTCTAACGCCGAGTTTCTATCAACTTGGCTGTGTCTAGACTGTCGTTCAAAACTACCCAAGGGCGACAACTCTAACACTCCTGTGCGACTGGTGCCGCGTAGTGCTCATCCTTACGAAGGAACCTCACAAACCATTGGCATTCCAACAATCGTATCTCCCGAGGGTTTTGAAAATGTCACAACCTTTCGAGGCGGCGCCCGCCGAGGCCGTTAAGCAACTGAAAGCCATACACTTGACAGCATCTGAGCTATCATAAGGGAAGAATTACAAAAGGTATTTGACGAAAGACTCCCGTGTATTATTAGTCAACTGCTTGATAATCACCATGCCAATGACAAAGTCTTTCAAGCAATTGAAACATTGAGCGACGGAATGAGCATTGTTAAGAAGAAGCTGGAATCATTAAATGCGGATGTAACTACAAGAAGTATAGTCTCAAGGGCACCTGTAAATGCTGCAAAGCGTGTTGAAAGGATTGGCGGAAATAATCAGGTTTCGTCTCTTCATGGTCCAATATTGGCAGTGACTCCTAATTCAGTGCCAGCTGAAAATATTATCATCACCCTTCCTAAGGCTGTACTAGAAAAAACTACACAGAGTGAACGTGCATCATCGGTGCCCATTGACGTCACTGTAACGCCACAGCCTCAGATGAAAGTTGCTACTCAGGAACCGCAAGTACTCAAACCCATTGTCTCCTCGCCAGTGTATGTCGCTGCTGACAATGTGGGCGATATGGGTCCTGTGGATAAATGCTCTGCAAACGATTTTACGGAAGTTCGACACAGTAGGCGCTCACGACTTTCGCACGGATCTGTGTTGCGTGGTACTGCTGCACCTGGTACTACCAAGTTAGAGGCCTCGGAAAGATGGAGATATCTTCACCTCTTTTATGTGAAGCAGGGTACATCTGATAGCCAGGTACTTGAGCATCTCATTTCTATTTGTGGAAGCGACGTCTGCACTGTTGATGTACTTAAAGCTCGTGGGCATTATGCATCGTTTAAGCTGGGTGTGCCTTCTACATGGGCTGACCAGGTTATGGCGGCGAAAAACTGGGCTGAAGATATATGTGTAAAACCATGGCGTCGGAATTTTCGTCCCAAAAATGAGGATCCACAGTAAGCCTTCAGGCCGTCTTACAGCACCTAACACTGGTAAATCTATTGGCCACCTGCGTATTTTGTATCAAAATGTACGTGGATTAAAAACTAAGCTATCTACATGGAGATCGAGTCTGATGCTTACCGATCATGATCTAGTCGCTGTAACAGAAACTAATCTTGATAACTCAGTTGATGATTCAGAGATGTCAAACGGAGATTGGAGCTTTCTACGCAGAGACAGAGGAACTGCAGGTGGCGGCGTTTTGCTCGCGGCGCGCCCTAGTGCTACCTTGAGGAGGCGAAACGACCTTGAAACTGATAATGGCGAAGATATGTGGGCTACTCTTACCGTAAACGGCCTAAATCTAAATGTCTGTGTTATCTACATCAAGCCCACTGCGACTGACGGAGATTACATGGCTTGGTTTTGTAAAGTTGAAACCTTCATTTCAAACCTGAAAGGTATTGTTTTAATTTTAGGAGACCTTAATTTGAGGAGTGCATCTGTTAATATTAACAATTACTACTGTTATTTTTTAAGCTTTTGTAATTTGGTTGAGACGAATGAGGTTATGAATATGCGTGGAAGTAAGTTAGATGTAGTGTTGGCAAGGGAGGACGTTAATGTGACCTGTGAGCATGCTGTGGGATCGGAATTAGTATCAATTGACTTATATCATCCTACACTAGATGTTACAGTGCCCATTTTCATACCTAAATGCTCTAAAAAGTTGTAATATTGATAAAAGCAAGGATTGGAACTTCAGCAAAGCAGACTTCCTGTCTCTTTATAAACTAATTGAGTTAGCCAGTTGGCATGACGTTCTCGCCTGCAATGATGCAAGCACAGCTGTTGATATGTTTTACACAATCATGTATAATATATTTAACTTCTCGGTACCGATGAAAAAAAGATTAACGTCCCGAAACAGGCGATACCCTGTGTGGTTTACTAATGACTTAATCCAGGATACCCAACGTAAAAGCAAACTACATCAGAAATGGAAAGCCTCACATTGTCTAGTCACATATAAAGTGTTTGATGCCTTGCGTTGTGATTTAAAAATTAAAACCAGGCAGGCCTATAAGTCATACTGCTGTACATTGGAAAATAATTTAAAAAAGAATCAACTGCAGTTTTGGTAGCACATACGAAGCCTGCGATCCAAAGGTGGATTTGAGCCAAATGTTATATATAATGGGGTGACCTGTTCGGGGGTTAAGGCTGCTGAAGCATTTGCCCAATACTTTGCCTCTGTTTTCTTGTCTGATACACCTAAATTGGATCCATATAATATAAACTTTAGTACTGGAGGAGGTAATATTCCCCTTCCCGTTATAACAGTTCAGGACGTAGTAAAGGCTATTGGCAAGCTCAAATCTGGTAACTCAATAGGTCCTGACAGTATTCCCGCTTACATCCTTAAAGGGTGTAAGGAAACATTAGCTATTCCTCTCTGTCATGTTTTTAATCTAGCCCTTCAGGCTGGAGTGTACCCTGAGCAGTGGAAATTGTCGCGAGTTATTCCTATCCCCAAAACAACTGATAAGACATCGGTACAGGATCATAGACCAATCGCTATTCTACCAACTGTAGCTAAGCTTTTCGAACACGTACTTCATACTACCATTTACTAACAAATAGACGCGCACCTATCCGATGCTCAGCATGGTTTTAGAATCGGTCGCTCTGTAAACTCCAACCTTTTGATCCACACGGACTTTATTTTTAGAAGCTTGGACTTAACAGGGCAAGTTGATGTGCTCTATTTTGATTTTCTTAAAGCATTCGACAGGGTCGACAATGATGTGCTTCTGGCGAAATTGGGAAACATTGGCTTCACGCCAGGTTTTCTCAATTGCTTTGCCGACTATATGAGAAATCGTAGACAGTTCGTCAGACACGGTTGCTTCGATTCTAAGCCCTACAACACTCGCTCAGGTGTGAGTCAGGGATCAGTGTTAGGTCCACTTTTGTTTCTAGTCATGATAAATGATCTAATTACTGAAATCAAATCAGCTAAATGCCTTTTATATGCCGATGATTTAAAACTAGTACTGGAAATCAAAACTACCGGCGATTGCACGAATTTACAAAGGGATATCGATGCGCTCCATCAATGGAGTAATGCAAATAAGCTACTCTTTAACGACGAGAAGTGCTATGTCATGACCTATAGTCGAAAGTTGCAACCAATACATTATAAATATACGCTGGATGGTAAAGACATAACACGAGTAGACAAAATCAAGGATTTAGGAGTGACCTTCGATTGTGGTCTTACATTCAAGGATCATATATCCATTCTTGCTAAGGAATCTTTTAAGCGGCTAGGTTTTGTTTTACGTAATGCTAGCGACTTTCAGAATCCACGAGTTATAAGGCTTCTTTATACCACCCTCGTCAGACGTAAGCTTGAGACTAGTTGCTGTGTCTGGAATCCTTTTACAGCCTCCCAGACTCAATGCTTGAAAAGGTGCAAAAGACTTTTCTCAGATTCCTATATAAAAGACTTTACTCTTTGTATCCATACATGTATCCAACTAACTACCTTTTAGGGATGTTGGGTTTTAATTCGTTGGAGGTGAGAAGAGGCCTAGATCAGCTCCTAATAGCGTGTAAAATCTTACACGGGCGAATCAAGTGCCCTGAACTCCATCAGCTATTCTGTAGATTGTATGTGCCTAACAAATACCTTGGACTCCGTCAGAGTCACCGGCATAGATTGTTCGCACGGCCGACATGCCATACTCTCGCCAGAGCCAAGTCCCCTGTGTGCCGCACCTTAGAGGTGCTCAATGCTCTTCTGTACGCCAGCCCTAATAGTGATTTGTTTGCGGATGAATGGAAGAAGATCATGCGAGAATGTCTGTTAATTTGTGAAAACATGTATTATAGGGAATCTACAGTTCCATTATAATTTGTAATTATTGGTTCGTTTTATATTATTATTATTATTCTTTTTTTTTCATTATTGTCATTATCTGAAAAAAAAAAAAAAATATAGTAATGAAATGTATAACATTTCATTACTATATTTTTTTTTTTTTTTTTTTTAGATTATTACTATTATAATTTTGTAATTAATGTGTCAGTGTTTCTAAGTTAATTAATGTAAATGGTTTTGTATCGTTTTAATTAACTATAAATAAATAAATAAATATATATTAGGATTCGTCACTTCTTCTCTGTATAAACTATAAGTGTGCGAAATTTCATACTCCTCCGTCCGCCCAACTTTCGTAAAAAGGGATCCAAAGTTTTTGCTTCACGTATTAATATATAGATAATAATTGTATATTGCGTTACCTATTTGTATAATAATAATTGTACATTCCATTTATACCAAAAACGTCAAATATTGCCTCAGTTACGCAATGGTGGTAAAAACGACTGATTTGAGGTTTAGGAATCGATTTTCAGAACGGGCAACGTGGTACTAAGTTGTTTTTGTCAAGAAATTGTCAGTAAGAACGAGGTGTCTAGAGCTGTGCGGGACAAACGACAATAGGCTCGCACAATGAAGTGACGCCTTAAACTATAGCAAGTGAAATATCTGCTGCAATAACAATTTTTCGTGCTTGCCTCGAAGATATAAGCGTAATATTATGTAAGTGTGTGAAGAAGTGTTTCCTTCTTCCTTCAATCCTGGGTCCTTTAAGCGGGGCGTGAAAAAGCTCCTTCTCAGGCCGTCAAAGTAGAGACCTCAACATCGCCTCGGCTGCTGTGGGGGTGGTGTGGGGGCCACTGCTCTTAGACCACACGACTGCTTACCATCAGGTGGAGTGTGGTCATTTTGACGAGCAAAATAAAAAAAATAAAAAATAAAAAAGAAGTTTTAATTTTTGTTATTAGATAATGGATATTGATGCATCTTGGCACATTAATAGACCATGTTCTAGATTAATAATAGAATACTTCTTGTTTTGTTTATATGTTTTCGTTGTTTTAATTCGTCATAATTACATGATGGTTGATGTTTTTGTTAATCCTTACTAATATTATAAATTCGAAAGTAACTCTGTCTATCTATTACCTTTTCACGGCTAAACCACTCAACCGATTTTAAACCTGGGAAAGGACTACATTTATAGATGTAGGTACCACGCGGACGGGGCCGCGTGCAAAAGCTATTAAAAAATAAGACAAACTATAGTGACGTAAGCAACTATGTATAGTTGCTTGTATTTAGGCCAATATAGTTTGTACATTTTTTATTTGCCAAGCCGCTTTATTTTTTTTTTAATGTATGTATGAAATAGATAATAGCATACGGAATGGCCACTAAAAAGATGTATTGAAAACCACAACGATACCGACTTTCTTTATACAAAGCGGCATCTTAACCCCTATTACATAGACTACCTAGTCTAATTATATGTACTAGCGGTCGCCTAGTGCTCGAAATTCGACCAAAGTTTGCCTGAAAGATACTGCTAATATATGTCATTATATATTGATATATGTAACCATAGTTACGCGCTTCGACTGCGTGTGTCAAATGCATGGTTGTGTGCGTGTAGTGCTTTTTCATTAAATTAATGTAATTTTACGCATAATTTAAAAATAATATTAGCATTCGTCACTTCTTCTCTGTATAAACTATAAGTGTGCGAAATTTCATACTCCTCCGTCCGCCCAATTTTCGTAAAAATGGATCCAAAGTTTTCGCTTCACGTATTAATATATAGATATACAAGTCTAGTTTATAGTCAAAGTACGAAATAGAATTTGGTTCTCATTTCGTATTTCCTACCGTCGTCGTGTACATCGGACGACGGACGGTTCAGGAGCGAATAGAACGAACTGCCGGTAAATCTGACACTAGCCTGACATCTACTGCTGGCACGAGGAGTCAGTCACGAACTTAGAGGCTAAAACTCACAATGTGAACTGTTGACGAACAGACCGACAGTCAACGTCATAAGAACTGTTAATGTAGAGTTTATGACGCTTACTTTAAAAATAATTCCGCGATTGTGACGTAGAATCTATATTGAAAATAAACTACATACTTTATACGGATTTTATATCAGTTTATTTAAAAATACTACTTTTAGGTGATTTTGAAACTATTAACGTAGGTACTAACTATTTAATACTATTAGAACAAACACTTTTTATTCTTTTTAGAATTTATATAGTATATTATAACGAGTATGGGATGCACTTTGTTGATATGAATTTGTTAGGGCAAATGCTTAACATTCAATGTTGTATGAAAATGTTAAATGTTTTGTTAAACAAAATGTTAAACGTTGAAAGTAATCTATATATCTATACAAATAAATAAAATTGAAGTGTCTGTTTGTAATGTCAAAATAACAGCTTTTTATCTAATGCATATGAAAATATAGAAGGTACGAAAACATCTATTTTTAAATTTTTGTCTGTCTGTCTGTCTGTTTGTTCCGGGTAATCTCCGAAACGGCTGAATCGATTTTGACGGGACTTTCACTGGCAGATAGCTGATGTTATAAGGAGAAACTTAGGCTACTTTGATTTTAGAAAAAAAATAGGGTGTCGCGGATACAAACACTTTTTAGTTAAAATCAACGTGGACGAAGACGCAGGTAACAGCTAGTGTTTAATAAAATAGTCCACTTAAATAAAATAAAAGAAATGTTAAATTATAAAATGTTAAATTAAATGTTATAGAAATGTTATATATATGTTATTCGCGCTCGGTTTTACTGAGAACACTGCCTACGACTCTATCCTAAACGTACATCATTATATTATAAATTACACAATTAGCAATTTGTTAACTAGGCCAATCGGCCACTGATACAAAGTGCAATGTGCGTTTTGTTGCTAACCGTACAGAATTGTAAAATAATATTTAATTGGCGATTTAAAAGTACAGCAGTCAGTTTCTTGCAGGTATCTTCTGACAGGGTCAACACTTTGCTGAACCTAGCAACTAACCTAAATGTAGCTTTAGTAACTGAGTAAACTTACCAACCAATAAACCTCAAGGAATAAATGACTTTGACACCAATTTCTTGACAGATCAACCCAATAACATTTTGCCCGGGTATCAAACCGAGACTCCATACACCGCAGTCGCATAGGCTAACGATGCGCCACCGACACACTCACCAGAATTTTGTCAATCTATTTGTGACTCATTCGTCATACCACGGCTAAAACATATGACGCAATTATGACAATACGACAATATTATATATCACATTAGGCCAAAATATATACGAAATAAATAGCTATTATACTCTCCTGCTTACTCTTCTGGGACATAAAAGCTTTAAAGATATGTGATGTAATTATATGATAGAATTATGTGTTCCGATGACGATATTTTCATTTATTTTAGGATTGTTACGCGAATTGATGACGTAGATACATTTTTTATATGATTACGTAGTCACCGTGGGATCGTTATAGGTTATTACGGTACAAATGTGTCGATAGAATATTATAGATATTGTTTTGTGTTTTATGAAAGTGGAAATATGTAGATGCTACAATTAAACAAACGTGTAATTAAAGGATGCATTTAATCTAAAATTTGGATTAATGGGCGAAAAGAATAAACTGATATAATCTCTACGTCTTTATTGCATAAATACCTACTACAAAAATATGAGTTTCATAGCTCAACCATTTTCTAAAAGCATTTCTAGTAAAATATTTGAATTTTTCCACTAACCTAATAAGTGACTTATTAAATTAAAACAAAATAATCTTACTATCTATTTAAGAGCACAAGATATAATCCAAACAATGAAAACACCCGTTCCTATACCCAGAAACGCGTCGTTTTAACTACGGACAAATACATTTTTACATAGTTTTCATAGAATACATGTCAAAAATTAAGTAACATATAACCTTAGTGTACATATTAGTCACAGATATAACACAATAAACATAATTTTCATCATGGATATATTTTTACACAATTATTCATCATTTGGATTGCAATTGTGTTTCTATGTATAATATGTATGTATTTACAACAAAAAAAAAGTATATATGTATTGTCTAGTATCCATAGTACAAGCTCTGCTTAGTTTGGGCTAGATGGTGTTGTGTGTATGTGGTTGAATATTATTATTATATTTATAAACTTGTGAGTTCAGCAGAAATACTAGTAGTATTCTTGCTGACTTCTTCAGCTTAACTACAAGCTTATTCTACGCATGCGTCCAATTCGCTAGAGCACAGTACAAGGTATCAGATTCACGATGTTTTAATAGCAAAACGAAATTGTCATAATTCTGATAAAATAGATACTCTCCATCATTCTCTTTACAGCTTATAACTTCCTGGTATTCACTTTTTATAAACATTATTAGCCTAAATATATGCAAAATTATTATAGAATCGAATACTGGTAACGGTAACGTTATGTCGCTTTCTAAATCACTTTATTTAAAAACACCATAACAACATTTGGTTAAATAAAAGCCTGCGCTAAATCTTGTTCTTGACTATCTACAATAATTAGCCATAAAACATTCAACGCACATCTACGCCAATGGAGTGAGAACCTCCGGCTAGTACCTTGTCGAAGTATTGTCGTTGCAATTACAAAACAGTGGCCGATACATATCCTTGCCGCGCTTTTCTCCTGGTAGGTAAAGGTGAAAAGTTTCGTTTAATGATACGGAACCGTTACCAAAATAATAAATTAAATTTATTTAAATATAATTTGACTGAAAAAACAATATGCACCTCACTTAGATGAGTTGGAATATATTTAAGAATCACACACAGATTGTATTAAATAAATAAATAAGTAATGGAATATTAATTACAAAAGTTATTAATGTAAAAAATAATAAGATTTTAGGGATCTTACTTCCTCACCACCATAGTCGACTAGAGTCACAGTCTTGACCATATTTAAACTATTTACTATAGTTAAAGTACAATGTGATTATTGGTTTAACTAACTGCCCAAATGACTCATTGTTACTCATATTAGATTATGAGCAAATACTTATTAAATGTACTCGTATTTTTTGTTAATTGAATTATTCCTCCCCTCGACTTTGAATATGCACGGCTATGATACTAGATTTCATTTACAAAATGATCATCTTTCTTATGTGTTGATAATGATGTTTTTAAACAATCCATTCTGGTTTCATAGTATATATAGTACGATCTTTCTTCAGATTCGACAGCAATTTAGTAAACTGCTTTATGGTAGAAATTAATACATAATACCTATACATGAATATTTATACCCAGTAATTATTATTTTTCGTAAGAAGTAATACAAAAAAAAATTACTTGACTACATATCACAAATAAAAATACCTAATATCGATCTTTGCCTTAGAAGTAGCCTAGCTTACAATACAAGAATCACAAGAATGTTTCCTTGTTTAAGTTTAGTTGTCAGGTCTTGTAGTTTAGCCGCTTATTGAAATTGTTAAAACCATATTACAATGTAACTGGGTTAAGTTGTGAGATCAATAAATTATTGTTAATACTTATTATATTACAGTCATTTATCTAAGAATTTCAATAAGAGACTCCACAATATTTAAATCTATTAAAATAAGTCGAAATGGTTGGTAGTTGTGATGTATGGTATGACCATTACAATTGTAGTTTTGAAAATCTGTCTTATAAACATGGGGATTCCAACTTTTGGATCGAAGAAAAGTACGATGTAGGTAGATGCCGATAATGAATATGAACTTCAGAATGCAGCATGCAAGGGTGTGAAAGTTTATACATTTTTATACGAACTAACAAACTTAATTAAACCATAGCTACGATAGTAAATAGCAAAAATTCTCACGGCGCGGCGACCGTGTCAACAACGTCCCAAACTAAGAGAAATCTGAAACTTTTATATAATATAACGACGAAACAACGCGGCCTAAACCTACAAAGGTCAAAAAGGGCCTGAAAAGGGAATATGTAGGTCCCTAACTCGAGAGAAAGGCCTCAAAGGGTCTGACCGACCCTAAAAAAGTATATAACCCAAGCGGTAGGTACCAGGGTTTCATATAAGCGAGGCGTCTTCCTTCTGTGCCTCCGAGCCAGGGAAATGTTAAGAAGGGTCCGGGAGGGACAGGAAGCCCCCTTCCCATCCGGTGGGGTGTGGGTGTTGGGGAAAAAATTCAGTCGAGAGGACCGTGTACCCTTGGCTCGACCCGGCGCCGCCGTCTGCGCCCGTAATTAGTGATGCGGCCTGAGGCGGGTTGCTGCTCTGTCGATAATATAACACTCGATATTTGTGCTCGTTTTGTATCAAATGTATACAATTTTATAAACCAGATTTTAAAATATTTCGTCGCGGAAATAAAAACAGATAGCAATTATTTCGCCACATTTCAAATGTTGGTATTTCAAGGTTAAATTATGTTAGTAATCGGTAATTTTCGCATCAGCTAAAGTTTTGAACAACGTGAAATTAATTTCGTCATAGTGCATATGACTAATTACCTACTTAGGATCAGCAAAATATATAATTAACAAATAATGTCACATTCGCCAGTACTAACTTTCTTTTCTAGCTGATTCATTTAAAATAATATATTTTAGTGAATCACTTAATACTTGCTGATGTTTTAAAGCATGACACGTAAAACACGTAGTTTAGAGAATGATTATAATTCATTACGAAATATAAACTTATAAATGTTACATTAGATTGGAATTCAAAAGGTTTAACTTTTTTTACATTAAGTGACCTAAATCATTACTTTTATTTAGGAAATTAAAAATAATTCGACCAAAGAGACCAATCGTCAAAAAGGAATAACCTATCTAACCAAATAAAAACTACAAGCTCAATTTCTTTTCTACAAAACTATATCGATATACCAAAAAACTATCGACATCGCAGCACACCACTAAAAGATTATGACAAGATACAGAGCACAGGGCTGCTAACGACGACCGGCGAGCTGTCAAAAGAACCTACATTAATGTTATTATAACTTTTTCCCCGACACCCCTATATGTACTTTTAGCACATCCTGTATTCGCTGTGGAGAGCTTTGAAGTACTAGTCAGAATTCGTACCTAAAATGTGCACCTTTATACAAGAAAAATATTTGAAGTACATTTTCGGACGCATCTTAATTTCCTAAAGTGTTTGGGTAAGTGTATGTTTTACGGGCAGAATGATAATTGAATTGTTTGTTTTAGAACTAGACTTTTGTTCAACGTTCTTAATTATTTTTATTAATTATAGTGCTGTGATCAACATACACATGATATTATCGTACGTTATCGATAAGTAAACATAATATGTAATTCTATAATAATAGTACAATTTCTTCTAGCATATATGAATCATTCATATAAGTTATATAAGAGGTAACATTTTGCAGATCGGGATAAGTGAAGGAATACTGTTTCTTAGAATTGTATAGGTCATAATTTATTTGTTTAAGAAACAATCTAAACGGTACACGCGACCTCCTTGTAATACAACGAACAAATATTTATGCAAAAAGAGCAAAAGAAAACTGCCATTCCCGGGTCGTTTCTAATATTTATTCTGTATTTCAGTATTCCATCACAAATAATTTCACGAAATCTCTAATAGAAACATAGTGTAGAACTATTTTAAGTGTTTCTTCAGGCCACTATCCATCTAGAATGTTTGGACATCTCATGAAAAAGTCGATAAGTCGCCCGATTGTGATACTTGCGGAGTCTTTGATGATGTCCAACACTTACTGATGGATTGTGTCAAATACCAGCACCAAAGGAACTCGTTGATGTTCAAATATAATCTTAACGTGTAAGATGTAGGACTTTTCATTAATATTCTAAGTGGACCCTACTTCAAATGCGGCGTTAGACCTATTTGAGATATATGTACAACAACGACGTCCTCTGTCTCCTATTACATAGTAAGTTAGTATCTCAGAATAAGCCACGATCTGTAATAAAAGCCTCTAAATAAATAAAGATGAAAAAGAAAAGTGTTTCTTTGAAAATGGTTTTGTCTAAACTTTTTATCTGGCCTCACTATCAGTCGAAATCATTCAAAATTAATTCCATAGAAATGTTTAAATAAGAGCTAGGTAAGTATATATTAAAAAAACTATTTCGAGGAGTAGTGACGAGATTGGCGATACTCCAGGTCATAGTCTAGTTGTGACATTAATTCATACAAAGACGTTGATCAATTCGTGCGTGATTGAGTAACAAACATGCTACAACGGCTAAACATCTGAATGATCATATTTATAATTATAGTACTAGCTCTTACCCACGGCTCCGCTCGCGTGAAACCTACAGACACACATCGCTAGATAAAAATGATGACATTTTTCAAGTATTGGTCTTTTCCAAGTTCATCTTGATTAAGTAACAAACATCAAAATTTTAACATTATGTAGAAAGATATACGACTCATTTTTACCTCATCACAAGAAATTAGTATAATGGTTGGATTATAAAAAGGGTACGCAAGTGTTCAATACTAGAATCATCAGTATAAAACTTCAGTCTTTATTTGGTGACAATCGGC
Organism: Catocala sponsa; assembly: GCA_963564715.1. Lineage (NCBI taxonomy): Eukaryota > Metazoa > Arthropoda > Insecta > Lepidoptera > Erebidae > Catocala > Catocala sponsa. Next base: position 14,643,182 of record OY751348.1, on the reverse strand, counting down.
GACCCCTATTGTCACTTAGCTAACAGTTTGAAAGTAAGTTTTGGAATTCTTCATTAGTTTCTCAAGAAAGCTCCCGACTTGCTTTATGATATTATTATTTCTTTAGATTAGACGTATATAAGATAAATTTGCTTATATAATAAATGTATAATATACAATGTATAAAACGTCGGGGCAAAGTGTAAACTTAAACATAAATAGTTTTAATTAATTTAAGTAGCTTAAAATTTTGTCTTCTCCCTAGCCTTTATTATTCCCAAGTCATTTGGGGTCGGTTTTCTAGTCTAACCGGATTTGACTGGATATCAGTTTTTACACGGAGGGACTGCCATCTGACCTCCGCAACCCGAAGGCTAACGATACCCTAAGGCTAGACTAGTGTCAGGATATTAGAAGGCACTGACTTCCCAATAACGACTGCCATAGATGTTCATGGCAGCCGACGGCTTAACGTGCTCTCCGAGACACGGAGCAGGCAATAATTGTCAATCAATACGCACATAATTTCGAAAAGTCATATAACTTCCGAAAGTCAGAGGTGCGCGTCGTGGGTTCGAACCTGAGACCCTCTGCGTTGCAGTCTGTTGGTCTCCCCACTGTAGTAAAATTCAATAATAGTAGTGTTAGAGTTTCAAATTATGTAATAAAAGGGTTTAAAGTATAAACAACGCGACAAAATCCGTATAAAGTGTTTAATTTCAATACAATGTATGTGATCATGGTGGTTAGCTTGTAACTATCAATTGCGATATATCTATAATCTTCTAATAAATGTTTCAAGTCGGGGTATTTTTTTACTACTGTTGTCTTAGTGTCTATAACTGGTCCCGGAAGGTGCTCTCGGGCACTGGAAGGTACAGCGGCTCTGCCTAATATAACCTTTAAGGTTGGTGGAGGTGGAACGCTATATCATAAACTGGACTAGTCGTAGAGAAAGGGGGATGTTGTCTTAGTTATTTTAAATGTCGTATGTTAGCGATGATATATGCATATCAAAAGCTAAAGCTACATTAGCTCTTATAGACATACGAAATCTTGATGCAGCAGTTTCAGTTTTATGTCTAACGTAGTTGACGCCGATGAGCCTATTACCGTGTGCCAGGCACAGCTTCACTGAAAAATCCAACAACATTTTTTGTTCCGAGTACTGAATCCGAGTTCTCTGAGTTCGCAGTCGCATTAATAGCCGCTTCGGCACTAAGGCTTTGTTAAAGTTTTATATACTTATTTTAGACCCGTAAATTTAAAAATATTAATTTAAGAAATTATTGGTTTTTGAACTGCTATAAATTTAAACTATGCCTAATCCAAGATTCTCCCGCGCGCGCAATCTATGTATTAATACGTGAAGCAAAAACTTTGTACCGCCAGTAATTTGTAAGTCAATGTTTGTGCCCCTTTTTACGAAAATTGCGCGGACGGAGGAGTATGAAATTTGGCACAGTTCAAGTTTATATGGAGAAGGAGTTGCGAATCCTAATATTTTTATTATATATGCATTAGAAATACATTAAATTAATGAAAAAACAGCACACGCACACAACCATATATTTGACACACGCAGTCGGTTCGCGTTTGTAGTTTTTCGGCACTGTTCGTCTGACGTCGATTCTTCGTAACTATGGTTACATATACCTTATTTATGATGTAATAAAGAAAAAAGAAAATGTAACAAGCTTTGAAATATTGTCAATGAAAGAGTATTGTTAACTAAATAATTTGTTTGAAAAAGATAGGTAAATTAACCTGTATAGCCTTGGCGACATCTAAACGAAATGTGATTATAACGGTAAAGTTATACACAATAAAACCTTAATAACGATCAAACTTATAATTTATACCAATTATGGTCGAATTTTGACCACTAGGCGACCGCTAGTATGTTTAAAAACGGGCACAAAGTTTTCACTTCACGTCCCAATTTGTAGGTTATTTTTAAAATAACTTACAGATATAAAAAATTATAATAGTGTAGCATTACACCGTGGCTCTTGTCGTTATTTTATTATATTAATCTAAATATAGTTAACCCTTTCACAGAGTTAATTATGAAATCATGTTACGGCACAGGTCTGTGAGGTTTAATTACTGTATAATTAAAAATATAAAGCATACGCCATGTTAGTATTTTCGTATATTCAATTATTATTCTAACTAGTAACTAAGCTATACAAATTTTATTTATATTTTGACAAATATTATGAGGACTGCACAGTTGGCGTAGAGGTTGAAGTGGCCGCCTCGCCACTGTCCGTATTTTGTAGGTTCGATACCCACACGGGAAGTATCTAGCGTGATTCACAAATAGTTGTACCGAGCTGTGTTCTTTACGGCCTCGATGGCGTAGTGGTTAGTGTAACCGACTGCCACGCCTGAGGTCACGGCTTCGGTTCCCGCACAAGTCAAACATTTGTGTGCATGAACATTGATGTTTGTCTTGGTCTGGGTGTTTCTATGTATAATAAGTATGTGCTTACAAAAATAAATATAAAATTATATATATGTTTATCCGTTGTCTAGTACCCATAGTACAAGCTCTGCTTAGTTTGGGCTAGATGGTGTTGTGTGTATGTGGTAAAATATTATATTATATTCTTTGTTTGAATGTTTGTAAAGCTCCCCGTGACACATAAATTATTCCTAATGCGACATGATAAAAAATATAATAAAACTAGCTGACCCGGCAAAGGTTGTTGTGCCATATAAATTAATTCGATAGGGACACCCTAATCACCTAGCAGTATGAAATATACTTTACGACCTATTCTCATACCTACCAAATATACATACATCGGTCGAGCCGTTTTGGAGGAGTGCGACCACAAGCACCGTGACACATACAAACATAAATTCTCGCCTGTTTCCCAGAGGGGTAGGCAGAGACTACGGATTTCCATTTGCTACGATCCTGACACACTTCTCTGGCTTCATTCAGTTTCATCACATTCCTCAGACACGCCCGTCGTCGGTTCAAGGTGCTCTTAACCTCTTACCGTGAGACGAGATTTTTATAAATATAGATAAATGCGAAATTGTGTTTTTTGTCCCTCTTACAAGCAACGAAGCTATAAATCAACATGATCTTTTGCATTGAGGTAGTAGATATGATATGTGTGTAGTGACACGTAATATTTGAACCGGAGAGTGACATATCACGTATAACACCAGGTTTATGTGATATATCGCGGGTATAACTTAGTTCAGGACATACATATTCCGCGCGTATAAGAAACATGTGATCATATTTTAGGCTCATCCTAATCCAAATCCTATCTTCCTAACTAATATTATAAAAGCGAAAATGGGTTTGTTTGTTTGTTACCTTTTCACGCCTAAACCACTGCACCGATCATTCTGAAATTTTGCATATACGTTGACAGGTGTACAGAAACGGACATAGACTACCTTTCATTCCGAAAAAAAATGCTGTTCCCGAGGAAAACAATAATAACGTTCTTATGATAATAGATGGCGCCACATGTCTTTCAAATCATGATTGAATTATATTATTACAAGCAGAGTACAACCCGAATTGATTGTCAAATTCTAAATTAACGCGAGCGAAGCCGCGGGCAAAAGCTAGTAAAGTATAAGTGATATAGCATGCTGGCCTTTAGCCATATCCCCAAAGGTATACCTTTTGGGGATATGGTCCGCTTATACACCTACCTATTGTATTAGCTCTGTCTATAGAGAATGGTCAGAGGTGTTGTACTTACATTTCGCAAGCTATGTCCTACAAAATAGGAAACCTATTCCCTTCTACCAAGTACATTCCCAGACTTTAAATTGGAAAATTCTCAGAAAGAGCTGAATATTGAGAATATCCTAACAAAATTTCTTAATAATGCTTTGCACGAGCATTGAACTAGGAAGACCTCACAAGGCAATCTATAAGGACATGACAGTTCTAGCATTTCGGCTCATCCCTGTGTTTTATTCGTGACGAACTTTCGTGAATTCGTGAAGACTACTAGTCTTCAAAAAATATATTCATGCCCTTTGATTCAAATCAAAGGACACAATTTCTCCTGGAGGCAAACATATTTGATAACTGACTGATAAATAGTGCAAATTGCTATTGTATTGCTGTACAATGTACGAACTTTTATAATCCTTACTAATATTATAAATTCGAAAGTAACTCTGTTTGTCTATCTGTCTGTTTGTCTGTCTGTTACCTTTTCACGACTAAACCACTCAACCGATTTAGATGAAATTTGGTACAGATATAGTTTTAAACCTGGGGAAGGACATAGGGTACTTTTTATTCATGTAGGTACCACGCGGGCAGAGCCGCGCGCAAAAGCTAGTAACCCATATTTGTAAGTTAATAAATGGTTTATTAATTATTGAATCTTGTTACCTTATACATGTTCTTCTGATAAATTGAGTTATGATGTCTTACCTGAAAAAGAAAACATTTTATTATTACATGATACTTTTATGGCCAGTCCCACAACTAACAAGTAAAAGTTATCTGAAAGATAAATTTCATGCTGTCTCACTCTTGTTAGGTTAAAGAAATGAGATAGCGAGACTTTTATCTTATAAATGCTATTGGGAGCTGGTGGGACAAGCCCTTAGACTTATAAAATAATGGATAGCGGTGATTTGACAACCTCGATAGCGTAGTGGTTAGTGTAATGGACTTTTTAGATTTGTCCTAAATCTATACAAATGTTATGTAACGAGGTGGGGTCCTTAATAGAGTGTCGATCTAGCCTTATTTACAATATTTGTCTTAAAAAGATTGCCAGCCATTTACTTAGCAATTGACTTGAATTCTTATTAAACTCTTCTGCTTGGCAATTGACAAGAATTCTTGTTGACCTCTCCGGCCAAGCTAAGACGTATTGACAAAAATATCACAAGCTAGGCTCCTTTTTATTTGAACCTCAAATAAACTACAGTTGTGAACTTAAATTACAGATCGGATAACCATCAACATTTTTATTGCGAGAATATGGCGAGAATTAAGTAAAATATGACACACCACACCAGGGAATCAGCGGCCAGCAGTTAGTGTTTAACAAAGTCTGCTTCGTGGCCCCGTGGCATATTTCACTTATTTGAAGCGAGTAGAATTCTTGGCTCAGGCTGTGTTACTGTGTGTTTCTGTTAGAATATTCCCAGACGGCCAATTCTCAATTATGAGAATTATTGAGAATAGTTTTATTAAAAACTATTTAAAGTAATGATCCGATCTAGTCTCAATGGCACAAATATCACATAGAATAATCTCCTAAAGTAAAATAAACGTCAAATCCGAACATAAATTTAATTTCACTCGGTTCAGAATTTACATTTACTAATCTCGATTAGAATTCTATTTTGAACATTATTGATTACGAAAATTGGCTCTCTGATTTTGAGCAACAATAGACTATAGAGAACGCTTGCCTAGAAAGCACCAATCGCGAGTTATGCTTTTTTGCCAACTTGAAGGTAGATATATAAAAGGATATCTACATATTACAGTCTATAAAGGCCCAAGCTAAGTGTGTTCAGCACTAAAAATGTAATTCAAGTACACCGACTTGTACTAAAATATGCGAGTCATGTATCTCCTTATAAATGACTAGACGTCCTCTAGGTTTCTCCCACGTTTGAAATCACTGCTCCGCTCCCGTAAATCTTAGCGTGATGTTATATGCTTTGCTAGATAAAGTAGCTTTCTAATGGTGAAAGAATGATTAAAATCAGTATAGTAATTTCATAATTTTATCGATTACAAACAAACAATTCTTTACTTTTTTATATTAGTATAGAATGTATAGATTTGATGTGGTAACAAAAAAAGGGTTAAATAGCATAGAAAGCTAACAACAGCCCTCGGCTTTCCCCGCATTAATCGCGTTCGTTATGTTTTTTTGTTTTAGACTTGGGTCTAAATGTGTACCAAGTTTCATGGAAATCCGTTCAACGGCTTGCGCGTAATTAAGTAACAAACATCTAAACCTCCAAAAATGTTCATAAACTTTCACATTAATGATATTAATATGAAGTAATATAAAGAATAATTCATTTTTATCTATAAAATGATAAAACCAATTCGAAGAGTTCACAGTTAATAAACAGCTGGCTAGATCTCAGCAAATACAACTAAGAACCATTCCAAAAATAACGCATTGACACAGAATAATAACTTGGAAGTTACGTAACGACACACATACGCAGAAACATAAGAATAAAGATGTAGAATTTATAACTACTTTCGTACTGACGTCGCGGTTAAAAATAAAGTTAAAGTCTATCATCGTCACCTATAAGTAACAATGGCTCAGTTTACACACTGAAAACAGAGAGCCTTTCTGAGAAAAAGGCTGACAAAAAAACCAGTACTTTTTAACACGTGTATTCCACATTTTTAGAAGAAAATGTTCATACATCTTCTTTTATAAAAGTGTATATATAATATGATAAGATTTTACTTTTATTATCATGACTTAAAGTAAAACCTAATCATATTATATATGCCGCGCCGAGTTGTTAAAACGATAGATACAAGAAACAAAAAAAAATAATCTACAAGTACAAACTAATAGTTTCGGTGCCGAAAATCTAATTATATCGTCGTAGTTTTTAATGAAAATCGACCTATGAGTACTTTTAGCATATTTTCTGGTTTCTAATTTGGCCATCCACACAATAAGAAAATCCAGTATATTTTGTGGCACTATCTATTACTAGTGTATTAGTTAAAATTAGATATATGTTTTATGTTTTGTCGTCCTCGATGGCGTAATGGTTAGTGTAACCGACTGCCACGCCTGAGGTCGCGGATTCGATTCCCGCACAAGTCAAACATTTGTGTGCCTGAACATGGATGTTTGTCTTGGTCTGGGTGTTTCTATGTATAATATGTATGTAGTTACAAAAAAGCAGTATATATGTATGTTTATCCATTGTCTAGTACCCGCAGTACAAGCTCTGCTTAGTTTGGGCTAGATGGTGTTGTGTGTGTTATTATTTTATTATTATGTATTTAGACTTCATAAATGCATTTTATTATCAAACTTTAAGACGTTTTGTCCTCATTAGTACTAGTTATGGATGTTGGTTGTTGTGATATATATTATTCAACTAACTCATACTGATAATAATAATACTTTCAAACTCAAATCATAAACTAACAATCAGTCACTTCTTTGATTAGTATACTTGGTAAATTACAACTAGATGGTCAACTAAATATATATCAACTACGCATTTGATATCTTCGTGATATGGTTATTATAAGAAGGAGACATTAATGGAATTAGATTATGTTTGGCTTGCAGCATGAGAGTTGGCATCATTGTATAAGTAAAACAAGATGCGAGCGTGGTCGCTGTGATTGCGGTCGCAACTGACAACCACTTACATAATAGACCATTGGTTAGGCAACAAACTTGTATGTTTACGTCCACAGCTAGCTGCCTCGGACGGACCCCCGAGGGTCCGCAGGGTGGGCCCATATTGGACATTTTGTATAAGTGTAGGGCCCAATGCCCCGATCCCAAGGCAAATCCCTTTCGGTGGACCCTTTTCCGAAAGGTCTAGCGACCGTGCCGGAGCCCCGAATTTGCGGATTTTTAAGGTAAAATTTATATAGGGGTGGGCTGTATGAAATGTTGCGGATCGTAGCATTATATTTTTAAGTTTAAGCAGACGCCTGATCAATGTGCTATCTACTTGATTTTTATTAAGGCTTGCTTAGTTATGTGGCTTGTAGAGTAGGCATCAATAGAAAGAGTTTTAACCATCTATAACAACGATAAATACCATTAATATACGAAAAGGCCAATTCACGTAATAAAACATTTGATAGTCGGAACTATATTTTGTGCAATATTTATGCAAGAATTGGTCTTCAGGTCTTTTCATTACACGAAAGTATACATAGGGTACTAATTTACCGAGACATGGCCGAAACCCTGAGTCTTTTTTTATAATCCTTACTAATATTATAAATTCGGAAGTAACTCTGTCTCTCTATCTGTCTGTCTGTCTGTTACCTTTTCATGGCTAAACCACTCAACCGATTTAGACGAAATTTGGTACAGATATAGTTTAAAACCTGGGGAAGGACATAGGCTACTTTTTATTGATGTAGGTACCACGCGGACGGAGCCGCGCGCAAAGGCTAGTATTAAATATATTAGTATTTATAATAAAAAATTAGTTCAGCAACAAATAACCTGAATTCAACTTAAAAAAGAAAATGTTTTACGATACTTTCTTTGTATGCATGCTGTTTGAAAAGGCACGTCTATAATAAATTCATACTATATGTAATATGATTATCATCCATACATTGCAAACTAGGGTAACGATTGATAAAAAATGTCACCTAATACATGACAATTAACTTGCAGTTAACAGAGTCAAACATCTGACATAGTCTATGACTACGTCATTAACATAACATAGCTGCAGTTTTAGGCGTATCTCTATGCTATGTATGTATAAATCTCGCCATAGATAAGAATTCTTTTTATCGAAGTTCAAAATGACTTTAAGATACAGCCTCTTCAAAATAAACGAGTAGTCGAGTTACACAGGACTGTAAGATACGTCGTTTCTACCTTTAATAATTAGCCGAGAGTGCGCTTTATCGTAGGAAAATAACGGATATATCCTGAAATGGGCAACAAAGGAAAATATTAATTAAAGAGAAAAATACATGAAAAAAATACTATTACCGGGATCATATAAGCTCTAATTGGTTTCAGCGTGCGCGAACACAATCCCTCACTGGCAGTGCGTAGCGCGAGCGTTTATAAATAGTCTTGGCGGGTGTGGGGCAGGCATCACGCGAGCCTCCTACCTACCTATGCGGTCCTGGTACTTAGTCCGGACCCTTCGGACCCTCGTCGACCCGGGCTAACTAGATAACGACGATATCGGGTGAAACGAAACTAAAGGAAAAGTATTTGTAGCTCTGCTAGTGTGGAAACTGTACGGAATTAGGATGGGGGAATTGGGTCGCGTGGTAAATTAACATGTTTGCGCGCTGACTCGGCCCTTTCAAACTTATAGTGAGCTTTATAAGCATTTTAGTTCAGCGGTTTGTTTGATAATCACGAAATTGACGACATACTCTCGGAATGTTTTCAGTAAGTGCTTGAACATCTTTGTATGGTTATATACCAACTTAAAAATAACAGTGGTAACAGGCTCATATTCAGCAGATGATTGTGGTAAACCGAAATAATTAAATTTATTCGTATGTTACTTTGCTTTTCAGATACTTTATCTTTGTTTCTTTAATATGTGCACAAACAAACGTCTTTTCTAGGATCACATGTATGTATGTATATGCAAAAGGTTCGGTTTTACGATAAATTCAAATACCATTGACATTAAAGGCCTACGAAGAACCCTTTGGATAGTCCCTTAATATATTTTTGATTCATCAACTTTCTTAATCAAATCGGAATACGATTTCATTTTGTAACACTAAAGTATTTGACGTTAATATATTGGGGAGGCAGTAGTTATTATCTGCGTATAAATTAATAAACAAAAAACAAAGAGAAAAATAACACAAGTCATTTGAAGTTACTAAACGTCGGACAAAGCTTTTTTCTTAATTAATTAAGTCGCAAATTGATTACTTTCGACGGGCAGGAAGGTATAAAAAGCGGGTGTAGGCACCAGGAGCACAGCGGGCGGTGGGGGTGTACCGTACCCCGCCTTACGTTGCGAGTGGGAAATGTGAAAGCAGACACACGAACCCCGCTGCTGCCCCGGTACCGACAGCATAGAAATTACCTAGTTATTTTTATAATTGTATGGTATTTTTCTTGAAATTAAATATCGAACGATCCGTTGTCGCTTCGCTCATGACCACTAATAACTAGTACTAATAAGCAGTACCTAGTTTCATTTCGTACCAGTACTAAGTTCATGGTAATTCAACTAAGAAACTTTTTTAAAGTTAATTTATCTAGTTGCTTAACCTCTAATTTGTCATTTGTACTTATATCATAGAACAAAATATTTGCTATTGTTTGGTTTAGTTTGCATATTTTAGCAGCCGTTTTTGGTTACGCAGATTGTGTCTACTAAGCTTCCAAATTAACCTATGCGGATTATGGAAAACAAATGAAAATGTGACCTTTCAAATAAAATGAAAAGTATTAAAATCAAGTAATCCTTAGTTGAGTAGTCGTTAAACAAAAATAAATAACATACGCGTCGAATATAGAACCTCCTCCTCTTTTGAAGTCAGTTAAGATGCTGGTCGTATAAAATATCACTATGATCATCAATTAAATTATAAAATTTATTAAAACGTTAGTGTTTAAACAAAATTATATCAATTACGAGTGCACTTTGTTATTTTACTTAACTTTATCTGATATTTTTACAGATAATTATGGTTTGCAATATACTTATATTATCATATCATTAGTTCTTTACCGAGAGAATATTAGAACGAGCAAATAACCTAAAAATATTAAATAGTGCGTAGAAGATTTGTTATGCAGTGAGTACATTAGACGGCCGTGCCCGGCGTACTACTAGTTATTATTTACCGGCTTTATCATTTCGAAAATTTCATATTCCCCGCACTTGGACGCTTGAGGTTTAAAAGCGTGAGCGGGGTGGTGGGGGGAGTAGAGGGTAACTCTACTTTTTGCCTACAAACAGTCCGCTTAGTACTTAGCACGACTAGGGGGACATGGGGTGCAAGAGCTAAGAAATAATAACTGTGGAGCATGCAAGAGGTAGGGGCGACTGGACATACTTTTTGTGAGTGATGGAATCCTAATGACTGGTCGCCGGGTAGCTTTATTTTAGATTGGTTTCATATTTAGGTTGGCGTGTAAATAAATAATTTCGTTTATTTTTCGAATGACAAAAATGTATTGAAGTAAATTAGGTTAATATGAATATTTAAGTAGTGAAAAAGTATTGTGCTATACTGTCTAACGGAATAGAGTGAGAATCTGTATTCTCTCTATATTTTTCAATCAACAACAGAAAAGTAGAATCCTTTCTCTAATTATAAACAATAACTATGTCATAAAGTTATAATGAGCTTAATAATAGTGAATGACATCATACGTTAATATCATACGTAATTTATTACGCCGACTCGTAGACCTTACTGCGTAGCGCACCCTCCTTACAAATACGTAGAACTTGCTACGCGCGCCGTAGCAATAATCAACCAATCATCTGACTCGTGGCAACACAAAAGAAAATTAGAAAACGCACAAACATAGTTTACAGTCATGCGATTCTTAATACAAGTCTCCCTTGCCAACTACTAAGAAATAACTCTGCAAATCTGTATGTTGTACGCATGTTTTAACATTATAAGTCCGGTTATTTGTATGTTCTTTATCTTCGTACGAAACTTCCCCAATCTACAAAACAAAGGGGAAGATTCCGGAATTCATTTTAGCGGAACGTGTTCACCGTAAAACCGCAGACGGCGTCCTAGAGCGGCACTAGTCTGCAAAGCTGCCAGCTAACCCATCAGGGTCTCAGTATTTTTAATGAAAGCTGCGGCGTCGGGCGGTCGTACTGTACCGTATTAATCTTGGCGGACGGTAACCTCCTACGCGCCCCTGCTTTCCTAGTAGGTGGTGCCCAAGGAACCCCGTCGAGGGGGCGAAATTTTCCCCGATTTTTCTCTATTTTCCCTACTTTTTCGCTGCATGCATTATGCAGGGTGGTACCCGGGTACGAAAATTTATCGATGCCAAAATAAAAGTAATGTGCTTGCGTCCGCATACGAGGCTCGCTTAGAATTTCCTTCGACATTCAATATAAGCCGTAAAAACTGTCCACAGAATTAAGGGTAAATTAAATAAGCAAACTAACGGATAGCAGCAAAATATTTATTTTTTAATTGCGTTGCAATAATATTAAAGTCTGTGTTAGACTTTGATAAGTACAAAGTAACTCATAATTCCAAAAAGAGAAATTAGTCTTCTATACTTATAAATATAAAACTGTTTCAGATATATAACAGGCATGGGTACATATATATAGTTATTACATTGTATTTATGAAAATTACATTTTTTACTTTTGGTCTGTTCGCATCCTCTCTTGGTAAAAAAAATTCGTTTAGAATTTCAAACGTAATTTCTTTACATATTAATGTAAGCATTGTTAAAAATAAAGCAATATAACATTGTCTTAAGTTTACGCGAATACCTACACTAAAATGAATCATTTCAAAATAAATCAACATATTTTGATATATTACGATTAAGAATAAATTTATAAAGAAAAATAAACAGATTTATCTGTTTTCTACCCTGAAACAGGCATTAGTATGGAGAAAAGAATGAACCAATTTTGTTTTTATATAATATCCTATCACATACACACAACACCATCTAGCCCAAACTAAGCAGAGCTTGTACTATGGGTACTAGACAATGGATAAACATACATATATACTGTTTTTTTTTTGTAAATATGTACATATTATACTTAGAAACACCCAGACCAAGACAAACATCCATGTTCATGCACACAAATGTTTGACTTGTGCGGGAATCGAACCCGCGACCTCAGGCGTGGCAGTCAGTTTGAAAGAATAATTATATAAACAGTTTATTTATTGCCTAGTACTCAAATTTATCTCTATCCCTAGATTTGTATCGCACAACCACCGTGTTACCTTATCAATCGACTCCGTAAAACCTAATACTTTCTTAACTCCTAACTTATTGGACTCCTGGTACAATTTCCTTTATAACTCAATATCTTGCCGACCTAGTAGTACATGGTGGTAGCACAGACGAGAGAAAAGTAGATTGTACTTTAGTAAAAAATATAATCTCTACTAATCTTTACTACAACAAACTGTAAATTGAAGTGAAAGCATCGTATAGTCAGCGACAAAGGTCAAGGGCATCGAATTTTCATAAAATATAAAACGAGCGCAGGTTACAAGTGAATCAATGAATTTAGCTATATACTAGGTATGTGACCTAGTATATAGCTAAATTCAAGCTATAGAAATTAATTTAATAGTTATTTTATAAAATAAACTAATATTGTTTTTATTCGTCCACAGGTATATTTTTCATTACCTGGAGTGGAAAGGGAATGTATGCGTGTCATCATTGCTAACTAACAACTGCCAAAATATACTATGGTCAATAATTTTTCATTAAATTACTTTAACTTGATCGGTTAATAAATCTTTCCTTTTATAATGATGACATCGTGACACCTCGAGTTGTCTGTCACCTCCTTTATGTTATGGCATCCGCATCACCCGGCAACTAGCCGACCTCAAAAAAATCATACGTCAATAGAAAAAAAATCTGACCGTTTATTTTTCATTTCGGGGGGAAACGAGGAAATTACAGGCGAGTAAAAAATACGTCTCGATCTTCGGTGGCGAAAAAAAATCCGCCGAAAAGGAAGCAAGCGACCATTAGGGTATTATCGGGCAAAAAGGGTGGGGGGAAAATCAGAAAAAAATTGCTAGAACCACCCTTTCCTTTTCGTGAGCGTCGCTTGCCACCCCTGGCCTTACATTAGACACCCCGCGGCCAGGGGGCGCATGTATGGGGTGAATTACATAAACGCCAGGTGAATTTGGAAAATTAAAGTTGCCATTACGAAGGTAGTTGGTGGACCGAGGCTCGGCTTAATTGTGGATGCGACACGACAACTACTTATGAATAAAATTTAGAAATGGGCAAAGTTATCGCGAGCGCGGCAGGTTGAAATGAAAATTAGGCAAATTAATTTTCGAATATAACCATAAAAAAGTCATAATATTCATTTATAGTGGATGAAATAACATTGAAATAAAGACATTATCATACAATATTCTAATACAACTTTTATTTATAACCTACATAATACTTATAAATATATGCAATATTCCGCAATCTGTAAGAGTGTACCTTGAGCCTGATTGGCAATTCGTTACAAAAGATAAAAAATTTAACAAAATAAACATCAATTATAGTTATTAATATTATAAGTTTTCCTTATTACATAACATCTTATATCACCTACTATATTTTAGACCTGAGTCATCGTGTTATTCATTTTGGAAACGTTTTAGCAGCGACCTTTGAGGATCAATAAAATAGACAAATAATTTTCTCAAATTTAATGGTTTTCTGCTAGAGCAACTTTAAATTATTACTCTGGGTGATTTTTTATCCAGGGTACAAAAATAAAATGAGAAACTTAAAAACAAACAACGGATAGCATTTTCTCTCATTTTAAAAAGATTTATTTTCTCAGGATAAAGAGAAGCCTCAAACAAAAATCACTAACGAAACGAGATGCTTCCACCGGAATACCAAGAGAGCATAGCGTTCGTAGAGCTTTGAAAAGAAACCCAAAGGGACGCTAACGAGAGGCGGTCGAGACGCGCGTCAATATCAAAATAATTCATATGTGACAATAATTAAGAGGTTTCGTCCCTCCCACGCGCCCCCTGGGGCAAGAGAGGGGGGCAAAGGCGAGGGGGACGAAACCCCGTATGACTCGATAGGTACCCGACCCTACCCGGCAACTGAAGTAGTTGGATTGGATTCCGCATTTAGAATTATTTTTAGTAAAATCTCACTTGAAAGGCTCTTGTTTATTAATAACAATCTATTTTCAAATGAAATTGATTACCTCGATTTGATTCTCATTCGCGGAAGTTCATATCCCTAAAAATTTGTTTCACATCTATAACGCCTACTTTCTTTACCCTATGGAGAAAAGACGCAATAGTTTGCGAGGTCACCTGCAGTGAATTTAACCCACATGGGATACAAAGTGTGATCCACAAATTATTATTACAAGTCTGGCTTTTCTGTGTTTCAGTTGTTTCAATGTTTTGAAAATAAACTCTCGTTCCTATTTCATATATTTTGATAAAAATATATATATTTGATTTGTTGATAAATCTATCTTATTGGTTGACAAGATAGTTTAACAGTGAAAGAACCGAAAGATGCGTTAATTTAATAATTATTAAGTACAGAAGTGTTGGGTATTGTCTGTCATAATATTCTCACTAGAAAAACGAAGTATTTGTAGGCAAAATGGCGGTACATGGATTAAGACTCACACGCTCTCTTACGTAGGACTTAAAACCATAGTTGGCAAAATTCGAAAGTAAGCTACACTTATATCTGCTCTTATGAAAGTATTCCCATATTGTTCTTCTTGCTAAAAACGTAATAGAAGACTTTACTTTCGCGTGGATAATACCCACAAAATAATATGGATTGAAGATAATTTGCATACCGCCTTTAGAAGTATGAAATCAATCTTAGATAAAATTGGTTGTCTGTAAAGTCGGTTTACGGACGATAGTTTAACGTGACAACGTCACGATCGTACCTTTCGCTCGCTCGTGTAGCGCTCTCGCTCCGGTTGTAATGTTACAATGAGTGTAAAGAGACAATGAGCGTAACGGGACAATGAGCGTAACGGGACAACGAGTCATCCTTTTTCGTGCATGCAGCCGGCGTTCATCGATTTATTAGACGTTGTCACGTCAAAAATTAAAATCGCAGTGGCGGATTCATTGATAAATCGTAATAACGGGTTACTTATGATGAAATTATTAAAACAGACAAAGTTGTAATCATCGTGTAATATTTCGAAACCGTTACATCCCAGCACTAGGTTCTCATAAAACACGAGGAGTACTAATTCGCACAGTTAATAGTTGCGGCGCACCTAGGCGACGGTACCGAAATGATTATTTAATAGAAAGCCTCCCCGCAGCACGTGGGGTACCGGACCCTAGAAAAAGTTTTGCTGCCACGTCTATCAAACTAAGGGACTGGACAGAGAACGCTGTGGAGCCGAGTAATTTCACGTCGTATGCAAAATTCTCACAAAGTATAATAAAACTTGATGAATAATAATTTATTGAAGTGAAACTTCTGTATCGACGTATGGGAGAAATTTTGCAGCAGTGTAAAAAAAAGAACGTCACGTTTTTCGGTTACGCGCCATGTTGCTTTTTTTATCAAAGTTTAGTATAGTGACGTAAAGAATATAATGTAATATATTTATAATAATAACAACAATATATTATTGAAGTGAAACTTCTTTATCGACGTATGGGAGAAATTTTGTAGCAGTGTAAAAAAAAATCGTCACGTTTTTCGGTTACGCGCCATGTTGCTTTTTTTATCAAAGTTTAGTATAGTGACGTAAAGAATATAATGTAATATATTTATAATAATAACAACAATATATTAGTTTTGAAGTTTGGTTTGAAATAAGAATAAATAAAAAGACTTATTCAAATTTAAGTGAATTTACAAGAAAAGTGAGAGTGATTATATATTTCGTTTTATAAATTCAACACGTATGAGCATGATTTTAATATTTATTTGAGGTTAACCTCACTTTTTGATTGTAAGTATCAGTGAATGTATATAAATCTGTTAAAATTAGCAAGTATTAATAAATATGACTGTAAATCTAGTGAACATTATTAATTCTAAAAACAATAAAAAATATAAATTAAATAATAATTTAAAAATAAAACAAAACACGATTAGAAAATAAAAATATGTATACGTACATCTTTTTTAATTATTCGTTTTTAATGATTTATTTATTCATTTTTAATTTTATAAAATCGTTGCATTTCTACAAGATTAACTGTCATCATATAATTGTATTACTTTGAAAAGATAATTCCAATTATTTATTCATAACTTGTGTAATTGATTAAGTCATTAAATATCTGCTTTGAATTATTTTTATTAAGTTATGAAATAAATATTAATATTAAAGTTAGTTAAATAATTTTTGTTAACTAATTAATGTCGTAAAGAAGTTTCACTTCTTACCTGTGTACTCTGGTACACACACACATTTTTCTTCTTTTTATTGTCACTTTATTTTACTAGTTCTTGGCCGTGACTTTGGTTACTATAAAAATATAAAGTCGATGTGATTAGTTTAAATTATTAAAAATCTATCTAATCTTACATTAACTGAAATATTCTTATTCCTATTGCTCTAGTCTAATATAGAAGTGTAGTTAGAAAAGACATAGAAAATATTTGAAACTGCCGAAAACATTTTCTTTAATAATAAGTTCGTCCGTCTTCTTATTTATTTAATAACCCACATTGAAATCAGTTCATCCATTGCGGAATTACAATACCACGAATTTACAATACCACAGACATCTGTGTCTTTTACAAAAACAGCTTGTTATAATCTCGTAATACCCTGTTGTCAGTTGGAGTTAATAAATGTTCGATTATGTGCATCAATAAAATTCTCGCACTAATACCTTAAACAGCCCAATAATAAATAAATCCGTCAAACCCAATTAAACTGTCTTTCAATTTAAAAACCGCACTGAAATCGATCCATTCATTTGGTAGCTACGAAACAACAGACAGACATAGGCGTCAACTCACAACGCCCCTCGTTTTCGTCGGAGGTTAAATACAATTTATTTTTCCGTACGCAATTCCTACATTGTCACGTGGTTACTATTGTTGTGCTAAGTGAAAAATGTCGAAATGTCGACTCATATCCTGTCGCTGTCCGACAAATTCTATGAGCCCAAAACGAATTCGAGTCGTATGCGGTTTATAATAACAAGTTAGAACAAACGATTATTATGTGAAATTCAGGTGAGCGCTATAACTACGCGGTCTACGTCGCAGTTAGGTTACGTAACAACGAAAATACCAGGACTACATAACAGTTTGGGTTAAGATTGTTAAGAAGTGATCTTGGAGGGTTTCGTTTGACCCGTGGTTTAAGAATTTTAGTTGCTATACGGAGACGAACGCACGGGTAGGATGGAATTTCAAAAGGACGGATATTAGGTATACATAAATGTGATAAATAATATTATATTTATTATTTCTAAAAGACTATCTACTTCTAAGAAAAGGTTTAATATCGAACTCCTTCGAACACGTTGCCCGATTATGTTAATTTTCATGAGATAGCACATCATTAAGTGGCATGTTACTTGTAAAAGCATTTTCTTTTTCGATCTCTTTAAGAAATAAATTCCTGATGCGTTTTACGGACAACGGTGCCAATTCTGTTGTCATAAAATTCCCTAAACTTAACTAAAAATCACAAAAAAAAAATTTAAGTCCTGTCGCTTTTTACGATTTCAGAATACGAAATGTCATTTGAGAGGACTAAACTAAATTTTAGTGATTTTTAGTTAAGGTTAGAGAATTTTGTGACAACAGAATTGCCACCAATGTCTCGTAGGTTTTGCATATTTGAACCTCACAAAGATCACTCACACAAGGTTTAGTTAAGTTGCAACACGTAACTGAAGCAGCAACACTCGGCGCCCAAGATGATGGCGAAAATAATTTATTTGTTCAAGACAAAAACGTTTTCATATTATCTCCATCACAAAAACATATGGTTGTGGTGCATACATATATATATATATTTTATATTCTCTTTGATAGCCTTGAAATATGTAACACTTTAACAATATCGTTATTAAAATACCCGGGAATCATGACATATATGAAGATAATTCGTACATAACGGAGGGTTCGGCTGTCAGTGCAGATTATATAGGGTTGTGCGTCGCAAGGACTCCCGCGGGTGATACCCTGGCCCCGACGCGCCTTGCTACTAGGATGTCATAAATTACATACATGTTATTATGCTACTAATTTTATATTCAGGTATTTCTTAATGCGCAATACCCTGCAATGAAAGTATTGCCCGCTTAGACGAAGCTATCACTTTTTCATACACATATGGCAAAAAAAACATGACTAACTTTATCATCGTTACCAAAATAAGTTTTATTTGTTTTTCTTCAATGGAATGGTACACTAAGTTGGCAAATAGGTTTTAGAAGCGAGCACTATTTTTGATAAAATCATTTTGCTTGGAACGCACACAACAATCACAAACTTTTGACGGCACGACTTACATTACAGTTTCAAAGAACAAACACTGCTTTTATCAACTAATTTAAGACAAACCAGTCATCTATTTTGTATAGTGTTTGTTACAGCGCGAAAATAATATATTTTAGTTCTCTCATAACTAAAAATATGCCACCGCATCCATTATTTCAACCCTCTCGGACCCGTCCTTTGCCCATTCCGGGGTAGCGGGTTCAGTAATGATTTACGCACCCTTAAAACATTTATTGGGACCTCCAGATAACTTATGCAAGGCTGTTTTTTTAGTCTACCCGCTCCGTAAATATATAAAATGGATGGACTACCCGCGATACCACTGCATTGATTTCGAGAATTATTTAAATTAGTTACCCTTTTCGCCAAGCCTTTACGGAGTCAGCAATCGACTGTTTACTATGAGCCATGGCTTTAATAGGTATCAATATAAGTTACATATTCGTTAAATAGACTAATAGCGATACTGTTTGAACATACCTCGCTCGTCACTCTATTATGAGCAATTTCCGAACAGTTTGATGACGTGGGTGTATTTCGAGACTATTTGAAATTGTACTGTCTAACATAGAAGCACCTTAAATCTATTTAACCTTTTTCATCTGTCTTGTAGTAGGTCCTATATACGTTTATTCTGTGAGAGTGCTGTCTTATCAAATAGTTATAATGTTTTAAAACCTAAAAAACTCCCTACTTTAAAAATAGAAGTAATGGCTGGTGATGGATAAATAATATCGGTAACAACGACGATATTTATTTAATATCTATACAAATAAATAAAATTTAAGTGTCTATTTGTAAAGTCAAAATAACAGCTTTTTATCTAATGCATATGAAAGTATATAAGGTAGGTACGTATACAAAAGCATCTATTTTTTTTAATTTTGTCTGTCTGTCTGTTTGTTCCGGCTAATCTCCGAAACGGCTGAACAGATTTTGACGGAACTTTCACTAGCAGATAGCTGATGTTATAAGGAGTAACATAGGATACTTTGATTTTAGAAAAAAAATAGGTTCCGCGGAGACAAAACTTTTTAGTTAAAATCTACGCGGACGAAGTCGCAGGTAACAGCTAGTTTTCAATATAATTAGGAAAAATGACTCCTAAGTTTTTAAAATCCGTCAAGCCATTTAGACTACAGAGTGTGCCAAAGAAATAGACAAATATTCATACAAGTTGAAAACAGTACCACATTTCGTCGTGCACAGTTGGACAAAGAAAGCTATTCATCATCATCATCATGTCAGTCAAAAGACGTCCACTGCTGGACATAGGAAACCCATTATTTATCACTTATTTTTAAAGATGTGTTTTCAAACCTAGCATAGCTTAAACTTTAGTACAAGGCGCTCATGTGGTCTAAAGAGATTTCACTACAAAACACAAATAGTGCACCAAGTTAACAGCACTATGATAACGTTGTGGTGTTACTTTACTTACTAGATAGATACAATGTTATAACAAAATAACTTCCCCGCGCTTCTGTGTTTCTAGTACCTACATGTTACTACCTATGTGCCGTTTACAGAAAACTAAATGTTTCCCTATCACTAAGAAATAATATGTATATTTTTACTCACACAAAAACAATAATTATTTCATCTCATCAGACTTTCACTAACACGTTACTAGAAATTGGTGCCTACTGCCTCGTTGATTCAATGACATGTATGAGCTCCGGAAATTCGATTACCAGGATAAGCTAAATGGTTGTCCCACCCTCCTTATTATATGGAATCTAAAACATAGCTAGATGTGATACTGTCCTGCCTGAACCTTCATAAACATATACATAAAAAACGAAAAACCTATGTTTTATTACGTTTTCTCGAATAATACACATTTAGTAACGATAATGCCCCATTAGTGCGTTGCGTTGCGTCGTCGCAGTGGATCAACGCATTGTATGCCACACCTGCGTTGCGACAACGCACGATGTCGGTCGCAGTGCAAGAAGACGACGCACGTCCGCAGTCCGTAGATTACCTCAGTCTGTCTCCACAATGGATCGGAACAAACGTGTTCTATTGTTGCTTTTATTGCGCCTATCCCGATATCTTCCACACTCATACTGAGATAAAAAAATGTCGTGTACGCACGTCTCGTTTGACCCTCTAGCAGTGGAACACTGTCCGTCGTCGCATCGGAGCTCCGACAACGCAACGCATCACCCTCCTCTCGCTACGTCTCTCGTCCGTCGATCCGTTGAAACGTCGCGCGTCATCGCGTGCGACGATGCAAAGCATTAATGTGGCACAAAAAATATTGAAAAACGACGCAGCGTCGCGTCGACGCCGCGACGACGCAAAGCAACGCAACGTACTAATGGGGCACTGGCTCTAAATGTTTTATTTAGTCTCCCCGTGAATTTACTGCTGAATAGTAAATAAAACGTCGTAAGGAAAAAGTAAATATAATTCTTAAAATATGTTATCGAAATAACCCGCGATAAATCCGTCTAAAGTAGGCAGTTTCATATCAAACCGTGGTTATTTTTAAATATTTTGCCTCTTGTGCCTTTTCCGCATTTACTTTGACAGATAAATCCTTTGTTAACTATATCGTTACGATAGTCCCTTTAGTTAAGTTGCAAGTAAACGTTTCTAAAAGTCGAATTCCATAATTATGGTCGGTATACGCGCATCTTAGCACATCCTAACTAATATTATAAAAGTCAAAATAAGTTTGTTTGTTTGTTACCTTTTCACGCCTAAACTACTGAACCGATCATCCTGAAATTTTGTATATACGTTGTCAGGTGTACAGAAACGGACATAGACCTTTCATCCCGAAAAAAGTTACTGTTCCCGAGGAAAACAATAATAACGTTCTTATGATAATAGATGGCGCCACGTGTCTTTCGAATCATGATTGAATTTTTATATTATTATATATTATTACAAGCAGAGTACAACCCGAATTGATTGTGAAATTCTAAATTAACGCGAGCGAAGCCGAGGGCAAAAGCTAGTTATTAATATAACAAACAACTATTTGTATCGAACCCGCAGTGACAGTGGCATTACGACCATTTAAGCCACTAAGCCATCCGTTCAGTTTCATCGTTCATATCATAGTTTTCTAATGCAACATCCCGTGGTCTTCAAATCAACTTCATGGTCTACAGGAAGACACTGAACATTATATTGCATTATATAAAGTCATTCGACACAAATATAGTCATAAGTAGACGAGGAATATTAGAAGGGCATAAGAGTTCGCAAGAGAGTAGCAACTGAACTTCATAAGTATCAATCTGTGCCTCGCTGTGTTGTGGTACGTAATAAACGTAGTTAAAAATATTTTTTCCTTCAGTTAATATTGTTTTTGCGGCATTGCGTGTAGACACCTCGTGCACGAGTTACTAGGCGCTAAAACTAGGCGTGGAGGTGGGTGGCAGGCGCTCCTACCCTTCGCCTTACGTTTCTAGGTACATGTGTGAATTTACTACGGCGCCCTGCAGGCGGCGAGCAGCCTCGCGACTAATTCCGTTAAAATTCTCTGCTGTTATGCTTCCCTGGTAGCGACGGCGACGGTAAGTAGGGTAAATGACAACGGGGGTGGTTGCCAGTTGGCTGGCACCCGCCCCCGTGGCGCAAGGGCTTTAAGCTCGCGTTTATTTGCGACTAGCTCTTCAACCCGACTTGGCACGGCGGGCGCGTGGGGTAAATTCAACTTGGTTGATTTAAACTTGCCGCCAGAATAACACTTAAATCCCGCTTTTTGCGTACCTACTTTTAGCACACTGCGCAGTATCTCTAAGTGAAAACGCATACTAGTAAAATCTCCACACTTTACCTTACCATTTATTTTTATACTTTGTTTATAGTGTCAGTATATTATGTATTACAATAAATTGACATCGACAACTGACCTACTAACTAACAAACACGTCATCGTAACCGACTAAAGTCAAAACACGTGTACAAAACATTCTATTTCAATTACAAAACTTCTAACAAATACTAATGCTCAATAAAATATGAACTACATTTCTATGATAATAGATATTAAAATCATTTGCCCTTGTTCGAGTTATACGTCACTTGTCCTTTGTGAAGTACAACCCTATAGATGCACGCGTGTATCTCGCGTCCACCCTCATGGTAATGAAACACAGAATCGATCGCTGGGGGACCAAACTTAATTATGTCACCGCTCAAGGTCGCGATGCACACGCATTCGTTTCGCACATAAATTCACTTTTAGACGAATTGCTTTTCAATAACTTTGTAATTGCTGTCTTGAGGAGTTCAACGGAGTGGCAGTAATAATATTTAAGAGTAATTTGGTAAGGTTGCGTGTTGTTTTCAACATAGTTGTTTTGTATGATCTTAAAATATACAAAAGCTAGTATTTTAGTTATCATAGAATCGTATAAAAACTAATTTAATTATAAAAGTTCAGACATAATTAACATTTGCTTCGTCTTTTACTTGTAACAGAAAAAACTAAATAATTCGTTTTAGTAACCAATACCAACCAGTTATACCTAATAAGCAACTTATTTAACTCATCAAATGTAGAAAAATGTCGGAGTGCAGAAAAACGCTAACAGGTCAAGATGTGTATGATGTATGTAACAAATGTTTTATGTCATTTAATGAGTCCAATATAACGACACCTAAAATAATTGAATTACATGAGAATTCTTGCAGCGTTTTTTATCTTTATTTTTTTCAATCTTTTTAGTATTATATTATTCGTATTAGTTTTAACGTTGTATTTAATATAGGATGTCATTAGTGCAGTAGCCTAACGTCGTGTGGTCTCGTCCAATTCCCGAGTCGAAGAAGTGTTTTAATTTAAGTTGTCCGGATATTTTCAGTGGCCGTACGGTATTTTTAACTGTGTGTGTGAACTGTAGACACACCTTGTATCTTAGTACATACTACCTACCTGTCTAAACATAGCTAGCGAAACGTGGCTGTAATACATTTGTGTTTAATCCCTCTGGTCGTATGGAGGCTGCAATATTGTATATGTATTGTTATATACATCAACCATTGCTGTAAAAATGTTTGGCGGAAAATCTATGAATGATCAAAATTATACGTCACAGAATTGAACTGATAGGATGATTCGTTTTGAATTTTGTCTAAAGTTAGGTATTTCTAAAGAACCCTTTACGTATTACAAATATCAGTACCAAATTATACATTTATTATTATTAATCTTAGCAAGTATGCCTAAGGTCCTACAAGAGATTCCACGAGCTTGTATCAAAGTGTAACTAGAGTGAAGTAAATTGTTATGCCACAGAAGGTAAAGTAAATTAACAATTTGGACGCAAACATTGGCCCCGGGCGATCTATATACGTAAATACAACTTGATACAACAACTTCACGGTCATACTTGACTATAAAAAGCTTTGCAGGCTAATTTAATGAAACTGATTTTGGTAAAGACGGCCGTGTAATAAACTGTTTAGAAAGCATTGCATTTTTGTAAATAATTTTATTGAGCTCGTATTTTCTTATATTTAAATGTTGATTCAATTTATTGAAATTATAATAGCTATAACGTAGATAATTTCTGCATATACGGTGCAAAAAGAATTCTATGCTATGCTATTTAAAGAATACAATATAAGACAAACACAAACAAATTAATTAGCCAATTAATGTCAACACAACATGTAAGATAAAAATTCTATCTATCCTTTAACTCTTTCATTTCATTTTTCTTAGCAGTAATACTGTTGAAAGTTAGCGTTTACAAAAAACTCATTGTAAAAAAATCAGTATTCACCTTCCCATGTGGTTATTTTAAAAGAAACCTACACGTATCATTTAGTTAAGTGTGTCAGTCGATTACTAAAAGTCTTAACCTAAAAGGAACATCACTCTTAACACTATGTGTGTTACTCAGCTTTGTTTGATATTCAAACCGCGTGCCACATATGAAACATACAGATTTGGTACAACAACACGGTATAACTAAACCGACTTCTAATCTCTGACATCAAAGCTCGCACACGGCCCGCAAGTGGCGGTCCACGAATAAAATAGCCTGTTGTGTTATTAACAGCGCCCGACGAGAAAAAAGGGGGTGGCACTATAGAGCCGGCACTAGATGTGACATGCTGTGTCCCTTTACTGCATTATTGTGAGGGTTGTAACAATATCGGCCGACGTTAATCGAATAATTGTCTAGTATTAAAACTATCTAAATGTGTCTCCTGAATATAATCATAAAAAAAAATATATACAGATATTATTCTTGCAGCCAGTCATGGTAGAAACAGGAGATGGGAATAATGTAGCATTCTCAAAATATCAGGCAAACGTCACGAATTAGCCAGACCAGACAAACAAAATCCATTGTTTGGATCATCTAACGTATGAACTTAAAAATGTTTAATATATTTATTAAGGTATTATCTTTTGTATTAGATATTTACAATAATAAAAGAACATTTTACAAGCGCTGGCAAGCCTTGTATTTTAAAATATATAAATTAATTATGTAAAGGTGCATAATTTTTTAGGCAATAAACTTGAGTCAATTGTTTATTAGACAATTCTTTTGTCCGATCCGGTGTGTATAATATAACATATATAAATCATGAAAAATGGGACAAAAAGCCACAATGCTAATTGAAATTAATGGTTACATACATCGAATATAAAATATATTATGATGCAAATTTTATAACGAATAAATGTGTTTATTATTTATGTGTAGGTATAATGAAATATAAATAACGTCACATTATTAAAATTAATCTTTAAGAAAATATTATTGAAATATATATATATATATATATATATATATATATATATAATATGTTATTTTAAAGACTAGTAGTATTTGTACTATATTACTCTATACGTTTTCATTTTTATTTTAAATGCCGTCAGTCCGTTGGGCTGACATTCTAATTTAGGGGAATCTAATAAAATGTTGATAATAAATTTTATAACACTGAGAACATGACTGTGTTAGCCCATCTTAAAATTGTATTATTCTCAATACCGCACAAGTAAGCAAAAGCGTTTTCTACTTTAAAATAAATCCTGGATGTCGCAAGCACTTCGTAGTACATTATGCATAAAATAGATGGCACTGTAGTTAATAATACTACAATCCCATACAAATGTACGAATGTCTGAATCGCGCTATTAAAGTTGTCACGGCTGCTAAGTATATATACAACATTTTTGACAATCCACATGTACTTGCTTCGGCAGTACATATACTAAAATTGGAACGATACAGAGAAGATTAGCATGGCCCCTGCGCAAGGATGACACGCAAAATCGTGAAGCGTTCCACATTTTTTTGTGAAACTGGTTTTGCTTAAAAGTTTATTTTTAGCCTTTGATCTAGAAAGTATTTTTTTTTAGGTTAGTTTCATATACGTTTATTTTTAAATGC
This sequence comes from Catocala sponsa, assembly GCA_963564715.1. Classification (NCBI taxonomy): domain Eukaryota; kingdom Metazoa; phylum Arthropoda; class Insecta; order Lepidoptera; family Erebidae; genus Catocala; species Catocala sponsa. The sequence goes on along the minus strand of OY751348.1, from coordinate 14,616,929 downwards.
GTCCAAATGGTATTTCTGGTATAGGAGATACCAGAAATACCATTTGGACGCATACCTTATGACTAAATTCATAATTTTAGGTATCTACATATTATTACTGAATAATATTAGCAGGGAAACTTAAATTCTAAACAATATTACATTATCATTATATATTTATGTTGAAATACTAATCTATCAATATGCTTCCTATTTCTCTACTTTAATGATATTAGTATAACGCAGCAATATAAATAAATTATGCAATTTTAATCCTTAAAATATAAAGAAATCCAATGTTCCAAAAAATAAATAATAATTGTATCAAGAGACCCTAACGGCCGTGTAAAATAAAACCGTTCCATCTAATCTATATCTCGGTGGCTAGTACCCGAGAAAAAAGGGGGGAGGGTCGAATATCCCGCAAGGGTGGTCGGCAATGGACTGAAGGAGCCCCAATCAATCTTACAAGTCGCAGTGCGATGCGGGGGCCGAGGGGGGGATAAGGCACTTTTGGGAGGTCGAAGGGACGATACCCTCTTATGGACGGGCCCGACTGACCCTTCGGGAGGCTCCACACGAAAAAGGTCAAACATAAACTTTTTGTTAGTAGGATATTTTGTGCGTTAGGTCGCATCATAATATGAGCTTTATGTGGTTATAGCAATTAATGGAGCCTCTATTAAAGCCCAAAATACTTTTAGCTTAATGTACAAAGAAAATATTATCTGAGTGGCAAAATGTAAAGCTAATATACAAATTTTAGGATCTGACCGACCACAGCGTATACACAGATGCCATACTTTTCAAAAAAAAAATATGTACATTTAATGTAACGACTGTTTCATACGATACACCCCGAAAAATTTTGGTTTACCCTACAAACAAACTTATACAAACAATTTTATTTCAACATACATTCTAAGACGACGCCAAAATATTCCATACGAAACTCCCAGGCGTGTGTAACATAATTTAACATTGAAAAACCTATTATATAGGCGATATAGCAAATATAACCGTCATCAGAAAACTTACTTGCCCACTTCTCCGTCGGGCATCGTTTTTGTGTCTTGTCTAATACCGTGACGCCCCCTCAGGCTGATGAAACCTTCCACCCACCACCCTCGCCCGTTCGCCCCAAGCGAGAAAAATGAGTTAGAAAAGATGCGGCGCCCGATTATGGCGTGACGCCCTGTAGTCCTTTGTAAGGGACATTCGTCTGAATCAATCGGGTCGAGCGGGACACCGCGAGCATTGCACGGTTACATGTCAGGTACGCGCTAACGCCTATCAATTCTGAGAGCCTGGCGCTTTTATGTTATATCTATTTGTACTAAAGTTTTGTACGAATACTTGTTTTTATCAATATTATTTACAAATTACAAGTATTATTGACGTCGCGTCGTGCTTTTTAGAAATAGTATTTTACATGTCATGAAGCATCTTTTCTGAGATTTCATCGATACTAAGTAAGATTATAATTATATATAATAGGAACTCTGAACTACTACTTGTTATAAAATATAACTTATTTGATGAAACAAACGAAGCATTAACACACACGTGTACTCTTTCATTAATTATACACCTTTAGGTGTTGACTGGCGGATCAATGTAGACCGTAAACTCACTCAACTTATTTCAATTCAGCAATGCATTTTAATTGAGAATTTATAAGCTATCGATTCTAATTTTACATATTTGTAGAGTTTATCATGCAGAATAGTATGAACTAATTTATATTTATATATTTATAATTATGTGAAGTCTCCCCTTTTTACATATTTACCATTACATAATTACTCAAAAGCTTTTCTTTATTTGGTATTTTGAGGGGGCATTACTTATAGGTATTAGTGCCGCACTACTAGTGCCGACTTTAAGCAACAATGTATTAAACTTTGTAATTACTAAATTATATTTAAGACAATAATTTACACACAGATAAATATAATGCAATGAGTATATTTAATACTAAAATAATAGATACTAAATACAAATTAGCCAACTAGAATTCTTAGATACCTAATAACTGAACATTATATTATAATGAGCTCGCAAAGTAAAACTGTCAGTCCAGTCAAGCCATCCCTATAAATGATGTGTTATACGTACCTACCACAACTATGAATGGCCGATAACTCAAGTTAATAAACATCCTATTGAATCCAACAATGTCGTCCTTACGATCACCGAGACCCTCAAACATAATACCGATCTCCAATAATTTTTACGTTAACATCGCGAGTCTTCAAAATCATAACAAGGGTGGGGTATAAAGGACCGGTACAAAGGCGCGCTTGGGGTCGAACCGACCGCCGCAGCTTTCTGCCAGTTTGTTGCCAAAAGTTTAAGCTAGGGTTAAGCGGTCCGCTTCGCAAAATCGTATGTGTATTTTACATTGTAAATTTGTTTGGACAAAAATAATTTCATCAGGTCGGTGCGGTTTGATACTCCAACCTATACTGTGGAATTTAAAACAGTTTTGTATTGGATTCCGCGAAAATATTTTCTGTAAATAGAGGTTTATGAGGAATTTCGAAGAAACCTTCCCGGATACAATTGCATTTATTATTTTTATTGGCTGTCTTACAAACAATAAATAAACTTAAAGTTCACGTGAAGAAGTACCTACGTCGTAAATATTTTCTTGAAACTTGAAACTAGAGTATAAAATGCATGTTGAACGAATGCCCGTTAAAATAATATACCTTATTAAGACTGACCTTATTCTCGGTATCCATGCGTTCCTGGTACGTCATACTCCTCATGTGCTTCAAATACGCTGTTGTGATGGGAACGCTATAGTCCATCTCTTCTCCGCCGTAGAATACTCCATCTGGCCTCCAAGGTTTAGGAAATCTTCCTCCAAAAGAGCTGGTACTGTAATCTGAAGCCGAAGGCAACAGCTTTTTTCTCGGAGGCGACCTTGACTTGGGCGGATCTTTTGAGGTTAGATTAGCTACATCGAGCGGATTGTACTTTTTCTTAGGTTCAGTCTTGTCTTTGGCTCCTCCATTATCTGCCGGCCTAGTACTTTCACCTTCAGATTTTGTCTCTTCATCCTTCAGTGATGAAAGAACAGGTTCAGGATTGACATCTTCTACATCTATGAGACTGTTGTCATCTTTATCTATTTCCGGATCTGTTCTGACGGGCTCCTCCTCCCTGAAGGGTGGTTCGACAGGCGAACTTCTACTTAGAAGCGGTGTTGCATCGAAACCGTTAATTTTCTTTGAAGTAAGTTCAATGTAAGTCGGTTCTTGGTCTTCAGAATCCGTAGGCTTTGGACTTTCGACTTTCTTTAGAGGTTGAAGGTCTGTAAAGTCAAACTTCGGTTCGTAATAGTTGGAATGTGCGGCGTCTATCTCGGATTCCCAGTTTCGCGTGTAATCAGGCACGTTGTGGGGTATGAAGGGGAGGTAGGTGGGGTGTCTGGTTGGCGAGGGGGAGGGCGTGGGTAAGGGTGGAGGGGAGGCACTGCGCGGGCGCCGCGCGCACTCGGCACATCCGGTGAGGAAGCGCGTGACTGCCTCCCGCGGCAGGAACGCGTACGTCTCCGTGATCTGTTGGCAAAAACATCCGTGATTAAGGGAAAGCGTATTTCTTTTGTTGTGTTTGTAAAGTTAAGCTCGGATAATGCTTTCAAATTGATAGTGGATTGTATAAAATACTTTATCGCATCTCAAATCGGCATAGGTTTATTTATTTGACTTGATGTTCCATAACACTGCTAAATTAATTATTATCTAGATATGCAGGCAACTTACAGTACAATGTTATGTAAATTGATGTTCCTAACCTGGAATCTATAAATATAAGAGCTTAAACTTAATAATGATGTAATCTTTAACTAACTTAGAAAGGAATTGCTCGTATTACTGTAAGACTACATTTTATTTTTAAAAATACAAGCAATCATTTGTACCTTTGTCTTTTATGAGTTTTCTAATATTAACGTAAGACTAATTATTTCTGTACATTGTTAATATAAGCTGTTTTTAAATAATGAATGATGCTCCTTAACGCCATGCAGGATATTCTAAGAATTTAAATGTAAAAATAAAAACGCAGTTCAAAGCAACAATAAAACAATCTTCAGCTCTCTCTGTTGCAATAGTGCAGCCAACAAGGATTCATAAAAACTAGGTATGCAGGAAAGATATGTTACTGAATAAAACATGCAGTGAATAATCATGAGAATCATTGCGAGGTATTTTACCTATAAACCTATAATGCAACAAAGTGACTAGAACCGAAATGTAAAATGGTGTGATGCGCCATCTGTTAGCAAATAGGTGGAGTTACTTAGATACAGAGTTCTGGAGTGTTTCGATGCAAACTGTTTTGACATACTGTTACTAGATGGCGTTTTCAGAAAAATAAATAAGAACACTCCAAAATTTCGAAATATTAAGTTATCTTTAAAATATATTTAGAATAATATTGATGTGATGTTCTAGCTTATTTAAATATATATCCTATTTAACAATAACATTGAATTAACTAACCGTTCTGTAAGTACGCTTCTGCCCAGCATGTTTACCCGGTCTGCCTTCTAATTCCACGTGAACCGTGTAGATGATATCGAAGAAATTTTCTACTATCGCCACCTTCCTGTAAACCGGCTCCTGGTTTGGTGCATTCTGTAATCAAAGAAACAAATATAAATTAATTATCTCTGCTTACGTTTCAAACTTGTGAATGAGACATCTAGTGGTATATGATATGAGCTCTTGTTTTTCTTGTTCCACTAAAATCCACTAGATGGCGGCACGCATTTTAACTAACATAGTTATAAAAAAGTTTAAGATCACGCCCAATGTCGCTACTGTCGGCAAGCATGCGTAACTGAAAAAAAGCTATAGAGGGCGCTGCACATTTACCGCCAAAATCATGAAAAGGACGCAGACGGATACTTAAAATTACTGCACGGCAGCTGCAAGAATTAAAATAACAAGCACAAATAATACGTCATTGAGATGAGTCTTCTTAATTCAAAATCAGATGACAAGGGCAGTGCAGTGGATGACCAAAGTGAATCATGTAATTTGTTTCATAAATTACCCGCGGTGGGCAATTAGGCTCGCGATCGCGGTTCGACCGTAATTAGGCCGTCCCGGGAGTCCGGGACCGCTGTAATTAGCTGGACGCCGGACCCGGGACCGCGGTAATTACGGGATCTGTTGCGAAGCGCCGCTCTACACATTGCGGAATTCAAAGTACCTACGTACGCAAAATAAATTATGTGCGACGCAGAAATTGCAGTGACTTGCAGCTTGCATCAAAGGCATAATAGGTATAGGCTTATAAAAAAAACCTTATTTTTATAATAGGCCTGTGTAGCAATAGTAGAGGAAGACCGGCTATGTTTTTGTGTCACATACTAGACATTGCGTGACATAAAGCTAGCTGTATACGATGGAACGCCTTAGGGACAGACTGGCATGAGTCTAGATACATTTGGACTTTTGTACCTATTTTTATTTATGTTATATTATATGAAATTTTTGTTATATTATATTTATGTTATATTGTATGTTATATGAAAAGTTGTATCACTCAACTATATCAACCACAGCTGCAGTTCGAAGCAGGCCATCTTCAAACAACGATTAAAGTCTAAATGATTATTAGAGATGCCACGAATATTCGGCAATTATTCGGTATTTGGCTATTCGGCCACATTTTTTAACCATTCGGTATTCGGCCGAATATTGCAAACTATTCGGCCGAATACCGAATAGCAAATTATGAAAAAAAGAACTCAAAAATTTGCTTGCACTTGCTGAGACACAACAAACAAACTGCCAGTTTATTGTCTTCACTACAAATTTCATAATATGTCCAAACAGGTGATTTTTATTAAATGGAATCATTTTGCTTTTCTTAAACAAATAGTGATAGGTATTTCTTAAGGTAATCAATCACATTAAATGTAATATTTAGTTTACACTCGGTATGTTGTACAGTATGATGCACCAAGAATCAACAAATAAAACGTGTTGTGACACGACCGCGATCTAATCACAAATGAAACAAAACTACCCGCGCCTACGTACGACTTCAGCGATGCAAGTTTAAACTCGTAAGTGAAGAGTTTCTCAACCGCGAAAAGTACTAAGTGTTGCCGAATATTCGGCTGTCAAATATTTGGCGCTTTGGCCGCGAGCCTCGCCGAATATTCGGTATTCGTTATTCGGCCCAATAACTATTCGTGGCATCTCTAATGATTAGTATATTATTCAAATGCAATAATCATAAATACGTAAAAAAACGTCATTTGAATATTGCCAGAAACCCTGGCGTAGACACAATAAATACAAATAATCAAAACATCAAATCGTGATTCGAATATTCAAATAATATTCAAATAATTCATCGATTATTAGAGACTTATAGGTAAACACTACGAGACCTGACTCCGTCGCGCCAGGACGTCGCACCCCGATTGATACGAAACTAATTAAGCAAACCCAAATAACAAATGGTAATTTAACCGTTTAATAAATTACATTCACAAAAGATTATTATATAAAATACTAGCTGATCCGGCAAACATTGTTTTGCCTTATAAATTATTTCTTAGCGGTATGAAAATTAATGACGACCTATTTTCATACCTACCTAAATAAATATGCACAAAAATTCTTAAAAATCGTTCGAGCCGTTTCGGAGGATTGCAGCCACAAACACCGTGACACGAGATTTTATATATAAATATGATAATTTAATTTTGGAATATAAAGCTTTCAAAAAATTTCAGTGTGTTTTTATTTTTCTTATCAATCGCAGATCGGTATTAAACCGGGGCCTACCATGAGTACTCATAGCCCTCGACGCAATTCGTTTGATCATCGGCATTTCATTGCAAACATTTCTCATGGTAGGCTCTGAGAATATCATTATCTCTTTGAATTGTAGAGATTAGATGACAGCGGCGGTCGCTCTGAGGCAAAACTAATATACAGTTGTATAAAGAGTCGACCCCGATATGTTTGAAATAGTCAAGCTAGATGTTACGTAGGTAACCTGGACGTCCCACGGCATAAGTAACCGTTTAAGTCTGTGGTCCCCGCCTCAGGCAGTGCCATTGAGTTGTTTGTAATAATATTTTAGTAGTAATAATCTTTTCTGAAACTATGTAGAAATGTATGTGGTGACATGTAGATATAATTTTCTAAAGACTTATGCCGCTTTCGGTTCCTGTTTCGCTGGAGACTCACGAACATTGAAGTAACGGAGACAAAGAAGTTTAAAGAAGAAAGAAAGAAAGAAATTTGAAGCAACTGTTTGTGGATCACACAAATTCTTGTTCCGTGTGGTGATCGAACTAAACTTTCAACACCAATACACATCGGCAGACCGTTTTGGTGGTATACGAAATAATAGCTGGTAACACCAAACAAGGGCAAAGATTAATGGTCCTCTGACAACCTCCTTAAGGAAACAGCAGTGCCTTCTGTTATGAGGTAAGTACCTCATCGAAGCAACACAACACACACTACAGAAGATTGCCTCTTCCGGACTAGTGTACCGTGCGCTCTAACTGTCTCCTCACTAACACATATTTGTATGTGTCCTTCCATAAGGTGGAGGTAGGTATTTCCATAGCTAGGCTACAGGGCTTTAAGCGAATACCCAGATCAAGCGAAGATGTGACCTCTAAAAAAACCTCAGCAAAAATTAACACAAGAAAATTTCAAAGACCCTTCGTTAGGCATTTTTATTTACGAAACAACCGCTTGGAATTTATTTTCCGGTACGAGATATATATATATAAGATATATAAGTTGTATGTAGTCGGGTGCGCGGTCGTGGGCGCGGCGACGAAACAGCGGTATCATCAGAGATCCTTATCCCCGCGGTCTGAAAGTGGCCCGGGGCAGGACTAATGGCCCCGGCAATTACATGGGCGAAGCGCGCCATCCGCACACACTAGTGATGCGCAACGACACCACTCGACTACAACGAGTAGATATTCTATTTCTTTAGTTTTAAGAGATTTTTATCAAACAGTACCTACATGCCAGCGCTAGCGTGTCCTTAGCAAAATATCTGCTAGATAATTAACAAAAATTTCTCCATACCGAATTGTAAGTAACATTTTAACATCGAGTAGGTAAATGTATTTGTTGTAAACTCGAATTTGTATGTTTTCATTATCTATTTCATGATATGCCGCTGATAAGCCTTAGGAGTAACCCATTTCGTTTACCAAGCTAGAAACAATACACAAGAATCTTATATTTTATGCACAATTTAGCTAAAGCTGATCCATGCAGTCTAATGATAACTGCAAGGCAGGCCAGGAGAGCACCGCCAGACTGTTTGACTAGCAGCGGGTGTCCACGTCACTTGTAACGATTGTTGACTGTTAGATTTTATTACATTCGCTAGACTAGATTATATTATATTACAATAATTTCAGACCTGTATATATTTATAACTATACCACTGGTGAGCACGGGCCTCTTCTCAGTGTGAGAAGGGTTAGGCCATAGTCTACCACGCTGGTCCAGTGCGGGTTGGCAGACTTCAAACATCAATAAGAATTCCGGTTTCCTTACGATATGCTCCTTCACTGTTAAAGCGAGCGATAATTAACAATTTAATACACACATAACTTAGAAAATCAAAGGTGCGGCAAAGAATACGACACCTCTGCGTGGCAGTCCAACGGTTTCCCATTAGGCTATCGCTACTATACTTGTATTGATATTAAAAATTATGTTTACTAGCTTTTGCCCGCGGCTTCGCTCGCGTTAATTTAGAATTTGACAATCAATTCGGGTCGTACTCTGCTTGTAATAATATAATTCAATCATGATTCGAAAGACACGTGGCGCCATATATTGTCATAAGAACGTTATTGTTGTTTTCCTCGGGAACAGTTTTTTTTTCGGGATGAAAGGTAGCGTACGTCCGTTTCTGTACACCTGACAATCTATATGCAAAATTTCTGAATGATCGGTTCAGTGGTTTAGGCGTGAAAAGGTAACAAACAAACAAACTCATTTTCGCTTTTATAATATTAGTTAGGATTAGGATTAGGATAGGATTAGGATTACACCATCACATTAGGGTGCCTAACACGTAGCTATGTAGATGATAAACAATAATTATCGTCGCCTATGGATACCGGAGTTACTGCTAGTGCCTATAAGTACATTATCTGACGCCGAATCTTATGCTGATATTTCATCATTGGCATCAGCGGATAAGTGATGCTGATTTAAATTATTCACTTAGGACGTTAATAATTTAATAAATTGTAGATATATTATTTAATGTTTTGTAAACTGTTAAAGTTGACGAAAAATTATAGCCGCTGTTTCATGTGTAATTACGTAACTAGACTAAAAGAACGTAAATACAGTGTTTTTTAAAAAAGCCGTAAGTCCCGCAGCCTTTAGGATCTAGAGAGTACTCTCACTTTAGCATTAATAATAATCGGCTTAAATCAAGGCGGATGCTAATACTGATGTTCGCAGCTACCTTAAAGACACTTGCATCGCTATACACTCGCCCTTAAACGACTTTAGAGGTCTTGACAAATACTTTAACCACCTTATTCTGTTAATTTATTTTTATTTATACAATTTTCTATACCTATATTTTAGGTTACGTTAATTAACTATGTACCTAATGAATATATTGTTGTAATTGTTTGTAAAGATTGAGTACACGCTTATGTTGCAATTATCAGAGGCGATGCTTTAAGTGTACCAACAAACTATATAATTTTATCTGTAATATCTTAATATTCGGTCTATAAAACCATTTATTAGTCCTTTTGACATTACAGCAGTCTCACTCGTTACTGCCGAAGTATACAAAGCAAGCCTTTTGATTCGAATACCAAAGTACTCAATAGAACAAGTATTCGCAAGCAACACTCGGCGCCTCGACTAAGTATTTCGCATTTCAACCTCAACGACTCAACGAGTCGAGTATTTCACATCCCTATTGTGCCAGGCGCGCCAATTAGCAGCGAGCCCGCCCGCGCCATTCGCGCGCCGAGACAATTCCCGCGCCAAATAAAAATAAATTGTACGAAATATCGGCGAACGCCTCGCGCCTCCTGCCACCCTGGTGGCTGGTGTACCGCACCGGCTTTATAATGCAACCACTTTGATGAAATTGTATCGTGAGCCTCCAACATTTATTAAGTTTTGCGAAGAAAGATATAACTAAAGCATCTTATTTAACACATATATTGCAAAATTCTATAAAGAAATTGTCTATTCGTTGTTTATTCGTTATATCTATGGGTACTAATATTATAAAGCTGAAGAATTTGTTTGTTTGTTTGGTTGAACGAGCTAATCTCAGGAAGGGCTCGAATTGAAAATTTTTTTTTGTGTTGGTTACCCCATTTATCGAGGAAGGCTATAGGCTTTATAACATCACGATACGACCAATAGGAGTGGAGCAGCAATGAAAACTGTTGCAAAAACGGGGAAAATTCTCTTATCTTATATGAAGCAGACGTAGTTGCGCGGGTCAGCAGCTAGTAATCTATATTTTGAGGCGTCGTAAGAAGCTCGTGGCATTGTTACACAACTTCACTCGAGCACAAGTAACGTCTGATAGTTTAATTCTACATCACAATAAAAAATTTACATCAACCACATACATAATTATGTCTAAAAGGAACTAACTTCGAATAAGTCCGTTGCAGAACCGAATCCATTATTTAAAAGAATCGTTTCACATTCTACTAAGTTCTTCCAATATTCACTAGCCCGCGTATGTAGAAAGAATCGTGCTACAAAACGGAAAACATACGATCGTGTACATATTGCCTAAGATTAGTAGTCATAAACTGATCAACGTTTGACATAATTATCTCAATAAGGCAAGTGTTACATTCATACATCTTAATTAGACACAATTCGTTAGCAACTTATTTACCGGAGTCAACATAAATCTCGTTTCACACGATTTATTTAGTCTCCTGATTATGTTGATGTGCTAACGGAGGACTTAGTTCGGTTTGCAGGTAGAATATTATTAGTTAAATCCCCTTTGTAGTTAGGAATATTAATGTGTGTCTGATGCGTTTATAATATGTGTACCTACTCGATTAAGATTCACGACGAGACTCGATTAGGTAAGTACATTTATAAGTAAGTATAAGTATAGTGCATTTTTTATTCGAACTGTAGCCAAAAAAGTTGTGGCTGTTTACGTCAGTCGCCTGTGTCTATAAGTTTCAAATTCCTAACTAATTGACTTCTGGCACAACATAATTTAAAAAAAGAAGCTGTCAATAATATCCATCCATATTAGAATAGCTAGGGATTTTGTTCATTAGACCTGCAAACCTCAGTTTGTTGAATCATAATTGCCAATATACAGTTGAGTAAATACTATCAGAGATCACAAGCTTTACAAGGAAGTCGATTTCACAATCCGAATCCAATTGGAACCTATCCCGTTCTTGAATTTGCAATGAATACAGCGGGATAATAAATCAAACATGACGATGTGGATGTACCGATCACAAAGTTTCCGTCTTTAAATCTGTTCTCTCTCCAATAAGAAAAAGGAGCAAAATAAAATGACTTTAAAAGGAGTACATGTTGAGATAAACATCGGGAGTACCGGGCCAGCCGCAACAGGTGGAGATGTGAATTGTGAGCAATGCTTCATTCGCTAACACCTGCGCACGTTCGATACCATTAGATCGCGATTCGTGACTTTCTTACGAAACGATTTGATACTTTTGACTGCAATTTTTGAAAATATTTATTTATTGATTTATTAAGATTTAAATATTGTTTATATGAATATTTATTTGGGTAATCCTGTTTCGTCATACGAGAAATAACCATGATATAAGTAAATGCAGCGATAAATGATCAGAATGGTTCGGTTAGCTTGAAATTAATTTCCGTCACGTTATTGTAATTAGTTAACATGTTATACTAGTATTTGCCCGCGGCTTACACTACGTAAAATATGCTTAATAATTGTAAATGTGTTTTCATCTCAACATACACTTTTATATTATTACTAGCCGGTCTCGACAGACGTTGTCTTGTACACAAGAAAAAAAAACATATCTAAACCATTATCGAATCCACTTGAACACACACAAAAAGTTTCATCAAAATCGGTCCAGCCGTTTAGGGGCAGTTCAGTAACATACACACGTACAGTAGAACTATATATATAAAGATAAGTATGTACAACATGGATTAGAGCTTAAGTCGTTTTGGAAGCAATGTGTTATGTAATAAAATATAATAGACTCATAATCTTTATCTTCTTCAGGCCCATCCTTTAATGGCCGTCTGCCGACTACGTATCCTTGACATTTTCTAATATTTTGTGTCCATGGAGATCAGTCTAAACGAAGATTCTTCTACCATTTCTCACATCTCCCTATACAAGCTCCATAATTAATGGAATATGTAATTCATATTCTTTCGAGAATGCTTTTTTAAGTCCTTAACTTCAGCATAAAATACTTTTTATATATACCACAGTACCATACCATGTTTATTTGTGAGTACTTATATTATTGATGTGAAGGTTTGTTTGTTTGTCCTTTCTCACGTAGCAACAGAGCAATGGACCGATATTATATTTTGCAAGTAGCCATCAAGATATTTCCGTATAAGTACACGACCCCTGTAGGATAAATATTCTTCCTTACGCCAACAAATACATGAGAAAATAGTAGTACATAATTACTATAATTAATTATGCTTTTCATAAAAACAATCTTCAAAGAAAGATTTACATTTTTTGTCCGTTTAAAATTATTTTAACCAGTAATATACCAAATATTACCTACCAAACAAATTCACAAACCGGTGCTTAAACCTGAAAATAGAACGGTTGGAAATAATTCCGAACAATTTAAAACAGGAGAAGTTCTCACCTCCCCAACGATATGCTATCCTGGTACTTGTGGGGGTAAACGGGAGCCGGATGTGGGAAGAAGCAGACAGTGGAGAATATCCGGTCGGTCTTGTATACCGATAAGCGGATATGACGGCGACGACATTATTATACGGACATACTCGGTTGCTTGGATGTTGGTTCTCATAATGTCGCAGTGTATTTCCCATCTCTTCAACGTTAATAAAATGGTTGTGTTGTTTGGTAATAAATTCATTCTAATTTTAGAAGATTTGCGCTCATATTGTTACCACTTAGGGCAAAGAGATTTTGTTCGTGAAACGTATGATATGTGCGGAGAGCCAATAGGAAAAAGACCGTGAAGTATAATTAATAACGAAGCGAAACTAATAAGTTTCTTGTTTTATTCGCATTGACGCAAACATTAACATTAAAGTTTGCTTCAAAAGCCGAAATCTTGACACAAAGATACCAGCAATTTTTCTAAACCAATTCGGATTGGCTAAAACGATTTTAATATTTTTCATCTAAAGTTATCCATTGTCTTTCCTGTTGCCTATTGGCAAGCGAGCTAATAGCATCATGGTCTCTTCCTCATGGACATGGCTAAGTAGATATCTTTAATATTGCAGAAACTAAGGAAACATCCATAGAAATATAAAAAAGAGGAGAAGTGCCAAGGGGGCGTGTCCGTGTCCGCGCGATATGCCCAAAGTGGTCATGTCATAAGCTAATGGCCGTCTCCGCGAACTAGTACACTTTTGACCGTGATCGCGACAAATTATAAGAATGCCGTCTTGTTCAGTGGTTTGTTGGTGGTGGTTCAGTCTTTTACTGAACTGCATGTGTAGTAGTAGCCGGGTGGTAGGGGTAAACTGGAGACACCGGTTTCCGATATATTTTCGTCTACAGGGCATATCTCCTTGTTTATTATATCTATGGAAACATCCAACCTACCTACCGTAAAGGAAATTAAAGCAAAAACAGTTATTAATGAATGCCTTTGTATCAAATCGTCAACGTTTATTTTAGTCATGAACGCAAAACTGACGACTGAAATAAACAAAATGGTGGTTGCAACCGGCTTGACACTAACACAATTTCTTTTGGTTTATAACTTATAAGCTTGAACCCGTAATTAAATAATAATTAAATTTGAATAATTTAATAAATATTTAAGTATGGGTTATGACTATAAGCTTATATAGAATGCGTTCGAAGTATTTTAATCACATAATGCAATAAACCGCAAAACAATCAAAGCACATTTAACCCTTAAATGCCAGTGTGGGACATTTAGGGGACGCGTGGACAGGGGAGATCCTACTAACATTATTCTGCAATGAATACACGTGACCGACAGCGACAACCAAACGTATCATTAGCATGCTATGTTTGTTACATGATCAGTCTAATAATAATTAATTATAATATTTAGGACAAGGACTATGTGCGGATTAATAAATCAATATATCTTTGTCACAACTTAGGAATATAACCTGTAATTGTGTTTAATAGTATTGCATATCTGGACCGCCTCGGTGGTCCCATGGTTTATGTTTGCAGCTTATAGTGAAGCCTCAGGTTCGAGAACTGGGAGAAAGACAAAGCTATTCGTTTTCCTGTTGTTTTGTTTGCAGCAAGGAGTTTGTTCAAACTCTGTGCTTCGCCGCGTGCTATGCCTCGTAGACGTTAATAGGGTTTTTAATAGATTTGCCAGCTGCTACGTGTAACTTTAAACATAGATAATAAAAAATGGGTGTAACCAACTTACGCGTACCCCTTTGGAGATGCACTGGCATGAGTCAATGTATGAATGGCAATGTGAACGTTATGAGTCATTGCTCACTTTTATGAAAGTTGTTGGTAAGTTGTTCTCTATAGAAGCATGCAATACCAAAGATATCACTCGCGTGTTTCTATAAACAAGTCACTGTGCGGCTAGCGTAAGGTTCCGAAAACGACTGGACTATTGGATACCTTACTTAACACACGTAGGTACCTCACTATAACTCTTAACTGGATATAAGCGGATTACAATAGACTTTGATTAAATTCTAAAGAGCCAGAAGCGATTAGGAGACCACAACTCTTAGGAAAGGTATGTTGCGTCGTGTTCAATCAAGGGTTCTATACGTAGTTATTCTAGGACAAAATGTATAATCAATCAATATGATTAAGAAGCGATCAGTGGGGCCCGGCCGCGCTGGATGTGCGCTCGTTAGACGCGCCCGCCCGGCCCCATTCGTTGCACGAAACGTGGCGGATGTAGGGTTGGCCTACTGTGAATGTTCATTTATGTATTATTATTATTCAGTATTTATGTTCTAAGGTTGATGTTTATTTACTAAGATAATAGAGAGTTGTCTATATGATTAAATGTGAGGTAGGACGACCCCTGTTCTAAAAGGTATGCTTCTAAAATTAGGTGCAAAGGCCTGCTTAGTACTGCAAGAGACTAATTGTTTGATTCAAACACAAACAGTTTTATGTTCGCCAAGGGAATTTTTTCATACAAATGGTATGTACTATGGATATTTATATATTACAATTATAAATGTGAATATGAGTTTGTTGGTTTGTTTGTTACGCTTTCATGCCTTAACTACTCAACCGATCATCATAAAATTAAATTTCGCATACACGTTTCACTTTCGTCTTGAAAAAAGTACCTACTATGCCCGAGCGAGCGAAGCCGCGGACAACAGCTAGTAACAGTATAAAATTTTACTTTACCGTGGTATCACTTGATATAAATGTGAGAGAGATCTATCTATGAGCCTGCGGAAATCACCGGACGAAACGCAATATTAACACGAGCTCATTCATAAGGTCACCAAATAATTGACTACATACTTTTGCAATACAAATATATTTAATATATTATATAATACCATTATTGTTTTTCGTCGCCAACCCTAGCGATCCCTATCTCCGCTTCTCCGCGACACTTGATCCGCGATCCCTCGCGACAGCGCCAAGTCCCGCCATTATAGCGCTATATCTGCACGTGTTTGTGTGAGGCGTCAGTGTCGGTGTACGTATGCGCCTGTGTGGGTAGATTGATCGCTCAAACTCTAAACTTGTTGATTTTGTACTGTGTTTACATTTTGTGTGATCTTTTAATCAGACGAAGGTGTAAGTTAAACTGTCTAGCTTTGATAGTAGCGAAGACATTCGATATACATACATTTTTAAATACTGCCTAAGTATAATATTGCCTGTTACTTGAAGGGTTAGGTTGTGACGGATTTCTTGTTTTTTTTCTGTGGTCTTTAGCACATATAAGTAGAAGCAGCAGAAGTACAGTATCATAACAGAGTCCACAGATATTAGCGGGTCTAGGCTTATTTCCTAAGTGCGCCCTGCCTTAAACAGCAACGGCCAATATTTGCAGTTTAAAATTTAAATCTAACATCATAAGATCCGCATTCTTATGATGTTAGATTTAAATTTTAAACTGCAAATATTGGCCGTTGTTGTTTAAGGCAGGGCGCACTTAGGAAATAAGCCTAGACCCGCTAATATCTGTGGACTCTGTTATGATACTGTACTTAATAGAAACTTTTTGTTTCTACAACTCAACTTTGAGACAAAGGTCTTTTTAAACAAGTCTTATTCAGCACTTTTATTGAATCCTGTGTCGCGGGAGGACGTGAAAAACATTCAAACAACTGACTCAAAACAACTATTTGTGGACTACATCATTTTTTATCCCGTGGGCAGTTAAATTTTCTATCGTATCCTATATAGACTTTCAATCGATCGATTACCTGGTCATTCTAAGAGTTCCTGATTCAGCAATTTTTAGTATGTACCAGCACTTGTAGTGAAATATCTAACAATTATTTTTTTAAAAGCTGCAGTTATCTATACATTCTAATATGCAATTTTTTGCCAGCTATTATAGACTACAACAATGACAAATAACCCTCATCCTCATCATCATCATCATCAGGCTATAATAGTCCACTGCTGGACATAGCCCTCCCCCAAAGAGCGCCATAGCGCCCTATCCTCAGCTTGCCGCATCCAGCATCTGCCTGCAGTCTTTCGCAGATCGTCATCCCACCTGGTTGGAGGGCAATAATAAATAACCCTCACGTACTTAAATTAGTGTCCACATTAAAAAAAGTGAAAAAACAACAATTGTAGGTATATTTTTTTAATATGAATGACCTTGTTAGTACTTTATTTCTAATTCAGATATTGGAATTGTGTTTCAAAAGACAACTAGAAATATTTAAACTGAACGCATCTATGATTTAAATGTTTGGACCTAAACCAGTATCATGAGGTAGTACCAGATTGTACTGTTCCGTCGCACACGAATACCAACGTACCGGATGCATACGAGAACGTCCTTTGAGCGATACGTTTTCACAGTAGAGTGACTTATCCCTCTGAGACGCGAGATACGACGATTGGTATTTTTATCTCTTGCTGGGATTTATTCCGCATTCGACCCTCATGTTTCGTCCCGAATGTAAAAATACGCATTCGCTCCAAAAATTATTCCTCATATGCCCCGAAATTTAGATAAATATTAATTTCTTAACGTAATTCCTATTTCATCCCTAATTATGTTCCTTTTTTGACCCTGTTTTTTTTGTATAGCTGATTTTGATTTACCGTCAGCCGAAAAATATTTTAAAATACCTCATTGATCTCTCGGCGAATCTTTGTACTTATGATTGCATGACATCACGAGCTCGACATTGAAAAGACTTATAATAATTTTTAAACATGTTTTGTTTTGCTAACCATATGCCCAAAAATATAGGACGAAAAAGGACAAATTAAAAAAGAGAGGCGAATGAGAAACATTTTGGAATGTGGGACGTAATGTAGGGGTGAATGCGGAACAAACCCTTGCTGGTTCTATATGTAAAAGATTTTAATATTCCTATTTTATTTTTATTGCTTAGTGCAGCAGGTGTACGCAACTACTGTGCATGAAGACTCAAGTTGAAATCCCGGATCGGAACCAATGGACAGGTTTGATATATGACCTAAAGCCGCAAATTTCGTGTATCCTTATTCTTTAATAGCTGTTATCCACAACTCCACCCGCATGGAGTTCTTTTTTGCGGATCCTTAATTTTGTTAATATAAGTAGCCTATGTTACTCTTTATAACACCAGCAATCTGCCAGTGCCATCAAAATCGGTCCAGCCCTTTCAGAGATTTATTAGGAACAAGCAGACAGACATTTGTATAGATAACGTTTTAGGCTCTCGGAAGCTCTAAAGAAAAAAATACACAGAAACCGTAGCTGTACATTATTTTGTAATGAAATTTATGTTACTCACCACCCCTACATTGCCACCCTGCTAAAAATCTCGTTGTTATATGAAGGGAGAACAAACGACAAACAAACTTTCGCATTTATAATATTAAGTATTTGTGCATCAAACCTCTTAAATTCACATTATTATTATTTTACTATAGAAACATGATAACTGGCTACCTAGCTAGATAACGTATGTACATAATATATGTAGATTAACGTCTTGAGTTGTATCGGCCCGCCGGCGGCCAGGCAGTTGTGTTTTAACTATGTCTAGCATTTCACCAATTGACAGATTAGTATATAAAAAATCAACCAAATGTATTGTGGAACCTACTAGATAATATACATTTGGTTACAATAGCTTAGGGTGAAGTAATTCTACAGAACAATAACTATTTTAGCATCATATCAGACGGCTATTATGACATTTGTAGCAGAGGCTTCTGCCCAGCAGTGGTACACATCAAAAAGCTATTGGAAAAAGAACCAGCAGAAAATACTGCACACAGCGCGTTACGGCAAAAGTATGTAGTCTACGCGTTCGGAGCTGCGTCACACACAGCTAATATAAACTAAACTATATTATATAGTACAGATATATCGAACTCTTAATAAAACAGCGACTTAAGTCGAAATTTGGAAGTTAGCCAATTTGAACTCTGATTGCATGACTTTAATTTCTAATACTCTATATGTGTTAAGTAATTGCAACAGAGTTTAAATTTGTTTGATCCAAAATACTTTATAACCTGCCTTACCAAGGGCGTATCTTTAGCCACACTGGTCGACCACGGACGCCCGTATGTTTCCCCAAAGAGGTCTAAAAGGGCCCTTAACTGTTAGCGACCCGCAGTTCCCGATTGTCGCCGCGGCACCGGCCGGTTTGTTTGCGCACCGACACTTTCATCTACTTGCCAAGAGGAATCTGTGTGACCATCATATTGTCAAAAGCAGGATTTAGTCAATACTGCACGAGTCGTGTAGTGGTTTAAGTGGTTTCCTTGTCATTACCACTGCGCCAAGTGTTTTGATTTCGATCACCATACGAGTCAAAATATTGTATGAACCAACAAATAAATGTTCCAAGTCTTGGTATATAAGTCGTTGTTATTATGAGGAAAAAGTGTATGAGGAAAGGAATAAGAGACAGTTCAAAAGTGTGTGGTCTACAGATACCTAGTTCGGCTCATTGCTCATTGTTTTACTACTAGTCTTTAAATAAACGACAATAGCTATGGAAGCAATCAGCTGATATAACTATTTGTATACGCAGTTGAAAAGTATAGTAAGATTTCAAAAGTAAGGTTCAGATAAGTTATCTTCACAGCAAATTATGTTAAAATCAGTGCCACGATTTAGAAAAACAACAAAATATAGGTATTACATTTGCATAATATAAGCATAAACATGGATAGTGTGCCACCCATACTCTCAAAGTTTGAAACATGATAAATAAACACCTACATGCCAAGACAAACCTTCAATCAGTTCAAAAGAAAACCACAATCAACCGAGCTGTAATCAATATAAAATAATCAGCAAAAGCTAACGATTTAATGTCCAATCGTACAACTATCCCGATTATTCGTGTCCGCTGGTCATCTTAACCGATGCTCGTCAATGGCGCTTTTTACTTGGTCTAATACCGAGCGTTTTGTGGTACCGCTAACGCTACCGCCACCGCCGCACACCGATCAAACGACTTTGTGGCGACAGTCGACGCTCGCCGACAATCTGATTCTACAATTTAGTTTACACGGTGCAAACACCGATTGGTCTGAAACAGTGGATTGTTCTAGATGGACCTAGTTGCTGGAATACATTTAAGTGGAATAACGGTTTTTTGTCAAAGTAAGAAACAAGCGAGTAAGCGGTTACTCGTAACCTGCGTTTGGACATTCCCGCGTTGCTAATCCTTCAAAAAAGGAGTTGGCAGTGGTAGTGTATACGACCGAAGTTATTGGGCTGATAGCAGAGCGTCTTCGTAAGAAATCTGGCATTGCTACCCACTGCGGGAACACACCATAAGGTTGTTTGACATCGATCTTCGATCTGTAACGTGAAGGTCCTTCATCAAAACCTCAGGTTAAGGCAGCACCACGCTGTGACTATTTCTCTTTAGACATGAATAAATGTCAAAGTGAAATCTTTATCAAATGAAATTAATTTATATTTACGGATGCCCCAATCAAAAAAATTATTTGACAAAACCTTTCATAGATAGAAAGGTGTTTGGATAATGGAAATGCATGGCCTGTAAAATTGTAAAAGCAGAGAGCATAATTGTATAAAGATTGGTTGGTGGTGAATAATAATTTGGCTATTCTTTAAAAGGCATATCATAGTCATTGCAACAATCTCAACGATGACAACATGAAGTTTTAAATATTAACATAGGCACCTATCTATAATTCTAGTATTATAAAAGCATAATACTAGAATAGATATTATAATATTTGAAATTTCAATTTAGTAAATCGAAGAAAATAGTAAATAAGAAAAAGACGTATGCCGTATAACATTACCGCAGCATTACTGAGAATAATTGACTACTAAACATAACATTAAGACCGTCAGCGGTCTACAAAAACGTCCGCTTCTGGAAATGTCAAGTTCTATTTATAAAAAATTCAAAATAAAGTCACGTTCAAAATCTCGGCGTGCACCGAAATCACCCAGAAAGCACTCATAAGTAACCCTCATAAAGAATCGGGTCCCTTCTATTGTTGAAAGACGATTTTTACCTGTCAAGTGTCACTGTGACCCGGATTAGCGGTGGAGGGTTGAATAAGTACGACCCACCCTGAATTGAGCTCCAAAACTTAAAATCTAGGTACGTTTAAATTATAAATCTCTATAGGAAAGCGAAATTAACAGCATTAACAGTAGTGAAATAAATATTTTTTAAGAAAATAACTACTTATATTATCCGCTTAGGTATTAGTACCCCCACCCCATACAAGTATTTAGAAAATAATTAAGATCTACTTACTCAATTATCTTTTGATCAAAAATGGTCTTTATTAATCAATTTATTACTTACATGATGCATAATGCAACACAACGTGTCTATGATAATGTAGCACACGCTTGCACAGTCACGAGAGAGTCAGGATTGTTAGTTTTAAGTGACAAGGCGTATAATTTTATAATATATTTATGATTTACAAGTAATCCAAAATTTTACTAAATAACGGCTGAAGAGGAGACACGAATAATTTTGTTAATAACATTATAGATTTGCATAGTTGTTTATTATACTTGCAGGGTAGTAGCGCACATAATTATTGTGTTTCAAAATTATTACAGTAGTAAAGATTGAACAGTATATTATCATTATTTGTTACGATAGCTTTAAATTTCATGCTAATAGCTGAATGTAACAAAAATTCATCAGTTCTCACTGCTAATTAAAGTTATTCAGACCCCCTAATAAATACTGTTGGAAATACCAGGCTCTCATATGATGCAGTTGTTTAACTTACTCTAGTTTCATTTACAAATCTCACCTCTCCCCTAATAATAATAAACGTGGGTACTAGGCGCCCAGACAAAGACAGTAGACGTTCGTGTTTAGGATACACACGCCCGGCTCCCGAGTCCCGCATCACGGTAACCGCATGCCGGAGGCAACGGTCAACAGCCGTAAAAATATAACCGACATATTGTGGGATATATTGCGGTTGCGTTTATTCTTTTTATGGTGGCCTGGTGGTTCTGTATGTCGTGCTTATGATTTTGTAGTGTAAAGAAATATATTTATTTATATGCCATTTCAAAGTAATGGTTATCAAACTGTTTTAGTGAGACAATAAACACTGCAAAAGAAACAGTTATTTTAACAAACTAAAATAGATTCTCTATTGGGCTAATGTTAGGCGCAAATTCACAGTTAAAATTGTAATAGATAAACTCTCAGCTCACGGGCAAACAATAAATATCTGGTCAAAATGTACAGTAAATACGGAAAGTAAATATTAATGACACAGTCCGACATCATTTCCGGTGCTGCAAGGGTAAAACAACAGCTTTATCAGTTTCAACACTAACGTTAAAGCATCGACTATTTGTGACAAATGAACAATAACCCGAGAGTTATACAGCTTTGATTGGGCCCGGAATTAGGTTCAGTATTTACAGTTAGGTACTTGTTTATTTAAACTTAAAGTTTATATCGATAGTTACGTATTTTATAATAGTGATACGATCGCCGCATTTCAGCTTATTTAGTCTGCAAAAGGAGACCCTTCATCGTTTTCGTTAGTTAAATATGGAAACGTTTTTGATGGACACAAAATATGAGTCTATAGCATATTTTAATCTTCACTTAAACCGAACATTTCGTGAAGGATTCGGACTCGTGAAGTAGTCTTATAGAAAATGGCAACCAAACAATTCTGTTATGTTGCTGCGCTGTAGTTACCAGACTCCTTTTAAAGAGAGAACGCGGTGTGATCTTACGTAATATTTGCTTCTTGCCCTGGCTGCACGTCTGTTTTTAAAGGGTTAGTAACGCATAATATTCCTCAGCGGGTTATCATTTGGCAGACTGTAGGATTACCTGCCTAACCTGTTTACTTGGTAGTATACTATGTTATTTAGCACCAGGAGATCTATATGCAATATGTAATTACATAGCGATTAATTACCATAACTATTATAAAAGTGTATAAAATAATATTAATCTAACAATTGGGATAAAAATATAAATAAATACCAGCGACAGCTCAGTGGGGAGACCAACAGTCTGCAATGCAGAGGGTCTCGGTTTGGAACCCACGTCGCGCACCTCTGATTTTCGGAAGTTATATGACTTTTCGAAATTATGTGCGTATTGATTGACAATTATCGCCTACTCCGTGCCTTGGAGAGCACGTTAAGCCGTCGATCCCAGCTGCTATAAACATCTATGGCAGTCGTTATTAGGAAGTCAGTGCCCTATAATATCCTGACAATGGTCTAGCCTTAGGGTATCGTTAGCTTTCGGGTTGCGGAGGTCAGGTGGCAGCTGCTCCGTGTAAAGTCTGATATCCAGTCAAATCTGGTTAGACCAGAAAAGCCGACTCCAAGTGACTTGGGAATAATAAAGGCTAGGGAGAAGAATTGGCATGCAAAAATGCATTGGTTTTATTTTGCTATTAGTAACCACATTTACATTATGGCATACCATTGTTTCCGAAAGTCATACACAATTAATTATGGTACCTAGCTTTTGCACGCGAGTACGCTTGCGTGGTACCTACAGCAATAAAAAGTTTTTGAGACATGTTCTTCCCCAGGTTTTAAACTATCTCTGTACCAAATTCCATGCCAATCGGTTGAGTGGTTTAGCCGTGAAAAGATAGCAGACACGTAGACAGACAAGAGTTACTTCCGAATTTATAATTTTAGTAATGATTAACCATACCAACCAACGAAAAAGAAGAGGATCTGTAAAATAAGTCAACATTTTTTGCTCGAATCATACGGCATGATTAAAAGAGCAGTTAGTTATATCTGACGGGTGAACTTGGCTGCTAGCTCGCGCCATTCCGGCTGTCACAATCAACTCCCAAGACAGGGGTGTTGTCAGCATTTAAACTAATTAAATTACCTAAAATTGTAACTGAAACTCCGTACCTTTAAAAGATGTGATGATGGCATGAGACGCAATAATGATGTATGAACAATGTTCGTAAGTATATAATTAATTCTGCAGTAATCGTAATATATGGTAAGTACATAATTTAAAACTCCAATTATTAGTTTGAATAAACGTTTTGAGTTTTATTAATAACTAGCTGACCCGCGCAACTTCGTCTGCTTCACATAAGAGAATTTTTCTAGTTTTTGCAATATTTTTCATTTATGCTCCGCTCCTATTGGTCGTAGCGTGATGTTATATAGCCTATAGCCTTCCTCTATAAATGGGCTATCCAACACTGAAATATTTTTCTAATTTTTACCCGTAGTTCCTTAGATTACCGCGTTCAACCAAACAAACAAAATGTGAGTGACGTCGGCGCGTGAGCGCCCCCGCCTTTTTATAAATGCAGCGGATGGCCGTTTCGCGCGTTAAACAACAATCAACCGTATAGCCGTACCCACACTGGCGCGGCGAGATTTGGAAGTTTTATTTCATCTATATCTTGTGTGTTTATAAACCGATTCCTATATTTTTTTTTATATAATATAAATATTAAAGTGTACTTTTTGAATATGGGAGTTTGATAAAGATATATCTATGTGAAATACAATATATTTATGTATTTTAATACACTTTGAAGAAATGCCTAACGATTAAACACGTTATTGTGCCTAATTTATAAAAGATAGATATATACTATTAAGGATTTTTTTGTAGATCTTTTGAAGACCATCATCTTTGTAATACATACTTTTGGTGTATGATCAACGTATGCGAGGATAAGAGCTCGAAAGCGCATTTTCGTCCGACTTGCTTCAAATTTATCGTCACTGCTCAGCTCGTATGTGCCTTAGCGTTATGTTATATAGCCTATAACCTGCCCAGGAGTATGGACTACAATCGTACCAAGTTTGGTTAAAATCCCTTCAGTAGTTTTTGACCCATGCGTGCACATACAGACAGACAGACAAAAAATTTACTGATTGCATTTTTGTCATCAGTATCGATCACCATTCATCCTCCAATATTAATTTTGAATATATATTCAATGTACAGAATTGACCTCTCTACAGTTTTATTATAAGTATAGATTGTTTAATTTCCGTAGGTTTTCATGTCTGTATTGAGTTTTATAAATGCTACTACTTCTTTAGTTAACTGAACATACGTCATTCCAGGTTAAAATAATCTTTTGATATGCAAAATTCTGTGCTGCTATGTCTGCGTGGGATAAAATGACCATAACAGCCTGTTATTTCTTTCACAAAACTATATACCTAACTACGTATATATGAAACAGAAAAATACATTATATTTTTTGTACTTACAGCCCACAGGAAATATACTAAACTAGAAGACAGCCGCAATTAACAAAGACAAGAAACTGGTAAACGGGAGCAAACGAGAACGTGACGTAATAAAAGAAGATAAAAACTACCAGGGGAGCACCACCGGGGAGGAGGTTGGGGGAGCCTCGGGGCGTAAACAAGCGGGTCGGCGAGCGTAGCGCGGGAATGACAATAGCCGCCCGTGTCGATACTCGGGCGCTTAACAGTGCGGCAAAACGTCAGATATACACACTCCACTGGTTTTTACGCTTTATATTTACAGCGCAACTGAAAACTAAAGTATTTTCACTGGATCGATGTGCTGATAGTACATAAAATACACGTTTTTATAAGTAGCAGGTAAACTCGAGCCACAAACTAACAAATTACTTCATGTTAAGCCAGTGAAAGCGAAACAGACAGACGTTTAACTAAACTGTTAGAATAAATAACGTTTTCTCCTTAAAGATATGGTCTGTTATAGAAATGCCGTCACATTAATACGTGTTCAAGAGAGTAAAGTAAACTTTTCAACCATATTTCAGCCAAAGTCAAGAAGCAAAGCGGAAAAAGGAGAAGGCTTTTTAAAGTATCTAATTGATTAGAAACTGTTGCCAAGGCTTGTTTTGAGGTCGGTATACGGACATTACAGGTGTAGCAATATGTATAAGCGGTACTAAATTGGTCTACGAATTGACACAATATCGCCTATCTACGTCTTCGTAGACGATAATAACTCTTATCTCGATACATTCTAGTACTTTCACACTTACTCGATAAACACCTGATACTTTCTGTTCTCCTGTTACTACAAGGTCGTATAAACTGTCACATTAGGAGTTGTCACATCTAATGTGATTTGCGTGGTGCGTGCTCTTCATGTCTATTGAATTTAGATTGAATAGTGTATCTGATGAGCAGTGGTTATAAAACATTACCTTATTTGTGACGTAATCTCGTAATTATACATATAAAGTCGATTTGTGATTAATCTGCTGCAATGCGCAAAATATCACACTGATTCTCGGCTAAAAATACCGGCCGTGTAGTAGTAGTAGCAGTTCAGACGCGGTCCTCTATTAAACTGCAAGATACATGGCCAAGTACATGGCCATAGCTGAGACAAGTTCTATGAACTACTAAGTCCGACCGTGAACGAACGAAGCATTTAATAAAATTCCTAATGATTAGTTGATTAGAAAAATATAAACAAACACAGGCGCCTTGGTAGGCGCCTGTGTTTGTTTGTTTGAATGAGGTGGTCCTCATTCATGTACAGCGTTGTTCAATTTTGATTATCAAACAATTTTACATCGAAATAGAGATCTATTTTTGTATTTTTGCCGGTATTCTGACCACTCTACGGCGAGAAATTATGTGCCTCGGTTTCAATCTCTGTGAAGACATCATTCAGATGCACAGTAAAAACAAATGGAGAACTATCGACAATTTGTAATCGCCAAGTCTGCATCATGGCTGTATCCTCATTCGAATTAAACGTAACTGATTTGCAGCCGTAGACAACTAATTCAAATGTTATTATTTCTTAACAAAAACCCATAGGCCAGACCACATAATAAAATATATCTTTGTACAATAGTTAATAAGAGTTACAATAATAATTATTAAAAACTTACAAGCTGCGATTTCTGGAATTGGAATAATAAATTCTTGCCCCACAATTCCTATAAAAACAATATTTTTAAAGTAACACGCATAGACGGATAGATTAAATTAAAATCCCACTAAAAACATAAATGTAAAAAAGGAGAGCCAATTTCAATACAAAAATTATGCTTGGCTGTGGGCTTCGCCGCAAAAAGAATGGAGATCTAAATGAGTGCCAAGTTCTATGCAAAATCCAAATATGTATTTATAGGAACAAAATAACATTATCAACAAGTATTAAACTCTATTTCTTTGCTTTATTGGATATGTAGATTTACTTCTGTTCTGTGTATAATTATGTGGTGCCGCGCGCCGCCGACGACACACCGTTGGCCGGTTGTTCAGCGCGTATTACGAGTTTTTTGTATGGGGACACCACTTATTTTCTGGCTTTACTTAATTTTATATTTCAGTTATATAGCAAATATTAATACATATATTGGGATAGTTTCAAATATCCGATTGTAACGGTTCCAACGCCACAATAATTTTTTTTTTGTATGGCGACCCCCCTTATTTTTAACTTTTTTATATTTTTAGATATTTTCCTACGCTTACACACAATTACCGAGCTGGATTCCAAATTTCATCCTTCTAGGTCATCTGGAAGTAGGTTAGATTTAGGTACAGTCAGTCAGTGCTAAAATTTACGACATTTTGACCTTCATATCTTTATAACCGTTTGAGCTAGCTTCATGAAATTTGGGCTTCTAGATGTCCTTATGGATATAATTAAACACACGTAGTTTTATGTGTTTACGTTAAAGAGGTTTTGAGTTATAGAAGGGTCAAAAGTGGCACCACGTGGTTCGTGTAATATTACGCTCGGCGCTGGCTAGCCAGTTCCTTTGCTTGAACTTGGCTTGACACGCTGCCGCGTGTCTAGATAAAAATATTTCCAGATATTGCACAATATAGCACACAATAGTACCAGGGTTTCATAGAACGTTAGAATAACATGATATTGAAAATCCACTAGGCTTGTATCAAGTGAAGCTTTTTCATTAGCGACTGCATTTTGATCTGTGAACCGTGGATAAAATGTTTACAGTTTTATACACAGTGCATTGAAAATATTTGTATGCACGCATTTGTTTATTGATAAAATAGAAAAAGAAAAGCAATTTTGCATTTACAACAGTTGTTTGGTTATGTTTATGGTCTTGTGTTAATTTCAGTGCGGTAGACCCGTACTTATCTACCCAATGTTGGGTATTGACCATCTAATACAATTGTCACGCACAAATAATATTTGCGACCTAGTAATCGGCCGGAAGCGCAATAGCGAGACACATTACTATTATTATAAGGTAAAAAAAGAAAAATGTTCCAAATTCCAACAAATGAACCATCTCTAATAATAATGAGCGCTAGTGTTGCACCCGCTGAATTATCAATGTTATCGATATAAGTCGATAAGTCACGTTCCGCGCGTGCTGCTCATCGATAATAGAATTAGTGAATCTCGCCGGCTACGTTTATTACGGTTTCCTGCGAAAACGCCGACGAAACGTCTTAGCGCGCGATATTGTTCTTTCTAAGCTGCTTAATATTGGGTTTAAGTACGGGTTTCTTATTCGTGGCGCGTTAAGGAACGAAAGAACAGGCCCTGATATAATTAGACTGTGCTTTTAATTTATTTTTCCGACTACATTAAGGTTTTACATTGAAAATCAAACTACTTTTAGGGATTCTTCGTGATTAGTTTTTATTTCTTATGGTTATATTTATCCCGTATGCTAAGATTACGAAATCGAATAGCAGTATATATGAAGCCAGAGATATATTTATTACACATTCACATCAGCTAAGGACTGACATTGCGAATTTCCTAATACAAAAACTTAATCACAGCTTGCACGAACTGAGAATTGAACCAACGGTCGCAGCCTCAAGAATAAGCAGAAAGTTGTCATGAGACCAACAATTAAGTTTATAATTCTCAACGATTAAATGTTCAATGTCATTCTCTTATTTTCCACGTGCCGTTTTACCAGATTCTGTAACTATACACAATAATACATATCTACATATAATATTATGTAAGTGTGACATGAATCGCGCCGACATCCGCACAGCACATGGTGCCCGGGGCATCAGTCACTTAGCCGTCCCTGTCGCGATCCGCCCCCGCACGACCAGGGTTGGCGAACTTCACACATTATAACATTCTACTTGAAGTTGGTTGCTATACGACAGTCTCACACAAGCGATTGAAATTGTAGAAACTTTTTAACATGTTTTAACCTAAATTTTAGAAAAACATTGTAATGCTTTTTTAAAAGACAGACTGTTCGAAAAGGTATATTATCATTTTCTATTTTCGATTAATAGAGTGCCGGGTGTGAAACGTTTACTATCCACATAAAACTGATAACTGTGCAGTAAATATTTTATGATTGCAGGATCATTTTTTAAGTTTCCCCCTATCCAAAATTACAGGCTGGAATGTATGTTAACCGCAGAGCCGCCATACCTACTTCCATATATTGGAAATACTGCGGCAGCTCTACGCGCCACAAATTCAATTTGCCTATTTTTTTATTTTTACCTTCGGAACTCTCAGCACAGAAATTTTCAAAAATATACGAGGTGAACATATGGTTTAAGAGCGAATTTTTGAAAATAACAGGTTTAAACTGTTTAATAGACAATGGCCGATTTTCTTTTGGCCGGATTATTTTAACTGAGGATTAAGTTTGGCGTTTTGACAGGTTATATAATGAATTTAGCACATGTCCTCCACAACTAAGCTACTATTGAAAATTAATCTTTCAGTCACATAACTCATAAGTATTATATGTCATGTTTATTAGTATAAAACTACCGAATTAATTTCCGTTTACTGCTTTACCGAATCAAACTCGTTCTAGTTTAACTACCTCAGACGCGATATAAAATTCTTACAAAATTATGCTTTATGTGGTGAAAACAAGAGCTATTTCTAAGTTAGAGTACCAGGCTAGCAGCGTATTAAAGGAGCGATTTGAATTTGGAAAAACTAAGCGCGCGTGTAGGTAGGTAATAAAATGACGTAAGCTAAGTGACGTGCCCGTGTAGCACATGTGCCTCGAGCATCAGTCACCTCGATGCGCGGCGCGGCGTGCGGCGGCGTGCCCCTAGCGATGTGGTTTAGGGTTACCGAAGCTTTGTGTATTTAAGTATAAAATATATTACGCTTATTCTGCACGTTCGTAATTTAACATGCTGCTATCTTCGCATAAAACTTATGTCAAACAAAAAACTTAAGTTTAAGACTGCGTTGTTGGTTTACTGTTATAAGAGTGCCTGCGTCTTCTTACTACTAGGATAATATAACTATGTAGTTCGAACAATAACTCCCTATTGATATATTAGACTAGTGAAATCTCACAGATTTCGCTGTCAACTCGTCATGCTATTTATATTCATACAATCGTGAAGCTGTTATATAACAAATTTAATAGAATTAGATAAAACAAAAACCATTATGCAATTGACATCGATTGGTTAAAAAAATAACTAACATAAAAACAGAACGGCATGGAAGTGGATATAGTGACAATAATAGAAAAGGGTATGTTAAGCTGGTTTGGACATGTAGAAAGAATGGACGAGAAAAGACTGACTAAGAAAGTTTATTAGTCTAGTGTGAATGGAACAGTCTCAACAGGAAGACCTAGGACCTAGGCGAACGATCAGATCGGAAGCGTTCTGGACAAAGGCCAGGTTAGGAGCAACTTGAACCGACGGGCGTGTATGAGGAATGTGATGAAAGTGAATGAAGTCAGAGAAGTGTGGATCGTAGCAAATGGAAATCCGTAGTTTCTACCTACCCCTCTGGGAAACAGGCGTGAATCTATGTATGTATGTAAAAACAGATATAACTGCAGCGTATATTTTCATCTTGTATTCATATTCCAAACGTAACGAAGGGACTGGGGCTCAATTGACTAATGAATGGCTCGACAAACAAAATAAATTATTAAAAGAAAATTAAGGCATGCGTTCGTCAACCCTAACCGCGACGGGAGCAACAGCGCTAGGGGTGGGGGAGTGGCGCGGCGGGGGGCGGAAGTGTCGTGCGTGCGATTTAATTCCATCGTCGGCGCGCCCGGGACGACGGCGACGGCCCGAGTACACTTGAGGAGTAGGGACGTAACCAATCGTGTATCGCAGTCATTTATCGATATCGGTACTTCTTTAATAGGTAGATAACGATCGCAATGTTATTACTTCGTAATCGAATAAGGTTATCGTAAAGTCTCTAATGTGATATTTTAATTATGTAACTTTGTTGTCGATTCGGTAATACGGTAAATTATACTTATCAACTAATTAAATATAAGAGAACGTATATAAGTATTACCAACTAATAAAAATATTATAATATGTATTTTTATATTTTTATGGAACTATCTTTAAAAGTATTTAAACACAATACTTAATCGTTTCAGTTTCTTATACACGTACTTCTCATATTTCCTATGTTTTGTTTTTAAGTACTATAAAAACAACTACCGCTAAGCATTCAACGTTACACGTTGTAAGGACATAATATATTAATCTCAAGACCATGTATAGACATGACCTAGAGATTCATAATAGTTTAAACTGTTTCTTTTATTTCGATTTTCAGCTAGTATTCTGAGGAATACACATCTCGTCAACAATATACATTGCCACCCACATACATAGATCTTAAAAATAACTTTGCATTTCGAACACAAAATAAAAATATTTTATCGATGTAGTTAGAGCACAGCACTGCGCTCGTGAAAGGCGGTGGAAGCGGCGGGCTGGTCGTAAAATTGCGAGACCAGGTGATTCTGTCGGCGGCACTACACAGCACACCTACATGTAGCTACAGCCGTAGACAGTATGTACTTAGCGCAGGGCTGTCGCTAACAACAAAAATTCTTTATACAACATTTTTGCAAGTATTTTACGAAACACAGCAACTTTCGCCGATTATTCTAAGAGTTAGCAAAAATATGCCAGAGCCAAATTCCTTCAGTTATATTAAGTTCAAGATTCAGCTTAATCGTATCGGAATCAAGTACCTACATAATTATATTAGCGTAACGAGGAGTATAATTATAAGTAATTAAATCTTTGAGCTATAAATATAGCTCAAAGCTAAATAGTTAAATAGCTGCCATGTTATGGACGTACCTATTTCAGTACCGAAACTCTGTGCTACTACGGATAATTTCCTGACAAAAAGGCTAAAAACGCTTTGCTGTGGAATACTCAATGAGACCTTTGAAAAATTCATCTTCGAGTTCATCTAAGATATACATTACAAATTGCACCACACTGAGCTGCAGTTAAAATGAATACGATATTTTTTTTATATTTATCAGTCTTTAGTTCGTTTATAACACGACTTTACTGAATTTTTATTGAATCTTGATAAAGCCATTATAGTTTAGGCGTTAACTGTTATTAAACGCCATTTTATTTATATTTGCGTGTCGCTTGATAACTTCATCAGATTGAATAATTTGAACATTTTTATTACCACTAAAATAGAAATTAAATTACTCACCTCATAAAGTCAATAGTCTTAATCTTTTGCGTGCTTTTCTACATTATGGCGATCTTTTAACGAAGGTCATCTGCCTCTATGGTCCCTTGGTGTCAATTATGCTAAAGTATAAAGCTGACCGTGATGAGCTCAGGGGTGTGAGCATAAGCTTTTTAAGTTAGATTTTTCTTTTCGACTTTTCTTATTAGCAGTAAGGAATTTAGTAATGTGTCTGATGGTCCATAATACGCATCGGCTTCAGACGGACTAAAAAAATGCTAGCTCTGCTTACCATTTCAGGAATATAAAGGAATGCGTGAGTATATTGAATTATTTACCTCATGAGTAAGTTCATGTAGTAAAAGGAGTAACGATGTCTTACCTGAAATTTAAAAAAAAACTTCAATTACTAAAGTTTATATAGATAGGTTTATCTTTCATTTAAAGATTAAAAACAGTTTGAGTCATAAATTATTTTGAACGAGGTATCAAATCCACGACCTCTTGACCGTAAATCCGATAACCCAGGCTGCAGCCTCTCCACTTTCCTTTTCCACAACATTCAAGATCGAAAGTTATATTCTAGCAAGGGACCAATATCACGATTAGACACTGTCTCATACACATATGTCAAAATAAATTAGAATAGTAAGAGAAAATATCGATTGATGATCTTTTAATCTTAATCTATCAATTGCTGGCATGGCAGACATAATCAAACATTTACTGGGCTGGATCGCCGGTGGGCCGCTGTAGCTCAAGTTAAATAAAACTGCAATTTTAATTCGTCGACGTAGACGTACGAAATTAAATAACTGTAGACGGACATTATTGCAATTTTTTTATACAACTTACGTTTTTACTATTTAAGCTATTTCTATACACTCTTTTCAAGACATTTCAGGTATATTAGATAAAAACGTATATTCAGCCCGCAGGTATATGGGTTTATCAAATAATGACCTGTTGCTGTCAGCCCTGCGTCGGTAAACACAGATCCGGCTGTACTTATCTACGTGTCAGAGTACGTGCGGGACGGAACTAACTTGTGTTACACATCAACTTGCGCC
This sequence comes from Catocala sponsa, assembly GCA_963564715.1. Lineage (NCBI taxonomy): Eukaryota > Metazoa > Arthropoda > Insecta > Lepidoptera > Erebidae > Catocala > Catocala sponsa. The sequence continues at coordinate 14,583,577 of OY751348.1, read as the reverse complement.
GACACATGTATAGCTGTGTGATGTTACAAGGTCGGTACTGCGACTCAAGGACTGACTACTGCTAATTATGGAACTAGATAGAGGGAATACTGCGATGACAGTGGTGGTGAAGGTTATTGATACTATTGTTAGTGGACACCTTAGTCCGTCCCACGGTCAGTTTGCGGGGTCGAATCTACAATTAGTCGGGCAAACTCGAAGAACATATGAAGTATAACTGTTTATAGACTATGTTCACCAGTTATATGCATGCCTCAGATGCAGTAGTAAATGCGACTCTAGTGCCTAAGGTTTCGAATTTGGTCGTCGGTTCGGGCCGTGTTGTAGGGATCTTCTGTCAATAAATTTTGATTAAGAGCACAGTCTGTGACTATACCCAGGACATAAGGCCGCACCTGATTATGTCGGATCTTAACACTTCCATTTAGCCAATAATACTGACAAACAATACATAATAATCAAGTACGACTCGTTAGTTCCATGGCACACGTTCATCCGTTGTTAAGTCCTCGCACAAAAATGAGCTCGTCGCTTGTCCGACAAGAATATCAATTGAACGTCAACACCACCCTTGAAGACGCACCTAAATAGCTACAATAACAGAATTAAACAAGCAAACAAATTAAATACGTAGTTACTTCAACAAAAAAGTCAAACACACGTGTACATTCTCAACACGAGGGTGTGAACAAAGTCAAAATGACTATAATTACTCGGCACAGCCCTGACGTTCGTAAACACTGTATACGTCTGTACTTGTACGTGTTGTGGCTGTGAACGGCGCCGCGTCGCGCTCCGAAACTTGAGCACCGCGATATTTAATATTACATCAACCGCGGAATAGCGAGTACACGCTGATGGGAATGGCTTTAAACTTTATTAATAGGGGAACTGTGACGACAAAAAAACATAGCATACGTTTCTATGGATTTGGACACTTATAGTTGCCACCAAAAGTGTAAGTGATTTAATTAACTGTGCCTGGTTAATTAATAATTAAATCGAGGTCGTCTGATTACTGTTTTAACGTAATTAAACATTTATAGGCATTGCCTAGAAATTTATTATTATTATAGAATCTTTTATGAGTGGTAATCATAATGGAATCAATAAATCGTGCCAACTAATTTTGGTTATTTCTTATATGTACTTATATTTTTAACTGCTGGTGGCGCGAGCGTAGCTGTTGGCGCGTAGAACCGACCACAACGGACGACGGAGGAGGAAGCAAGGGCGCCGGGGGGAGGTCCGGCCCATTCACCGCGTTCGTCCGAGGCACCGCACTCCGCTCCGCGACACCACCCGCGATACTCGCTTCATACCTGTTTTAATAAACGCCTATATTATACAGTCCACTATCAATTTTATCCTACAACCCGTTAGGATCACGAACAAATGGTCCTTCGAGCCGGATCCGCGTCTTGAACTCGTCTTCCGGCGTGTCCAGTAGCGGTTGTGTATTCAAAAACAAGCAGCATCACTAGATATTATAAAAAATAGTCCTTCGCCGCGTCTGTCTGTCTGTCTGTTCGCGATAAACACAAAAACTACTGAACGGATTTTCATGCAGTTTTTACTAATAGACAGCGTGATTCATGAGGAAGGTTTAGGTACATATATAATTTGTTAAGGTTTTGTACTACCCATACGAAGCCGGGGCGGGTGGCTAGTTGTATTTCAAAGTAATGAATAATTATTAAGTGCGTGACATTCGAGGGTCAAGGATTCCAAGGTCTGGTCATGTTATTTCATTTGCCGTCAAGCAATTCTGTGAAGCTGCACGGAGACTGGAATTGAGCTAGTTTGACGCCAATAGGCTCGCCTACTAGTACGTGGAACCTAAAATCATATTCAGAGAAATGTGGTTGTTTATTATTACCCCTTAGGGGATATATTACTGAAACTATGTAGGTATGTTATAATATTCTCTTCACCTGTAAATTATTGGAATGCCAGACATAATTAAAAAGCTATTGTGTCTGGCCGCCGGTGTGCCGCTGCGACTAAAAAGGTTTATAATGTAAACAAGAATTTTGAAACGATATTTGGATGTATTTAATCACACATAAATTGAATCACGGTTTTGGACGGCACTTGACACGCAAATAGACTGTGTCCTGAGATAGGATCTTTTATTTTACCGTAAGCCATTGCATGGGATTCATACGGGTGAAACTTGTTGTAATAACTGGTTTTTAATAAGAAAAGCCTTATAGTACCTTAAGTCAAAATGCGTGCATAAAGAATGTAATGAGAATGAACAAAGCAATCTCTGTCTTCGATCTGTAGCCAGATCTGCTGTTTGAAATCCGTGGTCATTTTATCCATGGTCAATGAATGGTTATCCTATGGCATCAACCATACTCGCACTATCCGAGTAAATATAACGGTCGATAACGACGCATTACTCGAAGATATTGAATACTAGCGTATATCTGCGGCTCCATCAGCGTGGATCATGAAGGCACTTTTGTCTGCACGTAGGACGTAGTGGTCTAAGTGGTCGCCTCGCCACTGCCACTGCGCCGAGTGTTGCAGGTTCGATCCTCATGAGACAATAACTTGTGTGATCGGCAAATGGTTGAGTGTCTGGGTCTTCTTTGTGCCCGTAGTTTGAATGTTTGTAAAGTTCCCCGCGCCACAAGAATTAAAACTAGTGCGGCAGTAGTCTTCAAAAAAACTCATACCGTCACGAAAAGTATATGTAATGTGTATTCAGGATATAGTCTGTCTATGTGCCAAGATTTTTAGGAATCCGTTCAATAGTTTACGCCTGATTGAGTAATAAGCATCCATACAGAAACTCCTCAGAAGCTTCCACATTTATAATATTTGTAGAAGTAGGATAAGTTTTAAGAATACCGAGACAATATTTGTGGAGTTTAGTTTGATAAATCGTAGCATAAATTTACGTTCTTGTGGGATTCGGGCCGCACCACCATCCCTTAGAGAACTATTATAATAATCTTACTTTTGTGAGAACGAGACATGTATAAACACAGTGTATAGCTCTGGCTCCTTAGCTTGTGAATTAAGCTTATATATCATTGCTATAGGATAGTTGTATGGCTGCTAAAATATGGGTGCTACACATGTCTGACTGACTTTTCTGAATACACAAGCCATATTCTACGTTAAGTAGTAATTATGTACAATCAAAGCTACATAATACATATATGATACATTACTAGCTGACCCGGCAAATGTTGTTCTGCCATATAAATTATTTCGTCACCTAGCTGTATGAAATATACTTTACAACCTATCCTCATACCTAACAAATATATAAAAATTCATAAAATCGTTCGAACCGTTTTGGAGGAGTGCGACCAAAAACACTGTTACACGAGAATTTTATATAATATATAGATATACTTATAATTAGTTTTAGAACGACTACTGTATAAAACACCTGTATATTCTTAAAGACTTAGGATAGCGATCTATGCAACACACACACTTCAATAGCTAAGTTGAGGACGTAAAACAGCAAATCTATTGCTGCCGCCCATTGCTGCCGCCCATATAGTGCTCAACAACTCTACAATGAATTGCCTGCAAGGATAACCCATTGAATACTGGTTTTTGCTCATTTAATCCGGCTTGCGAAATGTATGAGAAACGGCAAATTCAAATGAAACTATTCCATATAGCAAGCCTTATGTGTATTTAGCTTTTTACATGACATATGGCTAACTTTAGCCTTTGTTATAGTTACGAAATCCTTATTATTACTCCAAACTATTGATTTAGGCAGTTCACGGTCACAACCTAGTCAAGAAAGGATACCTGAAAGTAACTAGGTAGACACAAAGTATAGGTTACAATGTAAACCAAACCAACGACAGCCGAATTTTCCAACAGATAATCTTATTTCGGTATCTCTTTGAAAATCAGCAATGGTAACCGTCTTTCTATTCGGACTATGTGTCTCTTACAGTAATACTTTATATTAAAACTATAGGTAGGTAAGATAAAAACGCTAAACTTACAAATTATGCACTTGCGTATAAATTAGGAGCAACATAGTCATAACAAGTATATTTTTTTGCTAGCCCTGGTTCAAATTCTGCTTTGGGCTCTAAATATTACCACTGTAAAACTCCTACCATAGTTAAAACTCCTAAATAATATATTAAACTTAATATAAACTTTATTGTATATCCATGAGATCAGAGATATTTTTCATCCGTATTTTACTACATATATCTTTATTTAGGCGAACCTATTGCTGTCTACTGAGCACATTTCCTAATTCCATAGGAATTCCTTGCCTAAGCCGGTAATCTAACACGGGACATCATGATCGTGGACAAACATAACGCGCACAAACTTAAACCACGGACCAAACGAGGCTCTCTACCAAAATAATATTGAGCTTAAAACTCCCAATTAAATAAAAGGCGCACATTTTCTTTTCATCTCTGCCCATTCTAATCTATACTAATATTATAAAGCTGAAGAGTTTGTTTGTTCGAACGCGCTAATCTCAGGAACTACTGGTTCTATTTAAAAATTATTTTAGCGATGGATAGCCTATTTATCGAGGAAGGGTATAGACTATATAACATCACGCTACGACCCATGGGAGCGGCGCAGTAATCACTAACGCGGGTGAAACCGCGAGAACATCTAGTCTCTTAATAAAGTTTTACGACGTCCACAATAAGTAGTTTAGTAGCGCACATAAACGAATATACGAATAAAAGAATTGCCTTCACGATCGTTATACCTCTTTCTTTTACCACATAAACCTTCACGTCACCAGTTACAGTAACAAATAATGTTAATTAAAACTACAGTTTCACTCACGGGATCAAACATTACCTACCGTTTCTAAACTCTATTGTACGTATTATCGACATATATGTCTTCGACCGGTGCAGCTTTGTTGATAGTGACAGCGAAAATACCCATGAAATCCGAGAGCTAGAGAGTACGGTTGAAGTATATAGGCATGTAAACAGTACCGATATGCTCGAGGTAAAATAAATGGTTGTAAACAAACAGAGATGATTTCTTACAGTGACGTGCGCTCAGGTTATGATAAATCAATACATTACTTGTATTTACAAGTAATAGAAAACTCTTTAACCATGGCTAAGTAGACATTAAGCTTCATAATTAATCTAAGCATATACTATTACAGCAATAACAATATTTTTTGTAGGTTTTGTTAATTTTTTATTAATTTATAGTGCAAAAGCAATTACAAGATATCCATAAATAAGGCATTGCGATATATGACTGTATCCAAAATTGTGCGAATACAAATGCAGCATCATCGATATCGATAATTGACGACGTCCAATGTCCATCACTATCGCATGCCGTGCCGCGCCGTCGGCGATTTACGAGCGCGCGACAAGTCGCAGGCAAACTGGCGCAAACCCAGGTGACCGCGCGACCGCTTCACACCTATGGGCGGCCACTACCTACCGCGCGGGACACCGGTGTAGGTAGCTAACCGGTGGGTGATAGCTACCTACCTACACGCGGCCCACACCGAGCGTCCGCGGTACGTATGGGACACCGAGACACAAAGACTAGGAACACATAGATATGCAGGTACTATACGTATGCTGCATGTTGATTGTGAAATTGAATGGTTCGAATATTTGTATCAGTGATGTGCATATGTAAGCATTTGTCGCTAATGGCTGGGTGCACCTGTTTGTTGACACCAGGGCAACAAAGGTTCTAATAATTGTTAGTCATAATTATGTTTGTTGGAAAACTTGTAAATGCTATTGCGATTCGTTTTGAACCTGAATAATGGATTTTAGTTGTTTGTAGCAAAATACTAAAAATAATAAGAACTATAGTTTCCACTTACTGTGACCCATGCGTGAGTTAAATAGCTACACCCACAAAAACAATAGGACATACCTACGTACCGAAGGGCTAAGGGGTGAAACTTTATCGGCGAACTGTACCACACTTACATTCACATTCATACACTCAATTGCCTAACAGGACACAACAGCACTTTGCCCAATACGAACATTGAAACTGTGAACTCACGATCTCACACAGACAAAAGCGCTTTACGTCACAGCCCAATCAGACAGCAATAATTTTCATAAATCAACAAATAACAAGTATAAAAGTTTAAATTTTGTGACGGACCGGTCTATACAAGACCATAAAATATTACGAGTACAAAATACCACGTTTTTGCAATGCAATCTCTAGTACTTAGTAGGTTGCATTTCGTAGATTGCACCAGTCTTCTAGTTATTGAACTATAACAGGTTGTAATACCATAGACAAGTAAGTACATCATTACTAAAAGAAGTGTAGCTTTATTTGAAATTCAAAAAATCGTAACCTAGGGCAAAGTTTCACCTACCACCCAACGAACATAGGTACCTAATACGTATAGACATAATTATGTAGGCCAGACTGCTCCCGACAAAAGCGTACCTCACGCTACCCATATGTATATTGTATATTACTATGTATCTACTCGTGTAATATGTGTATAGGTATATGTATAGGTTGTATAGCTAGCTGCCTGTGCCGACACGCCAGGAGCAGCCTCAAAACTTTACCAGGAAGGTCGGAGCAGTTTTGATAATTGGCAATGTTTTAGTAAAAAAGTTGCGTATGCCTACCGCGCCCACGCCACGCCACGGAGGACTGGGAAATCAACTGATATTGTAAAGTGAACATATGGGACCTGTTTTGTAGTTTACCCAAAGCTTGCTGAATGTTAATTCAACCGGTGTTTTTTGACTTTATATAAGTCAACATGAACTATTGTTAAATTGAAATCATAATATGTTGATATCATTGCATTACAACATTACAATCTGACATTCTACTTCAGTTTTAGTTTTTAATAAAATCTCAACTTACATGCGTAATTATTATTTTGATTGATACGAGCATAAACTGAAAATATTAATGGATAATTACGGTCGGATCAGACTGAGAGTACATAGGTATACAGGAGTTATATAACTACGATAAATTTCATCGGCGCGCCCGGCAGGCGTCGCGTTACAAGCATCACTCGACGCTAATGACGCACTTGTTCCCGCCCGTACGATCTCGCCATCTCGCCCCTTCTCGTTCTCGTCAGCCCGTTGCTCGCGCTTTCTCGCGATTGCCCGCTGGCGCGTGACAACATCGTCGGTAGATTTTGATGCTGGAAGGTGCTTGTTATATTTTCTTAAAACAATTTTTTGGAATATGTACTATTTGCTGACTTGGCACTGATAAGAAATGTAAAAATAAGACCATGTTTTATTTACAATCGTTTCAATTAAGATTAATTAATCAGAGGCCATTTGATTCTTCTGGTAATTAGTAAACTTTATATTCTCAAGCATTCAGAACCACCATAGTTATCTCGAACTTGTCACAACGGATGTGAGCATTATGCAGGGTTCCGGTTCACCGCGTGTCAGTATATCAATCGCGCTAAGTGGGCTAAGCGACAGAGCGTGCGACGTTCAGCGCCGAAAGCTTACCCTACGCTCGCTTGATCAGTAACAGCCCGGCATGTAAAGTATAAATTGCCTAGTTACTTTTAATAAGTATTTCAGGACACACCTCTAAATAATATAAAATGTTTATGAAAATCAAGGTTGCTCAACGCAACACTGATCGATCTGCCTTTTGTGATTGGGCAACCGATTCAAAGCACATGACCACGGGGATGCCGCTACTACTTCAACTTTTACGAAAATAACAATTTACATGAAGGTTATCACGTTTTTTTTTATATTATATTATTACATAATATAAAAAAACATATACAGGTAGCGAATGTAACTAAAATAATTTAATTTATTTGCAATATAAGAACGGCTCCCATTTAGTTACTCAGTTTAGTTAAGTTAGTTATCTTTTATTGTAATGTTCGCAATACAAATTAATTTTCACACGTTTCGAAACATGAGGAGCACATAAATAAAAGGAGGTAGGTCGCATCCAGCGGTTCGTGGTCGCGACTCCAGCCCGACAGCCGACCGCGGCGCGGCGCCACAAGAACAATGCGTCTCGAACGACGTCGCACGCTCGCGCCAACCGGAACACCCGCCGACTCCATCCATTTTTATTTATTTTCGCCCCGCGTTTTATTTAATTCCTTCTGTATTTATTGCAACTTGTTGAGAATGTTTCGCCTTACGCGGCCCGTGTCGCTTCTCGCTCGATTTCTTGTCCTGACTGAAATTATGTCGGCAGGCTGTTTGCTGTCGCCGTGAACTCTCACCCTCCTTGCCTAAAGTTACTCTACGTACTTAACTGTAGGTACATGATATGTATAGTAGCTTCAATAATTATGTAGACGAGTTTGGTGTGAAACCTTAACCGAACGCTTCGGAAATCTAATAAAATAAGTAGACTACGTTACTGCATACTTACTAGGGATTTTAATTTAAATTTACCTATAGTTTGTTCAGCAGATTTACTTTTGTTTTTACATAATTAATAGGTATATTACCATAGATAATATTTCTATGTATATTACTGATTCTTTCTTTTTTCCGAATCACAATACGAAATGTTAAAATTTCGATATAAAATATTAATTTTGTTGTACTTGTCTGTATTAGCAGATTTCTTCATAACATACTGTCCCCATCGTTATCATTACGCGTTATATAAACTCATAATCAATCAATTTTATGTTATCGATTTACCAACTGCCAATATTCCTAAAAATGCTTTTCAGCTGAGAAAACCTTGTGAAGAGGCAATAATTAAAACATTATTTTGCTTGTCATGTAAAGTTTGACGCAAAGGTATATCAACAATATTGTTTGAGCTTTTAACAAGCGAATGACCTCCTGGGTGTAACGTACAGTAACTAAAAGTAACTAAAAAACTAATTTGAAAATAATATCCACTCCTAGTCTTAATAAAATGTCTGCACCAAAAAAACATAGGTAGTGAAACATCCGTCCGGCGAGTGCCAACAACTGCAGTAACTGCAGCAAGTAAAACACAGGCCATTCGATTTTTCACATAAAACTTAATCTAATCTAGAAAAGCGTTTTCCTGTAAAAAAACATTGACCACTCCGACCGGTGACGACATTTACCGGCGCGGCGGTACCAGGCTATCATAAATTACAAGCTAGCGGCATTGCACTAGCGGTCGGTAATTACGATTCTACAAACATGGTACTCCAGTTACTAAACTTTAAATTCAGCCGTATTCTCTACATGTTAAGAGTGTTTGCAACGGCATAGATGTGTGTCAAAGAGTACGGGCCGGGCTCGGGCGGCGCATGCAGGCGCGGCGACGCTGATGACGCGTAATTAGAACGCGGTTTGACTCTGAAACACGATCGAATTTCTGAATCAAGTGAACTCGTTACACGTCAAATCCGATTTTGATTATCTTTTTGGAAATCCACTTCGTTAGATTTTCTTGCAGAACTAAGGTAAGTTTATTGGAAAATATGTATGCATTGGATGATCACTGGTAGGACGGATTTCGATTATATTAAACTGCATCAATAAAGTACGATGCAAACTGTGTATAATTAATAAACGCACTAACCCCGCTAGCTACGACAGACACCGCCTACAATCTCGCCCACACAGATTAATTATTCGCTCCCAACGTAATTATCAACGCGCCTCTAATTATAAGGCGCGGGCGACCTCGGCACGGAACGCCTCGAAATGCCTCGGGCTGCCCCGAGCCGCCGGCCGCGCCGCGCCTCGTCTCGACTTGGCCGCGAGTCCGGTTACCGCCCTAAGCACACAATATCTTCCGTGATTACCTTATAAGAGGGGTTAGGATATCACACGCTGTTGCTGAAATCTGTGCCACTAAAATGTGTTTATTGTTTGTACGAAATTCTGAAATTGCCGAGTTACTTCGGGATTAATTATTAGGTACTTACTACTACTGTTACTTTGCGAACTTATTTATTAATAATCCTTGCATATCATTTTGATCTAAAATAAGAGCTTTTGGTGTGTCGCAAGCACGAACGTTGTGGCGGAAAATGGGAGAGGCCTATGTCCAGCAGTGGACTGCGGTGGGCTGATTGATTGATTGATTGAAGCACGAATGAAGTTCCTCTAAGGCTCAACCTAGACTTGACAGACAAGGGAAGTGCTGTCTCATATAACATAACAAGAAAGTTAGTCCACGCACCATTATATTAACGTTATGCCAAATCAATGAACTTATTAAACAGTACTTTCTAAAAGCAAAATTCTGCATATCTTTCGTTTAAATAAACAACTTCACAATAGGTGATTCTAAAACACCTTTATCATGGGCGCGAGGTAGGTACAATGCCGTGGGTCCGATAATAGCACACTTTACCGCCATGAGATACCGGCCGTATCTGCTATAAACCGGCAACAATTCACCATCGTAAACCGACCACGTCAACGTTTCCCATAAATAACAACCGTAAAGATGGCTTTCAACAGATTTTTGGTTGTTTGTTAAACATTTTTGTACCAAGGGTTCATGAGTATAGGTAGGTAGGCGTTGTGGACGGGAATACAAACACTCCTAGTATTATGTTTTTGATGTGGGCGTACATTAATTAATTGTCACATTGAGTTCAGGCATGTATTTTTGCGCCCACGGGCATCACTGGACTTAATTTTATCCTTTATATTTTATCGAATAGTTTCTCATAGCTGGGTATTACAGTACCCATGGCGTGGGTTTAAGGTAAAACTAACATTATCTTCTAAGAGTTGAAACAGACGAAAAACGTTTTAGGAGGTAGTGTAAATATGATTTTAGCCGGCTGTAATTTTTTATAATAATTATTATTATTTCAATAATAATAATATTTTATATTTTTACTGGATGTTGCATTCTAAGATTTTTTTTTCATAGCTTAAGGGAAGACATGTGATAATATACAAAAAATAGATAATACGTGATTATTATTAAAAAGATAATTGTAAACTTTGGCTAAAGCTAGGCGTCCACAGGTCGGTATCGTACGCATCGGACGCATCGCATTATTTTTCATACTGCGGCCACTGTATCGGCAGCGATCGGATTGCCGACGCAAGTATCAGCAATCGAATTACCGATGCCAGACGCCAGTTTCATTCGGGTTTTGAAGTGAAACTTCTTTATCGACGTATGGGAGAAATTTTGTAGCAGTGTAAAAAAAAATCGTCACGTTTTTCGGTTACGCGCCATGTTGCTTTTTTTATCAAAGTTTAGTATAGTGACGTAAAGAATATAATGTAATATATTTATAATAATAACAACAATATATTAGTTTTGAAGTTTGGTTTGAAATAAGAATAACAATATATTAATTTGAAAGTGATAAAATAAAAAGACTTATTCAAATTTAAGTGAATTTACAAGAAAAGTGAGAGTGATTATATATTTCGTTTTATAAATTCAACACGTATGAGCATGATTTTAATATTTATTTGAGGTTAACCTCACTTTTTGATTGTAAGTATCAGTGAATGTATATAAATCTGTTAAAATTAGCAAGTATTAATAAATATGACTGTAAATCTAGTGAACATTATTAATTCTAAAAACAATAAAAAATATAAATTAAATAATAATTTAAAAATAAAACAAAACACGATTAGAAAATAAAAATATGTATACGTACATCTTTGTTAATTATTCGTTTTTAATGATTTATTTATTCATTTTTAATTTTATAAAATCGTTGCATTTCTACAAGATTAACTGTCATCATATAATTGTATTACTTTGAAAAGATAATTCCAATTATTTATTCATAACTTGTGTAATTGATTAAGTCATTAAATATCTGCTTTGAATTATTTTTATTAAGTTATGAAATAAATATTAATATTAAAGTTAGTTAAATAATTTTTGTTAACTAATTAACTAATTAATGTCGTAAAGAAGTTTCACTTCTTACCTGTGTACTCTGGTACACACATACATTTTTTTCTTAGTGATCGTACGTGTGTTTGTGAGAATGGAGGAAAGCGAAGAAGAACAATTTGTTGTTATTGCTCACGTTTGTTAGCAGAAGAGGAATAAAATGCAAAAACATCTAAAAAAAGTAAACATAATATCGTAGCGAGCGCGCGGGACGCGTACACTGATCGTCATTCCGTATGACGTCATCGGCACGCATCCCAAAAGTTGCCTCTTGGAGCATCGGTGTCGGCATTGCCGATGTGCGATCCATACAATGCGGATCAGTGGACGCACTTGTGACTTTCTATACAAAGATTACTACGATCCGTTAAATGCGATAAGTCCGATGCGTACGACACCCGACCTGTGGACGCTTAGCTAAAACCGACATTTCTCATTTCGGGCTGTAAATTTTTCTATTGACAAGCTAAACAGGTATAAGGACTATAATAAATATTTATTGTTGTAAAAATGTGAATATATCAATTTTTTTAACTATCTACGTCTAGACGAGGTAACGGCCTATCTAATGAAAAGTGAATGGCAATTGCAGGTCCTGGGACGGAAATGTCGGGATATAAACACAGGCAAGCCGCTTCCCACCTGATAGTAATAACTCTCTTTAAATCTCTGTTAAAGAAGAAGGCATTATAAACTAACTAACCTACTAGAAACATAAAACGTAAACAACAAGTCCGGTAGCATTATACAATCGATGCGAAATTACTAGGAGCGCAGACTTGATAACAAGCTAAACTGAGCACTTATCGTTACGGGCCGCGCGCGAATGAATCAATCAATCAACGCGCGGAGGGAAAGTGGCGCGGGTAATGAGCAGGGAGCGCCGCTAGATGGCGCTCTGGCGCCATTACTCGCCCGCACGTATAGTGATGGGCGATGCGCGCGGCGCTCAAGTTAATCGATGATTTATTATACAATAAACGTTGCGTGGTATATTCTATTTTAACGTTGAGATAGTTAGATTAGTAGAGATATTTTAACTGTAAATATATTTCATGAAATACTTTTCAAAGTACATATAGGTACATAAAAATACAACTCCGCGCTAGCGAAAATTTTAGTACGTATTCTAATCGTAATTAAAACCAGAAGTAGTAAGTACAAAAACAAATTCAGTACAAAAAATGAAACGAATAATTATTTGTCTATCGGCCACGATACTCACCATGATTAAAGACAAAACCACAAACAATCATATAAACGTACTGCATCGTTAATAGATTAAAACTATTTATATACAAGTCATGCAGTTTCTTTAAGATGCTGAAAATTCGTAACGACATTAAACCTCTTAATGTTAGGCAAAGAAATATAAAACCTACATTTCTCTAGCCATGTTTAGGGTTCCCGTAATAGCGAACTTCGTACTGCTACTGAAAATGTCTTAACAGAAAAGTCCAATAAGACTGGGTTGGGACTTTACGATTCTCAGTAAACTTCCGCTAAAAGATTACCGAGATAAAATGTGTACACTACGTCCGCGTCGTAGTGAAAAAGCAGTTGCCTCGCCATTGTCGCTGTGCTAGTTATCGTGGGTTCTAATCTCACACGGGTCAATTATATTAGTGAAACATACGAATAACTATCCCGTCCGTCCGTCGTCTGTCCCGTTATGTTTTAAGTCTGGGTGTACCCTTGTAGACGACAATTGTATGTTTCTAAGTCTTTTGCGCCACAGGGTCGCATACACATCCCTAATGTTGGCGTTGTATTAAAAAAAGTTGACATTAACAAAGATTTTGTTTATAGATGTGCCCTACTATGTTTAAATATGGTCACCTTTCTGGATGTTAAGTTGTCATCGGACACAATATCAACACAAAATTACAGCAGAATTTTACATACATAAGTATTACCACGTTCACTCATACTGAATACCTACTGTACGCTAGCGTTCTTCATCATGTAAAAGTAATGTGTTAGCTCACTCTTCTTAGTGTGAATTTCATAGCGTCTATGCTTTAAATCTTTGGACATTAAGTCCAAATGACAAACATAGGTGTACATCGTGCAAACATTAGATAGATTATAACGAGGCGACGGCGGCGGCGATGGCGACGTGAACGTTCGTGAAGTGTCGCGGCTGGCGACCGCAACGCCATTTGAGTTAGATGGAGGATACACGCGCTGCCGACCAGCGAGTGACACTAAATGGAAAACTTACGCCTGTAATACCAGAGGTCTTTTTACAGCGTCACCGATACACGATAGATGCACCATTAGCACGCAGGAAGCACTTCGGCTCTTCATTTATATGCGTACCGCCAAGAAATGGATTACCCTGACTCTTTCTGTGTTATCCAAAATGTACAAACTGGCTGTCTTCATGTGGCAAATAAATAGGTACCTTCATGCCAAGCGTGCCCCATCGTTGACCCTATCATTGCCTGATATCAAATTAGCTCGTGTTGAAACGCAAGTCTATTAGATCTAAAATTATTATGCATTAGTTTGTAATAAATTATTGTTAGAAGGCCTGAGAGAATACCAGCGTTGTAGTCTATACTGCAACAATAGCTGACGCAGTTGCCTAATTTGATCTCCATGTACCGCCTTCTGCTTAATTATATTTATTATTGTTTTTATTTAATTATGTACCTATATATGGAGATTCAACTAAAACATTTTTCTTTCTTAATATAAATAACGCTGTTTGACCCAGAAGTTTGACCTAGGATCTTATATTTTAGAAGACCAGGGGATGATTACCCTTAAACATGAACCGAAACTTACGGCACGGAAACGGGGCCAAGGAGGAACTTACTTTATTACCTTCAAAGGGAGGACACAAGACAAACTTATAAGTCGGAACTGGGCTTGTGCCACTAGAAATACATTTCATCACGCATTAGACATAATGGATTAAGTTGCTATTGCCAAATCGTCGAGTCCAAAGGCCAAGTCTAAAAGACCGGCTTGCCATGCTCGATCAAAAATATATAAGAGTTTATTATATTCTATCTAGCACTAGCATGCTTACAGTCAACTTTAAACTCATTCACGATATGCAAGTAAAAATGAAGAATAAAGAGGACACAATATGAATGTCACTTTATTTACTGTGAAAACGTAATTATTGAGTCTCTCCTATACTGGAAATCTAGGCACGTTACTGCGCCGAGTTTTGTGAGTTCTAGCATCACATAGTTCTTATAATAAGCTTGCTATATATCCTATTGTTCAAATAATAAAAAGGTATTGTAAAGATTTCTAAAATGAAAGTAGATGATTGTAATTTTTCATGTATTCATTAAACAGTAAAATGTTTGTGAATATGTGAATGTTTTCTCCTAAAGGGTTTTATAAAAATACTAGTTGTTTGAAACCCAAAGAGCGAATAAACTTTGAAAATACCTCTTGTGGACTTGAAAAGTTTGTCTCAGGTAAAAACGAGACGATTACACGATGAGCTGTCAACCCCGCTAAATGCCAGTTCTCGTTATCAACAAGTTGATAACACTAAGTGCTAAGTCATCCAACATTCTTTAGGAAATTGAGAGAAAGGAAAAAGTTGGTAGATCTCGCGATATCTACGTTCGAATAGATTCTATTCATAGTTGAGCAGGATAAGTGTGTAATTAAATAATTGTCGATACGTGCAAAATGTGTTGAGTTTTATTACATTCATATTTATGCAGAACAATTACAATTTTTTTAGCTAAGGAGCTTAAAAACATGGGCAATGTCTTCGGTTTCCATCTTTTATACTTTTGTGAACACACTCCTAACACGAGCATTTGGTTTAGCTAGATGTATTAGCAATAATAATACGTTTATTTTGAAATCCAAATTTCTAACAATATTTTTGTATTTTCATAAATATATATTAATATTTTGTCGAACGATATATTTATGTTTCGTCATTTCGTCTACTAGCCCCAAATACCTATGTCTCCGGGGCTAGTTACCTTTAGTCTATACTAAAGGTGACTTAAAACTTAGCTGCCAAAATGTAAGTCAAGAATCAGCCCATGTCTTTGAGGTTTTAAAGGCATGAGTCTCTGCAATTCCACTATTTCAACATGTTCAGTAGATCTTCTCTAAATACTTAGAATTAGAAGACTATAACTTCACTCAAAACGATCGCGAAGTACATTTTATACCAAATTACACTTTTGGCTCGCCTCGCTCGCCACCATGTTGACTCACAGCCTGACGGACGAAATGGCGGAAATCCGTCGAGAGTGTCGCGACAATACACCATTATAATTTCCTTGCCTACCCACCTCCACGGTAGCATATAGCGTGAAATTTTAAAAACCTCATGCTTAACTTGCGCCCTTTAAGGACATATTAATACCTGACAATCTATTACACTCTGAAATTATTATGATAGCTGAAATTTTTTGGATATAAAAGCGGCGAGGTGTTAATGTAATGTATACCTGCATAAATTATATGATGTCCTAGTACTCTGTTAGTCCAACCTTACGGTTATTTAATCTAAGATATAAGCCATAAATAGGCTATCCACACTAAAATAATTTTTCAATTCGAACCAGTAGTTCCTGAGATTAGCGCGTTCAACCAAACAAATAAACTCCTCACCTTTATAATATTACTAGATGTGTAAGTTGTTTTTTTTAAATGAAGACATAAAATCATCAGAACCTTTTTCCAGATAACCTATAATTGCGCATCCTAAAATATGTCAGGTCTATTCATACTACCACGAGCTTTCAAAGGTCCTTAGTCCTTACGCACATTAACGCGTCTTATTAAAATGCGATATATTTTCTATAATAAATCAAACTGTATGAAAAGACACGGCGACGATCAACGTATCGAAGTGCGTCGAAAGTTATAAAATAAAAATTCATGGTACACCCTCGTCTCCATAATGTATAAATGCATGCTCGTGCTCGTATTTATATTATATTATGCAAGTTTCAGTATATCACTGACCATTACAGATACCATATACCGTATGTATACCATACGTTTAACCAATAGTATTTTTCACATAATGCAACAAAACACCTGTGAGATTCTGCTTTTTTAATTACTCATTAATATTTACGACGCGCCTAGCTACGTTTCATGTTTTCGAATTTGATTTGGATGCGGTCGGCAAGTTGTCGTACAATTTGGCGCAAACATGTGTACTTCCATATCATGTAATGTGTTAAATAAATAAACCTTGTATATTCTACGTTCATACATTTTAAATTTGTATATTGAAACTGTACATAATAAATAAATGTTATGTATTGATTTCCTACAAAGTTGTAAATAGTTACAACTTCTTCAAAATCAAATACTTATTCTAAAGATAGATCGGTTTCCAAACATGAATAATTATGAGTATAATTATCTTTAATACGAGTACATAATACTCTACGTCTTGTATTAGGTATAAGATCTTTATTCACAACAGCACCTTAAAAGTGACAGGCAACGAGCCCCTCACCAAGAATGTCACGATAACTCGTTTCCCTTCACTTTCTATCTTATAAACAACTATAATATCTTAAATAGGTCCAAAATCAGAAGCATCTAACTTCAGTCATGTTGAGCGTCCGCTCAGCGAGGGATGAACAGGGGGAATACAAGTGGCCGGAAAAATACAGAGGGGAGGTATCACGGGGCGATGTCGGCTATTAAACTGTTTAGGAGTACCACCTCACTTGTTATGTCCCAATTCCAACAATCGATACGGATACTCAATTTTTTTTTAGGCAAATCCTAATCAAGTTTGTTTCATGCATTTTAATCAGTTGCGCATCACTATTTCATAGAACAAAACTCAAATTTGGAATATGTGAAAAATGCGTTTCGGATACATGTCGTACGTTTGTTCGGTCTATTTGTTACCAAAAATTCAACAAAGCGTACTCGTTCAAATCAATCAATTTAAATCAACCGCTGTCAAGCAATTATTATTCCGCTTACCAACGTTTGGGCTCGTGAGCGGGTGGGTGATTACCGCTTGCCGTTTTTCCTGAGGCATTCTACAAAATATATATTACAGATATTGCGGCGTCCTACCGCTCTGCGCAAATTTTTAAGGAAAGCCGTGACTATGTCACGGTTGTCGTGTCGTGATCATCTGACAGATGTCTACTTAAGCACGTCTATAGGAGACCGTGGATATTTCGAAAGCTTTTTCTCAGCAAATTACGGGGGTTGAGATAAGAGCGCAGTAGCCTGCTTTGGAGTGATGTAAATGTGTATTGTTGTAATCATAACGTAATTATTACACGTAATAATGAGTAGATACATGTTTTAAAAACAGTGTAATATAGGTATAACTACATAAAGTATTTGTAGAGATGTATGCAATCGAAACGCTGAAATCAAGAGCGGTAAATAATTTATACATACATATATGTATATACAATATAAATATAATATAACAACGTACATATAGTTACTAGGCATGTAGCAACGTGCTAAAGTTATATCGCTATGTACGGTGTAGATTCACACGACGCGCGACGTCGACGTAGGTAGTCGGCACCTAATGGCCCGGGAGGTAACGAGCGCGCCGTCATTATAACTAAATTATGTAGGTGCCGCGGCACCCGCCTTGCTAATGCGACACAGGCTGAGCGCGCACCGGCCACCTCTCTTTGTTCATGCGCTCCTAGTAATTCAGACACATTCGGAATGGAAGTTACTTTGCTTGTTGCACATTTTGTTGGCAGTGGAATTTTAGCTATTTGTTCTTTACACTAAATAATTAATTAACGCGAAAGGAGGACACTGAAATTAATTTAATATTAAATATTATGTAATATTACAAATAAATACCTATTTAAATAAAATTCTAATTAACACTTTCTTTTTTCTTTAGCTTACCAGAAAGTTGCGCAATATTTTGTTGAAATTGTATAAATGAATACCTATTATAAAAAGTCAATACAGTCTTAGTACCTACTTTATTTTCTAAATATTATATATTTTATTGACGTTTGTTTCTGTGTCATATTGCCGAAATTTCGACTTAGATTTTGTTTTCTGTAGAAATAAATTCGCAATGTTTTGTAGCGCCTGCCTAATACCACCCGTCACTAGTCTTTTTATATTGCAAAATTACAATAAATACTAGGCAATCATAACATGTTAAGCAAGTTAAATGTAACATCAGTTACATCAGTCATGTAACGGCGAGGATTACACAAAGACTATCCATTTATTTATTATTAGCTATACATATCCATCATAATAAACAGTACCTACCTATAATTATATGAAATCGTTTAAAATTTAGCGATAGTCAATTTTAGATTTACAATCAAAATATATTTATTTTTTTACATTTAGTATGTAAAATTAACAATTACATACTGTCTAAGATATTTAATTTTAATAAAGCGTGTTCACTTCTAATTTAGAATACAATGTGTAGCTAAAATAGGGAAAGACCATATGATTCGTGTAAAATATTGCGTTATTTTAATGATCACGGAAAACCAATTCCATAAACACTTCCATTTAATAAATAACAAGGCAAAAAATATAAATAACACACTTAATTTTCCCAAATAGCACGCGCGTCGAGCACATTGAGGCTGCAGATACGTCTTTTTACACTACGAATTTACAACGAGTACCAGGGTAGCATGAGATAATAAGCGTTTGTGGCGCAGCAATATTCGCGGCGGAATCGAATGTTGGGAGGTAGGTACTGAGCGACAGATAAATATGAGATTTATCGTGCGCGAGACGCGAGTGAAGATTGACTCCGAGCGGGAATTTTTTTGTCGCTTGCAGTAATCGTTAGGGTTGTCACTTGAAATTTATTATAGCGGTATCAGCGAAGTTGTGTGTGTGTGTTTTAGTTGCACACGTTGGGATAAATGATCTGATGATAAATCTTAGTTTACAATACATAATTATTATTTATATTACTTGCTATAATTAAAGCATATTTTAACACTATTTTTATCTTTTTATCGCAACGATTGATTTTGTTGTTTGTCCCAAAAATCTTGAGTAGAACTAGATATATTATACTGTTTCGCTACAAAGACATACCGGGGATCAGGTTATACCATTTTTATTAAGACGTTTATAAAGACGTCACTTACGGATTATTTTATATCCATAGCGGTGAATATTGCACGCGAAACGACTCACATATTTAAAAAGAAAGCACTGTAACATTGGCATTCAACAATGAGTGAAGTCTAATATGGGTAATATTTAGCGCGAGTGAACATCGTGCATCGACGCAGACCGGCGCGGTGCGCTCGGCTGGCGTCGCGCCAGACTCGGCCAACTGACGGCCGATCACTTTCGGCCCGGGACACTGACACTACCGCGACTAACTCCACTTGATACTTGTACATATTTAATTTTGCATTAAATTACGATTTTAAGTGTCAGACTGCACAGATGTCGTGGTGGTTAGTGGTACCGCACCACCATTGAAAGTTGAAACTACACCGAGTGTTGTAAGTTTGATTCCCCCCACACAGGACAAAAATTTGTGTGATTCTCAAGTTTCGGTGTTCTTTGTGTCTGTTGTTTGAACGTTTGTACAGGCCCCCGCGGCTCAGGAATCATCCTTAGTGCGGGAGTTGTCACCTGAGGAATTCATTTGACAGTTGGCCTGCACTATAGTTGCCTAAACCCAAATTAATAGCACAATTTAGGTTATACTGTTGATTGAAAATTTACTATTACGGTCTACGTGTGTAAGGTAGATAATAATATTTAAATGTCTACCTTGTCGTACATTGTATAAGTAGTTTATAGAAATACTAGCTGTTACCTGTGACTTCGTCCGCGTAGATTTTAACTAAAAAGTGTTTGTCGCCGCGGAACCCAACTATATTTCTCTGCCCAAGTTAATTAAATGGCGTAGTTTTTATAGTGTAAAGCTAGACAATACCATGGCTTACTCAAAAACAACATTTAAATATGCGTCGTTAGATTACACGCTGTCACAGAATGCGTAAGAAAAATAAAGATTCACAGCTCCTCCCCCGTAGGTGATAGCGTGATAATATGTAGCCTATATATTGACCCGACCTGTTAGTAATATTCATGCAAAATTTGAAGTAAATCCATGCAGTACTTTTTGAGTTTAGCCCGGACATACATACAGACAAACAGCTTCTGCTGGCTTCGATATCGATTGTAGATCACGCCCCAAGTATTCTTTTAAAAAATATTCAATGTACAGTTTTGACTTTCCTACGATTTTATTATATGTATAGATATCTACTGTATTAAACTGACTGATCTATAGGAATTGGATTGTTGAAGTAACATCTAAAAGCTAATAAGTCTTATTTTTACAGCATCGAATCCCATTGGCGCAGTGGTAGTGAATACGACTGCTGTGCATGAAGTCGCGGTTTCGAATCCCAGCTCAGCCAAAGTGTCATCGTGTGTTTCTCTCATGAAATTCTCAGGAGCAGCACGAAGGCTGGTAAGCGGTATCCGGAAGACGACAATAGGCTCGTCACCTATCACGTGGGCACAAAATACCATAGATGGCGAAATGTGTGAGTAAAACACCACTGCTTCCCCCTTCGAGGACTGCGTAGCTCTTGAGACATATAGGCGTGAGACTATGTACGTTTCCAAGGGGACCAGTATAACGGGGATTGATCGCACGTTGGCGATGCGCCAGCGACGCGGCTCGCGATACCACCAACACTCTGAGCCGGCCCACCGCACCGCGTCGCTACCCTACATTACCTTTAACCAACGATGTTTATATACATACTAGATTTTACCCGCGGTTTCGCTCGCGTAAACGTGGGTTCATCATCATCATCACCATGTCAGCCAAAAGACGTCCACTGCTGGACATAGGCCTCCCCCAAGGTTAGGGGGTGGGTTAGGTTAGGTTAAATCAGTATCAATACTTTTTTCTGAATGAAAGGTACCCTATGTCCTTGTCTGGTCCCCTGACAACGTGTTCGCGAAATTTCATGATCGTGAAACTCGCATTTATAATATTAGTTAAAAACCCTTTCCTCAGAATGGCAGATATGTATATCATACACTTTGCTAAGTATGGCTCCATATATATTATGTTTTACTGTTGGCCAGGTACCAGTTCCAGATTCTGCTGTTATCGAGAATTTCTTTACAGATAAATCTAATAGTATTTTTTCAGACCCGTGAAACGGAACCGATATCTTAACACATTGACTGCCATGTAACAGACACAATAGAAAATGTATTGTTCGTGGTCATTTATGACCGGCACGGCGTTCAATGTGTTAAGCATAGCACTCGCATTCACTACCGCCACGCACACATACAAAACTATATAATATACACTCTGAAACACGGACTTACAAGATTATAATACTATATAGAGACAGTCTGAACGCCTTGTCTCACTCATGTTCATACATTAACACTTCTTTAACAAATGGTGGTAAGCCTCACCTTATAATTAATACAAGTTATATACAATTCTAAACAGAACTATCAGACGTTTTATAAATAAAATCTGTAGTTATAAACTCGCGCTGCACGTTCAAAGTACCTTTTAATGTAAAGGTCTTTATAAAAGTGCCGTCGGGACGTGGCGACGAATCGACGTTCACCGTCGCATCGTTTTATACGACATTATACAATGTACCTTCACGTGATAAACTTAATATCACCTGTCGTATATGACTGTAGTATTATTAAACTCGTTTGTCATAGACCTGCGTTTGTATGAGTTGTCATAAGCGTTTGACTTTGTCGGTTCATTCTGATTTATTTATAACGTTGATGGTAGTTATGTGTCCTTAAAAGGGTTGGTAGGATTGTTAGTTTCCACGTGATAGGGGCAAAGCCTATTACCGCTATGCTGACTTCGTGTTGCTTCTGAGAATTTCCTGATAGAAATCTTAGTAACACTACTCGACTAAAACTATCACGTTTGGTTGCAAGCGAAGTGCAAACTTCCCACTACGGCACCAAAGTAGGAGTATATTATTAATAAAAACTGTATACTATTTAGTTAGCTCTACCTATATTTTGGAGGTGAATACTAGAGGTGATCATAGTTAATCTGTGATCTGCCATTATAAAACAAAATGTTTTAGTTTTATATTGACAGCACACAATACTTGCTACGTTGTCCGTTACCCGATGTTGAGGTTAGTATAGAATTTGTTTTTTATGCAGGCAATACACAAAGAATGTCTGTCGCATGTATGAAAAACTAAATTCGAAATTTAAAACCGCGTTGTACGGAACAGCAAACATTCAGAAACAACAAACCATAATTTATGTATCTCGCGTCAACGAAGTGCTACGAAGTCGAGCCGGTCATTATTAAAACATTCAAGTTCCCTAACTACGCTTCACATCTAGCACGCGAACGCCAGGATTTAGTAAAAAATCAAACAGCAATGCAGCTTGTAATCCGCCTCATAGCAGTCGGTACCTAAGCCTTCAAGCTGCCAGTAATTACTAAGTATTTTTAATAATTATGCCTGGCAACTTTTTATTGTATACGGTTGATATATAACGCAGATACAATAAAGGAGCGTAGCCAGCCGTGCGGTAATCCACCGAAAGTACCAGGCTTCCATAACATGTATAGATACTCAAATATTGAACGAGGCAGGCGGGCGAGCATCACAGCTAGGGCTGCGAACTCAATAAAGTTTATCAAATTTTGCGAATATTTGCCAGCTATGCTATGTTGCTATGTTCTATGAATTAGGAATAGTCTTGTTAGAATAATATAATATAACATAGGAGTAGAATATATATAAATATTTATCCTAACTATATTGGTATATAGTAATATATTAATTAGAGAGAATACAATGTTTTGAGTTGCTACATAAAACTTTAAACCTAGATAATATTCGAAACTAAAATCCTGTATATTCCTACTCAGTACATGTTTAATTTAATGAACACCATACTACAATAATAATTAAGTCTATAGTTATCCTCAATGGGACAACTAAAATGGTGAAAGAAAGTTGGACAAGGCAGCCCTAGTTCGCACGACACAGGATACGGGCCGCGTTATCGCGCCCCCGCGGCGGGCACGTCACCTTGTCACCGAGCCGGTTTAATGGGCTGCCGTGTACGTCGCCCGCTCCTGCTTGATGCTTCTTTGATTTATGACACCCCGGTACCTACGTGTGCGCTCTCTGATAAATGTGTTTATTAGTTCGACATTATTTCATTAGGGCAAATTTGGGTCATATTGATTGATATACTTAATGCAGTAAATTATTTTCATTAAAAATAAGTTAATATCACATATGGTAAAATAGGTTTGTCAGTCTGCTGTTGCGTTTTGCTTACTAAAATAAAATATATTAAAAAGAAATGTACCTCGGAACACATACCTAATTAATTAATTAATGTTAATATGATAATATAAGTAAGATAGGCGGAACAATTTTTATTTTTACACGAATGGTGCTTCAGTGTCTCAAATTATCAGGCATAAAAATAGGAGGAGGCGACCGGATAAGACAAGACACCTTCTGTTCGTCACTGCTATTACATGAGTATCGTTTTATTTTAATAAGTCATGATGAAAACAAAACTTATCCATTTACGTACAATCTAATACATTCTAAGGAAGTTTATTATAAATATAAAAATCCTATTACATAATAGATTAAAAGGTTTTCACGGCTTAATTGCTGAACAAAATTTATTTAGAAAATATGAAGGGCATGACATAGGTTATCTTTTAAAAATAATTAAAGTCGGTATTATATACTAATTGTGATACCTTAAAAGTTAAAATGAAAACTGAGGAATATCTAAACGCCGATTTTTAACCGATTAATAACGAAGATAAAACAGAACATCGTTTTAAAACATTTAAAATATAATTCTTCAAAAGCGTGAAATGCATGTTCTGTGCGGTGTACGTGGGCAGCATGGCAACGTACAGTTAAGCTTGTGGCCGGCGCGCGACACGAGGCGGGCGAGCAACGCCACCATTGCGAGCCGCGCCCACCGGCCCAACTCCAACACGGGGTGTGGGACACTCTTTGTTTTTAGGCCACAAGCTCCACGCAACAACTTACACTTGCAAGTTTTTCTTGAATACTAAACACACGCACTGCATTCGTTTACTATAAAGACAATATATCAAACAAAAGAAAATTTACAAATATGATAAACCCTCCATGAGTTTTCATAGTTATTATCGCAGCACCTGGGTCCTCACCACCATCAATCAACATTATACAATCTAACGCGCTCTCTTTCTCATGCATGCAATAACAGTGATTGAACAAATGGCAGAAAGAATCCGGAAACTTTGATCTCTGGCGTGATTTTCTAAAAGGGCATTTAACGGTAAATACGGTAATACTGATAAACTGATAAATTAAAATAATATGTATGGAAATACATAAAGACTTACTGAAATATAATAAAAAATATGAAATATCTGTAAAGATACAGAGGACATATTGAAATTCTCGTGCCCACTAGAGTGTAAATGATAGGCTATCGCATTTATACTTGTCGCTTCGTCTCTTTTTCTTGGGAGTCGAGAAACAGCATCATCGTATGTCACGTATTACGATCCTAGCACACTTACATTGTTTTCTCATTGATGCGCCTGTCATTTTGAGGCAACTCTTCGGCAATCAGTGATTAAAATAATTAAGGTATTTGCACTTCCTCGTTCATGCCGTTTGCATTAGCGTGTCTGCGTGCGGTCGTAACATCCTGGATTCGAATCCCGGTTTGAGCAAACTGTTATCGAGTTTTTCTGTTAGCATTTTTCTTCGTAGCTTCCTGGAGTTTGGCCATGTGCCCTGTAGGCGTCACTAGAGTCGTCTTCAATTACGTGGGATGCAAAAACATAGCTGGCGACATATGGATACAAAACACCTCTTCCCATGTAAACACGAAAGGCAGTATTTCTATAAAATATGATTCGATTACTACTAAGTTACACTGTTCTTCCTTAATCGACTATATTTTAAAGATGTACCGTGTAAGGGAAACCATGGACGTAAGGCAGTATGTTATATGAATGCCACAAAGCAGGCAGTACTATCTATTCTACTTGAAGAGTCGCGTAGACCACCCATCTCGCTAATGAGTCACGTCTCGCATTATGACTTACTAATGTATTCTATCATTAGCGCTCAAAGTGGCGAATATATAATTATTGTTCTCTAACATTTAAACCGCTCTTCGTTACGACGCGACGACGGCATTTTTGCAATTCATGATCGACACGTGTACTCTATGAACTGACGTTTTTTCAAGTCGCTTTGTTTGAAAAACCAACCGGATTTTTGTATACTTGACTGCTTCGCTGGTTTATTTAAGTTTGCGCTTATGTTTGCAGCTTATCATGTCACGAGTTCGATTCGCGGATTCAGTAAAGTAATATTGGATTTCCTGTTAGGCAATTCTCAGACGCAGCCGTAATGCGCCCGGATTGACGGGTCGGAGAGTAAATAGGCTACTTTTCAACTCGATAAATGCAGTGTGCCTGTAGGGTAGTTATTTTCCCTCAGAACCACAGTAGCGAAGCCGCATACAAGCCAGTCCTATATAGGAAGCAAGCAACAAGAGATTCTTGTTCTAATAGCCATAAAAATTACCGCTAGTGTTTCTTAAAGTAATTTGTTACCTAATGTAAAAAAATTCTTTGCTCGGCCGTTACGTTACGCCATATTTATATATTATTTAGTCGTATGACATACGTGAATATATATATATAATCATAGTCTATTGCGATATTGAATTAATTCAGATGTTCTGCTATCTATAAAATTATTGTTATTGCACGATAAGGCAAACCTACATATACTTAGAAACTCGTAGCCTCATTATCAATGCTTTAGAAGACGATGGTAAAGCCGCAGTTTTCTAAGGATTTGAAGCGGCCATTTATTATTTCAAGCTGTATAGACACAACTCTATAGTAAAAACTAAGGTAGCTTTAATAATTCCATCTCATGCAAGAATACCAAGACTTCAATAGGTAATTAAACTGCCTCACTTTTTCAACGCCGCTTTTGTTAATGGTTTTAATACTTATTCTCACTTGGTAACAACGCAGGCTGAGACTCAATAAAATGGGAAGCCATAGTAACAAGCAAAAGAGGCTTTCACGGTTCTCAAATTGACGGTATATTTAGCACATTGATGCTAATTTAGATTTCTGTGTAAACGTATTTATACTTTGCGATTGTTTCGGACCCATCATATGTCTTTACACTTATATTATAAAGAGCTGAAGAATTTGTGTTTTGAACGCACTTATCTCAGGAACTGCCAGATCGAATTGAATTCCTTTTGTACAAATTTCTTGCGATTTAATTAAACCAGTCGTGTATTGGTTGCTATAAACAGTTGAACCTACACAAACAATTTTCGCATCTTCTCATCATAATTTGCTACGATTATCGATGAACGACGCCACGCTTAAAGCTTCAAACTGTCCCCCAATTTACACCTGTCATACCAACCTTACTTAAATATTATTATATACCTACGCGTTTTTATTCACACAAGTTTATCGCAAAACGCCGGCTGTTTAGACATTTTCCCTACGTAGGTAACATTAACGACAATGTTGACATGCCTACTCTTTCGATGTTACGCCATATTCGTAATCGAAACTAAATTTATTTTATTTTAAAGAAGACACCATTACATGCGTTTGCGCTTTCGAAAGAGGTATCAAGCCATGATTTAAAATTGCATGTACATCAGTCGTGTACTCGTGTCGAAAACCGTTGCTCTCAGAGGACGTTGTCGCCTGCATAAAGAATGTGTACCTGCCAACTTCAACGTAACCTACATAACTACAAACCTGCTATGTACCACGTCGCATAACGATTCCAGTGTACCAGACGGTTTAGCATCCCTCAAATGCCGAGATTGCCTCGTGGGTCATGTAGTAAATTCCAGGGTATTATTGCGTTTTCTGACAAGAAATATTCAGTAGTTGTACGCAGTCTGGAGCCGCAGACGGCAATAGGCTCGCTGTTATTACACGAAAGCTAGACATAACTATAAATAAAATGTGAATAAGATAATTCTCTGCGTAACGTTGCAAGAATACACAAGTATGATGTGGAAAAAGCAGTTATTCATTTAGGTCACAAAGCTACACTTATGAATGTCAGAATGTATAGTCTGTTTCAAATACGAAGTCCCTTTAAACACTTCATAGCACGTAACTATGTACATTTCATATAAATTGCTAAAAATAAACAATCATTACTTATGGTACTAAATACTATTTAAAATAATTAGAATCTATACAAAACCAAATGCAATTGTTTTACAAACACAATCACCTAATAATTTCTATTGACTGTTATTTAAGACTAATAAGTTTTAAATAACTTAAAGATAAAAATAAAATAACATTTTACTACAATACCATGGTTACGCACTAGGGTATTTTTTACTTTCATTCATAGTGACGAGACAATATGAATCGGGTAAAATAATTATCCGAAAATACCTTTGTAAATTTTTATTTGGTTTTAATTATTATTACGTTTCAGCGTACCTTAAATCCCTGAAAACCTTTAATATATTTTCTTTATCAAAAAATGGATTTGAAGATGCGATATTTAAACCATACATCATGTATGGTTTAAATATCCCATAGTTTTTAAAGAGTAGTCGTCTTGAAAATCAAAATCTGTTATACCTACCACATTTATTTCACCCTTATACTAAGTATGAAGTAAGTATGTGATACTAGAAATTAATCAAGGATAAGTCCAGATTTCTTTTTTAAAAGTAAACACGTTATATATAACTTTGATGTAACTATTCTTTCGTTATGTCAAACTTAGATGGACTCCTTTTTTGTTGTTCTGTTTCTATCATTTTTGTTTCGATTCTAAACTCACGATTACAGTTTGTTTGGAAAGTTAATCGGTAATCGATTTCGTGATATGCCGATTGAAAAGGTCTCTTGACTATCGCTGTTCAACGATCTTCTGTCAAATGGGATGGGTATTTGAAACGCACTATAGTTGAATATTTTTGTTAACCAGCAATTTGTACAAGAAGTGAGTTTACCAAGAGCACAAAGGAGGTTAGAAGCTATAATTTAAACGCTGCACATCTACATCAGCGGTTGTGTTCGTGTCGAAAACTGTCGGTCGTCGGCGGCGCGTAGTGGGCTGCATAAAAAATGTCTGGCTGCCGGCGCGCGGCGCGGGTTGCTAACGCCGGCTCTAATGACGGCGCGCTCGACGCAAACGCTTTGTGCCTAGGGCTGTGCCTTGCCCACAATATAATTCTCCTGGAAATTTTCTAAAAAAATAACAGACGAAGCCAGACGAAGAATAGGACTATTATAACATTTCATTTTACGCTTGTATCTTTTATATTTTAGAATTAGTAACAAGGTGTTAATAAAAGTATTATATAAAATAATATCACTGAAACAACCAGGCAATTTTTATAAGTGCAGTTAGATAATCCTAATAGAAATAACATAATTATAAATGCCGTGTACTTCCTAGGAAAGGCAACACAGCCGCAGTAACAAACGTACGTAACGAAATTACATCTCAAAAAGTAGTTTCCACTCATAAATAAGTAATAAACGTGCACAAATTAAAAACGCGTCGCGCAGCCGGCGCGCGGCGCGGCCCTGGCTGTCGGCGCGGCGTGGGTGCGAGCTCGCCTCCTACATATTTAATTTGCCAGGACTGGTTTCTGTCCGGGCGCCGCTTCGCTTTGTGTTTCGTTATGGCTCTATCGCTCGCTCCGCAGGGCTGCCTGATGAGGAATCGCTACTTTATTGGCGAGTGGGCGTGCTGAATACGGACGGAGCTGCCGATTTATGTTTTGGCGAGTAGTTACAGCGTTTTGTCGTCAACGCCTGCCGGCTTATATTTACTCTGTTTACGAAATTAGGTTGCAGATTGCTCACTTAACCAAAGCTCTTGAAGAAGCTTGCTTGCCTTAGCCTATGGCAAAACTTAAGCGACTGTATGTAATAGCTGTTCTGATGTGCCAGAATTTGGACATTATAGCATTGTAAAAATTTACGTACAAGCGCCGAGAAATTTGCAATAAATGAGAGTAAAATCGTATTTTTAAGTAGAGAGGCGAGAGTTTGTCGGTTTCAGGGCGTATCTTGTAATATGGCGAGGGGCGTCAAGACCTTAAGCCGAAAAATGTAATCCCCGTCACGAACTCTTGGAACTTTGCTTAAGAATATCCGTACAAAACAATAGGAAAGTTTGTCGCCTCATGGAATATTTAAACTATTGAAGGGTCAACCGCACCGGCTTTTTTATCTATCGAATCTTCGAGCTGTCTTAATATTGCACGAGTTTGAACATTGGCCCAGAAATTGTATCGACGAAGTATTTAAAGCCCAAACTTTCCTTTGGCATTTCTACCAAAACTAGACTGTGGATAGGATATATCAGCTGAATATCTCCAAGCGCAGTGACTGTGATGTATATAACACCCACATTTTGCCGACTATGATTATATCTCGAATAATATCGATCGCAGCTAGACTTCTTGTTGTTACTGATTTAAGAGGACTCAGACTTCATGATGGATAAATTGCCCATTTACGCTTTCATTCTACCGACGAGACTATAATCACTATATAAAAAGTACCGTGTGAACGTACGCCATCAACATTGCGCCTAAAAACCTTTCTTAAACGTCAGTAACATTTAAGTTTTAAACTTAAAGTATAAAACACTTTATCCGATGTAACGTATAACGTAAACTGTCATAACAAGGAACTTGGTAAGCGAGCCTTACTTTGCAGTACCCGGGACCGACGTAAAACGCCTTCTTAAAGAGAACTAGCTTCATATCTTAATTCATAATTCAATATTCACTCCGCTTTCTGTGGCAAAGTGCAAGTGCGCGGGAAAAAAGCCAGCAGGGCAAACGGGGGTGGGATAGCCTCCCTGTCCCCCTTTTGAAAGAGGGAGAGCGTAATCCCTTATCGCGGCCGCCGACCGCGCATCGACAATTATTATAAAGAGCCCGGTGTAAACTAGTATAAGTCGTGAAGAAAAGAAGGGGAGTGATTTGTGAGGTGCGTGTTAGCTGTTTGCCCCACGTCCTGTGAAATGCCGTGTCGCGGGAAATTATAACACTTCTATGAGTGGATTGACTTCAAAATTGTTTTATTATCCATAATAATGTCATATATAGGACTGCCTCGGTGCAGTGGATGTCGATTGCTGTGCATAGAAGTATTGGGTTCGATTGCAAGCTCAGTTAAATTAATATCGAGTTTCACTGTTAGTAATTCCGTTGAAGACATTCACATGAAACTTAGTACACCGATAGGCCGTGTCCAAGGTTAAATGTAATAGTATTGATCCCGTGAGATTCACGCGGGCAAAACTGCGAGCGAAAACTAGTAGTAAATATATGACAAAAACGAGGCGGCTTCTGTGTCATGTCATGAGTCATGAACTCATGACATTGGGTCTTAATTTTGTCTAATTTACGGGTCGATTACATTAAAACATAGTGGAATACAATCAATCTGCCTATTACAGTTACCTTATATATAGTTGATAAATCTTATGACATAGTCAAATAGATAAATACTATTATTGATTTACTAAGAAGCCTAATCTCGCCCACGTAGACCGTGGCCGAATATAAGAATTAAAAGACATGTAAGATATTTATTTATATGCTCTTGAGATATTTTGCCTCAAAGCGTTATCTGTTAGGCATTTATCAATTGCTGTACGGAATCTGAGATTACTGTGTCCGGTAAACAACAGTAGGCGCCCCCTATGACGTGGGAATTAAAACCTGGCCTTTTAATATTGCATGTAATACATCGGCCTATTTCTTCGAAGATAATATGTAGGCCTTACTTTGTTTGTTTATTTTGTGGTCGTTGTATGCATAATTATGTAACTTTTCCATTCAAAAATTTTTATTATTACAATCCCATGCTACTCTCCTTTCTAAAATCTCATTAAAACTCTCATCTTTTCGCCTCCCAGTCAACAAAAAGACAATAGTATCAAATGGACACCATTTAATCATTATTCAGGATAAAAAAATGTCAAGTATCAAAACGCTTGACCTCCCCTATACGGTCGCGGTCAGGCGTAAGCTACCGTATCCGCCCGGCCCGTACCGAGACCCGCACTACTGCTGTCCCGCTCCCACCTACTCCGCTTTCGCTCGCACGCACTAGTGCGGAGACTCGCTTGTCGAAACTTCGAGGATTATAATCAGATTTGTTTAGAGGGCAAAAGTCACGTGTCCGAATATAACGTCACTTGGGCAAGTTGTACCGAATATAGGATATTCCTATTTTGACTGTAAGTATATGATGACATTGAAAGATAAAAGTATACGGAATGTCTTACGTTTCTTTTTTCTAAGTGTACGAATGTAATTCTAGTGAATACAGCAAGAGATATTCGCCAGAATCGAAGGAAGTGGCAATCTGTAGTAGACACTACAGATTGCCACTGCCTACGATTCTAGTAAATCTAGACATACTGTTCTGGAAAGGTAGGTAGACACCTACCCTTGTTGGTTTTCGGGAATATGAAAGAAAATTCTAACGGCTAACCACGGCACTAACCGTGTATGTTGTATCTATACTAATATTATAAAGCTGCAGAGTTTGTTTGTTTGTTTGAACGCGCTAATCTTAGGAACTACTGGTTCGAATTGAAAACCTCTTTCAGTGTTGGATAGCATATATATCAAAAAAGGCTATAGGCGATATAACATATCGCTACGACCAATTCGCAGAGCATAAATAAAAAATATTGCAAAAACGGATAAAATTATCTTGTGTATACTGCCATCATAAGGGAAAAAGACGTATCTGCAAAAAAATCATTCTTTATAAATATACTGACAGATTCGTCTTGTTTTACTGATTCCAAATATGTAAAGATCTTAATATCGAAAAAATGTGTTAGATACGTCTTTTTTCCTTATGACGGCAGTATAGCAGACGAAGTTGCGCTGGTCAGCTAGTTAAATATACATACATACATAGATTCACGCCTGTTTCGCAGAGGGGTAGGCAGAGACTACGGATTTACATTTGCTGCGATCCTGACACACTTCTCACAGACACATACACAATGCGATGAAAGTGAATAAAGTCAGAGCTTCATTCACTTTCATCACATTCCTCATGCACGCTCGCCGGTTTAAGGTGCTCTTAACCTGGCCTTTGCCCAGAACGTCTCCGATCTAATCAAGAAACGTTCGTCTAGGTCTGCCTCTTGCGACTGTTCCATTCACACTAGCCTTATAAACTTTCTTAGTCTCGTTCTTTTCTCGTCCATTGTTTCTACATGCCCAACCCAGCTTAACATATTCTTTACTATTTATATATAACTAATAATATTAGGTATATAGAAGACATTACATAAATTCTCAAAACATATCAATTTCTATAAACCACAAGAGGAAAGCGCGGGCGACGTTCAGCCACAAATATCTATGGACTAACCAAATATTTGCTCGGACCGGATATCGAACCTGTCACGGTCAAACACGGAAACACGCGCCTCTGCGTAAATGCGGTCGAGAGGTGCAGCCATGCGAACATCCAATATGTCTACTGTAACTGTCAGGATGTACTGAGGGTTCACACAAGTTTCATAATTCTACGAACACGACTGATATTTAACATGCCTGCACGGACGGCGGCGGCGTAGTGGTTTAAGTGGTCGCCTCGCTAATGTCCCTGCACCGAGTGTTGTGGGTTCGATCACTACACGATACAAAACTTTGGGTTTGCTGTTCCGAGCCCGAGTGTTTGGCACAGGTGTCTTCTAGAATAGTTTTTTTTTAATTATACCATGTATGCCACGCATTTATTGAAACCATCTCATTGGCGCAGCGGTTAGGTATGCGAATGCTGTCAGGATGCCTTGGATTCAAGTTTCCGGTCGGTCAAAGTTCTACAACATGATAATCTTGGTTAAAATACAGGCTCAGTATTGTTTGGGACTAAAAGAATATAATTCTTACTAGCAGAGTGTACCCATAATATTTTTAAATTCCAAAATAATTATTTTAAAATTTCTTTTTCAAATTGTTAAGATGTCAAAGAGTTTGTGTACGGCTGCCGATCTTGAGATCATGGTCTTTATGTTGATTCGGAAAACTATTCAGCAGCCGTACAATTTGTTTAACGAAACTACAAGAGCTAACGACACAATACAGATTAGCAATGATCAGATCACCTACCTTATTATTAAATCTGCACTATAAGTGATGACATTAATTAACATAATAGGTACATAATATTGTTTTATCTTTACGCGAATGTCATACATTGTACTTAATTAAGTAACTAATATTTAACTTACGCATGTAATCACAGTTTATGTGAAAAACACAACCTTCTGATAACTACTAAACTAACAGATTGTGCTCGCGGCTTCGCCTGCGTAAATTAACATAGGTTAGGTTAGATTAGTAGCAGTACTTTTTTTTTAAGTGAGATCTTCTTTAGCGCCGTTGTGCACTTTTTTTGTGATGGGTAAAAAATGTTAAACTCGCGTCAGGACACGTGACCTGATCGAAAATTCGTAAGACGGAGGAAGAATTGTCATGTTTATGTACGATAGCGCAATAAATGAATATTGTATTTGACCACATAAATGATAGTACTTTTATACTGATAATTAAAGCAATTAGTGCAAAATTATTCCCTAACCATTCCAAAATATCAAAAATGCACAACATTAATATTCAAGTTTTCACTTCTGCCGGGCACTCCCGGAGTGCAACCCGTTGTTTTTTATGAAAGATACCATAATATGTCCTTTTGTGTTCCCCTGACAACATGTATGCGAAATTTCATGACGATTAATCAAGTAGTTAAGGCGTGAAAGCGTAACAAACAAACAAACTGACATTTGCATTTATAATAATAGTTAGGACTTCAAAAATAATGTTCTATGATTTCAAAAATGTCTAAACATATGCTTTTTTAAATAAAACTTGATAATCAGCCTTTACAACCACCTCCATGACACAAAGTTTTATTTTCGTGTTTGAAAACCGAACACACATTCACACTCCCAAAATGCCAAACGCCACGAAATCCCCGCATACTTATATTCCCCCATGAATAAAGGCAGATCTACACTGGCTGCAGTGTATTATCATAATAATCCTCGCTCACACGGCACCGCGGCGTTGATCGCGACGAATAATAATAAGCGTTAATGGCGCGAGACGCGACTGCAATCTGTGAATCGACGCCGACTCGATTCGGTATCGAGACTGCGATACAAACGATTCCCAGAAAATAACAGCCTTACTGCGTCGGTAAAGCACATAAAAACAGAATTATGCTTTGAAATTAAACTCTCTCTTACGAATTTTATCGCGGATTATTTTGTTTACAACGTTTTATCTAAGCTAGTCCCCGTGAGAAGTAAAAAGCGTGGTCTGGGACGGTTAACAGTTTTACACAATACCGTAGTCTAGGGTTTTACAAGGTTAGCAGATAAGTATAAGCATATTTAACAGAAAATTAAGTCACGTAGCTAACATGTTGTTCCATTTTTATTCTATAACTAGACTTTGTCCATGGCTTCGCTCGCGATAATGTAGGTTATGTCAATAAATTTCTAACCCTTGGGAACAGTACTTTCTATCTGGATAAAAGTTATCATATGTCCTTTTCTGTACCTCTACCAACGTGTATGCAAAATTTAATGGTGATCGTTCGAGTAATTAGGGCGTAAAAGCGTAACAAACAAACAAACTCACATTCACATTTATAATATTAGTTAGGATTAGAATTTCATATTGTAGATTATTTTACCGAACTAAACATAATATAGCGCAATAATATCATTAAAAAGTAGTTTCAATTGTTATTGTTAGTGCTTTAGCTGGCAGTGATCTAATTATCTTATAAAGAAAAGTTGTAAGTACATCTTAATGAAACTAAATCGATTACGCAAACATCCTCTAAGTTACATGCATTGATTATAAAAATAAATATCGAACAGCTCCTTACAAACAAAATTCTCTACACTTGATACGTATATCTACCAAAAGTACTTGGTATGTAAAGATTTCGCATCACTATGCCACCGTTCGGTTCGCTTCGCGCCATTTCTGGCTGTCAAATGGCGCGCGCTGTCAAACAACGTCGCCGCCGAGACGCAATTCGCGTTTAGAATGGCGTCAAGCTCATTAATTTGAAGAATAACTGTGTGTTGTTTAATTGTATTGTTTTATTTATTACATTTAATCATGGCGAGATATATATATCTCTCTGTTAAAGACATTGCCCGCACTAGAGATAATCGTTATGCCGCGGTGGATTTTACCAGTATTAAAAACAAATATAAAAATCATACAGTCTCGAAATAACTAGTTGTGAATCACATTATTTTTTGGCTCGCGTAGGTATGGTTCGAAACTACTGTACTTTGCGCATTGGCAATAGCGAGGCGACCGTTAAAAACCCTGCACCATTCCGTGTAGTCATCCTTGCATTAAGAACCGCAAATAGCATCCTTACTAATATTATAAATGCGAATGTGAGTTTGTTTATTTATTTCTCTGTTTGTTTGTTTGTTACTCCTTTAAAACTTAATTACTCAACCTGTCATCATAAAATTTCCCATACACGTTGTCGGGAGAACAGAAAAGGACATAGGCCTTTCACCCAGAATAAAGTATTGTTACTAATCTCACCCGACTCAAACCTTACGCGAGAAAAGCCGCGAGCAAAATGTTGTTTACTGTAAATCGTCGCTGTTTTATAAATCAGATATTATAATACCATTACATCCCTAAAATATTTTATTAAATAAGTTCTTTATAAAGATCCTATAAAGTAATGCGTAATAAAAATCAATGATCATAGCCATATCATAGCTACATTGACAGGCCGATTCTGACACGGCCAATTCGGGACGGCTCGCATGCAAAACCAATGCAAAGCCCGTACAGACTTGGGCCAAAGTACACACTACTACAAATCAATAATCCATGATCCGCGAGCTAGCATGCATAAATCAAGTTAAATCAGTGCGAATAATTTTGTCTTTCGTTTTGTCTTTAATTTAGCTATAGACAGACATTAAAAGTATTATTAGACACTATATCATATACTATTGGTTAATGTACTTATTTATGAAATAATTTTATTGTTTTACATTTCTATGAAAAATAACTCGCAAATCCTAGAATTCTGCATAAACAAGAGAAGCATCCAGCGTTTTGCGCAGCCAAACAACCTTGTATTGTCTCTGTGATAATATATGTTGTAAGCTACTGGGTGATCTTTACTTTTTGCGCTAGCAACACAGCAATTCCTTTTTTTATGGTTAGCTGCGAACATGTTATTCCCCAGGTGTTACAAGTGCCCATAGGCTATGGTTACCGCTTCCCGGCCATATAATTACTTGTCACCTTAGATTATAAAAAAAGTTACAAAGCCCAGGAGAAAATAGACAACACAACAATTATGACATTTATAAAATATTTATTTTGTCAATAAATCACATTCTGTTTACAATCTAATTGTGGCACATAGAACAATAAATATATAATATTCCAAATTATAAACCGTATTATTATTAGGTACTGTCACTATTTTGAGGTATTATTTTTCATATTATTAACATGCATTTACACTAATTTAAGGGCAAAGAAGTACATAGGCCAGTGTCCAAGTTACCCGCATTGTGAAAAGATTGACCCGTTATTGTAAAGTTCGATAATATTATGCTTGCGCGGGTAATTTCGACATTGGACAAGAACATCATAATTATCATTTATTTTTAATCACATTTATAACACATATATCTACTATATTAAACCTATCACAATCAAAATAAATTCGTAACGTTGGCAACATTGAAATTCGGGGACACGATTACTAAAAAGAAAATCTTACTATATTAAAAAAAATGTAAACTGGTAACTTTAGTTTTTTTTTCGTAAAATAAACACAGCCGAAACATCGAGATCTACGTCACACCGAAATGACTAGTTTTGAAAAAAATACTACACATGTTTTTTTTCATTTTCGAAAATAGTTTTAGTTTTTTTTATACTACACATCGATCACAATAATATACCATCTAAAACACATATAAATAACGACATTAATATTTTACCCAAATCACCGGGAATTAATTACCGTATTGTGCGTCGAACGCATTTATAATACGATGTATAAATTTATGAGCAAGTTTCCCAAATTGAGAACTATGAGGTACTTTAGGTTATGTGTGAGCAAAAACAGGTGTCAAAGTAGCTATTGGAGTTTAATCTTCTGCTTCTGAGCCCAAAGAATACTCTGTCTTCATATCCCTGTTCATATCTTCTGGAGAATCGTTTCTCAAGCCCAGAGATCGAGAAGCGTACGAGCTCTGGGTTGCCATGCTGGCTAGGATGCCATTGGACAACGCCTGTACGGAGAGAGCTTCCTGCGACGGTCCAGCATAACTGTACTGCTGGTAAACAGCTTGAATTCGCGCCGCGTTTACAAGTGTTTGTATTTTTAATTGCGTATCCAAAGCCAAGCTGAGCGGCAATTTTCGCAATTGACTTGCAATCAATTTTCCAAACATCTCGAACTCATTCTCGTTCCCATTCTCCGAATGTTGACTCAAATCTTGCGGCAGATCCGTGTGGTCGCCGCTATCCGAGCTACTTTTCTTTTGTTTTGCAGGCACCGGATAGATAGTTGCGAGTGAGGTAGTCAACGGTGTAGCGATCCCTACAGGCGGATTGAGAAACGGCGCGGATGTAACCGGCGGCAGGATGCCAAACGTCCCCTGGTTCAGGCCGAACGGCGTGCCGGGCCGCGGCGACGGCGTGTTGAGCACGTACGGAGTCGACGAACGCGTCGAGCTGCGACGCTTTCGCGGACTTTTCTTTTCCGGCGATTTTCGCTCGCTCAGGTCTTGAACCGCGTCGCTGTCGTCGCTCACCGGTATCTCTAGCAAACTGTTGTCCACCTATCAAACAAACGTATAACACCTTAGCATCAGAGCGCATGTGTAAACAAGTGTAGCGAGCGTCGTAAACAACAAAAATACAACTCACCGAGCTCGGAGTGACGATCGCCCGCAGAAACCTGTCTGCGTGTTCGAACCACGTGACGCTCGGCCGGTACGCATGCGCGCCAGCCTTCCTCGCCGCGCGAATCTTCTTCAACTCGACGCTGTATGACGACCGTATATTCTTTATTTTATTTTTCAATTCTTTAACGGTGACGTCGACCAAGCTCAGCGCATTTATTATCTCAATGTATCCTTGCTCCCTTATTTTCTTGTTCTTGTAGTGTTCCGACACCGGGTTCCAGAGGTATTCGCGCTTCTCGTACTCGATTATCATCTGGATGGTGAGGTCCTCGCTCCACTTGGGGTTGGCCAAGATAGCGACCATTTTGGCGTTACAGCATGCTATTTAGCACAGATACTTTTTATTTAATTGCGATTTGTTATTTAATTTCGCGAGTTTAGTATCGTAAGTACTAGGAGCGCAGAAGGGTGCGGGCGGTTCGCATGCGCGCAGCATACTAAAAGCACGTCGATGGGCCGGCACCCCGCGCGGGGGGTCTATTTCGGGAGTAGCCGGTATCACGCAGCCGCGTGCTTTGGAGCGTGCTGTTTCCTCTTCTCACCGCTCGGAGGCTGGGCACGAGTGAAACGGAAGATTTGTGGCAGCCGCCGGCGGACGGACGCCTGCTCGTACGTACTACGCCGACCGGCGACCGCCCGGGACGACGCGGCGCGCCAACTATTGTCACATTCACGTTTCGATTGGAGCACATCTTTGGCGATATTGAATTTTAGATTTCCCTCCGCCTGAAGGACTTATTACGGTGAGCCGTAGGCGGAAATAGTATTGAGTCGATTTGTAAGTTTAGTTTATGATGTGAAGCGATTTGATTTTGTAACTTGAGATAAATTTTGAATTTCTTGTTAAGTTGGAAACTATTATTTTTTTGATTACTGTAAATACCTTTAATATAAATTAAATAAAAGCTTACAAAAATATGATTTATTTTTTGTAAGGTTTTATTTTCTTAATTACGACAATTGACTATTATGTATTTCAGCTTTCATTATAAGAATATTTCAATAATAATTAATTATTATTGGACTATGTAACCAAAAAAATAATTTAGGTAATGTCACAAAGTATTTACCTACTGGATAATTTATTCGTTAAAATAATTTTAGACAAGTAGACCGTAATTAAAAATATCTAGTTGTAACTTATTAGGAAACTTATCACGAAGTTTTTACACAATTAAAACACTGGTCTCTAAGTTTCATAAGCCCACAAAGAAAATGACTTCCGCTTTAAAATAAAAATAAATACAATCGAAACTTCAAAATTTAAACGTGGAACGCGCTAAGTATGTACGGTGCTCAAACGTCCACGATCCTTCGCCTCGGCCGGCTCGCTCGGTCGCCGGTCGCCGGTCGTCGGTCGGGGAGGCGCGGCGCGGGCCATTTACTCGCGCCGTTCGACGATCGCACCGTGTCGACTGTCGCCGCTTGCCGCCCTAACGTCTGTACATGTTTGCTGCCGATAACCTCGCCAACCACCTTCAATCTGCGCATAATTGTTCGTGCAGTTTGCGAGATTCGATATTACTTTAGTAGATTACTATTTTGATAGCAGCTTTCGGTTTTCACACTATTTTCTAAGTTAAGGTAAGTACGCATATTGACGATAAAACTGGCAATTGATATTTTTTGGATAATTTTAACTTATCAATTGAACTAAGATAATAATCTATTCCTTGTGAAAAATGTATCAATCAGCTAAAATTCTTCCCATTATTGAAATGCAGGCTGTTAACACGAACAGAAATATATCCCGATAACGATAGTATGTTTTGACAGGCCGGTGTAACAGTTATAAATGGCGTCTTGCGTAATTGTAGTCAATTATGTCGTAAATATGAGGAGTCACGTAATAGAATGAACGATTAATAATGAAATAGCACCCAATAAAGATAACTGGAGCGCATTTGGAGTAATTTGAATGCAGGTGCAACGTGGAGAGATTAAAATGGAAGTTAGTTTGATGACACGGATTTAGTTAGTTTGTGGCTTTGTTCGAAACATTAATTTCGAGGAAATAAGTAATTGTTTTGAACATATTTATTATACCTATAATACGTAAGGATTTAGTCGTAAAACTATTTCACTATTTACCTATTACTATTTTTATGATTAGACCGCTGATTGGATTTCGTTATTATTCGGTATGTATATAACTTGAAGTCCGACGAAGGACAAATTTATTTTACTTTAATTGAACGCGTGTGGAAAGGTCATCAAGAAATATAACACTGCACAATTTGCTACCCGTTTTTATCCTAAAATACCTATATCAGTGGATATTTCAGCTAAATTGCATAAATAGCGCAAAGATTTGAGGAGTCACTTAGCTCATTAGTAGAGACGAATGCGCTAAGTGTAGGTTAGATCAACGAACGCTACGATTTCAAATGGCACAAAACAAATTGTACCTAGTGTACAAATACATAGTTTATCCAAAAATGGATGACATTTTTTTTGTTTGTTGTTGGTTTGTTTGTACTCTTTACAAACATTATAAAAGGACAATAATTAACTCTTCTATAGAGATTCTCTACGAAAAAGAAATACTTAATTAAAATGCTAGTGCGCCGAAATATGGTGGATTCATTCGTAAAAAAGTCCAAAACGTTGTGAAATCCTTGTATAGATGATCCAAGTCTGAATGTTTTTGATGTCCGTTTTTTCAATGTCTGCCAAGAACCCTGTGACACTGAAATTATTTTAGATATACTTAATACTTATACTTTTTGAAAGAAATAATATTTCGACATTCAATAGTGAATTGACACAATTATAAACATTATAAACAGTCCCTACGTTTTATTTCGTATTTAATTCCCGTACATAATAACGCCAAGTTAACGTATAAATAAATAATTCCCGCCAATTAGCATTCCAGCTCGTCACTTCGCGATATTTAGGGGTGAACACAAATTCCATCAAACGGTTCGCGCCATATTTGTTTGTGCAGAATACTATAATTATGTTTTATTAAAGATTAAATGTCACTGGCGTCTTTGTTATTTATTTTTATAATATTAGCAGATATGCATTATTAATTTGTTGGCTAATTAGCAAACAAATCAGTACCTTACTTAAAATACTGATATGGTGCGTTTAAAAAAATGTTTTAGCTGCTAAAAAGTATATAATCAAAATTACAGAAAATGTACCATTAAAATACATAATATGTATGTACCTTTTTGATTCTGTGGCCTATGTTTGCGATCGATCTTAGGGCCGAATGGTATCCGATTCTAGAATATTGTATTAAATTTGTCTTAAGAATTTTTTCAAACAGTTCTAAGTCTGTAAGTTTACCTAGTCCGCGGGTAAAGATAGACAAAAGCCTCTTTTCCCATTACGTGGGTCTAAAAACAAAGCTGACGAAAATTAAACGTGTATAATATTAATTGTATTGGTAACTAAACATAAATACTTATTAAAATTAAGCTTACTTAGAGGTATTAACAAGGAAATTAATAATTTTCATCACTTACTTACAGATCATCTTAAAAAAACACATATGTACTATAATTGTGTAAATACAGTGTGTAAAAAAATATTTATTTATTTTATATTATTGAAAACCTGTCAATAATACTAAATTTGAAGCGAAAATAAATTTCAAAGAATATTAGTATCCTCACATTCCTATTAACACAGCACCAACCAACCGCATTTTTCCCTTTCAATTAAACAAAACTATTACCAAACAATAGCGACGGTACAATAAAAGCGGAGTGGCAATTCCCGAACGTAACTGTGACGCTGTCAGTGGGCCCATCACTGGAGATAAGATGGCGAGGGAGGGAAGACAGGGGAAATCTCAGCGATGCGATGTGACCTCGTGAAATATGTCGTGGAAATGTGCGCCGGCCTCCTACTACTGTTATATATTACCATCCCAACGCGCAACGTTATGAGATCAAGCCGAATGGAATTGTTGTCGGTCTGGAAGTTCACTTCGAATTCGTCATTATGTCTTGTTGAAGCTTTTGCAGCAAAGACGTTGTAGACAACTTTTTCTTATTTGGCTTATTAAGTTGTCAATTCTTGGAATTCTTGATGTAGTTGAAAACCTATTGTATGCGGCCGCCGGTGTTTTGCTGCCACTATATTTTTTTCATCTGTATTTATTAGAGAACGATTATAGTCTGAATTATAGTTTTTTGAATGTGGGAATTATACGGCCTGTTTATGCGCCTATGATCGCTTGCGATACGAAAGAATGTAGAAGAATAAAAAAATATCACTATAGATATCGCGGCTAGCAGTTCGATGCGGGGG
The DNA here is from genome assembly GCA_963564715.1 of Catocala sponsa. NCBI lineage: Eukaryota > Metazoa > Arthropoda > Insecta > Lepidoptera > Erebidae > Catocala > Catocala sponsa. The sequence continues at coordinate 14,540,429 of OY751348.1, read as the reverse complement.
ACCCAAGATCGGTCTGTGAGGAATATCTCGGGGGAGGCCTATGTCCAGCAGGACTGGCTTTCGGCTGATATCGGTTTCAAGTTTAATGAAATTATTATAGTATCTGATATTTGTGGGTATCACATCTGCCTCGACACTCTTGACCAACTGATGTAACGGATGATGTAATTGATGAAATCCGTACAGTCAATTTCACCTTGCCAATGGCAATATGCCGAGAGATCCAAAGGTGGAAAATTGGGGGTGCCGGAAATTGTTGTTGCGTGTCCGTTTGGTCACAGTCTTTGTGTCCGTTTTTTAAATGTTTGTAAAGGTACAGTCAGCAATATAAGTGGCTTAATATTAATAGGTTCCCTGTCCGATGAATCACATATGATACATAAAAATAGATTTTCTATTGTGTCTATCACGGGACAGTGAATGGGTTAAAATAAATTATATTAATAAAATAAATAAATAAAAAGAAATAAAGTAAATTAACTAACTTTTAACTATTACTGCTATTAAAACCTAAAACTTGTTGTGTTTTCAAAAGATAGAGGCAATCGAAATCTTTCAAGTCTGTATCGACTAATGTTGCTGACTGTGTAAGGCAGATAAACTCCATAGCAGCACCTAAACTTACAGAAAACTTGCAACTCCAAAACGCGGTACTAATGGCAAATGATCACTTTAAGTAGATACTTAACACCCTAAAACCAAATTAAAAGTCACTGACAACGCACTCCAGCCCTACACACTCACACATACATAAGACTAAACATCATTATATATAGATGTCAAGCGGTTGCGTCATTGCATGGGACCACATCTATCTACGGAGCTATAGTTCCAACTCAACTGACAAGCGAAAATAACCTCTAAAGCAAGGAGATAGGAGCTAAGGTGGTCGCAAATGGCTTGGCAACAGTCGGCTTGATAGGTGCCGGTCTTGTGGAGGCCAAGAGACAGATAAATATCGCGTTATACTCATCGCATCGCTTTGAAGCGGTGCGGTCAGTAATTTTCTCGCTCTCACTGCGAGTGTTAGCACTCCCGCGTATATTTATCACGGTACTTGGTGATATACTAACGACCATCTTCCCTTTGCTAGCTTTTGTTTGGAAACGTTTAAGTATTGCATATAAATGTTATATACCAACCTATGTATGCCGTAACAAACGAGTCTTAGAGGGAAGTCCGCGATTTAAAACGTAACGTAGACCCTACCCCAGTCGGATGAACTGATGACTTGAAGAAGGTTGGCTAGGTTAGACTGGATGCAGAATGCAGAAGATGCCTATGTCCAGAAGTGGATTGCAACGGGCTGATTGTACGATAGATGTATATAAAATTAACTGCCGAGCGTTATTCTCGCAAAATCTCAAAAATGACCCACCCTATCGACTCGCTCATGCAGTGTCAGGTATGATTGGTATTGAAAACAATCATACTGTGGAATGAGCTGTCGCCTACGGTATTTCCGGACCAATACGACCTTCAACACTTCAAGAAAAGAGCGTACTCCTTTTTAAAAGGCCGGCATCGCTTACCATCAGGCGATCCGTTGGCTCGTTTGCGACCTAATCCATAAAAAAAAGCTGGTTGCTTGCAATACCTGACTTCCGCGCGTAGTCAAGCCTAGAAAAGGAATTTAAGGTGGGATGAAAAGAAAAGAATCGCCGGCACTAGGTTAACTGCATGATGTTACTGCGTTTCACCCAGTACCTCTTCCATATCTTCTCCATGATTTCTATAACATATTGTCCTTTAACCTAAATTGGTACCATATAATCAACAACGACGGCGAGTCGAATACTAAAAGTATTTACGTAAAAGTAACTGTTTCTTTGTCACGTTACCAGACTCAAACCGCTGAACCGATGTCAATGATACTTCACCTGAATATAGCTTCAAATCGGAGAAATCACATACACTATTAAAAATATATACAGGCGAAGGGTTTCGCAGACAACAGCTGGTTTATGAGCGCGTTAGTAACGTTTCAGTTTTGCATTCGTGTGCGTGATATGAATCACAAACGATTTGTGTGTGGTCTGGAGTCGGCGGCAATCTGTGATAGACCTTAACTTGACTCGCCTTGTGTCTCGAGATAATACTTATAAGGGTTAATCATGATTTGATCGTACCGCCGGCATATGCCTAAGTCTGCTATGATTTGAACTGAACATAAGTTCACGCCTGTCTTTACTGCTTTGTTAAACATGAGTGTAGAAACTAAGACCTTGAAATGGCTCGCCTTGTGACGTAAGATAACACTTATAAGTCATTTCATTGTAACTTCGGAATATCAGACCGGCCACAAGTCAGCTATAATTTGAACTAAACATAGCTTGACACCAAGCTTTGTAAAAATACGAGTGTAAAAACCATATTTATATTGTTTCTTTTCGCAAATTTATCTTCGGCGAAAATGATGTTCTTAGCGATTCGTATCTTTTTCTTCTTGTATTTTATTCAAAGTTCTTTGTACTTTATATTTCATGACCAAAACTGGCATACTATGTGGCCAGATATCGCACAAAATCTTTTTTTTTTATGAATAAGTAATTATATATTTGATGTTATGAAAAATAATTTGTCAGGCAAGAATATTTTATATATTTTTAATGACTTTTTGGTTTACAAAAATCATTTGAATAAAGTTATAAACGCCTCAAAGTGGACAAAAGTCTTAAAATGGGCAAAACCTGGTCATCTGCTTTTCGTGGACGAATTTGCAGCTAAAATCAAGTTTATTTTGTTTGTTGCTTCGCTCACATAAATGTAAGTTAGGTTGTTTATTTATTCGGAATACATTATTATACAAACAGTAACACATTGTATAATAGGTACTAAATTGTATAAACATGGTACATTGTATATAAATGTACACTCACAGGTTAGGTTTTAAGGTTAGGTTAGATTAGTGACAGTACTTTGCCCTGGATGAAGGTCAGAGGTCATAGGGTACCTCTGTGACCTTTTCTGTTACCCTGACAATGTGTATGCGATTTCATGGTGATCTATCCAGTAGTTGAGGCCTGAAAGCGTAACAAACAAATTCACTTTCGCATTTACCTGTAATATTAGTTAGGATTATTGTGATTGAATTGTGTAATTGGCGCGAATCGTTCTATATAACGTAAAATAAATAAATAAAATCAATAATAATAAATAAAACATACATATTTCATTCTTTTACCCTAAAGGAAGAAAAAGGCGCAATTTCATTCATTTCGCCACTAATATTCAAGCCCTACGTAGTGCGGCTGAACTGGCTGAAGCCACTACTGAGAATTTCATAACAAAAGAAAAAAGCAACAAACTTTGTTTGACCCAAGAATCAAACTTTATAACGAGTAATTCCACGATAAATAGTAAGCGGTTTATTTGAGTTACCGTTTCAAAGAGCTGCTATTTAAATATTCCAACGTAAGTATTTAAGTAAATATTGGCGCAAATGAATATACAACTTTATGTATCTGACGCGGTAAAAAACGTAGAGCGAAAATCTCGCGATGAAAATACTCAATATACAATCAAATTGAACTGTTGACAGTCTAAATCTAAGTCAGCACCCTCCGTTATAACATACAAGCTGTTGCCCGCGGCTTCGCTTCTAGTATGTCATTGTAACATGTCTTATGTGACTCAGGGATAGGGAAGCTTATTGTTAGTAAAAGATTTTTAGAATCGGTTCTGTAGTCTCTGAGATTAAGTGTGACATACAAAAAAACGAAAGTTACGTCTCAATAATAGCTTCTTCTTACTTTTCGTGTGGTTAGTGGTCAACCTGTTATCAAAGTTGTTCAAGCCGCCCGTAGGCCTCTGACATGGCTTAACGACTACTATCAATTTGACAACAACTGGGACCGACTTCTTACGTGCCCTCCGAAGCACGGAGACGCTCAGATGAAATACCACTAAGCGGTCACCCATCTATAGACTGACCGCACCCAACGTTGCTTAACCTCGCTAATCGTTTACCGATTAGTGAGTGCAACTGGCTATGAGCTAACTGGCTATAATAGCTATTACATACATAGTCTCACGTGGTGTTTTACACCCACATTCTACAAACTATTTAGGTACCACGGAATATTGAGCCTAACGTCTACTATGCTACAGAGAATTTCTCTACAGAATAAATACTATAATATTTTGCACGGCACGGGAATCGACTCCGAGACCTCATACATATGCATACACTATACACACTATATACAGTTGTATACACTATCTCTGCGCCTCCGAGGAAAACAAATTAACATTGCTTGCATCATAGTGTTAATATGCGCTTTATGTTACCGATTATGCGGTACTGGATTCAATATCCGGGTCAGATAAAGTGCAATTGTTGGCTTCGTTGTTTCAATAGCAATAGCTTGTAGTTCCTCAAGCAGCACCTACCGGTTTTAGTATCCGGATAATCCTAACTTCCTAACTAATATTATAAAAGCGAAAATGAGTTTGTTTGTTAGTTACCTTTTCAAGCCTAAACCACTGAACCGATCTTACTGAGATTTTGCATATACGTTGACAGGTGTACAGAAACGGACATAGGCTACCTTTCATCCCGAAAAAAATTACTGTTCCCGAGGAAAACAATAATAACGTTCTTATAATAATAGATGGCGACACGTGTCTTTCGAATCATGATTGAATTCTATTATTACAAGCAGAGTACAACCCGAATTGATTGTCAAATTCTAAATTAACGCGAGCGAAGCCGCGGGCAAAAGCTAGTAATAAATAATTTTAATTATTCTGTAAGGACTTTCTTAGTAGGCATGGTTTTGACGTATGACATAGGCCTCAAGTCTACTATTCCGTAGGACTTAAAACATACCAAGTGAAATACAGCTTTGCCTATTCGAATTATTCGAACTAAGATATCCCTTTCATCAGCGTCAGTCGCTCACATGACAAATCTGAACGTGTCTAAAACTATGCGTACACATAACTGTGTACAAATGAACAGTGTTGTGAGTTGACAAGTGTACGTAGCATTACCCCGTGGCGGAGCGCCATTTTGCTGAATGTATCACGCGGTAACATAATGAGGGTGACAGTACGGGCGGTGGAGGCTAAGCCTCGAGCCCCCTGGCCCTTTGACGAGCTGCCGACGTGCGACGCGCGGCGCTGGAACACGTTTGATCCTTATCATTTATGGATGTTGCCAGCCCCGTATTTTTTGGCTGTGATGCTTAAAATGAGATGATTTTGTACGTGTAGTCTAGTGACGTAAGTGGTTTCCGTTATTTATCACAAAGAATACAGATTTTATGTAAGTATATAATAAAACTTAAAGATTTTTCTATAGTCTACTAACGGACCCAACAGCTGTTGTCCTGCCCGCCCGATGACAGCGCTACCTACCGAGTCCAATGATTCTGAATCTAAATAGACCCAGTCAAACCCACTAAAGGTTTTCAAAATCGGTCTAGCTGTTTAGGAGGAGTTCAGTGATATAGACACGTAAAGAAGAATAATATATAAATTATGTATAAAGATAGTATTTAGTGTCATTTATTTCTATAGAATATAGATTTTGACAGAAATTACTTAACCAAGAACGCTACACCATGCCTGAATAGCATACTAGACTAAAGTAGTTACTTAACGAGTTTAAGTGAGATACCACGCGAGCAAAGACGCGGTCGCGGCTTTAAAATATTATTGCTTTTGAATAATAAAGTCAGCCTAGTTATTGAAACATTATTAAAATGTAGCATTGAATAAAATAAGTGCACGGAAATGTTCATTTATTATGTGAGGCAATATTGGGTTAGAAAAGCATAATAATAATATGTGTTATTTGGGTTGTTCAAGACTTATTTCTCTTACATAGAGACACAGACATATTGCAGACACAAAATTTAAGTGACAAAAACAAAAACATATAAAATATACGGCAAGTATCAAGTAGTGTCGCGTCGGCGTATAGCCCGTCAGCACACTGGCACTCGACAGGCGCGCGAGGCGCGGCCCGGGGCGCGGTGCCACCTACCACGAGAGAGCGATGCACATACCGCCCCTCTACCATGATAACACACAGCGAACGATGTAATTGCATTGTTTCTTTACGATTATCATCTTTAGATGTAATTATTTGCTTCTAACTATACCAATGATTAAAAATTGATTAATAGTAAGTGACATGCGATTTTTTTTCTTTTGGTAATAATACTTTGTAAATAAATAATCTAAGTGCCTCGTACCACGAAACGCTGCATGTAGTATGATGTACATTCTACGTATACTTAGCTCGAGTACCTGTCGGCATCAGTACGTACTGTTCCTTTGCTTCTATACAAACTACGGTACCGCTGCACTGTACTACCGGTACACTTGTAAAGTGACATGTTGTACACTCTGAATAATTATTGAGTTTGTTTGAAAGTGACATGTCATCTTGAATACGAAATTATAGAATCTCGACAATAACGCCGGAAGACAAAAATTGAGACGTTATTGAATGATTGTTGCTTGTAAGTGTAGTTGATAAATCCGAAGTTTATTTGGGTTAAGTAAACAGAGACGTTTGAAAAAAAAATATGGCCTCAATTGCGGTCAACGCATAGGCTAAGAGGCTGTCTTACTTTCGTATATCAAATTACACTTGTTAAAAAGCGCGACCTAGCAAAAACCATATCTAGCTAAGTAAATAGTTTTTATAAAGAAAGAACAAAAATCATGCTTTCATTTTACCTAGTTTCTTCGAAGAAACCGATGCTAAAAGCCTTTCGTCGGAAAATAACAAAATAGCGAAACATGGACCTAACAAGCAGCTGAGCAAGACCTCTGGAAATAATAATGGTACAAAAAAAATCCGTGAAGAAGAAAAAAAGAAAAATCGTCACCCGGGGAGCGAGGGCTAACGAGCGTCGGGTACCAGGGTGGCATGACATTATAGAGGCACGCGCCATTAGACGAACGCCGGGCGGCGGGCGCGGGCGCCCCGGAACGGGCCCTATTTCCGGAAGGAAGCGCGCCCGGAAGCCGCGCCACGTCCGCCTCGCCTGTCGCTAAGTTACATCGCTTCTACTCCTACCTACTAAGTTATATGCGCCTGGTGTCTGCACTAGATTTTGATACGGGTATGCTACGCCTAGTAAGTCTCAAAGTTATTCCGTTGCGGTGGATTTACTTACATACTCACTCGGTTTAACGTTGGCTTTTAGTTTAAAATTGAAACTTATATGCTTACTTTGCAAGAAAGTTTAGGTTCAAAAAGACTTACACATTATGTTTGTGGTGAACAGGCTATGTTTAACGTACCTGGAAAATTAAACATTAATTAATCAGTTTCAAAATGTTAGAATATAATAATATAAAGCAGATAAAAATGTCATAGATATGTCCGCTTGCCTTTTGATTGAAACAATTATAGTTCCAGCATATTTCAGTATATTTGGACTTTTGGAGGCACATATCCAAATTAACATACTTATAAAATTGTCAGAAATAGTTCTAAAATCCGCTTTCAAGTGTCACCAGGAAAGCATAAAAACGAAGGCCAGGCCTCTAATTGGCCAGTCACCTAATGTAGTATTAGGTCTGCGTTTATTATTCGTAGGGTCTGCGCTTGTCCGGGCACAGGACACGGTAAGGGGAGCATTAATCAAAATTAAAAGTGGATTACGACGCACGCAATGACTTTCTAGGCAAATCTGGGCGCCGGGGATATTTTTATGAGACTCTTGCTTTTGGTTGTTGCTCTATTTAGGGATATACCTAGACTGATTCTTTGAAATCATAATTAACTTTTAAGAGACTTTCAAGACAAGATGAAATTGTAATAGTCCATTTCTTAAGATTCTACTCTGTCCTTTATTGATAATTTCTCGAATCACCAACTTATGTTGAATCAAAAAATATTTATATGACATAATTGTGATAATCCCTCTCACTATTTGTACACCACCCGTGTGTTATGGGATGGATCCCCCGAGTCTGGGTGCCGTTAGTATCCGTCGCTTGAAAGCTTATATGGAGGCAATTAAAATAAAAACATTATCATGTCTATTGTTTTGCGACGACCATGGCATATCTATACTCAATACAAATAAATAAAATTGAAGTGTCTGTTTGTAATGTCAAAATAACAGCTTTTTATCTAATCCATATGATAATAAGGTACAAATGCGAAAACATCTATTTTTAAAATTTTTGTCTGTCTGTCTATCTGTTTTTTCCGGCTAATCTCCGAAACGGCTGAACCGATTTTGACGGGACTTTCACTGGCAGATAGCTGATGTTATAAGGAGTAACTTAGGCTACATTGATTTTAGAAAAAAAATAGGGTTCCGCGGAGACAAACACTTTTTAGTTAAAATCTACACGGACGAAGTCGCAGGTAACAGCTAGTAAAATATATAAAAAGGACAATATTAAACACCATCAAAAGCGACCGGCATGTAGCAAAATGATGTTCGTGAAGCTTACGTTATAAAATCAATTTTATAAAGTGTCGCAGACACCTACTCAAACACACCAATATTCCTCCATAACAACAGTAACTCGGCGCCTGTCTTGTGTGCATACGTATAGATAGTAAAACATCAAACACATAAATTAGTTCACATAAACCGATCTCACTATTCCACTCCGAAACTAAAATTTTTATTAAGCATCAACCGTTCGAATGTTGAGCACTAAATCACACCCACACATCCGTAAACCTCGCGACATACAAAGGATCGCCTCCTTCCCGGACATATGGCGGGCGGGCCAAATTGATAACTTGATAACGTCCCGGGATCCGCAATCCCGCGACCCGGGAACCCACAATCCGGCCCGGGGGCTTATCCGGGAGAAAAAGATATGGTTTTTAGTGCCGGCTCCGTTCGCTGTTTATTATTTTTATGTAAATCGTAATTCTACGGAATGAAACGATAACATTCTGGTCGCGTATGTGTTGTGTGTCTGTGTGGGCTTTAGTTCTAATGGCGGTGTACTTTTCACTTTTCGTGTTATATATATTATTATAATGCTTGTGGAAATGATTTATTCGGGTTTAGAACGGTCCACGGCTACTGTCAATATCCCGTCAAGCTTATAAAACTATCTGTACGATACAAATGAAAGTTGAACTAAAAATAAAACGCAAGATTCATCTCAGCACTTGATAAAGAACCCAGAAAACTTAACTAACTTTAGGTGATGCGGGAGAGTATTGGAAAACGGATAAGGGAAGGAGATAAATCGTCACTGGTGGTACTTTTCGTGCCTCAGTCGCCGATGAGAATGGCACACTTCTGTTACAAAGTTGATTAGAAAATTCAGCGATGCGCGACAATGTGCCGGCGAAATCAAAATCCGTTAATACACGGCGGACTTCTGTTTTGATCCAAAAGCTATTTCTTTAATTTGAAAATATTATTATATCATGCTTATACATACTCGTATTTCTGTATTTTTATGTAAGTTAATGAAACTTGTGTAAGTTTTGTGAATCGACCGAGAACTCGATTGATGAGTTTACTAAAGGCAGTTAGGATTTAGTTGACGATAGATAATTCGAGTATTAATAATTGTCAAAAAATTGTTTACGGTAAATATGACATTAATCATTACATTACACATCCAAATAATATTCAGGCGCCAGATAGGAGACAACAAGCGAGAGAACATTAGCGTTATTTGACTTAAAATACAAACCCATTGATTTGCACAAAATCACCAGGCGCACTGAAACAGGTGGGGACATCATTTTACAGCTGTAATATATCATTAAGCCGTCGGCGAGTCCCCGGGAAGGCGGGATGGAATGGAATTAAATGCCACCGGGACCGCCCGTCCCGGGGATATACGCCTTGGGACTATGGTGTAGAATTAAAATTAAATTTCGAACTAGATGTGGCAATATTATTTTATTGCGAAAGCTCCTGGAACTCATTAGTTCCTAGTACTAAGAGTAGCAATGCACTTGTAGATTTTCATTCAATTCTAAATCACTTTTTAGTTTAAGGAATGAAGGGAAATTACATTTGCGTCTTAAACTAATGGGGTAAGATGAAATAGTTTTATCTGCACAATAAATTCATTCTGTCACTGATGCGGAAGTCTATCCTTCTTTCTCATTACGATGACATAAAACAGATGGCAGAACTTTTAGATTCTCAAAATTGCAAGAATCTTTAACTTCTACTGAAGGAGAAGCCATAATTTCTCTAAGTAGATATATAACTACTAAAAAGGCATAATTATATGACCCTAAAACATTTATAACTTGTACTGTTGTCGTTTTTAACATACTTTCTTTTACATAAGAAAAGGATAATAGGAAACCTAGAAAACCGTGAATATCAAATGCTTATCGTGTCTTGGTCGTAAAAGTGAAATCATAGAAGTTATTGCAAGTGTAGCGCAGTACTATAGGCAGTTTTGTTTCGCAATCATGACTATTTACTATTTACATAGGTGACAACGAGAGTGTACAAGAACCTATTTAATAACGGCAACCTTATTTTATGGTAGGAGGCCAAAGACCGATGTTTTAAAAAGGTAGCCATGCAGGAACCGCCATTTAATTGTGGCATCTGTCGTATAACGCGGCCATGTTTGGTCGTCGTGTCGATCTCATAAATAATGTGTAAATAATGAATAATTGTGAAAAGTCCAGTTGATATTTTACTTAAATAAAGCATATAAAATATACTGGGTGTGGGGACAGTGTACCGAAAACTGAAATTGTAGATACAGACCATTATTCTGAGTTAAAAATCATTGGGATTTTCTTTAGCAAAACACACTTTCTGCAGCTTAAAATATTTCTGACTGTGAATTATTTATAAAACATCCATTTTATTAAATAAATAGATGGTTTATACAATTTTGTAATTGGTATATTTTTTCTTTCCTAAGTTTCCATAACAAATCGTCATCTTCAAAAATTTTTTTTTTTTTATAACCTATTAGGTATTAATATAATTTACAATAACATGTTCTTTTAATATGATCATATTTGCCAAGTGATCCAAATTGAACATACCTAATCACTACAATTTTTTTAAGAAAAGTCTACCTGCTTCCAATTTCATTTTATTTTTGTTAACACTAAGCAAATCAACAGTAACTAATATAAAAAAACCGGCCAAGTACGAGTCGGACTCGCGCACGAAGGGTTCCGTACCATTATCTATAAAAACGGCAAAAAAATCACGTTTGTTGTATGGGAGCCCCCTTAAATATTTATTTTATTCTGTTTTTTAGTATTTGTTGTTATAGCGGCAACATAAATACATTATCTGTGAAAATTTAAACTGTCTAACTATCACGGTTCATGAGATACAGCCTGGTAACTGACGGACAGACCGACGGACAGCGGAGTCTTAGTAATAGGGTCTCGTTTTAACCTTTGGCTACGGAACTGTAAAAAAGCAGAAACGAAATTCTTTGGAGAAACAACGGAGAAAATTATAGATACTAATACATGCTGGGATAAATACATTCCCTACTTTCCAACACGACCACAACTTTATGCTACACATAACAGCCCCTTCTAGTTTGACTGCACATCTGTGCAGAAGGGTCGGTCCGTCCTAGCCGTTCGCAAGTTCGATCAGACACTAATTGGGGTGTGAATTTGCCTCCGGGCCCGTCACGTTTGAGGGACCCAACTCCCAAGCTGCATGATTTATCCGCTTGTATCCCGTCTTGTTGCATCGCTGTTGGGGACGCATCTAACAGGCCTACTGTCAGTTTTCATAAGACTTCATTCTAGCACCTTCAAATCGTTGGAAGTCTTTTTATACTTCGCTTTTGATTGGTCGAGTCGTCTCCGCTGGAGGCTTTTTTGGAAAATTTTTGGAACTATAATATGGTTCCATATACATATGTATCTATACTAATATTATAAGGCTAAAGAGTTTGTTTGTTTGGTTGGTTGAACGCGATAATCTCAGGAACTACAGGTTCGAATTGAAAAATTCTTTTAGTGTTGAATAGCCTATTTATCGAGGAAGGCTATCGCATATAACATCACGCTACGACCCACGGGGGCGGCGCAGTAACGATAAATGCGGGTGAAACCGCGGGCACATCTAGTATATTTTACTAGCTGACCCGCGCAACTTCGACTGCTTCGCATAAGAAAATTTTCTCCGTTTTCCAACATTTTTCATTGATGCTCCGTTCCTATTGGTCGTAGCGTGATGTTATATAGCCTATAGCCTTCCCCGATAAATGGGCTATCCAACATTAAACAAATTTTTCAATTCGAACCAGTAGTTCCTGAGATTAGCGCTTTCGACCAAAGGAACAAAATCTTTATTCTTTCATTTCATTTCATTTAGCTTTATAATATTAGTATAGATTTTGATTGATAAACGTTTTGCTAGAGATGTTTTACGAAAAAGTATTTGATGGCCTCGCAATAGCAGTGTATGCGGCTGGTGTGCATGAGGTCGTACTAACTGCATCTTAAGAGACCATCATGGGAGTTTCCGTAACTCTAATAAACTACCAAACCTTTAATCACTGGAATTTCTTTTCATACATACATAGTCTCACGCATAATCCCCGAATGTGTAGGTAAGAGTATATTAAACCCACATTCAGCTAGCTATGAGTTTAGCTCCAACATAATAGGAGGCGCACCAATAGCTTTTGGATTTGAAGATATTTATTTCTCAGAAGATCTACAGAAAGAAGAAAAAAAGAAAGAAAACATACGTTATTTCTAAAAACACGAAATCTTTCACAATATCATGTATGTAAATTTTTTTAAGACATATTTAATAAACATTACTTAACAGTGACAGCCCTGCGCCACAAATGCCACGTTTCAAAAGTGCCACCAGTACCTACACATACTTTGGTCACCCGCTTACGTTACGAGACTGAGAGTTGACTTGTATCAGTTTTTTTTTTTTTTTAAATTTTATTAAGGTTTACCAACAGTTGCTACAGATATAGTACAGATAGGAATATACAAGTATTTGTGTCTAAAAAATCTAACGGCACAACCAAATTACAGGCAAACACCACATGCAAAATGTTCACTGTATCAGCATCTATTACTTATATAATTACAAGCTGTCCTGATAGACGTTGTCCAGTATAATAGAGAAAAAAAATAAGCATGTCTAAACCATCCTCGAATCCACTTGAACACACACAAAAAGTTTCATTCAAATTGGTCCAGCCGTTTAGGAGTTCACTGTTAACACATGTACAGAAGAATTATACATACATACATAGATTCACGCCTGTTTCCCAGAGGGGTAGGCAGAGACTACGGATTTCCATTTGCTACGATCCTGCCACACTTCTCTGGCTTCATTCACTTTTATCACATTCCTCATACACGCTCGTCGGTTCAAGGAGCTCTTAACCTGGCCTTTGTCCGGAACGCCTCCGATCTGATCGAGAAACGTTCGCCTAGGTTTTCCTCTTGCGACTGTTCCATTCACACTAGGCTTATAAACTTTCTTAGTCAGTCTTTCCTCGTCCATTCTTTCTACATGTCCAAACCAGCTTAACATACCCTTTTCTATTCTTGTAACTATATCCACTTATTTTTTATATAGGTATATAAAGATAATTATATATAGATTTATACATTCACTTACTTAATTACTATTATATAATGGCATGCATTATAATTAAATGTATATAAACATGTTGTAGGTATTTGTAAATATAATAGCAGGCAATACAAGTAGTTCATTCATAGTGTTTCAAACTGTTACAATCTATAAATTACATTCCGTAGTACAATCTTCTGTGCGTAGTAAATACATGTACATATTTGAATCGAGTGAGTTTTACCGGGTGTAGTTATAGACTCCGTGCTGCTTTTGAGAATCCTAATCCTAACTAATATTATAAAAGCGAAAATGAGTTTGTTTCTTTGTTACCTTTTCACGCCTAAACCACTGAACCGATCATCCTGAAATTTTGCATATACTTTGTCAGGTGTACAGAAACGGACATAGGCTACCTTTCATCTCGAAAAAAAAATACTGTTTCCGAGGAAAACAACAATAACATTCTTATGATAATAGATGGCGCCACGTGTCTTTCAAATCATGATTGAATTATATTATTACAAGCAGAGTACAACCTGAATGATTGTCAAATTCTAAATTAACGCGAGCGAAGCCGCGGGCAAAAGCTAGTTAAAAATAAAAGGCAAACTTAATAAAACTATGCCCGATCAGAAAATCGATCCCGGGACATTATGCAAAGCAGTCGCATTCTCTATCGCTACGCCAACGAGGCTGTCTCATAGAACACTGTCGGAAACAGCGTGACATCTCACGGTATCATGTTTCCCTAGTACATGTGGTATCGGTACGTGCCGATATCGTGACTTGTAAGCAGCTGATGAATTTATTGTAGACTAGTGGGTAACCGTTGGACTGCCACGCAGAGGTCTCGAGTTCGATCCCAAGACATCACATCTCTGACTTTTGGATGTTATGTGCGTATTAAACAGTTAATTATCGCTCGCTTTAACGGTGAAGGAGAAACATCATGAGGAAACCTGCATGTCTAAGAGATCTCCATAATGTTTTCGAAGATAATAATAATTATAATAAGCTTTATTGTTCAAATTTATATGACACAAATTACTATAAAAATTAAGGCTTAAGAAAATGTACCTGTGTGGAAACTGGCCCCTGAACTAGATATACCTGTATTTCAGTAGTCAGCGCCCCCCGTATTAATGTATCCGTTGTAAGCCTCTATCATCTTATGAATCATAGGGAAAATAATCCTATCCTAATCCTAACTTAATATTATAAAAGCGAAAATGGGTTTGTTTGTTTGTTATTTTTTCACGCCTAAACCACTGAACAAATCATCCTGTAATTTTGCATATACGTTGACAGGTGTACAGAAACGGATATAGGCGTTATTATTGTTTTCCTCAGGAACATAAATTTTTTTCGGGATGAAAGTTATTTAATCGCGAAAAAAATTACTGTTCCCGAGGAAAACAATAATAACGTTCTTATGATAATAGATGGCGCCACGTGCCTTTCGAATCATGATTGAATCATATTATTAAAAGCAGAGTACAACCCGAATTGATTGTCAAATTCTAATAAACAAGAAAAGAAAACAATATATAGACAGATATGTGAAGTCTGCCAATTCGCACTAGGCTAGCGGGGTGGACTATGGCCTACCGATTCTCACACTGAGAGGAGCCCCGTGCCCAGCAGTGGGACAGTTTAATACAGGGCTGATATTATTATTAGGTGGTTAGGTGTCATAGATCTCTGCCTACCCCTTTGAAAGATTACAGAAAAGATTCTATATTATATATTATACTAGCTGTCCCGACAGACGTTGTCCTGTACAAAAGAGAAAAAAAAAGGCATATCTGAACCATCCTCGAATCCACTTGAACACACACAAAAAGTTTCATTCAAATCGGTCCAGCCGTTTAGGAGGAGTTCACTGTCAACACACGTACAGAAGAATTATATATATAAAGATGTATGTTTATAAGGTACTAGAGTTTGCGCGCTTTGCTCTCATTAATCTATATTTTGTCAATACATTTATATTCTACAAGAACAGTATTTTTCTAGATGAAAGGTATGTAATTTTTTGTACCCCTGGCAACGTATATGCGAATTTTCATGATGATCGAGTAGTTCAAGCGTGAAAGTGTAACAAACAAACTCACGTTCGCATTGTAATGTTAATAAGAACTAGCTGCGCCCCGCGTAAGTCCCGATACCGCGGGAATATCGGGGGTCTCCAGCTATCTACATACCAAGTTTCATCGCAATCGGTTTAGTAGTTTTTGCGTGAAAGAGTAACAAGTATACATCCATTTATCCTCACAAACTATCACATTTATAATACTACTAGATGTTTCCGCGGTTTCATCCGCGTTTATCGTTACTGCGCTGCCCCCGTGGGTGGTAGCGTGATGTTATATAGCCTTCTTCGATAAATAGGCTATCCAACACTAAAATAATTTTTCAAATCGACCAGTAGTTCCTGTGATTAGCGCGTTCAAACAAACAAACAACCAAACAAACTCTTCAGCTTTTAGTATAGATAAGTAGGATATACGCGCCTGCTCAGTACTAAATGTTAGACTTTACACATCTTAGAGAACATTACGAAGCAGCTTCAGACATACATAACTGTAACTAAGATTAATTTAGTTCATTATACTTTAGTATAATTGTGACGTCACCCAGTACTTAGGGGCCCGGGCTCTAAACATCATAAACTAAAACTGTCTGACAACAAGATGGACAAACAGCTGTTCCTGTCCCTACAATACGGTGTCCGACGGACCCTTGGGCTGTGGCCGAACTTCAAAGTATGGCTGGTAATTCTAATGTTGACTGAAATTGATATCGAAAAAATCTGTAGTATTTTGTAGTCAATAATTTAAATTTCGAAAATTATATCGATATTCTTAATTTGAAAATAATTTGTATATTCTTAAACAATAAAAGTTTTATTAATTTTTATGTATGATTTTTGTTGCATAATTTAATAATAGTTCTCCACTCTGGTTTAATGCGTGTTAATAGACAATTTTTATAGCTTTGAGTATAATATTAATAACTTAAGTATACAGCTTTCTGAGATGTTCTGCTACATCCAATTTTTTTAAATTATTTCTGATACAATCGTTCTAAAACATAATATCAAGAATCCTCTCAAATTATCTAACATACATACATACATAGATTCACGCCTGTTTCCCAGAGGGGTAGGCAGAGACTACGGATTTCCATTTGCTACGATCCTGACACACAAAGATTAATTATCTTTATCTAACAAAGGTCTCCAAAAGTAAACAATAACAACGATGCCCTAAATATCGATATACATCTTAAAAAAAATCAAAGATCGACATTCCAAATTCAAAAATAAAAAAGTAATAAATATGTATAGTTGTTAGTGCAATTCAAATATAGTGTGCGGGCCGGGGCCGTCGCGCGGCACGTTCGCCATTTTACGTAGCGTTTTTACGATGTACCCGATAACGTTTACGAGGCGCGTTGAGTGGCGTCGCCGCGGCTCGCCCCGACTGATTGCATGCGAGGGCACCGCGGCCGTAGGGCTTCTTCCTAATACTTACTTTTATATCGATACTATTTTTCTTAATAACCTAACTAGTCCTATCCTACTAATATTATAAATGTCAAAGTTTGTGAGGATCGATGCATGTTTGTTACTCTTTCACGCAAAAACTACTGAACGGATTTTGATTAAACTTTACAGTATTATTGTGAAAAGACTATATTATAATTTTTCGGTAGTTCCCAATATTAACATGCGTATGTCTCACTGCTAGGCAGAGGTCAAACTTGTAATACTAAATCAGAATGACATATAGGCTACTAAAAATATATTTATCTTAACATAAATGTACATTAACGCGAGCAAAGCCGCGGGCAAAATCTAGTATTATAAATGCGAATGTGAGTTTGTTTATTTGTTACGCTTTTATGTCTTTAATACTCAACCAACCATCATAAAATATCGCATACAGGTTGTCAGGGGTAAGTAAGTACCTACAGAAAACTGCAAAGGATACCTTTCATCCAGAAAAAAAGTACTGTAAGTAAACTAACCAAAACTAATCTATATTTACGCGAGCGAAACCGCGGGCAAAATCTAGTTGTAAATAATATCCTAACGAATATTATAAGTGAGTATGTTTGTTACGCTTTTACGCCTTAACTACTAAACCGTTCATCTTGAAATTTGGCATAAACGTTGTCAGTGGTACAGAAGAAGACAGGGTATCATCCAGAAAAACTTCTGTTCCCGAGGGATAAAAGTTTATTTACAATATGTAGTACCGAACCCGCGGGTAAAATCTGGTATTCTATATGCATAAGGTAATTATACAAACCGGAGATGGTTGACACAGGTTGTCCGGCTAACGAACTGTCATGACCATCGTTACTTAGAAATATGTGATGTGGAGGCCACTGCTCTTAGACCACACGACTGCTTACCATCAGGTGGAGTGTGGTCATATTGACGAGCAAAATAAAAAAAAAAAAAAAAATATGGGTAGGTTTTCTGAGTAGCCGTGTAACAGTAACTGAATCTTTAAGTAGTGACCGTATCTTTAGAATCATCTAGAAACTTGATCAAGTCATCAAGTCATAGCAGAGAAGACTAAATCAAGTGGAAGCCGCTGAAACACCACCTGTTATCTGCTATAATATGTGCTGTTATTCTAATAATTCTATTCTTATTTTCGGAGGAAACGAGACGCAGTTACAGCGAGCTCTCATTGTCTAATTTAATAATATATCAATAACAATGATATAGGCGGTTGTACAACCTCAGAAATAGTAATAACTAGCTGCACAAATTATGAAATATGTATTAAATTAGTATGTTTATTATTAAATGCACCATTAGTTAGGTGATGGTGGACAAATGACAATAGAGACAAATAGAAGGACATTACATATTGCGCCTATGCATCTTGGGGTATAAGAGATTGACTATGACGAAACAATAATTTAAATTTGCAAATTATAAAAATAAGTACAGAAGGACAGAACTATTTTTCAGAAGTAAAAATTTTTCTATGTAGTAATTTACCAAATCGTCTCTAAGTATATAAAAATAGTTCTATGCCTCACAAAACTGGCAGCAATTTAGTAAATAAGTTAATAAACCTTTTTTCTTCAACAGTGAAGTTAAGGTCACCACTATTGGCCGTAGTCCCAAAGCTTAGTTAACTTCTGCTCTAGCAACAGTCGCACAGCCTTTACAAACATAAAAAAACGGTTACAAAAACCCAGACCCATAACAACAATTTCAGGATCATTTAAAACACGGCACAGCATTAAACGTTGAAGTGACTACTTAACCCATTGCCTCATTCGAACCAATAAAACTTTATCACAGAAAATCATCGATATCGATAGCTCCAATCGCGTTCCAGCCCTATTCGAGTCGTGTATCCGTGACATATCGTGTAGTGTAGCCGACGACATCGCGCGGTGTATTTTATGCGCCCCGCCGCGCGGCCACGACCGCGCCCGAGTGAGCCCGAACACGCCCGAACCACTCGCTGCCACAAGAACCACACAGATTTTTTTTTGCTCCAGTAAAGGGTAGCATGCACTATACATATTTAAACGCACAAAAATTCGCTTCAAGAAACTGCTTCGTCAGTCTCATGGCTTATGTTTGCAGACGATCGTGAGGTCCTAGATCCCGTCAGACGTATACCTAGTTATTAAGTTTTTATGACAGTCATTTCTCGGCAGCTAGATATTTCTAATTAAAAAGACAATATTGTTTTGGTAGACTGCTCCCGCACTTAGAATAAATCCTGTGTCGCAGGGATTATCACAAACATTTAAACAACGGACCAAAACATCTCCAAGAATCTGAACACAATTTGTGGATCATGCAAATTTTTGGCACAGTGAGGCGACCGCTTAAACCACTACGCCATACGCGCAGTCTACTTTTTCTTCTATACTTACAAAACATAAAGACGCGAAGTCATTTTCTAAAAATGTGGAGTGATGACTAACCTAATTATTACAAATGCAAAGGTAATTTCTCCTTTTAGAACACTAGTTCCCAAAGTGGTCCAGGTGGACCCCCAGAGGTCCACGGGAGACTCGACGGGGGTCTACGTTGGCGTGACAAAAAAATAGGGGTTCACAATTCGTAAGCGGGGGTCCACAAAAATTTATTTGCTTTTTCGTAAGCAGGGTTCCACGAAAATTTATTTGCTTTCGATAGTGAAGAACTAAAATATTGGCTTAACTTCACCGACTGTTCGACAAGCTCAGCGACTGTTACTTGTAAAAACTTGCATATTCCAGTCAGCCCGTAGAGATTATCAAATTTTTTAATAGCATGAACTTGTTTAGCTGCAGGGGGCCCACCGGAACCAGCTGAATTTTGAATGTGGTCTATGAGAAAAAGTCTGGGAACCTCTGTTTTAGAGGAACGAAATGACGCGTTTCTTTCAGTAAAAGCAACTATAAAAATCGAGGGTATAAGTTATCCCGTATGTAAGCTTATATTGAATAACCATAATCATAAATATGAAACTAAACTAATTTATTTGATAATCAGATGATTGACTTACTGCCGGCCTCAGTTTGACTTAATCTTAACATTACGCACTTCCGTTCTCAATTTGAATTATTTCATTTAAACCGGCCAGTCCGTCTGGCTGTCATGACCGCCATTATTTGTTGGACATTTGAAGAGTACGAATCTAATAATTGAAATTCTAACTAATATTATAAATGTGAATGTGAGTTTGTTTGTTTATTACGCATTCATGCCTTAACTAGTCGACCAATCATTGTGAAATGTCGCATACACGTTTTCAGGTATACAGAATAGGACATAGGGTTCCTTTCATCCAGAAAAATTACTATTCCCGATGAATAGAAAATGGACAACATTTACATTTACGCGAGTGAACAAAAATCCGCGGTCAAAATCTAGTAGTTATTATTCTAATAGTAAGACTTAGCGGCATTATAAAGTTGTTTCTACTCTTAAACGTAATGTAAATTTCAATATCAACTACCTCGCAGGTCTAGATATAAAAGAACAATATTAAAAGCTAGTTTTCCCGTAAGTCCGTAAATTAGACAGGCGAAGCCCGCCTGTACTTTGCCATGGGAGTGTACAACTTTGTCAGTTTGTAACCTGCAAATGCCACCATTCTATTTCACACAATATTTGTTGAACGATAAATAGTTAGCTATTTATCGTTCAACAAATATTATTCTGAAGTTCGTAATATGTCCTTTCGCTTTTAAATATTAAAATAATGTCCTCGCGTCAAACGAGAGACATACGTCATGCGACAAGTTATGGTTTATATCGATGATAATACGTTATTAACAAAGGTAGGTATCGACCTATGTCAGGAACCCTGCAGATGGATTTTGCAATACGTTACCTCTGGGTGCAAAACTATACTAATATTATAAAGCTGAAGAGTTTGTTGGTTTGGTTGAACGCGCTAATCTCAGGAACAACTGGTCCGAATTGAAAAATTATTTTAGCGTTGGAAAGCCCATTTATCGAGAAAGGCTATTATAGGCTATATAACATCGCGCTACGACCAATAGGAGCGGAGCAGCAATGAAAAATGATGCAAAAACGGAAAAATTCTATTATGTGAAGCAGACCAAGTTGCGCGGGTCAGCTAGCTTACCTATAAATATTAAATTGGTACCGAGTCTAGTTAAAACTATAAAGATTTTTAGTTTTCTTTTATTAGGTACTAGCTGACCCGCGCAACTTCGTCTGCTTCACATAAAAGAATTTTCCTAGTTTTTGCAATATTTTTCATTTATGCTCCGCTCCTATTAGTCGTAGCGTGATGTTATATAGCCTATAGCCTTCCTCTATAAATGGGCTATCCAACACTGAAATATTTTTCTAATTTTTACCCGTAGTTCCTTAGATTACCGCGTTCAACCAAACAAACAAAATGTGAGTGAAGTCGGCGCGTGAGCGCCTCCGCCTTTTTATAAATGCAGCGGATGGCCGTTTCGCGCGTTAAACAACAATCAACCGTATAGCCGTACCCATACTGGCGCGGCGAGATTTGGAAGTTTTATTTCATCTATATCTTGTGTGTTTATAAACCGATTCCTATATATTTTTTTATAATATAAATATTAAAGTGTACTTTTTGAATATGGGAGTTTGATAAAGATATATCTATGTGAAATACAATATATTTATGTATTTTAATACACTTTGAAGAAATGCCTAACGATTAAACACGTTATTGTGGCTAATTTATAAAAGATAGATATATACTATTAAGGACTTTTTTGTAGATCTTTTGAAGACCATCATCTTTGTAATACATACTTTTGGTGTATGATCAACGTATGCGAGGATAAGAGCTCGAAAGCGCATTTTCGTCCGACTTGCTTCAAATTTATCGTCACTGCTCAGCTCCTATGTGTCTTAGCGTTATGTTATATAGCCTATAACCTGATCAAACTTTTAAACGAGAAGAATAAAGTTCGTAAAAAATTTAGAATATATGGTAATCCCCGAGATAAAATTGAATTCCACTTACTACGTAATCGCTGCCATAAACTGTATGATTCTTGTTACAATAATTATAAAAATACATTAGAGTCTAATATATCTTCAAACCCCAGAGCTTTTTGGAGTTACATTAAAAGCAAGCGCGGTGGACATTCAACACTACCAGCTAAAATGTTTATGGACAATATAGTAACGCAGGACGGAAACGACATAGCTAATCTATTTGCGACTCATTTTCGTTCCGTGTACTCCAACATTTCTAACATTACCTCGTCAGATTCAGTAACTTCCTCCACTAACAAGCATATGTCGAAACTACAATTTACTGAAACCAATATTCAGTGTGCCATAAAAAGACTTGATGGCTTAAAAGGTGCAGGACCTGATATGATCCCTCCTATTTTCATTAAGCGGTGTGGACGATCACTTGCGTTACCCCTTATGTTAATTTATAACACTTCCTTATCAGAGGGAACATTTCCTAACGAGTGGAAAAAGGCACGTATTTTACCCATCTTCAAGAAAGGGGACCATGCTAATGTTAAAAATTACCGGCCCATATCCATACTTTCGTGTTTTTCTAAACTATTTGAATCCATACTTTATCCTTCAATCGTGGCATTAGTCAATAATAGTCTCACTGAACATCAGCATGGGTTTAGAGGTGGTCGATCAGTTTTAACGAACTTAGTTGACTTTGTTTCCGATTTATCTCAGGAAGTTGATGCCGGATCTCAGATAGATGCAATATACACAGATTTTAGTAGTGCTTTTGATAGGGTGAATCACGAAATTTTATAAAAAAAATTAAATGCTCACGGTGTAGGCGGATCGTTACTCAGCTGGTTTAAATCCTATTTGCAAGATAGATCTCAAAAAGTAGCCATCAATGGATTTGAATCACAAGTTTACCTTGCTGTATCTGGCGTGCCTCAGGGAT
The DNA here is from genome assembly GCA_963564715.1 of Catocala sponsa. Lineage (NCBI taxonomy): Eukaryota > Metazoa > Arthropoda > Insecta > Lepidoptera > Erebidae > Catocala > Catocala sponsa. Next base: position 14,517,493 of record OY751348.1, on the reverse strand, counting down.
CTCATTTAGGACCAGTGCTGTTCCTTATATTTATTAACGATATAAGTTCTCGCATCAAACACTGCAAAATATCCCTATTCGCGGATGACCTAAAAATGTATCGTTCAATTAAAACAACCAGTGATTCCAAACTAGTCCAAGATGACCCGAATGAAATTCTGTGTTCGTGCAGCGCTAATTATATGACGCTTAACGTCAATAAATGTTTTTACATTAAATATACCCGCAAAAAAAAACCACTTGCCTGAAAGTACCTGATTGGCGGCACTTATGTAAAAGAAGTCACTGAAATTCGTGATTTGGGCGTTATCATTGATACAAAGCTGACCTTTAAAACACATATTGACCAAACTGCCACAAAGGCTGCGCAAATGCTCGGCTTTCTGAGAAGAAATACAGTAGGCTTTAAGAAACTTGATACTAAATTGCTTCTGTATAACACACTAGTCCGCAGCAATCTTGAATACGCCAGTATTGTCTGGTCACCATACTATGCTGTTAGTTCGCAACGGATTGAAAGCATTCAGAGAGCCTTCACCAGAAGTCTTGCATACTCTTGCAGTGGGTTTTCCCATAGAAACCCATACGATCAACGACTATGTAAATTTAATATGACCACTCTAAACAATCGTAGACGTATCATTGACCTTTGCTTCCTCCATAAATTGATCAATAATCATATACAGTGCAGCTTTCTATTAAATAAAGTGTCTTTAGCCATTCCTCACTCTTATCCCCGGCGTAAAATCTCAAAAATTTTTCACACGTCTTTTTGTAGAACCAACTTGGGTCGGCAATCACCAATACATAGACTTCTTGATCAGTACAATAGTATACAAAGTCGCGACACCGAAATTGACATCTTCAACGATTCCTACAATAATTATAAGACTAAATTGTTAAAACTATTCTCCCTAGATTAATTCTCCACACATTTCGAATTTATTTGTTGTTATTTGAATGACTAGTAGATATAAGTTAGAAAATAAGTAACTACCTTATTATAGCCAATGTTATGCATACCGTAACTGTCATATGTATCAGATGCAATACTATGTAATGTTTCCTATAAATGTATAAATACATATGATGTGGTTGTGCTAAATAAATAAATAAATAAATAAACCTGCCCAGGAGTATGGACTACAATCGTACCAAGTTTGGTTAAAATCCCTTCAGTAGTTTTTGACCCATGCGTGCACATACAGACAGACAGACAGACAGACAGACAAAAAATTTACTGATTGCATTTTTGTCATCAGTATCGATCACCATTCATCCTCCAATATTAATTTTGAATATATATTCAATGTACAGAATTGACCTATCTACAGTTTTATTATAAGTATAGATAACTTTATACCTATACAGAGACGCAAAATTACCGAAAATAATAATTCTCATGCACCAATATATATTTTTTATACTTAATTGAATTTAAATAATTTGAAATACAGCGGCAAGAAGGTATAAAATAATAAACTTATTTCTATTAAGACACATACTGTACAAAACAAAGACTATTTAAAAATAAATTTGGTACAGAATTCGAAATTCAAACGTCGCAAATTTCAAAATGGCAGCACTGTGGAGCGCGGGCGAGCTCGCAGCTCGCACGACTAATGACCGAACATCAAGCAGCCGAACACGGCCACCCTACGAATTATAATGAGATCATGTTTTTGTCCCACTGTTAATTGATGTTCCTATGTTGATGACTGTTTTCGCGCCGAGCCATAACTGTTGATGAAACGTTGGGGGAAAATACTTGTGTCATCAACGTAATATCGCGACTTTGTCTCTCAAACGAGTAAGATAGAATTGTGTCAAACGTTTCATAGCTCTCAAAGTTATAGATTTCTAAATAGAATTGCCTACCGGAAAAACCTATAGCAATATTGTCAAAAAGCAATCTATGAAGAATAACATTAATATAAATACCAACGGTAACCAGATTAAAATCACAATCGCCAAATATTCCAAGTCTCAAACTGTCTTGGCGTTTTCTGCCTTTGATGGTATACTAAAAGGTTAGGAATAAGCCACATAATACGTTCATATACGGCACCATAATGGATAGTATAACTCCACGATTAGTTGACATAGTTTATGGCTATCATGTAAGTATACAATCTTCATACAAACAGAGGAAGAGTATGAAACACTTCAACGGCATAACCGTTCGTCTCCCACTTTAGAGATTCAACTTTGCCAAATCCGCATTTGGCTAGCGGGTTGAATGATGTGATGTCGTCTGAGAAAAGACACGTGTTATTGAGGTACGTGCCATCGTCAGAGTATTTCGAAAACAAGACATTTGCCCCATAGATGAGGAAACGACGATGAATGATTTACAATCGGCACTGTTTCGATTTCTTCTACATCTCAGCATATATGCTCTCCTAGTAGTAATTGCTCACTACTCACCTGACCTTTGAAGGTCATAATTACCTGCAAATTTTTATAAGACCTATCTAGGATTGGTTAGACATAGGATGCACAGGGGCTACAATTTGTTATTAAAAAAAGGAATATCGTTATCATTAATGAAAATTCAGTTTTAATACAGATAGCTTACATTTTATGGAAAGAAACATCATACGCTACTTAAACACGGATTGCGGACAGCAACTAACACAACAAATGTTAAAAAACTAATAAGTATACATAATGTATTGTCAGACTTTTTGAATCGACATAACTGCCGAGTCAACAGGACACTTATGATACCCATATCAACTATCATAGGTGTTTATTGACGTACAGGATTGACGGGCAAAGTCTTTTTACTCTTTCCTAAGCGTCAGAAAAGCCTCTTTCTGCTATTGAGATAGTTCTCACAAACACTTATTATATTAACACTTAATAACACTTGTCATGTCTAAATACTGAAGGGTTCGGCATATTATTGGAAATATCAGGCAGTTGGTTGAAGAGCTACGAGGAAGGTTCCGGACTTTACAAGGTAGGTGTCGCACACCATTACCTTCATTCGGCGAACCAGATCTATTCAGACTAAAATATCAAACAAAAACACGACTCAATACGTTAGAATCAAAAATATTATTTAGAGCTTTAGACTTCTATAAAAGCCAAAGTCGATAAGCCAAAAGAAAATATAACTTGTATTACAAAAATACTCGAATTTCAATTTTGAACTTCACGACTGACATTTGAAACAAAGAATCGAAACCAGGAATACGAAAAAAGACAGTTTTTTATAACTCGATACCGTCGAGACTATCACTTGACTCCCACTTGAAGTAGTGATATGGACTCTAATCACTGACAAGGCTAACCATTATATATTAGATATGAAGGATAAAGTAAACAAACTAAAGTAGCATTCATGGATGCTGCTGATTCAAGAGTTCTATGGAGTTACAGTAAAATATTTATAATGCAAACAGGTGAAACATTGACAAATATTGAAATTAATTTTGAAAGTGCATAATGTAAGCGCTTGAAATTTGAAACGGTAAATATAAGGAAATGAAACCAAACAAACATAATTAATTATACAACCGCCATTTCAGTAGAAGAATTGTTTCTAAAATAGATTTACTGGACGAAGCAAAAATAAAAATTGATTTTTGTTTTAAAAATGTCTAGAGCGTTGGCACCACAGCATAAACTTAAACCTGGTGAATCGAATTTCAAAAGATCAGGAATGTAATTTGGACTCTTTCAAAAGTCGAACGCGCAATTTGGTTTAGGTGCCAAAAAACCTAGTCCACCTAGAACTTCTAGGAACTAAACTCACCCAATTGATTCGCTTTTTAGAACGTTTCAATCTACATACGTAATTAACCTGTCTGTCTCTATTGAGGGTAACCTTTAATAGTCGTTTTGCGATAGATATACCAAAGCGATTTTATTGAATAAACTTTCTAGTACGTTTAAATTAAAATACGCCATTGCCCTAGTTAACATTTAATTGTAAAAATTATACTGTTTGGCTGACACCTGTCAGAATGAACGCATAAACTACCGTCCCGCCTTTATTTTTCCCACTTGTTATAAATCGAGGACATGTAGCGACCGAACAACTTGGCTTGTAATTTTTCTTGTCTAAATCAGTAGATTAATCTCGTTGTTGATAACTTGCTTTATCAAGAACATTTTTACGTCAATCTCTCACACACTTATTGTAATATCTCATGAACAAGAAAATTTACGACGTGCGAACCTAAACTGGTAATAAAACAGGTAACTTTGGCGCAAAATGTTAACTTTTCAGTAGAGAGGTACGACACGGCACTCGATATACTGAGCGCGCGTACTAGGTATACATGTGTGTATAGAGGTGTTCGTAGCTCGTGGCGGGCGGTAGCGCCGTCGGTCGGATGTATAAAGTGGCGCGCCGGTGGCCGCATGACATAGCTATAACTCCGCGGTAGCATGACAAACAGCCGCCGACGATGGCGTGGAGTCGACACCCTTTTATTTTAGAATAATATTTTACTGAAAGATTAATGATTTTGTCTGACCCAGCTAATTTATAAATCCGAGTAACATGTCGTCCAAGTAGACGAAATGTTATGTGAATAAGTAAAGTAGGTGATGAGATTGTCCCAAAATTTTTATTATGTACAAGACTGATATACCATTTTATGCAATTTCTAAGTTAATGTGTATGTAGCATTTATATATGAGATAACCTAATCTCTTTCAGTTGCGTTTTATGCATATCGTACGTATTAATTAATTGTAGATAATATCCACGTGAATAATCCACAGGATTAAGTTTATCGGCGCATTTGATCTTTATTATAATAAAAACAAAACATGCATTCTTTATTAATTACCACCCATTTTTGCTAGCTTTACAAACACATTCATTTATTTTTCGTTATCAAGTACTAATTAATGCATATTATGATTAAATGGCTATCTAATCATAATATGCATCAATATATCGCATAATTGTATCTTATAAATTAGGACGTTTTTTAATGTATACCAATGCGGAACATTTAACCTTCAAATGTATATTTGAAAATTCAACAACATAAAAAAAAGGATAATTTCGCATTAATTCGACTCCACGCTCGCCGAGTGCGCGCTCGACACCGGAGGGCGCCGTCGCTAAAGCGCGATACTACGGGCTCGCCTCGGGCGGCGCGAACCAATTACCCGCCGCCGCCGCGCGGGCATTTACCCCCCCTCCCTCTCTCCCTCCACTTCACACACCCACCCGCCTCGCCCCCGACCGACGCGCCGCAGAATTACTTATCTCCTCGCGCCGCTGCGGCCCTGGTACTCTGCCGCCAGCCGTACGCCCGCAATGCGAATGCGCCGCAGCTTTTTGTCGCACGATCATCATGTGCGTACCCCCTTTTTTGCATTTACCCAGACACGAAAGCACATTGAAAATGTATGATGATATCGTACACAATATTTGCGTGTTTGTACTGAGTATACCGACGACGAACAAAATTATCGTGTGGTTACGTTTGAATAATTAAAAAAAACAATGCGTTGATGACGATATTCGTATCTAACGTGGTTAAAATTAATACAATTATTTACAATTATAATTTGTGAATGTGAACGGAACAGCTTTAGGATTTGCCGTAGCAACAGAGCACGAATTATCACTTGAAAGTTGAAGTGTTTTAGAGATAAGTTATAGGACCGATAACGCGGGAGAACTGAAAACGTGCTAAACTACCATTATAACCGTCCCGCAAGAATTATAACGAGTACTTGGGACTGGGCCGCGGTCCTTTTAAATTAGTACGTATAATTTCGATATATATTTTACAGAGAAACAATGACAAATGCTTCTTTGAAATACTTCAAATGCTAAAGCAACTACACCTACTACTCAGCTCTTACCGTGGTTACTTAAGACAAATATATCTCTTTATTATTAACTCTCTATATCAATCGAAAGTTCAGTAATTTGGACAAAATAAATCAAACTATTAATAAAACCTTAAATATCCTATGTAAATTTAATTAAAGGGCTTTTATTCTTTTAAAGATAGGTCGAATAAGTCCCAATGTATTATAAATTGTCTCAAAAGAACAAATAAATAGATTTGAAGCGTAAGTGTTGTAACTAAATTACTGCACAGAAACACTATCCACGTACTAAATAAAATATGTTCATTAAGGCTCTGCACGGCCCTTCTCTGAAAATGATTCTAGGTGGGGAAACTTCAGACACCTTTATCAAGTTTTAAGAGAACTCTGACATGCAGATTTTCTCGCGATGCGCATGCAGGTTTTCTCGTAAAAGCAAGAGCAAATGCATACGAAGTTACAAACTGTTCTTATCTTCACGCTTTTAACTTATAACTGAAGTAAGCAGCGTGTCAAATCGCAGTAATGCAAAACATCCTTCGATATGTAATAGTAAGTAATCGTAGTACGCAAAATAATATTTTGTTTTGAAGGATCACACATAGAATGGAAGTTTAAAATTTATTGGGCTTATATGTTCTAACACATACGAAATAATGAAGATCCTGATATGTATCGAACATCCTAACTGTTGAAGACACGACGCTAAGCTAATACTGTCAACATAAGAAATGGTTTTGTATTTGCTTCTTTATCACACTTAGTAAATCATAACCAGATTTCTCAATAATATTGTCTGACGTTTACGCAAATGTTATATGTACATTGTAATGAAACTAACTTATACCTACGGATTTTACCGCGGTTTAATTGAAAACACTGCAATTAGATAATTTTGAAAACTGAACTACATAGGTAGGTACTACTATTATTAATCTTTATTACTATTTTAATTCTTAAACTATTTAGATTTAAATTTTCCCGACGTTTCGGTTGCTTTTGAGCGGCTATAGACACGGGACGACTCTGAAATCTCCACGTGACTATGGCCATGACCAGTTAGTACTTTAATAGTTTTCAAAATTATCTGAATGAAGTGTTTTGAAACAACCTTCGCAATAATATCCGTATAAAACAAATTTCTCCAGTTACGTTTTAGGTCCCAATTATACAAAATCTCCCACATTACCGGACTCGTTTATTTAACCTGGGTCTTCAGTATCGGCTAGACATAAACGAAAACTCATGCCACAATTCTAACTCTCATTATTCTTTATCAATAATATTAATTAATTAGTAGTCTTAAACATAATAAAATTGTTATTGCCTTAATCTATAAAGCTGAAGAGTTTGTTTGTTTGAACGCGTTAATCTCAGGAGCTACAATTCTTTTATTTTTGGATAACTCATTTATCGAGGAAGGCTATAGGATATATAACATCACGCTACGACCCACGGGGGCGGCGCAGTAATCATAAACGCGGGTGAAACCGCGGGTACATCTAGTTTTATTATATGTTTATTCCTAACAAACGTAAGACCACTGTTTAGGTAAGGTAGATAGGTCTTTAGCATAGAGAATGAATTTTGAGACTGCGAGCAGAGGCTGTAATAAAACTGTAGAACTAAATGTATTATATGTATGCCTAAATTTTTTTAGACGTGAATTTTTTGGTGTTTGATATTTATCTGTCTATCTATAAATTTGTAAATCTTAAATTCTCATTATTAACAATATTGTCGGGATTCTCTAAGAATTCTATTAAATATAAGACGGATACCGCAATGGTTTAAATTATTGCCTTATTATCAACGCTGCGTATTCTGGGTTTTGGTCCCTACACGGGACATACAATTCTGTGAACCACAAATAATAATTATTCTAAGTCGTTGTTTCAAAGGTTTTACAATATGCCATGACACGGGTAATAATATACGATATTCTTGCGCGAGATGAATTTAAAAATGTAGGAATCGTTGGCTGCTTTTTTGGTGAGAACATAACAAAAATCTGATTGCTAAAAATACTACATATAAAAGAAACTATATTTATTTTCTATTCTTGGAAATCGTGGTATTATCATCCAAGATCAATAATAATTATTATATTATATTATTATATTATATTATTATATTATATCTCTAATAATTATAATTATTAGAGATACTAATACTAGATACCTACAATGTATCGCAATGTTGTTGAGGACTTACCAGGTAGTATTATTTATTATTCTGCCAACTGCCTTAAGTATTATATTCGACGACGAGTGAATTATTAGTGAGGCTTGTTAATCATTCACAACGTTTATTTGCGTTCGCTTGGTTTACGAGATTCTGATGGAAATCTGGCTTGTGGCTTTGCTACGTTTCGATATTATCAGAGAGTAAGTAATGATCGGAGATATTCTGGAGAAAGGCCAGGTTAAAGATAACCTAAATCAACAAGCATGCATGAAGAATGTGATCAGGATGAATGAAGTAAAGGATATGTCAGCAAGTGGAAATCCGAAATCTCCTTCGAGATATGCGTAAGACTATGTAATACGGAACGATTGAAGTGAACTGCAATACAGAATAACAGAAGACGAAGTGAAATAATTAAAAAAATATCTTAATTAATCGTACTGTAAAATAAATCCACTCAGAAAGTTAAATATTTTCCATATAATCACGTACATACTTCGAAACTTATGTATACAGCCTATACTATATACTAATATTATAAAGCTGAAGTGTTTGTTTGTTTGGTTGAACGCGCTAATCTCAGGAACTACTAGTTCGAATTGGAAAATTATTTTAGTGTTGGATAACCTATTTATTGAGGAAGGTTATAGGCTACATAACATCACGCTTCGACCCACAGGGGTAGCGCAGTAACTATAAACGCGGGTGAAACCGCAGGCGCATCTGGTGAAAAATAAATCAACGTCATCAGTATAAGTTGTATAATGTTAAATTACATTAATGAATGTTCATAAATATAAATTAAAACTACGCAACTTTAACTGACTCGATATGTAATTAAAAGCAAATACACGAGAAAAGAGATCTCCAACGAAGTAATGTACGCAAAATAATACGTACGCCTATCATAACGATCTCTGCTCACCCCAAAACGAATAAGAACACATTACTTTTAATTTGCCTACTGCCCGTTTTATTATGGAACGGTATAGCTTACCCCAAACGGTCTGAATACATCCCCGGACGCAACTAGCCTGGCTTTATAAAGTTGCTCGCTGTTCCAGCCTTGCCTTCTCGTCCGAGAATCTCAGTGAGTTCCCGCCGAGAATGTACATAGTTAATATTTTGTTGACAACCCCTTGCTAGGGTTGACATTTTACTGAAGTTTCAAGATAACTAGTATACTTCATGAAGTAAACTCAGTGTACTTCTTAATTTCTTAATGAGTGCTAAGGTTATTCCTTGCGGTACACCGACCAATACTCTTTGCACTCACTTCCAATACAATAAAAATCTTCTTTAGAAATTAAATTAGACTGAAAACTACTGCGTTGTAAGCTCTACCAACATGTTTGGATTTAATTTCAAAGCAATACAAGGGATACGGCGATGTGCACACACGTCAAACGCATCCGAGTGATCAGTAACCCTACACAACATACGTTACGTACAACCCGTCACAGTTCGTGCACTCAACACGTAGCCACACGGTTATCTATATTTTTTCGCCGCGCCTTTGTAAAGTCGCACCCGCCCGCCGCCGCGCGCCGCCTCGCTTGCACAGGGCTGACACAATCGTGATTTGGTTTTATTAATAGATTTAAATATTTAGTTAACTTAAGCAACTATAAATCTGATATTTGTTCGATAGTTTAAGCAAAGCTACATAACACTATATTAAACGTATATGTTATTATTTTTAATTAAAAACCTAATACGTTTGATATTTATCTAAAGTACTACAAAAAAGTTTATCGTTGTGGGCGGCTGAATCGACGTTGTAGTTCGAATTTGTTAATTTAAAAATCTCCAATTCCATTATATGAACTAGGTACATAACATGTAACGTCCAACAAAATCAAACGTACTTTATGGGGCAGAAACCTTCTTGGCACGCAAACGGCGAAGTATTTAGGTGCCAAGTGCTTGGTCGCTATATCTACCCCACTTACGTATCATGACGTCACAAATCTTGCACTTAACATGCAGTCACATTGCTTATCGGCGTTTTTTGCCGCGCCCCTGTGAAGTCGCGCCTGCCGCTTGTCTCGTGCCTCAAGATATAGGGCTGCTGAACACGAAACCAACTGACTGTTCATATTTTATGGACAACAATATATAAATCATAGTTGCACTTGTAATGTATGATACTAGTGACTCTCAGCTCGCGATGTCAACGAGGGTCAAGTTATTTCTATTTTATATTTCAACGAAATCACTTTTTGACTGTTGAAACTGTGAAAAACGTGACAAAGAGACAGTTATTAATGCATTTATAATATTAGTACAGATTAGTATAAAGTTTAACTATAAGAGTATTGCATGAATAACTTTCAACTTGGAATTAAAAGCAGATAAATACGTATTTTTGTTTCTATAAATCAAATTATCAACACCAATTAATTAAATATAGACGCACAACATAATCCCATCCTATGATCCTAACCTTTTTGAACTTCAAAACGTAAAAAGACACGACAACACCGCGTGGCGGACCAAAAATACACCAACCAACACGGTACGGACAACCCTGGCTATAATTTACGACCGGGGCCGCGTCGGCCCGTCGTCGAACGCGAGCCGGGCCCAATTTATAGCGTAATTTTTACAATGGCCCACCGACCTATGCCGGGATTATACAGTTCTTGACCGTTCTGCGGTGCATTGAGAGAGTAATGTATTGTTCCAGTGCGTTATGTAATACATGCTCTTCACGCATTATGGTGCCCTGGTAACTGATCGAATCTTTACTTTGTTAGCTATAGCGTGTTTTTCTTCTGACCATCGTGCGTTGGACGATTAAATTTATAATCGCAAATAAAAGTCTCTCTGATACTAAACATGGTAACTAGAATTTTATTAATATTAAACGTCTATAGCTAGTCTATAGTTTATAGCTACGATTACTAAGATGGGGTACCGTTGCAATGGCATATCGGCCGGAATATTTCTTACGTCTACTACTACTTGAAGGTTAGCTGTGGGGACAGCTAACCTTCTTTATAAACGTGGGCAAAACCATGAGGGGTCATGGTTTTGCCCACGGTTATAATTATTGCTCCGCTCCCGTAGATAGTAGCATGCTGTTATAAAGCTATTTTACTGTATACAGCAGCTTTCTACTGATGAAGGAATTTTTGAATTCGGTGCTGTCGTTTCTAAGTTCATTCATTAGAAACAAACATAGAAAATACAAATATTTCCTCTTTATAATATTAGTGTAGATATAGAAGTATAGATATCAATTATTATGACGAATGTAAGACTATTGAAGTTTCGAAATACGGCTGTCATGCATATTTCATGAAATAATTTTACACGAAAAATAAGCATAAGTAGTGAAATGCAGGCATGACAATATCAAATCGAGAATTACATGCATTAATGCTAATTCAATTAAAGTTAACTTTTCTAAAATGTCGATAGCTTACCTACAGAGGTAATACGATGAATAATCGGCAGCTGTCAACAAACTGAAAGCTCCTGAATCGACAAAAAGTCTTACGAATTTAGAACTCAATGTTAACAACGTTGGCGTTCATCAAGTAACTGAATGAACACTTTTGCTGTACGCATAGGCCTTTGCTATAGTGCCGTCATAAGAGAAAAGACGTGTCTACCAAACAATTTTTTTTATTGTAATTATACTGCCAGATGCGTCTTTTTACTGATTCCAAATTGGAATAGTATAACTCTGAATATCGATAAAAATATGTTAGATACGTCTTTATCCCTTCTGATGGCAATATAGTCATAGATCCTTTGCTCTAGGCATAGTCCTTGTTGATATACTAGCTAAATAACCTTCACTTATGCATATTGGTAGGGTTACTGCTGTGCTGTCAGCAATGAGCCAGTAATATGTGTCCAATGAGCTGGTAGCACAGCTCAACAGCACAAAATAATAACTAGAAAAGAAATAACAGAAAATGTTACAAACTCTTAAGTCGTCACAAACTCGGCATTGCCAAAGCACAAATAATTGCAGGCACGTTTTATTTTTATTTAGGTTGGGTTATTTTTGTATCTGCTATTTCTATGTTTTTACACTCGCCATAACGATTATCCCTAGAAGAGCAATTGACGGATTAAGAAAGAACTATCAATTCCCGTTGCCCTAATTAAAATATTTCGTTCAGTACTTAAAATATAATTGTTTTCGGTACAAGTAGTTTGTTTATTTTTAATGTCGTTTATATTTTTAATATAACCGTGGTATGCTATGCTATCACTATTATTTCCCCTGAACTTTTACGTATAATATTATTATATTTTGACGGATCGGACTATTGTAAGATAGTGGATAACTTTGACAGATTACCTATATAAATCCTTTAACATGATTTAATTTCTTATATATTTCAAGTCTTAAAATACCTACCAGACATAATTAAAAATCGATTGTGTCCGGCCACCGGTGTGCCACTGCGTCTCAATAGGTATGGATGGTTTATCTGGCTAAAAAAAAACTAAGCTCAATAAAATACTTTTCTCCGTTAAATAACATTTTTTTACAGACAGTTCTGTATAATCGTATTTCAAATCGCAATATATATAACTAAATTGTTCACAGCAAGCGGAAATACAAAATGCAGTTGAAAGTCTCAGCACACCGTCATTTCTGTTGCGTGTCAAGGGACGAAACTAACTCTGAAGACATATTGCACAGATATTTTACATGGAGCAGTGATAGAGTCATAGTTGGAGTGGTCGCCTTCACGAGACACAAGTCTTGGCTTTATCGCGAAGAAATGTAAACGTACATAAAAAGTCATTCGTTTCTAGGAAGACCAGGATGGGAGGGAGTATGTTGAACCTTTTTATTGGTGGGAATTGGCAATATGTTTTTGTGAGCATTATAGCAAGTTAAAAGTCATAGCTAGTATCTATGTTCTTTTACGAGGAACAGACGTCAACTTACCTATTGATGCCTGAATACATCTAGAATTTACAATTTTATACTACACTTGCTAAAGAATATGTTTAATCCTTGCTTATTATAATCCCAGAATGTGTTTATTTGTTTATTCTTTCACAAAGCAACGAATCGACGAGCATTTTTTGGATGAAGATAATTTATGGGTTGACGAATAACACCATTTAATACTAAAATACACGTTTCCTGCGGGATACTTTCTTAGAGCCACGCGAGATACAAACTCATATTTTATTTTCTAACTAATATATAATTCTAACTTTGAAAAGATTTTTGGGCTAGTCTTTATTTGTCTCATTCTGAAACTAGCACTAACACAGTAACACATGGATAGGAGCTTCTCGCCTACATAATATGCACGAAGAGACTGGCAGAGGTGTTACAGACAGGAGAATGTGTTGTTACACACACATTTTCTCAGTCTTACGTAATAGCAGGCTAACCAATAGGCGCGTACTAGATGTACAGAAATGAACGTAGATATATTTTTTCAAGTAGTACCTACCGACTATTGCCAATATTGTGAAGTAAAACGAAGTTAATTTGAGCACTAACATGTGACGGCGGTCATGATCACCTGCTAGACTATAGTTAGTCGCTCGTTCCACAAGTTTCGGAACTAAACTCGTTTTGGTTAACGTAATTTTCTACGTTTAGTAATTTTCTGTGTAGTCCGCACCTTCTGTGTTCGCACTTACTTCTTGGGTACTCAAAATTTTCTGTAAATTTCGTGTAATGGACATACTGTTCTGTGTTATATAGTTCCCTACTTCCTAGTCTCTTTTAATGTTCCTATTTCCCAAGTGATAAGAATTTAATTCCCAAGATGGTAAATTATTTCCAGTTTGTTAGCAAGCACTATCAAGTCCATATATAGAAACTTATTTCGTTAAACCTAATAATTTGCAAATATGGGCATAATAGACTTCGAACTAACTATTCGTTGGGATTCATAATTATGTATAAAAATATATTAATATTATTCATATACGAAAGTATTTTTAAGAAAATGCTACGTCCCTCCCATAGATATAATAAACAAGGAGATATGCCCTGTAGACGAAAATATATCGGAAACCTGTGTCTCCAGTTTACCCCTACCACCCGGCTACTACTACACGTGCAGTTCAGTAAAAGCAATAGAAACGCAGTCGCGCACACACTCGCAGTTTTTAAATCAGAACGTACAAAATAATCAATTATGAACCTTATCCTGTCAAACATAGCGTGTATTTACCATGCACCGTTCAACTTACTCACACAAAAACATCGGACGCTATCGTTGTGCTGTGCAAAAGCAATTTATTTTACATATACACTAGTGATTGACTAAATCGGAAAGTTATCGATTCTTCCATTTGTTATTGTACAAAATATTTTTTAGGGACCTGAAAATTAAAGAAATGAAAAGACGGCATGTCCAGAAAATATTATAATAAAAATAAACAAAATGATGCTAAAAATATATATTATTTAGTTAATATAAAATGAAGACAAAGATTCGGTTACATTGACTAGGTACTGAAACAGTAGATGTTATTGAATCCTAGACGGCAGAGCGCGAGAGGGAAATCCATCGCCCTCTCCCCAGCCGTAGGTGCGGGCGTCGATGACGTCGCAATAGAGACCTGTAGGCAGTGGAGGCAGCGCCGTGTCTATGTGCGCCTCCAAAGTAGCGAGATAGTGTGTTAGACGGGGCCCGCCAGCACCAAACGGTGCGCCGAATCCCGAGCGGGGTCGCGAGACGACTCGCAGAGCTTCCACCGCGTCAACAAAAAATAGGTGTTGTTGAACCCTGCTAAGGTATTTTCTTGGGTTGAATGTTACACATTGGAATTAAACTACAGTTTATGGATTTTATCGCGATATATTGGTGACATCGATCTTCCAACCGGGTTGAAACGGTTGACAAATTGAAAAATAAACCATTATAGCAATTAATCAATTGTTGTCGATAGCCTACGTTAGTGGATCTGCACAAGCGCATCACTAATTCGTTGCACACTCGGTGCAAGAAGCAGCGGCCGTACTACGCGATGCATTCCCTTAATAAAGTATCGTTTTGTGATGTTTACATTGCTCGTCCAGTCACTTCGCGCCAAATTTAGGTAGTGGTTAAAGAGCAATGTATGTATTGAAAAATAATACAGTCGCTGTGATATTTGAAAACAATAATAACATAATAAAAGCAAGAAATATTTTACGATTTGTTGTTTTTCATGATTTTTAAGACAAATATAGTAAAATACTTGTATTTACATATGGTAAGTGATTCCATTCTTCACAAAGTTTTGGTTTGAGCTTCGGTTTTTACAACAAACCACTGAACAAGACGGCATTCTTATAATTTGTCGCGATCACGGTCAAAAGTGTACTAGTTCGCGGAGACGGCCATTAGCTTATGACATGACCGCTTTGGGCATATCGCGCGGACACCGACACGCCCCCTTGGCACTTCTCCTCTTTTTTATATTTCTATGGTCCCTCCCCACCATTTTAGGTATGTAATTTGCCACCAATATTTTCTATAGTCTATTCAAAACCTCACTGATTTAATTTACACTTCAGAACGGCGAACGAATACGTCAGCGTATGTAAATGTCAGTTCAACCAGTCAATTCTTTTTTCAAATATTCCCTTATCGTTCTAATCCCATAGTCCGTGGACACTTACATCACACATTTTTTGTTGTTGTAATACTCGTGGCGCGGCAGTAAGCGATTCTTGCACATGCTGAGCTCACCCCGGCTCGAGTGTGATGATGTGGAATAATTTAATTGCCGAGCACCACCACTACATCCGCCATTGCTGAGCGCGCGCGCTTTTATATTTGTTTTTTTTTTTCAACGTATGTGCCGGTCTTATTTCGTTCGGACTGTGTGAACCTAACGGAATATTTCGATCATGAACTATGTACGTTAATTATTTGGATTGATTCATTTATATAATTCTATTAGTACATAAAACGTAGTATGTGTTAGTATTGTAATAGATGCCAAATTCATATACCGTCTGAGAATTTCCTAACACCTTTCTGACATAGATAAACGAGATCACCATCATTTCTGCTCTGCAAAAAAGGGGCCATGACCAGAAGACATAGGATTTATCTTTATTAGCAAAAGGATTAGGAAACCCATAAATTATAGGAATTTAAAAGGTCCCCGCTGCTAATAAGCGTTTAATTCTGTGCGCAGGTAAAAACGGCCCAGGTTTGGTCGTGGTCCAGCATTCATTTTAATCAAGTGTGTCAGGCCGAACCGCCCCGATAGCCAGATGAATTATATTACCGCAGCTTTGTTTTATTAGCGCTGGCAATGCGACGCGCGATTTTGAAATGTTATTCTACCAACTTCTTTATATTTGACGTCTTTATTTAAAATTTGAGTCGCATTCAGTAAATAAACCGTCAAATGCACCTCTTCAACTGTTTAGTTAAATCTATATTTCACACTTCATTTTCCTAAGTATGTGGTGCGCTTAAATTGTCTTTAAAATGGAGATTATCAAAAGCTTGTCAGATTTATATTTACAAATTTATTTATTATGTATAGCTAAATGTATTACTTTCATAATTTTTATGACTCATGAAGTCATGAGTCATGACCTACACCTTGCTATGACATGGACATATTAAAATAATTTAGATAATATGTCATAATAAAGGTATGTAATGTTTTATAATATATGTATTATCAACTACAGCCACCTCGCCACATGAATAAGTGATTTGTAACCAACGGAGAAAAATCTCAGATATTATTTCGATTTCGAAATAAATTGCCGAAAAGAGCTGTCATCGCAATCACAACAATAGATCGATACATTCGATACGAATTACCAGGTCGACATGACGTGACAGGAGGTTGCGATCAAGTCGAACAAGCGGAGTTGAATCGATCGCTGTTATCGCCTACATATCAGCGGTGGCATCTATGTGTGGTCGACCACGCCGCCCATTGTTCTCCGCGTTTTTGCTAAACCGTGCGCCTGGAGCGCCCGGTGAATATAAATTGAATGCGAGCGTTTGTTTAAAATTTCACACCGCGTCCGTATTGTCATGTGCGCATAGATATGGGAGAAATGTCCCGCAACGCGCCGCTTTTACAAGCCTTCCACCGTTGAAAGCTTATGTCGCAAATAAACTCATAAAACATGGGTCTGCTGTATTGGGAAAGTGGTTACCTCGTCACTATAAAATTTGCCACTGCATTTGTGCACCAAAACATTTTCAACAAAGCGTAGGCTCCGCACGTATATAAAGTACATACGTATCAATTTTGGCACTAGAAAATAATTGTTCAGTATATGTACAAAGTACATAACAGGTATATAATAGACTTTGTCGCACCTTTAGAGAGATAATACAATCACAGGTAGTCTTTAAAAGGAATAAATATAACGTTGACTGGCTAAAGTTTCACTTGCTTTTTAACTAGCAAGCAGCCGAACGAAATATTAATAATAAGCGGATCTTTGGGCCGCAGTGAGTTCAGGTGAGACCTGGCTCGCGGGATAGCCGACTCTTTAATAAACATGAGCCAGCAGGCTGGGCCGCTAATAATAAATGAGCGAGCGAGCGGCCGGCACGTCTGCACACCCGGCACCCGGCGCAAGGGAAACTAGGAGAGCATAACTACGTCTTATAACTAATGTTACTCACATTACGATTTGATGAAACCCTATTCGCTGTGCCATAGCAAGCCTGTATTCGGGGAGCCAATTTTGTTTTGGACTCCGTTCCTTTTTGTTATTTTCCAATGTAGTTTTAAACGACTATTGAAGTATACTAGGACGCATCACATAATCGTTTGATATACAATATAAAATTCTTTGTCCAGACTGATTCATCATCCCCGAGGCAAAACCAAAAAATAACATGTGAAGCTAAAATAACATGTGTAGTAGTTTGTTTTATGACGGCATAGCAGCAGGCGTTTTCGAAATTCCTGGTCTTAAAGAGGTGAATATAGTAAGTAGTACGAAAAATACTTAGTTTTATAGAAAACGATTAAGATTAAATATTTGGCCTTTCTGTAGGAATTTATCAATGTTTTTGATAATAACCTTAATTTAGTTTGTATGGTAATTTTGGTATCAGCGCCATCTTTAGTAATAAATGATATTATACCAAATTAGAAGACTATCGTAATTATATCATAATAATATCATAATTAGAAGACTATCATTACAAGATAGTCACTGATATACTTGAAGACTTGAAATTGTCAGGTACAAAGGAAGTCACTTAAGTCCACCAACTGTTTTACAAAAAAAAAAACAACGAGCTTAAGTGCAAAGATCAACCATAGTAGTATGATATTTTCGAAAATTAGCGCCTGATTCAAAAAATTTATAGCAATTTATACAAAAGAAATTGGAAGTTCTGATTTGGGGAGAGAACAGTAAGCCTTCATGAAACGTAAATACTGAAGTTTCGGGCCGATCGTTCGTGCTTCACAAGAAACTTTATGTCACGTGTTTCATGCTAGAAATATACCATGAAACACGTGGAATAAAGATTTAACATTTAAAATTCCCAAACCCTTACCATGAAATGGTCGAGTAAAAGGTAAAGCGTCACTTGCAAAACTTGAAAGTATAGATATTCTTAATATTTCATTTGTCTGCAATAATGTAATGTGTCGCAATGAAACACAAGGAGTATAATGTAGACTTTGACGATATTGAGTTTTGATTTTTCAAGTATAATGTAGACCATGAAGATGGCGGCCGAAAAGCAATCGAAACGTCGTGCAAATTGTAAATAAAAATTTTTTTTGAATAAATTAAATAGTTTAAAAAATACCTGAAAGTTGTGTATTGCAAATAACTAATAAATATAATTAAATTTCAATGTATAACAATTATGTAAACGTAACAATCAGTAATGATCCGTACTTAATAATATAAATTCGAAAGTAACTCTGTTACCTTTTCACGGCTAAACCACTCAACCGATTTAGATGAAATTTGGTACAGACATAATTTAAAACCTGGGGAAGGACATAGGCTTGTCTTATCTGATCTTATGTGGGGGCCAGTCAGTGCAGACCGGCGACACTTCGACCCAGTGATATCTTTTGTGTCGACGCTCTCCCAATAACGACTGCCATAGATGTTCATGGCAGCCGGGACCGACGGCTTAACGTGCTCTCCGAGGCACGGAGCAGACGATAATTGTCAATCAATACGCACATAATTTCGAAAAGTCATATAACTTCCGAAAATCAGAGGTGCGCGACGTGGGTTCGAACCCGAGACCCTCTGCATTGCAGTCTGTTGGTATCCCCACTGAGCTATCGCTGCTTTTAAGGACATAGGCTACTTTTCTTTGATGTACGTACTCTGTGGGCGGAGCCGCGCGCAAAAGTCATTCAGGATCATACCATTAGAATACCATCGTAGCCTACCCACTGGAAAGCAGGCAAGTCTATTCGAATTTTGCCTAATTTTGAGACCGGGTCTTACTCATCCTACTAATGTTAAAGTTTATAAGGATGTTTAGCTGTTTGTCACTCAATGACGTGTAGGCCATTGAACGGAATTGGATATAACTTGGCAAATAGGTAGACTAAGTTCTGGATTACCACTTAAGATAGTTTTTCTCAAATGGCAATAACGCGGTCAAAAACTACTAAGATTACACAAATGTGAAAGATTGTAGAGATATTTTGGATGAGAGTTACTCGATCACTTAAAAAAAAACGCTAAGCAGATTTGGGTGCAACTTGTTACATAGGTAGACAGACCATGTCCTAAATTAATAGGTAGTTAAGTTACATTTTATCGTAGTCAATGCATGTAGGATATACGCAGGCGAAACTATGGGCAGAACCTAGTTAGTTATAAGAACAACGTCCTGACACGACGGAAGCGCTTAGTAATCAAATTATAATCTTTTTTTCATTGGTCCTCAAGCGTTCTTATAATAAAATCGATGGCTTTGCTACGACATATTATTATAATATTTTAGTAATTTTTATTTTTTTATTTTGCTCTTCAAAATGACCACATTCCACCTGATGGTAAGCAGTCGTGTGGTCTAAGAGCAGTGGCCTCCACATCGCCCCCACAGTAGCCGAGGCGATGTTGAGGTCTCTACTTTGACCGCCTGAGAAGATGCTTTTTCACGCCCCGCTTAAAGAACCCAGGATTGAAGGAAGAAGGAAACACGTGCCTTGGCAGAGAATTCCATGCCTTGGTCGTTCGGCAGAGATATGAGGACCCAAACTTTTTGGTACGCGCTCTAATCGACTCTACCGTGTAAGGATTTCATCTGAGCCCAGCACGCGTTGTTCTGCATAGGAAAGGGGAGGGCGGGATAAGGTGGAATAACTCTTCAGAGCACTCCCCGTGGTATATTCTGTAGAAACATGCCAATGAGGCAATTTTTCTACGGAGTTGCAGAGGTTCCAGTGAACTCGTGACCTCTGGATCTCCGATGATACGGACAGCCCGCCGCTGTAACCGGTCGAGAGCGTCCAGCAAGTACTGCGCGGAGCCATCCCAAAGATGAGAACAGTACTCCACGCAAGGGTGCACTTGTGCCTTATACAATAGGCACAGTTGCCCAGGCGTGAAGAACCGCCTCACCCTGTTCATAACTCCGAGTTTTCACGAAGCTTGCTTAATGACGCTCTCGATATAGGTTTTCTGATTAAGGGAGCGGCAAAGATCCATACCTAAGATGGAGAGGCTATATTTGTTGAGAGGGATTATTTGTTTATTTGTAGGGAAAATCATTAGACCCACTGAACCGTTTTTAAAACATCTTGTATTAGTAGAAAGCTACATTATACTCGAGTAATATAGACTGTCTTAATGACATACCGCACGAGCGAACCGGCGCGGACGGAAGCTAGTATCTTTTAGATCAAATTCCAGCTCCGTAGGGGAAATAAAAAGTCGGTTTCGTAATCACGCGTCGTAAGAAAAAATCTAATAATGTAGTTCCATTATACATGCTCAGTGTTGATAAGAACTAGTTGATTGAGTTCTTAATTAACAATGTCTGTGATTTATCCAGTCATACACTTACCGATTTACAAGATTTATGTCCCGGTACAGAATTAAACGATTCCAATATGATTCTGATAATTCACAGATTTTGAGAAGCTATTTACAAATCTGTAGCTCTAGTAGGCTAATAAATAAACAAGCTCGCTCGCTTGCGCTCAGGATATTAGACAGCCCGTCCTCTCCCCTCGGGCATTTTTCCTGAACAAGTTCCTCCAAATCCGCTCAACCGTTATTAATATTAGTAGAATTTATGGTCATATCTACAGACAGACGACGAAACTTTGGATGTCCTAAGTGGGACGTAAACCGGCAATACAAGATTGCTTGTCTAGTCGCATACATGATACATGAGCTGTAAGTACTGCGCTTTAATGACACGTCTTCGTCAATTCTGTTATCCTGGTACTGCGGTAGTACAGATCACCTGTTCTTTGATCTTTGGTTGATCTCGTTTTATTGATTCGTTTTAAACGCGATGCATCAAACCAAAATCACCAATTCATGCCCGATAAATAAGCGGTTCAATGGCTCTTTTGCGTTAATTAAGTCATTGACTAATTTGTTACCAAGTTCGTTTCGATACTATTTTCTATACTTACTTACAATAGAAAAATATACATAGTTTGTAAATAAAACACGTTGTTGATTAAACAATATACAAATAAAACAATCTTCTACAGCTTATGTCTCCTTGGTAAAACATTAACAGAAATCACCTGTTTGTTGTTATGATGAAAGATCGAGCCAATAGTGAATCAGCTTTTTGCCGGTAAATAGAAAAAATAAAGAAAGATTAGAGGAACTGTATAAGGAACGCTTTTATAAGATATTGAATTGCATAGTGGTGATTATGAACTACATAAAACCATAATAAAATATTACAAAATAATATCAACCTATATAGATAAAAAGAAAAGAGAAACGTTAAAACATTGAATTCGTGTTAATGAT
Source organism: Catocala sponsa (assembly GCA_963564715.1). Classification (NCBI taxonomy): domain Eukaryota; kingdom Metazoa; phylum Arthropoda; class Insecta; order Lepidoptera; family Erebidae; genus Catocala; species Catocala sponsa. The sequence goes on along the minus strand of OY751348.1, from coordinate 14,495,586 downwards.
ACCTTAAATAAAACTAGGGACATTCTTACCTTAACTGGAGGCGTAGGAATGTACAGAGGGGGATCATTTTGCGAGCCAGAATATATCTCCTGGCCCTCCATCCCCACTTTGCATCCTTCGGCGTCTTGCACGCTGTATCTGCACACAATCCCGTCGGCCGGCTTCGCGTCGTACCCCGGCGGCTTACCCACATGGAAGCCTTTTGCTTTTACCCAAAAACGGAACTTCGAACTGTCTGAACTATTGCATTCCTCCCCTCGCAACGTGCGCAGGATTCGCGCATACTTCTTCAACGTTATGGTCTTAGTTTTCGCCAAATCCCCGTAAGTTTGAATTACCCACGGTTGATACGTCGAGAACAGATCCAATTTGGGATCACCCGTTTGTATTTTGGATCGTTTGTTATTGTTTTGTTCGTTCTTTTTATCTGCCTTCGAAGTACCCGCAGTAGATTTGCGTTTCGAAGGCTTTCGCGGTGTTTTCTCCGGAATCGCTTCTTGCGTTAACTTTTTACGAAGTCCCCGGTCGGTAATCATCGCCGCGGCCATGTTTAATAAGTTTTGTTAGCACTGCACTTAAAAGTTAGCTTCTCATAGTCTAGATAACAGTTTAATTTGTCTCCGAACTGATCACAAAGTCACTGTACGTCTTTTCCAGTACTCTTTTGTTTTCCATTAGGGCAAACGCAACTCGTATCGTTCTAAGAAACTGTTCGAGAATTGTTTTCGCGGAAAGTTGTCGAACTGAAAAGTTCCCCAGTCTCATGCGTACAACTTCGAGAACGCGAACTTTTGACTGCGAAGTTCGCATCGACCTATAAGGACTTTGTATAGAGGAAAAGTTTTCCCGGCGGGCGGCGATCGGGACCGCCGCGGAAGGACGTCGCTAGCCCTTTCAGTATTTTTGATTACTACCGCGACGGCTCCCGATGAATAGGGCCTTGCAAAAGATCTGTACTACAGAAAAACTACCCTGTAAGCTGCAAGCTCCTATACATTTATGTTTATAGAGTTTCGATAATGTCTATTATTATTTATAATAGGTGTCAAAATATTGAAAAGTCATTTCAAACTTATTGTTGGTAAACAGTTCAGCTCGCAACAGGTGTCAGTGATCAAAGTCCGGCAAAAGAAAAAATTGGTGGCGAAACAAAAAAGTACCGGATGGTATGGGGTAGACGTCCCGTGCGGAGTTCGCGCGGCTTGCGCAGGACTGAGCGACACAGGTTCCACGATGGCGGCCGCTCGCGGACAGCGCGCGCGGAGTACTGAAGTACGGGCGCTAGACGCACGGCGCGTTGAAGCGCGGTACGCGGCACGTGCGGGACGGGCCGACGCTAATTGCCCGCAAAACAATCGGGCCGATCGTCGGCTGCGGGGCGCCGCGATACAGCGATAATACTCGCACTTGTGCCCGTCCTTCGCGTAGATAACGCGACGCGGCTATTGTTCCATAGATAACTTCACTCGCGACTAGCTATACTTGTGTTGTTCTCATTGTTTGTCGGCGCGTTCCAATATGATTATATCGGCGACATACCGATATATATACCGTATACCGCTGCATTACAAATACGTAGATATGTAGCCTAATGAACAAATTATCATTGATGCGGAGACATTAAAACATTTTTACTATCTTAAATATAACACCAGTTACTACTTACCGAAAAAAGTACCTACCAAAACATTGTACCTGGATAATTATCAACAACAGTCAGAAAGAAGGTCTAAAATGGAAAGCCTTGTAATCCTTACTTCCTTACTCCTTATAATATTATAAATGCGAAAATGAGTTTGTTTGTTTGTTACGCTTTCACGCCTTAACTACTCAACCGATCAACATGAAACTTTGCATACACGTTGTCAGGGGTACAGAATAGGACATAGGGTACCTTTCATCCAGAAAACTAACCTAACCTAACCTACATTTACGCGAGCGAAGCCGCGGGTGAAAACTAGAAATTACTAAAAATACTTCTTACTTGGTAGGTACAAGAATGCGAATTGGCTATGGATTGTTGCAGAGATAATGTTTGAATTTGGAAGTGTCACAGATGTAACTGACTGCGTGAGTGGTGCGAGTGGTGCGACTATACTCCATTTGGTTAGGTATTTAACTAAAGGTAAACAATCTTGATGTGATTATTTATCTTTTTATCTAAGAATTCAGTTTAAAAATAAAATGTTGCTAAAGATCAATGTAAATACAACAATTATAAAGATTACTAAATCAATTGAACCGTTAGTTTAGCTGTAGTTTATTTGTTTAATATGTGTTAATGTAAAAAGTCACATCAAGATTGTTTACCTTTAGTTAAATACCTAACCAATTGGAGTATAGTATAGTTTGTTTTGTTTGTAACCGTCATAATCATAACGTAGCTGTTTATGGTAAATAAGAGCGCGTTCCTTGTTTAAAAGTTCAATTACCTACCAATATTTTTTTGAATTTACATTTTGTTGGACTCTCCAGGAAAACAGCCTCGATGGCGCAACGGTAGTGAAGGGGTTTGTGCCGCATTCGCCCCTACATTACGTTCCACATTCCAAAATGTTCCTCATTCGCCTCTCTTTTTTAATTATTCCGTTTTCGTCCTACATTTATGAGCATATGGTTAGCAAAACAAAACATGATTTAAAATTATTTTAAGTCTTTTCAATGTCGGGCTCGTGATGTCATGCAATCATAAGCCCATAGTTTCGCCGAGAGATCAAGGAGGTATTTTAAAATATTTTTCGGTTGACTGTACATCAAAATCTGCTATACAAAAAAACAGGGTCAAAAAAGGAACATCATTTGGGACGAAATACGAATTACGTTAAGAAATTAATATTTATCTAAATTTCGGGGCATATGAGGAACAATTTTTGGCAAAACATGAGGCTCGAATGTGGTCTGGGATTCCTGGGACGAAAAGGGGCACTTGAAATTCTCTTTAGCAGCACATAGTCTGGATTTTCGCTGTGGACCGGCTGTATACGGAAATATGATCATCCCTATAACATAGGATCCAAAATCATAACTAGCGAAACGTGGGTGTAATACATACATGGAATGGATGGCCGAAAGTAAAAAATACTCAAGCAGAGAACTAGGGCAACCATTGCGCATACCCAGGCACAGAACTATTGCTTTCAGAGGTGGTTTCCGGTATAACGCTACCAAGTGCTGGAATAATTTGCCTCCTCCACTACGCCAACTAGATAAACTAAGTAGTTCCAGGTTTAAGCTAAAGACATTATATTTATCTGAACAGAAATCTAGCACTTAATTGTTTATATTGTGTTTCTAGATATATTTATGTTTATTGTATATTTATATATAATTTTAATCCATTTCTTTTTATAAATATTATCTTCTGTTCTACACATATATGTAATTGCCTGTCTGTTATACATTATATTATATTTACTCTATCTATTAATAAGTATGTTTATAAACTGTATGCCGAATAATCGTCCGTGCGAGTCCTTGAGTTTCGGCTGAAAAACAGTGCTGCGGTCATCCGCAGCAAAGGCTGAGCTGGAACCATTTGGACGCACTGCACAACATTTTATTTATTTTTGTTTATTTTACGTATTTTCTTCTTGTTTCTATGTTAATATGTTGTGTTTTTGTGTCTAATAAATTATTTTTCTTTCTTTCTTTCTATACATCTCTGTCTGCCTACCCCTTTGGGGCCATAGGCGGGATACTATGTATGTTGGTAGATAAAATATCGTCCACTCTAAACATTAATAAATTGGGTCTATTCCCAGTTGTAACTGCTTAATTGCATGTCATGGTTAAGGCTGAATGTTGACTATTTAAGTAGCTAACCCTTATCTATACTAATATTATAAAGCTGAAGAGTTTGTTTGTTTGAACGCGCTAATCTCAGGAACTGCTGGTTCGATTTGAAAATTTCTTTTAGTGTTGGATAGCCTATTTATTGAGGCTATATAACATCACGCTACCACCCACGGGGGCGGCGCAGTAACGATAAATACGAGTGAAACCACGGGAACATCTAGTTATAATATAATTTTAATATGTGGTCTGAGAACAAGGCGGAGGCCCTAAGATTTCAGATAGTTTTAAGTTGCATTTCTTTTTTGTTGTTATACATACCTACATAATATTGAATCATTCATAATCATAAATCATTAATAAATTATCATGTACTTAAGTGGTACTTTTTGCAGCGGTTGTAACAAGCAGTAGAGGGAAAGATTTTATCATTAAAATAAATTTACTTTGCGCCTCTACAGATTGCTTCAATCAAAGTGCGCCGCAGTTCAGCGTCGAATGACGCGCCCGCCGCGCTAACGGGTGCCGGCGACGCGCAGCGCGCGCGCATTCACTCCGTCCTGAACAAATCCGTTTTGACATGTTGTAAACATAACATTCGAACTCGCTATATAATTTAAACTCTATTTGCATGAGAATAAAGTTTAAATTAAATTAATTTAAAATGGACTTAAAGCATTTCAATACGAAAGGAGTTAGTAGTGCGCGCGCATCGCGCACGAATCTGGTGCGCACGAGCCCGCACTCTTGCGCGAAATGTGCGCATGTTACTAGGCGCACATAAAATAAGAAGAGCCGTATTATTTAGTCGGCAAGACCACCGACTGCGATAGCGGCGCGCACGCTTACTTGTTACCTTCAGCTTCTAGTATTGTCTAAAGTTGTACTTACAACATTATGTTAAGGTACATTTTTGCTTGCTGTTGGAATGTAAACTGGTTTGTCGTTGCCAAAAGTCTACTTACTCTGCTTGGCATTTGGCCATTTAAGTTTAAGAAAAATTCTTTGCTTTTATGATGCCCTGTGAACTTGATGAACACAATAGCCATGATTTCAGTTCATTATTTTTTTTATTGATTTGCTTGATCGATCGCCATCTCGATCAGTCTAATCTAGATAGAATATATTTTCTTTTATGCAGCCCTTTTTATTCACCGACTACTACAAAACAACAACATTAAAATTATATTTTGCTTCACTATTTGGCTTACTGTGTTTTGCCTAGCCTTAAGTTATAAAATAACAAACACGAAAAAATATAAAATGAAAACTGAAAAAGAATTGAATTAAATCATATTGATCAATCAGATTGAGTAAGAAGAATCGATGTTGCTTCATTGAACGAATTTCTACTAGGTTATCATAAATTGTAAAGGAGATGTTTTCGCGCACAGCACCGCGCCCGATATTGGTATCACGACTTTAAAATGGTCGATATCAATCGAGCTAGTCCACTTGTAAAATAATAGATGGCGTTATGCACCAAAAAATTATAAGCACTCGCTAATTTTGAATAACATTTTGATAAAGTTATTTAAAAATTATGATTATGTCAAATATAGCATACGCGGCCCAAATTCCTTTTTGTTTTGTACAGATGGATAAAAAAATCTTAAACGAAGCAATATTATTAATTTAATTAACCTCAGCTGAATGAACAGTTTTATCTACGATGAATAAATAATAGCTAAATTAGATAAAGGATATTTTATTTATCATCAGCGTTATTCTTATAAAGTAATTAATTTAGCTTCAACTAATTGTAACGTACTTAATTTAAGGCTTGTCCCCTGATCAAAATCACCAAATAAAATATTATAATAATTTATACTAAATATAATTATGTTTGTTGCGATGCAGTGTTGCAATGCTAACCGTATTAAAACTAAATTAACCGTAGGATACAAGTACTCGCTATATGTGTAATATATAACCGCATATATTATACATAATTATAGTGTACTAGCGATTTGGTTAATGGTGGTGGTGGTGGATAACAAAAAATAATCAACACAGCATATGAATGAGTCTGCGTTTCCAATTGGTGACTATTGTGCTCAGCAATATTAGGATATCATAAATATGTAAGGCTAACGTCGTGTTGTCAACACACACACACATCAAGACCGCTTATGCCTCTCGCTCTCCAATCTTCGTTTCTTTATATTGTTATCGCGTGTTATGTATGTGATATGCTACTTTTTTATAATCAAACTGATAAGGATCTGTGTCTGTACTTTTAATAATTATTAATAAAATATTTACTTATCCAAGTCTACAATTTGAGATAAGTATTAAAACTATGTTTATTTTCTTCATGCATGTTTGTTCGAGATTGCCACAAAAACCACAAATTGATTTCGATTCCGTTTTTACAATTCGGTGGTTTAGGTTCGGCGTTTAACTTAAAAATCTAAACCACATTTTAATCTAATTTCGTTTAGTGGAAGGCATGGTACCGTGTTATCCAAGTACATATAGCATTGCGGTATAACATATAGGTATAATAATAATTATCTTGTAAACGCCAGCCATCGGAAGCGATGCGAAGTATTTTTGTAACTTTTAGTATTCGTCGTATAATGAGTAATACAGTTTCCTTTTAAATGCTGTGTCTTTATTTTTTCAGGCGACTCTTGTCATTATCAGCCCCAAGTTACTTCCTTTTTAAAGAAGAAAGATCGGTACGGTTAGTAATAAAGCCCGTCCGATCAGAACTTACCATAACACGCGCTGTTTTGTTCTTTGATGTTAATATTATTTTAGCTCTAAACTAGAAAAAAAATAATACAATCCTAAACCGATTTTAATAAATTGTGAAAAGCAGTTCTGTTTTTAGAAATAATTCGTGTAACAGTTATGAAAGTCTTCTACGATAATCCATAACCACCCAAGTTTTTTAATTTATTGTTAAAATTACTGTTTTCTGCGACTTACGAGGTTTTGATTTTACTGAGTTGCGTTTACACCAGGCTATCATGAGATAGCAAGCGCTCAAAACAAATTTCATTCCGTTAAGGCCGCTAACCACCGTATGTTTATGCGCTCCTAGTGGTAGTGATCCCAAAGAAACTCGAAAACCGCGTATCTGCGTCGGGAAGGCCAAAGCTGCATCGACAGTCGATCCGTTAATTTCTAGCGTTTCTATAATTATCACTGTCCCTTTTAGTATTATGGAATGACTTGAGATGATAAATTCAGAAGCGGTTCAGTGGTTTTCCCTTTGATCAGTTGGATGATCGGATCGGCTCGTGTCAATGACATATTGCCAGTTCTTTCGTAGCCCGGTTTACTAGGATATCATATCATTGCAGTATTAATATTAAAAAAGTAAGTCTGCTTGGGGTATGTTATGGTTATGAATGTTATGATAGAATTTATAAAAACACATAATATACTTACCACAACTTACGAAGACTGGGACTGCAAAATTTTCTTCAAAGACTACTGAGATTTATCAAGCAATTTAATCCTTACTTCCTTACTAATGTTATAAATGCGAAAGTAACTCTGTCTGTCTGTCTGTCTGTTACCTTTTCACGCTCAATCCGCAGAACCGATTTTGATGAAATTTGGAATGGAGATAGCCTGGGACTCTGGGAAGGACATAGGCATAGACATAACATCACGCTACGGCTCACGAGAGCGTCGCAGTAACCACAAATAGCGCTGACGCGGGTGAGACCGCGGGCACAGCTAATATTAAATAATAATAAAAAATGTGTGTGTGTACCAGAGTACACAGGTAAGAAGTGAAACTTCTTTACGACATTAATTAGTTAATTATTTAACAAAAATTATTTAACTAACTTTAATATTAATATTTATTTCATAACTTAATAAAAATAATTCAAAGCAGATATTTAATGACTTAATCAATTACACAAGTTATGAATAAATAATTGGAATTATCTTTTCAAAGTAATACAATTATATGATGACAGTTAATCTTGTAGAAATGCAACGATTTTATAAAATTAAAAATGAATAAATAAATCATTAAAAACGAATAATTAAAAAAGATGTACGTATACATATTTTTATTTTCTAATCGTGTTTTGTTTTATTTTTAAATTATTATTTAATTTATATTTTTATTGTTTTTAGAATTAATAATGTTCACTAGATTTACAGTCATATTTATTAATACTTGCTAATTTTAACAGATTTATATACATTCACTGATACTTACAATCAAAAAGTGAGGTTAACCTCAAATAAATATTAAAATCATACTCATACGTGTTGAATTTATAAAACGAAATATATAATCACTCTCACTTTTCTTGTAAATTCACTTAAATTTGAATAAGTCTTTTTATTTTATCACTTTCAAATTAATATATTGTTATTCTTATTTCAAACCAAACTTCAAAACTAATATATTGTTGTTATTATTATAAATATATTACATTATATTCTTTACGTCACTATACTAAACTTTGATAAAAAAAAGCAACATGGCGCGTAACCGAAAAACGTGACGATTTTTTTTTACACTGCTACAAAATTTCTCCCATACGTCGATAAAGAAGTTTCACTTCAATAATTTAATTTTGATAGTTGAAACTAAAACATTTTAAACATTCAATCGAAGACTATATTCATAGTGTTCGATCCAAAACATATTAAGTAATATTTGTTAATAATAATAATAGTAAGTAACTTTAAGTTGTTTGATTTAAAAACTACAGCTTAAGTTAGTTTCATTCAATAATTAATTAAGTATACTTATCTAGGCCCTACTTTTTGTTAAGTAATACTTACTGACATAAGTTTATAACATGATGAAGATTCTTTTTACATTTAAATTTTACTGGTCATCCAGCGGTAGACATCAAATAATAATTTGAGACTATTATTTTTTAAATTTTAGCAATGTGCACTTTTTCATAAATAAACTTTAGCTATGCTAAGTCTAACACTCCTCCATGCGCTCAATAGAGAGGTACAAAGCTTTATTTTTATGTAATTAATACATAGATTTTGTTCGTATGACTGTCGAATTCCAGACTAGAGCCATTAAAAGGGTCGGCAACGCGTAAGATGCCTCTGATGTTGCATGCGTCCATAGGCTACGGTGACCACTTACCATCACGTAGGTACCAAACTTTTTTTTTATATCTATTATTGAGGTGGCAAACAAGTACCACCTCAAAAGTATAAAAAAATAAAATTTATTTTTTATATAATTTTACATTTTAAGTGAAATTATTACTTTCTTGTGTAAAAATTTTAACAGAAATCTCTACTGCGCTCGTATGGGCGGCTACACGACAGCGACAGACGACGTCTCCTACTTAAAGTGCGTTTGATAAATATTTTAGAAATCTAGCGGTTAGAGAGTTAGTTGACTTGCAATATAGCTCCTAGTTTCGCAAATTTCTAGCTTAAGAAACTATTTTGTACATCTACTAATGTTCTCTTTAGGAACATCTCTTACTTTTTACAGAATTCATTTATAAATTTATAGCTATATGTATATATAGCGCAGAAATATCTCTAAATAAGTTTTGTTAAAAACAAAACAAGAGAAAAATTATTTAACAGAGAAAGGAAAATTAATAATAAATTATTTTACACTTCAATGCTATTCTTTTATTATTTTGACGTTGTTTAAGAAAAAAATGTGATACATGATACATCTTAAGTACTGCCCTTGATTGCCGAGAATCTTGACTATGCTATAATCTAGCTTAACTTTACGCAACACTATGACTACCAGCCTGAGATATGAAGCTAGTACATACTTATACCACAGTCTAGTCTTTATACTGTGCTTATACAGTAGTGACGTTACAACGTCCTTCTTGATACAATCATCACATGCGGGTGTTTAAACTCCTTATATGCTATGCTACCCTGGTAGCTGTGGTTATACTTTCAGCTGTATATGCGTCATTTTATTTTTAATTTCTGTTGTGGTTCAAGTATCCTTTCGTAAGAGTAGGCTCAATAAGATGCCGTGAGTGGGTTTGCAACCCGTTACTAATCGCATGTCCACCGTTTATCTATACCTAATGATATTATAAAGCTGAAGAGTTTGTTTGTTTGTTTGAACGCGCTAATCTCAGAAACTTACTGCTTTGAATTGAAAAATTATTTTAGTGTTGGATAGGCTATTTATTGAGGAAGGCTATAGGCTACATAACATCACGCTACGACCCACGGGGCACGGGGCAGTAACGATAAACGCGCGTGAAACCGCGGGAACATCTAGTATACATATGTAATTAATTACTATATTATCCATTAGCATTTTATTACAACACTAAGCATTTCATGACTGGCTTGGGTAACGGGGTTAACCTTACTTTGACACTAGAAATCAAAACTATGCGCTGCAAATCCAAAAGCCTCTTAGCCAAGCCGGGGCAAGAGACAAAGACTTAGATAGCACGGACAGCGCCTCCCTTAGTAGCCTTAGTAAACCGCAGTTCAAAACACAAGTCTATTCTGTTCTGATAGTTCGTAGATCGCTCATATTAATGTGACTGATTCTAGATTTCAGTACACATTGGTGCCGATGCTAACATCCTAACGTGAAGGTATGTACAGTCTGGATAGAATAGGTATAATCAGTGCGTGTTCTGGTGTCATGGCTTGGTAGTGTGGCGTCCTCGTTGATACAATCGAGTCGTTCGCTAATGCGGGCCTTTCGTCGCACGCCCGGTGACGCCCGCCACCACGCTTCACGACCGCCACTGAACAGCCGACATTTAGTGATGCTACTAATTTATATTAGGAACGATATCGATAATTAATATTTTGTATTATTTTCTACGGGTCGTAGGTTTAACAGACCCTTAGCGTGATATCACACGGTTATTTTTCAGAGACGGGTATAGTTATATATATCTTTATGGAAAGTTTATTTCCAACAATTTGAAAATACTAATAACTAGAGGCTGTTATTTCAGTTTTACAGATTACCTGCATAAAGACATAAAGCTTCATAAAGTCTAACATTATCATCAATATAAATCCTTGTTATGGTTTTACCTGATTATTGAACATCGTCCCTAAGCTATTGTAATTTTCTTATAAAAATATGTTATATTTACAATTTATAAGCTTGGTTTTGTTTTGTCGACCAAAGGTAAGTCTATCAATAAAACACACAACTTCACAGCCTCGAACTTGCTGTGAGTAAATATAAGTATATCCTCCATTGTTAAAAAGGAAGAAGAGCGATCACCGTAATACAAGGCTAATAAAAGTGCAAAAACCGAAGAAGATCCGACAGGTGTAATGTACGATAAGTGAAGAAAGAATAAAGCCAGCCCCTTTAAATATACATCTCCACACCGATAACCTACGAAAACCAAAAAAAACATGTCCCTACACTATCGACACCTACTTAACTGGGCGAGCCAGTGCCGCGCGCCGCGGTTTGATCGCTACCCCCTCCTCGTTCCCACTTCGCCCTCCCGTCACCCCCATTCGGCCCGCGGCTTATCTGACGCGGAAGCCCGTCGACCAGATATATTTCATCTCGCCACTCGACAGTTTTTCTGCACTCAGCGAGTTCAGTACTCCCACCGTTTGCCTGGACTCCTGGTACTTGATAATAATTTTGTTAAGTAAAAGTTAAGTTGTTCACGCAATTATTTATTTCAAGAGTGTTAGTGTATGGGCGCGGCAATAATTTGAAAGATTACGCAGCAGAATACTTTAAATAAGTTTCGGAGTGTAAAATTTTTGATTTACATATACGTTTATAAACAGTTGTTAGCCTAGTATATCATCGTACTTGCGATCAATGAGTCCTTGGGTTCGAACCTTTAGCACCAACTTCGAGGGCGTCCCATCTCCTACTACATTTTCCGCTATTTGTTATTGCATAATAATTTATGTTTGCATGCGATTGTAAGTCGAGTCTGGTGTCGATTCCCGGGATCGGATAAAATGTTACTGAGTTTTTCTGTCTCTAAAATTTCATTATATATGTATTAATTAAGTATAGAGTCTAAACTGTGCTCCGTAGAGGCCTATAGACCCTACTCTATCATGTGACTTTAAATCGTAAATGGCAAAGTGTGAGTAATTCATTTCTGCCGTTCTTATAACAAATGTAGTCTATTTTTGTAAGAAATATACACATGTTATGTAGTCACGGTTGACGAATCCATCCTAATCCTAATCCTAACTAATATTATAAAAGCGAAAATGAGTTTGTTTGTTTGTTACCTTTTCACACCTAAACCACTGAACCGATCATCCTGAAATTTTGCATATACGTTGACAGGTGTACAGAAACGGACATGGCTACCTTTCATCCCGAAAAAAATTACTGTTCCTGAGGAAAACAATAATAACGTTCTTATGATAATAGATGGCGCCATGTGTCTTTAGAATCATGATTGAATTATATTATTATAAGCAGAGTAGGTACAACCCGAATTGATTGTCAAATTCTAAATTAACGCGAGCGAAGCCGTGGGCAAAAGCTAGTAATCAATAAATTAATTAATACACAGCACAATCCCAAAAACAGTAAACATTTGCTATCGACTTTCTAATAATATTTTGAATAACTTACTAGCTATTTGGATTATAAATTACTAGCATCCTGGACAATTCTCAGCTGCAGCATGTATCCTGAAAATGCACTAGTAAACGCCTTTTAATATATTAATAACTAGATGTTCCCGCGGTTTCACCCGCGTTTATCGTTACTGCGCCGCCCCCGTGGGTCGTAGCGTAATGTTATATAGCCTAGCCTTCCTCGATAAATAGGCTATCCAACTCTAAAAGAATTTTTCAAATCGAACCCGTAGTTCCTGAGATTAGCGCGTTCAAACAAACAAACAAATTCTACAGCTTTATAATATTAGTATAGATAAATATATTATGCCCTAAACTAATAATTATGGTAGCCATTATTATTCTGCCGTCATAAGGTAAAAAGATGAATCTGCCACAAAAAAAAACATTCTTTATAAATATACTGACAGATTCGTCTTGTTTTACTGATTCCAAATATGTAAAGATCTTAATTTCGAAAAAATCTGTTAGATACGTCTTTTTTCCTTATGACGGCAGTATTAATTATCCGCGACCTCTCGATCGCAAGTCCAATGCCTTATCCATTGGGATGAGGTATTGGACTTGCGATCGAGAGGTCGTGGGTTCGAATCCCACCCATTGCACCGACGTGAACCCACTCCTAACACAAGCATTCTAGCTTAGCTGGACGAGTTAACAAGAATGCTGGTAATTCAGAACCGAAATTTCTAGTAATATTTAAAAAAAACTGCCACACAGCTTGGCGCTGGACTCTAATCTGTGTGAGAAGTGTTAGGCCAGAGCCGGATTAACCACGTAGCAAGAGTAACCATTGCTACGGGCCCCGCGCGAAAGGGGGCCCCGCATATTTAAGCCCACTCATCTCTGCCTGAGCGTAATTTTTTGAGTGAAACTTATGGTATAGTGAATTTACTTGATGTCATAAAACGTGAAATGTTACAACTTTTCCTACTAAGACAATTCACGTCAGACAGTCGGTAACCGACTATTTCCTTGGCGTAAATAAAACACCGAATTTCATACGGCAAATGCACAAGTTCTACAAAAAGTCGCTCGTATAAATGTGTAGAATTTCAGTCGGCCCAATAATCAGCTTTACAAAAAGTTTGACGTATGCAAGCACTCTTACCCGAAAGAATTTGCTACGGGCCCCGCGGTTGCTTAATCCGGCACTGTGTTAGGCCATAGTCCAACACCATGGTTTCGCAAAATTCACATATCTTCAAGAACATTATAGAATACTCTAACATTCGCACTCTTAATAAAACACTAACTTAACTCAAAATTTGGAAGAAAGACAATTTGAACTCTAATGCGTAACTATAATTATAATATTATATTTGTGTTAAGTAATTGCAACAGAGTTTAAATTTGTTTAATCCGAAAATCTCAGATAGGCCTGGTTTCTTTACAATTTTAACTCGACTCTATTTTGAACAGTTTTTATAACGAGAATAGCCCTCAGAAATCAGAATCGTTAAGTTTCACAGTTTCAGTGCTGAACAGCGACATAATCCTAATCCTAACTACAAAATTAATATTATAAATGTGAATGTGAGTTTGTTTGTTACGCTTGCACGCCTGAACTACTCGACCGATCACCATGAAATTATGCATACACGTTGTCAGAGGTACAGAGAAGGATATAGACTACCGTTTATCTAGAAAAATTGACTGTTTCCGAGGTATAGAAATTAATTGTCAAAATGGACTATAAAGCGAGCGAAGTCGCGTGCAAAATCAATGTCAAAATAAGCATTTGCGGTAATACATAGTTACATACATAATAGTACATAGGGCTCAGTAAAAATGATTACCGTCGAGGTTTCTTTGACCCAGATCCCGGGATGCGGCTTACCATGGAGGCTTTAATTAAAAAATTTACGCCTACCTACAAACCTAATAATAAATTAGTATCTCACAGACTTATCGGCTTTGACGAGCTGTCTCATACAGGTAAGACGTATAATTATAGCATGCGTACAATCAAATATAGTACCTTATATCATTTAGTAGGTAGGCAGGACGTCTTAAGGCTAGCTATTGGCGTTTATAGTATACAATTTAAGAATCCGTGCTGGTACTTAAGAGTTTCTTAACTAAAAAATCCGATAACATTTTGAATTGAATTGGTAACATAATATTGTCTTCTGTTTACGCGAATGTTATTCATTGAAATAAAACTACTATATACGGATTTTATCGAGTTGTTTATTTGACACTTTATTACAAAATTTTGAAAAACTGTTACACTACTATAATCACTAAACTTTACTAATTTTTAAGCTAATTAAATTATTGGTATAACAATTAACAGCAAACTTTTTATTTTGTATGAATCTCTACTGATAAACATGCATCCAATGGATAAGAAATTGGACTAGTGATCAAGAGCTCGTGGATTGCATTCCCATCACTGCACTAAGGACGTGAACCTATTCCTAAGATAACCATTCTAGTTTAGTTGAATGGGTTAAAAAATACTAGTAATTTGCTAGTTACAAAATAACCTGTTTAAAAAAGAAATGATAAATGCGGTGACACAACTTTTAATTCTATTTAGGGATAGGTTAAAAAAAAAAAAAAAAAAAAAAAAAAAAAAAAAGAAAGGTTTAAATATTTGGTAGGTATAGAAGAGGACGTAAAGAATATTTCATCTATACAAATAAATAAAATTGAAGTGTCTGTTTGTAATGTCAAAATAACAGCTTTTTATCTAATGCATATGAAAGTACATAAGGTACCTATACGAAAACATATCTTTTTTTAATTTTTGTCTGTCTGTCTGTCTGTCTGTTTGTTCCGGGTAATCTCCGAAACGGCTGAACCGATTTTGACGGTACTTTCACTGGCAGATAGCTGATGTTATAAGGAGGTACTTAGGCTACTTTGATTTTAGAAAAAATATGGGGTTTCGCGGAGACAAACACTTTTTAGTTAAAATCTACGCGGACGAAGTCGCAGGTAACAGCTAGTAAAATATATATAAATCGTATAATGATTGTACATTGGAGAACGCATGTGTATCTAAAAGGAGCAGGCAATGGTGCATCCCATTCACATTACGCCAGCTCAGTTTTCAGCTTCCATATAATAACACTAGATTTTCCCGCGGTTTCACCCGCGTTTATCGTTACTGCGCCGCCCCCTTGGGTCGTAGCGTGATGTTATATACCCTATAGCCTTTCTCGATAAATAACACAAAACACTAAAAGAATTTTTCAAATCAAACCAGTAGTAATCACGGAGAATAAACCAGGAGAAACATCGTTTGTACTATGTCTGTAATGGGTAATTATTTTGCTGCAATGTTATTTTAAAACTGCGATATCTCCTAAGATATTCATTGAAATCGAATGATGTAAAGGGGAATTTTGTTTTTAATTAAATACTTGTGATGAATAATTTATTTGGATAAGGATTAATATCATGTTCTTAATAATACCTTCGCAAATAATGCATTATTTTAGAACAAATTTGGTTAGCATAAAAATGATTATAGTGAGCCAACCTTAAAAGATAGACATATGCAGTCGCGGACTTTTTTTTAGAACTTTTAAAGGGGAACAATTCTGTCATACATGATTTTTGCGAAACTTTAACTGTTTACGCAGCGCACGCAGCAGAAGCTCTCAAAAGGAAACAATACCCTCCGATTTTGAAACATTCTTCATTGGTGCTCAGCTCCTATTGGTCTTAGCATGATGATATATAGCCTATAGCCTTCCTCGATAAATGGGCTATCTAACAATGAAAGAATTTTTCAAATCGGACCAGTAATTCCTGAGATTAGCGCGTTCAAACAAACAAACAAACAAACTCTTCAGCTTTATAATATTAGTATAGATTACTCTAAAACACTTCCGAACTCTCTCAATGTGCATAATATAATTACGTAGGTAATAATCAATCAAATCTATTCAGGTCGCAACTTGTCGACAAGGAGTCTGGAACAATCCGTGTACAGTGTTGTTCCGCCGCGTTACGCGCAGAACGCGGACGTCCTCGTCGACTAGTTGCGACCGCGTACAGTGCCGTATAGAACATAGATTAGTATACCTTGTATAGAGCCCTGACCGCGGCAGAACAGCACTGAATGCGGCGGAACAGCGCTGAACGCGGCAGAACAGCACTGAATTCTATCTATACCATACGCATGATAAAAACACATTTGTCCTCATTTTATGCCTATTTGCCGCGAAAACTGAATAGACGCGGAAAGCTGAACAGATGCGTACGCGTCTCCATACAAAATCGTTGTTTTCTATGGACAAAAGCTGAACAGAGCTACTAGTATAGTATTATTATCTGTGACAGAGCTAAATAAGTGTGAGTAGTCCCTAAGAAGGCGCTGTTACAAGAGGACCAGTGTAATTTTAGTATCTTGCGCTACATGTGTTGCAAGCGTCACTACGGCAACCGCTTAGGATCAAGAAAGTAGTTTAGGAGAGCTATTATTCCATTGATGATTACAAAAAATACTTATTGCCGGTGTTACAAGTTTAGTAATGCAATACTTGGATGAAAATACTTGTATTGGTTTCTTGTGTGTTGTACCTATGCTTATATAATTATTGTAATATTTATTTGTGTTTACTCATATGTTTGTAATCTTATAGTTTAAGCCTCAATTTGTACGCTGTTTTAGGTCTATACAGACTGTGGTGTAAATAATGGATAACCCTGAAACTGTCGACTGGCCAGATTATCATGGATGACCAAATTATTGATATTTTTTATATTTTAAATAAAAATCGTACTTACTCATACAAAATCAGCTGCCATTTCTACAATTGGCGATATTTTCTCGTTCTGTTTTTTTATGTCACTCATGAATACTTGTATCATCAGACCAGTATCAAGTTTTTTTGATAAAACCTAAGACAACTTTGCAAAAAATACTTATTCTCAAATTTTAATATGTTTTCTAAGGAATTATGCGTTTGAGCCCCTGTATCAAGAAAAGTACTACACTGTGTGGTGATAAGTGGGGTAAATGATAGACGATAATCTGGCCAGTTGACAGTTTCAGAGTTATCCATTATTTACGCCACTGTCTGTATATAGGATATATGCAAAATACATAAATAAGCGCGGGTCATAACGAGTTTTACAACTTAAAATACTAGTATTAAAATAATTTCTTTATTTTAACATGTAACGCTCTTGACGACTTTTATAATTAACAGTTATTTATGCGCTTCTTGTAAACAGAAACTGTAAACAACAAAAATTCAAACTCAATAAGGCGTTATTTGGCAACTATACGCTGATGAATAAAGCTAGATACTGAGGCTGACAGTATATTAGGCGTGCGCGTTCTTGGTTACATCATTGAACAATGACATGACCATTATGAAGAAACTCACCGCTGCCTATCCTGGTACGGATAAAAGCGCGTAAATTTATTAACAACAAAATATTTTAGTGTAAACTACGGTAAAATCTTCCCGAATATCTGGAAAGCTATTTCCTATTCAGGCGAAGCGGAGCAACGACGTATTGATAGAAAATATCAAATTGGGTACTTGTTGTCTGACATACATATAATATGTGCCGACGTTTGAGTGCACTTCACAAGTCATAGACTACAGATACGGGTCTAGAAATCTTATTTGATAGTACAGAGTTGATTTGACGCTTTGCTGCACAGTATTTGGCGTAGATAATGGATTTCATTTTAATGCGTCGGTGATACTATGTGGCTTAGATACAAGATAATGAAATAAAATACAAGTTATTGAAATTAATCTGTCATATCTTGGAATGCTAGAGATATTTAAAACCTATAGTGTCTGGTCACCGGGTTACCGGTGCAAATTAATAGGTTAAATACAAAGGTCTTAGTTTACATGTATCGCATATATGTATAATCTCATATATGTATGTACCTATAACACTTTGAAAACGTATACCTAACTAGCTGTCCCGACAGACGTTGCCCTGTACACACGAAAAAAAACATATCTAAACCATTCTCGAATCCACTTGAACACACAAAAAGTTTCATCAAAATCGGTCCAGCCGTTTAGGAGGAGTTCAGTGACATACACACGTACAGTAGAATTAAAGATATATATATATAATCTGTCTCTATATAAGTTTTTAATGTCTGTCAGTGGCGCATAAAATTTTGTATGGTGTACCACAAAAATGACTAGGGGACCATGAAACGACCGCGATGCTCGCAGCCTTGAGCATTTTTGACAGGTCAACTAAGCAAGGTCGTTTCAAGGGATTCTTTAAGAAGTTGTGTAAGTTATATTATTAAATTTTGAATATTAGAATAGCTTATAATGTTAAGAGCAACTAGATCAGACATGCTTAGGAGAAAAGCCTTGACGTGTGTTAAAACTAAGGAGAGTGATGATTTGATCAGAGAAAGACACAACAATGATTATGTCAGGATCATAACACGTGAAAATACCCTATAAAACTAATGTGTCTATATGTATACGTATATGTATGTGAAATTATGTATGTATATACGAAGTATTACTTATAACGTTTTAAATCTAAAAACATAGCGTTAAAAATGAAAAGAAAGGAATCCTAAGGAATTTTAAGGAATCCTCATACATAACGTAACATGTAACTAACTGAAGTGCTAACTGGACAGTGGACAACATTGAACGAAACAATAAAATCCTGGTACAAAAAACGTTCATCATAAGCGCATTGACGCGTTCAAACTAGTCTAACTTTTTAATTCACTGTAGTTTCCAATGAATGGTTTATCGGTATTTGCAACGCTCGCCATTCACTTGCTACGTAAAAATGATTAAAATGCAAGAAAGCGGGTGTTGGCGTGTCGTTGGTACCAGGGCCGCAGCGTTCGCTGGGAGTAAATTAGGCGGCGGACACTCGGCGCGAGCCCGACGCGCGCACTCAGCGATATTGTTATCGGCCCGCCCCGGTTCGCCGTAGGGCTGTCACTATCGCAGACTATTATTATTATTATTTACTTTTCTCTTTATTGATTTGGCTTAGTAAATATGCTCAGATTTTGATTAGTAAACTAATTATTATAAACTTTCAATGGTAAGAGCACTTTACGGCGATCTTCAAAGACTCTCGAATCAGTAGATTTGTAGTGCTATCTAATATATCTGTGAGCTATACCTACCGATATAGTAATATTCATTTCTATCATCTTCCTGAAAGCTTCTGCTATTCTAAAAGGACCATACTAACAGTCTTTTTACCTACCACGCTAACTAATTTAAAGTCAGACACAGGCAATAAGTCACTACTTCCAAGTTCCAAGCCTTTATGAACAACCGTCCGCGTCAGGCATGCAGGCTTGCCCACAACCTTCCGTTGGAGAGAGCGATACCAGACTTACAAACATAACTTCCACATTTCTAACTTGATAGTTCAGACGCCTTGATAAGGCAAATAAATTCTCTCAAGCACAGAACTAAAAAATATTCAAGTGTTGACGTTAGCAGCCCTGTGTATCGTCGGGGCGGAGCGCGGCGCGTCGGCTGCCAGCCCGGGAACAAAGCAGCCGCGCGCCCGAGCGCCACTCACCGCGCACACCCGACCTACTGCCACCGCACCAACTTGATACATCCTATATAATTATATATTTTTTTATACAACTAATGTGGCAAACAAGCATATGGCCCTGATGTTAAGTGGTCACCGTAGCCTGTGGACGCCTGCAACACCAGAGGCATCACTTGCGCATTGCCAACTCTATAGGAAAGGAAGGAGCGAAAAGGAAAGTGGGAAGGAGAAGGAGCGGGAAGGAGGAAAGAGGGTGATTGGACCTCAGGCACTCTCACTCACCGAACGAAACACAACAGTAGGAATATTGTTATTTCACGTCGATATTCTGTAAGAGTGATATTTACTTTTTATTCTAATTTTTTTATTTCGGGCTGCATATCACTAGTGAACCGAGCTTCGCACGGGTAGTATAAAACCTTAACAAATTATACACCTAAACCTCCCTCATTAATCTCTCTGTCTATTGTTGAAAACCGCATGAAAATCCATTTAGTAGTTTTGGAGTTTAACTCGAACAGACAGACAGATGCGGCGGGGGACTTCATTGTTTTATAATATATACTAGCGACCCGCCCCGGCTTCGCACGGGTAGTACAAAACCTTAACAAATTACACACCTAAACCTTCCTCATAAATCACTGTCTATTGGTGAATACCGCATGAAAATCCGTTCAGTAGTTTTTGAGTTTACCGCGACAAACAGGCAGTCGCGGCGGGGGACTTTGTTTTATAATGTGTAGTGATTATGTAAACTGAATGCATGCACTTTGTGAATCAATTATACTTACGGTAATTGGTATCGTCTTATGCATAATAACTTAGTAGGTTAAAGTAAAACCCAAGGGAGTATTTAATACAATGCGATGATTGTTCTATCATGTTCGGTTTATTGACATGAAATACTAATTCTGTACCGGAAATGCGCCCGGCAGACGGCAACAGGTTAATCACGTGGAACATAAACATAGCTAGGGAAATGTACGTATAATAAGTTAATAACACTTATTCCTTTGGCGTATACAAGCACGAGTCTATAAGTAGGTACATACATATACATATGAAAACATTAAGTGATTGTTTCAAGCTAGTGGTTATGTTGAGAGAAGAGCTGAGCATTTCGTTTTCTTTTTGTACCTATTGTATGTACGATATGATTTGTGATTTGAATTGTATTAAAAAAAACAAAATTCATCTAAAATATACTTAAACTAAGTCAAACTGGTATAGTTTCAAAGCATCACAATTTGTTGCACTATAAATTGTGATGTTTTAAAAGTTATCTTCTCTTATAAAATGAACTTGTTGAATCTAACTTCTATATTTAATAGGAACCAATCTTAAGTCCTGACACAGTATTTCACCGTTCAGCGGCAAAAATAAAACAATTTTATTTGGTGGATTTGCTTGCAATAAAAAAACTATTTATTATAAACTACAAAGGCACTTATTATTTTTGGAGCTTTCTTAGGCTTCTAATTATTTATGTTATGTTGGTGTGACTCTGAAAGATAGAATAAGAAATAGTGTGATTAGAGAGAGATGCGGCATGAAAGTTGATATAGTTACAAGAATAGAAAAGGGTATGTTAAGCTGGTTTGGACATGTAGAAAGAATGGACGAGGAAAGACTGACTAAGAAAGTTTATAAGGCTAGTGTGAATGGAACAGTCGCAAGAGGAAAACCTAGGCGAACGTTTCTCGACCAGATCGGAGGCGTCCTGGACAAAGGCCAGGTTAAGAGCTCCTTGAACCGACGGGCGTGTATGAGGAATGTGATGAAAGTGAATGAAGCCAGAGAAGTGTGTCAGGATCGTAGCAAATGGAAATCCGTAGTCTCTGCCTACCCCTCTGGGAAACAGGCGTGAATCTATGTATGTATGTATGTATGTCATTTCATAGTTTCATTTAAAAGAAATATAAACTACCACAAAACTACTAGTATCAAAACTACAGCATCACGTTGAGCACATTACCCAATGATTCACCGGAGGCGCGGCACGGCCCGGCCGCACGCCGCCGCATCGACATCCTACGTCCCGTATATTGTACACCGCACACACACATCTACACCACACACACGCAACCTCTCTCTATATGCCTGTATATACGTGTATATAATATGTATGTATGTGTGTATGTTGGCGCTCACTTTTATAATGAACGGCCACATAACGCGCCAGAATACGTTGCGAGTACATTACTACTGACGATTTCGTTGCGTCCTGCCGACGAAGTATAAATGTTACTGATATACATGCGTTACTGCCTTTTTTTTATTTTAAAGCGTATAGACACAGTTTTGTAGAATTAAAGGAGAGATTTTAGAACAAGTTTGCTTTCAGAGCTATCTAGTAATTTGGATAACAAATTATTAGTATTCCTAGTAACCTTTCCAGTCAGAATGCTTGTGTGAATACGTCGGTGTAGTACAACGTGAGATTTAAACTTACGATCTGTCATTGCAAATTACAATGCCTTATATTGGACTATCAATGCTTCAACAATGTGCTAAAACTGTATAAGTACTTTTGGTATTCGAACTCACAACACTTGGCGTAGTGGCAGTAGCAAGGTGATCACTTAAACCACTATCCTTCTTGTCTTGCCTTTGTAGTATAGTAATTGTCATTTTATTTTATACTAGATTTTGCCCGCGGCTTCGATCTCGCAAATGTACGGTAGGTTAGATTAGATTACATAACAGGACTTTTTTCTGGATAAAAGGTACCATGGTCTTTTCTGTTCCCCTGACAACTTGTTTGTGAAATTTCACGATTTCATGATGATCGGTCAAGTAGTTAAAGCGTGAAAGCGTAACAAAAAAAGAAACACTCATATATTTGTATTTACTTATATAATATTACTTAGGATTTCTTCATGTTTGCATGCCCAGCTCAATGTCGTTCTAACGTCGTGCGTTGCAGCCTGCCGAGTGACGGAAATAACTTACCAAATTGGATGTTTTTTTTATTACCTGTAGTGGCAGACCAGTCAGCGCTTCACCTGATGCTAAGCGGTAACTACCATCTATGGACATGCGTGTGTTTCCCTAGCATTCTAGAAACAACACTCACTTTAAGAACAAGTTTAAAGGAACTATAATTGAAAAGCTGTTAAGGTAGGTACTGAACTTGCGACCGAAAAAAAGATCGGTCCCTATATATTTCACTACTGACGTAAATTGACTTCTATAACAAACATTTAACTTAGCTGTAGGAGTCAACAGGATTACTATTATTCGAAATCTCAGATATCGAAAATCTCCCATAAAATCACATAATATTTTGTACCAATATGGAGAAAAGTGCCACTTACTGTATTACCACGTAAACTACCTACTGTGCTATTCGTGCAGAAAAGAACTAATTGACATTAAGTCAAAAAACCTTAGAGTGCCCTCCTTTGTTGTCCCCTTACACAGTTTTTAATTTCGGTTCTTAAACCAACCGGAAACTTCTATTCAATTAGGCACTACCTTATTACTAGGTATACAGAACAGCTAAGAAAGAAATATTTTTTATTTTGGCACACAAAAGGACACACCCAAAGCATGAACAAATAAAAAAAAATACAAAGTAAAAAGCAAAACAATACGTAACTAAAAAAGAAACAAATACTAATACTAACACTATAATTATTTCATTTCATTTTTGCTCACTGGCAACACCACACCCATCCCATCACGTAAAGGCTATACCTAGTATATTGTCAGTGAGGAGCATACAAACCAAAAATACAAACAATAATATTCAACTATTAAGTTTGACTTAAATTTTAAAAGTAATATGAAAGTGTGTATTCTATCATTGCCAAAATTTGGACATCGCTCAGCGTACGTTGCGATTGTTAAATCGCAACACTGATATTCTGCGAAATCCAGCTAAATCCACAATAGTTGAATTGTGGACCCACCCAGAACTTGCTGATGTCAATAATAATGTCATTTTGCGAACATGGACTACATATTCAACAACTAATTAAACTTGCTGATGTCAATAATAATGTCATTTTGCGAACATGGACTACATATTCAACAACTAATTAAACTTGCTGATGTCAATAATAATGTCATTTTGCGAACATGGACTACATATTCAACAACTAATTAAACTTGCTGATGTCAATAATAATGTCATTTTGCGAACATGGACTACATATTCAACAACTAATTAAACTTGCTGATGTCAATAATAATGTCATTTTGCGAACATGGACTACATATTCAACAACTTATTAAACTTGCTGATGTCAATAATAATGTCATTTTGCGAACATGGACTACATATTCAACAACTAATTAAATTTAAATCTTTGTTAGTAGTACTTAATTATTATTTTCTAAACCTAGCCAAGGTTAATAATGTCGACTTAGTGGTCGTTCATATTTAAACATAAATATAAAACGGCAGCCCTAATTATGTAAAGTGGTAAACGCAGCTCACGCCCGCAGCGATAAAATTTGTGAGATATTAAACAGTTGTCGCTTGCTGATTTCTCGTCTGATATCGTCATATATGATAATATATGTCATCTGTCTCTTTCTTTTATTATTACACACTCACACTCACGAGTACAAAAAATACAGTTGTTAAATAATTAAATGAAATAACTTAGAGCCGTATTTTCCCGTCAAATAGATTCTATGAGGAGCAAATTTTATTTATTTATTTATAAGGCATATTGACAGAGTAAACACATACATTTACATAATCACTAACTAAGACAAGGTCGTGTGCTTACGCCAATTACAAATATGCACAACATTTACTTATAGACAACATACTAATTAATACAAATACTTAAGTCTAATAAAGATTTTACATAATAACTAACACAAAATTATTAACAAAATATAATAAGAATTATAGAATAAAATTACAACTGAAATAATATAAACATACAAATTGAGATCATGAATTAAGGTATAAAAATAACTTGTTAAATAAAATGTATAACTGTAGAAGGAAAACACCGATATATATATGGGAGAACTATATTAATTATGTAGTACAATGTTCTATACACACTACGCGCGGAAGTTAAATGTGTGCACTAGTTCTCAGAGCTGTGTGTCTCGTAGCATAAAATCCTCGAAACTGGGAGAATAACCATCGAACAGCCGTGGTTTCTTTTTTGACGGGGGCGTACTGGCAATATTGATTGGTGCGAGTTTATATATAACGTTACTGACGGGTTGATGCTTTGGTGTTGACAGAGGTTCAGGTATTTCCATCGGTGGAGGTGTTGGTGGTGGAGTAGGTGGTATTGTCACAATACTTGCACCATCTTCGCTATCGGTCATTGTAAGCGACGTTATTGGGCTTGGCAAATCCATCATTTCACCGATGATAGTACTCTCAAAGGTGGCAAATTCTTCGGAATACAATTCATATTGTTCGCCTGGTTCGTCGATAAAATGCCACGTGTACTGCGGTAAGTTAATCACTATACCCGCGTCCTGCAAAAAGCCAACACCCAAAAGAGTGTTGTTCGCCTTTGCTCCTGGTAACACAATAAATGGTGTGTGCACCTTTCGACCTATTAACTCAACCTCGGCTCTGCACATTAGCACTCTTTGACTTTTTGTCACTCCATCAGCTAATGTTAAGTTGACTGGCTGTTTCTCGAACTTGCATCCGCATTTTACCAGCGCTAAGTATAAGGAGTACGAGGCGACACTCATTTTCGCGCAAGTGTCAATGTAGGCGGTACCTTTTACGCCCTCGATCTCCACGAACACAACAGGTCTCGAATATGCATCCGCCTGTACGTTGATGGCGCAAAACTTCAAGTCCTCCTTCTTAACAGGCGACGATTTCTTGCAGGTTGTACAATTGCTTCTAAATACCCCGGGTGCGCCGCAACCAATACATGAAAATTTGGGTTGAGTAGGAGATGGCGCTTGCGTCTGAATTTCAGCAACATCTTTCGCTGCCACCGAGACTGTGCCTTCAACACGCTTTTTCTTTCGACATACGTCCACCGTGTGTCCCGGGTTTTTACAGAACTTGCAGCGCTGTTTTCCTTTTCGCATTTGCAGTGTAGATGCTTCGGTGTGTTTAGCTCCATGCGCGTATTCTTGTAATGTTTCTTCGATACCGCGTGCTGTTTCCTGGAGTTTATCGAACGTCGGCACCGTATCTCGCGGCATGGGATTTCGTATTTCCAACCGTATGAGCGCGAACACCATATCTATTTGTTGAGCTTCAGTCAATGCGGGAGGAGGAAGCGATGCAAATAATGCCCGCTTTGTGGCAATAAATGCTTCGGTGGTGACATCAGACTCCTGGACTTCGTGTGAGATCTGGTGGTAAATCACATATGCTGGTTTCCGAGGAGCAAACGTATGGCGCAGTTTCTTACAGAACTCTTCCCATTCGTCTACACCGCTTTTCACGCCTTGCCACCATACCGCCGCTTCATCGCGTAGAAGAAGTGGAAGCCCTTGAAGCGCATCCGAGTCACTCAGCTTTTCTACATTTTTGAAGGTGGTAGCTGCTGCTAAAAAGGCCTCGACTGCGTCCGTGTCCTTTTTCCCGCTGTACGTGATGTTGCAGGATGCAAAAGTTCTCTGTTTGGAAGCCATGATGGTCTGTAGGAACTTCTGGAACTGTTCGTCTGACATCGCCATCTTCAAAGTCCGATGTGGGAGTCTTCGGAGATTTTCTATCTTGATCCCTGGATTCGGCCCCACGTTGGGCGCCAGTTTGTAGAAGGAAAACACCGGTATATATATATGAGAGAACTATATTAATTATGTAGTACAATGTTCTATACACACTACGCGCGGAAGTTAAGTGTGTGCACTAGTTCTCAGAGCTATCCGGCCAGAGAGGCTGAAGCAGTCCGAGAGCGCAGCAAACACTCTGAGCCGTAGGTTTTTTTTATTTTTTATGACATTTGTTATTGGCCTCAGATGGCCTTTACAACTTTACGCGGACTGTGGGTGAGCGCAGAAGGCTCACAACCCGTTCTGAGCCGTAGGCGCGTGCGTTGGTCTTATATAGCGGCCGGCGCTTAACCGAGGGGCCACGCTCCGCCCACTCGGTGACGTCTAACGCTGCGAAGTAGGGGCGCGGCGTGTGCGCTGCACGATGACGTTTAGTTGTTACATAACTAATTAAAATTTAAATTAATTCAGCTTCACATTATTATTTCTGACATTAATTATTTTATGCTTAAAACGCTACAGAGTTTCCATACAAAGTCTATCCTATCGCAAAATTTCTTTACCGGTTAATGTTTATTCAATCATTAAAAATGACCTTGATGCGATGAGCCTGCTATTTTGTTCGATATAAATTAATACCGTTCATTATTATTATGATTAGGCATCAACTAAATTTGTTTTTACTTCTACCGAACGCTCCTCGCTGTACGGCATAAATATAAAGAACGCCTCTGTACTTATGCTCGCCTAGTAGTTACCGTGTCCGTGGGCGAATGTAACGGGGTAAATCCGGTGTCGTCGCTACGAAAAAATCTAGCTGGCCTGGACAAAACAAGTGTGACCGACCACATTAGTTGGTTGCACACATTGATTATACATCAATGGTTGGTTGCACATCAACAATAAATAGTTTTTCAACAATTTCAACTCTTGGTATATTAGGTCTAGCAAGCGATAGGTATTAGGCC
Organism: Catocala sponsa; assembly: GCA_963564715.1. Lineage (NCBI taxonomy): Eukaryota > Metazoa > Arthropoda > Insecta > Lepidoptera > Erebidae > Catocala > Catocala sponsa. The sequence continues at coordinate 14,468,113 of OY751348.1, read as the reverse complement.
TCATAAAAGAAAAGAATAATATCTGTAGTAGATCTCATTGAAATCTATATACCTAGATAAATTATACGAGTTACAAGTGTCGCCGGTCTGCACTGACTGGCCCCCACATAAGATAAGATAACATTTCAATAGAAAAGATAATAATATTACCAAGCTGGTAATATAATGTTTCACAATTAATTATTTTGTTTTTAACATACCTATATTATTTGCAGCTCCTTGCAGCCATAATAATAGTATATATGTAAGGTAAACAGTAACTATAAAGTTGGCGATGAAAAAGAGTCGCCCTAAGTTTATTGCCAGTTCGTCTATTGAATTCTACGGTTCTAAGCCCTGGCTGGCAAACTGGCAATAGGTGGCTAATTCAAATATAATATGTTATACTTATTGGGCTAATGTTAGTTTACCTGAATATAAAATTTTGTGATTGTCAGGTTTCCTAAAAATTGCTGAAAGCTGAGTAAGTTGTCAATGAACTTGAGAGCGAATGGATCTACATTTCATAGAGGGCTATGAAATGTAGATCCATTCGCTAGTATTCAATCGGTAAATACTAAATATTTCATATGAATTTTATTTCACATTTCTAATGCAATACACAAAGTATTCCAACCAGTTTTTGCCAGTTATGGTGTTAGGTATAAATGACCTAACACAATAAGAGAAGAGCTTAAGTAAATAAATCATTAATTGACGTAAACGATACGACCTCTAGAGGCTAGTCCGTGAACAAGAGGAATACGATTTGAATATTCTGTATTAATTTTGAAGACATCAGCCATCTTTGGGTGTAGTGTCGCACCGTCTGTGAAAATACAAAGTTTACAAGAGTCGGCAGAGACGTTAGAAACGAAATAATGCAGCCTTATACCGTAAGATGTCACCACAAGTAAAATTAATTCGCTGTTAGGTTTCTCCTCCGCTGAATTTCTATGAGCATACCAGACTCAAGGGACAGTTTTAATAAATAGCTTTTATTAATAGCTACGTAGTTTAAAGAACTTAGTTGATACTACTATTGTACTTCATAAATAGCTTGCTAAAAGTATACTAAAATAAATTATTATCGAATTTTTATGCCTGTACTTAATTAAATACTGTTAGCCTGGCGGTACGAACACTGCTGGTGACACTGCGAGTGCATCGGGTAAATAAAACTTGATACGGGTCAAAGACATGAAAAAATTTGATGCAGGTGTGCGTGCTACAAGGATACAGGTCCTTACAATGTACATTTTACACTCTAACCTTTTATGAGCACCTAGTACTCACGAAGATCGCCAACGGGGTGAAAAGAAAATTTTTCCAATTAATTAATTATTTATTAGACAAGCCTAGGCAGTGCGGCGCGGGCGGCGGGCGCGCTCAACGTTTCCCTTCGTGCCATATGCGCCTAGTACTCGCAGTTCGTAAGGATAAAATGGCCAATGTGGTGGCCAATAGCGGTTTGGTCGTCGTCACTTGACACCATAGATTAATATATATCTTGACACTCAGGTACGCCATCGCCATCGTGCATTGTCATGCGTCACGAGTTCACGACCCAAAATGACAACAATGACTTTTTGTATGTTGCATTGGACAGGACTCGACTAAGCAGTATAATATAAAAGGGTATTTTTTACAATTTTAGTTGTTAGGATGTCCGTAGGGCCCCGTAACGTGTACGAAACAAGCTTTTTTATTTATTTTGACAACTTACACATTTTCATATTGTTATGTTCTCCTAGTATTTAATATTTATTTGGACAAAATATTGCCACCAAACTTTGTCACTAATATAATAAAACTAAAGTATAGTCTTGGACGACAAAATTTCAATTTCTTTTTTGGTAAATATTAGTTAATTATAGTAGGTACATACCAAAAGGACCCACGTAAGCTAATTATCCTATTAGTGTATGTTTATAGCGCAAAAAGTCCTCTTTCGCGGACTTGGACAACAAAATTGTAAAAATTGTTACCTACATACAATGTTGGTTCATATTTTAACAAAAGTAAAAAACGCCAGCCTTTCTGTAATTATTTAAAGTGGCAAACAAATACCAAGCGCCAAGCGCTTCCAGCGATAAAACGTCGACTATTGATTTCTCGTCGTTTATTCAGTACATCTATATTTAAGATTTTATTTATCCACAATAGCACACCCTTAAATATTAAAGTATAGTCATGTGACAAGTAAAAATAAGTTATGATGAGAAAATGTCCCAGGGCCTGACCTTGAGTTATATTATTATCGATAAATGAATAGGTATCGTATGCCACCCACACATTTACATCGTTTTATACGGAGCGCGCCTGCAGGACATTAAATTAAAAGCACGCTTCTTTTCTTATACTCGCCTAGTAGATTCCGAGTTTCGAGCGAATGTTGTGGTAAATCCGGACGTCGGTAGGTTTTATTTACTACACTTTCTGTAAATTATTTTGATTAGTTAGTAAACTGACTGCAGCTTAAAAGATAACTAACTTATTTTACGAATAATAATTAATTTATTATTTTTTTATTTATTAGATATAATAAAATTATTTTTTATACATCAATGGGTAATAGCGATAGGTTTTCGAATTATTTTTATCATTGGTAACATAATATTTGATAAATAATTTGTAAAATGATTATGCTTGGAAGCATAATCATTTTACAAATTATTTTCTCTAAAGAGAATAAAATATTAGATTCGGATTAACTAGTATGGGCAACTGAACAGTGCTCTCAAACTCATTTGATTTTATTATACACGTATAGGTAAAATTGAATAAGTTTTATAGCATTTTGGTATTTAACTCTATTTCATAAGTATACTTTATGTCTAGTTGGTGCATTAATAAATAATATGAATAAATTAATCTAATCGATCAAGATGTTTTTATTCTCTCTAATACTTATCAATGAAGTTGTGCTTTATATTTTACTAGCTGTGTCCGCGGTTTCACCCGCGTTTATGGTTACTGCACCGCCCCCGTGGGTCGAAGCGTGATATTATATTGCCTATAACCCTCCTCGAAAAATAGGCTATTCAACACAAAAATAATTTTTCAATTCTGGAACTGGTTCGAATTGAAAAATTCCTGAGATTAGCGCGTTTAAACAAACAAACAAACAAACAAACAAACTCTTCAGCTTTATATTATAATCTAATAATAGTTATTATTAGATAATAGCTAATCATGATTACTTCGACATATTAAAACAGAACACGATCTAGGAACCAGACCAATCGTATGATTGCCTACCTATTTATTCTATAAACTAACTGGAAAATGGCTGAATTATCGAGAAATAGGCATCTTCTTTTACAATGTTGCTACATTGGATAGAGGGACATGAGTTTGTTTTAACTACAGTATTTAAATCACTTATTTATACCATAAGCATACAATATTTTTATAAGTAAATAAATTTATAAGTTATTTAATTTGGGTAAAATAAGTTAATAACCGAGTAGAAAACTGTTTAGATAATATTTCATAGTAGGTATGTACCGATGTGACATTTTGTGTGTCTTTGAAATAGTCATAATACCTACTTCGTTTTAGCGAGAATTAAGATTTTACAGTAAAAATCGCTCAATTTTCAAACTAGCGCACGTGACTACGTTGTTTACCTACATATTACACATAATATCTATACTTCTATACTAATATTATAAAGCTGAAGAGTTTGTTTGTTTGTATGTTTGTTGAACGCGCTAATCTCAGGAACTACTGGTTCGAATTGAAAAATTATTTTATTGTTGGATAGCCCATTTATCGAAGAAGGCTATAAGCTATATAACATCACGCTACGACCAATAGGAGCGGAGCAGCAATGAAAAATGTTGCAAAAACGGGTAATATTTTCTTATATATATGAAGCAAACGAAGTAGCGCGGGGCAGCTAGTTATGTATCTATACTAATATTATAAAGCTGAAGCGTTTGTTTGTTTGTATGTTTGTTTGTTTGTTTGTTTGTTTGCTTGAACGCGCTAATCTCAGGAACTACTGGTCCGATTTGAAAAATTCTTTCAGTGTTAGATAGCCCATTTATCGAGTAAGGCTATAGGCTATATATCATCACGCTAATATCAATAGGAGCTGAGCACCAATGAAGAATGTTTCAAAATTCGGAGGGTATTTTTTCCTTTTGAGAGCTTCCGCTGCGTGCGCTGTGTAAACAGTTAAAGTTTCGCAAAAATCATGTATGACAGAATTGTTCACCTTTAAAAGTTCTAAAAAAAAGTCCGCGACAGCATACGTCTATCTTTTAAGGTTGGCTCACTATAACCATTTTTATGCTAACCAAATTTGTTCTAAAATGATGCATTATTTGTGAAGGTATTATTATAAATATGATATTAATCCTTATCCAAATAAATACGTTATTCATCACAAGTATTTAATTTAAAACAAAATTGCCCTTTACATCATTCGATTTCAATGAATATCTTAGGAGATATCGCAGTTTTAAAATAACATTGCAGCAAAATAATTACCCATTACAGACATAGTACAAACGATGTTTCTCCTGGTTTATTCTGCGTGATTACTACTGGTTCGATTTGAAAATTCTTTTAGTGTTGGGTAGCCTATTTATCGAGGAAAGCTATAGGCTATATAACATCACGCTACGACCCACGGGGGCGGCGCAGTAACGATAAACGAGGGTGAAACCGCGGGAACATCTAGTAACTGAATAAAAATTCAGCTGTGCTAAAATGACGTAGGTCTGCGGTCTGCCAGGTCTGTGACGGACTGACGGTTACGTTCCTATCTTTTATGAAAGCCTAGTATTCCCGAAGTTCATGAGCATACTGTGACGGGGTGAAAAGGAATTTCGTGACGGAGAAGAATACTCGACGCGTCGCGCGTCGTTCCTCTACATTTTATACATCTCTTTCGGTGTCATGTGCGCCTAGTACTTAGAGTTAGTAAGGATAAAATATGGCCACTGTGGTTGCCACTAGCAAACTTGAGACATCGTCGTCATTTTGGGCATCGCGTTCTCATAGTCACTTCGCGTCATGTCAACACGCAAATGGTGACATTGGTGACGATGGAAATTGTTTTAAAAAATACTTGAATATTTTAATAGAGCAGATAGCATTAATTCAGTTTTCAGTTAACTATTTTTCGTAATTAATTAATTATACATCATTATGAACTTACATACTACCACAAATTACGTAGGCACTACGAAAATAATCGTGAGTTTTAGGTACAATCGCCTGTGTAGTTCTGTTTGCCTGGTACTAGTAGTACGGATAGACACAATAATGTGTTTGGGGGTCAATAGAAACAACCGCGACGCCATGTTCCGTTCATACATACATACGTATCATCGGTAATGAAATGATTGAACAAGGCATGGGATTAATTAAAGTGCACGATATGCGTAGGTACCTATTCATTAAAAGTATTTCAATCTATTACTAAACATTTTAAAGTGGCCATGCCGAGAAATGCTATTGATAGATCTTTTAATTTAATGCACTATATGTAGCGAACCAAGGGAAGTTTGAAAAACACTTTGTTACTCAATCACGCATTAAGAACAGATTTGGATATAATATAGAATAAATACTATTGAAGCAGCAAGTAGACTAGCTATAAAATAAACTATATAAAAATATGCTGAACATAATAATTATTCAGTGCCGTGCCAAGGGTTTCAGCGATATAATATGACTAGATGTTCCCGCGGTTTCACCCGCGTTTATCGTTACTGCGCCGCCCCCGTGGGCCGTAGTGTGATGTTATATAGCCTATAGCCTTCCTCGATAAATAGGCTATTATGAGATTAGCGCGTTCAAACCAACAAACAAACAAACTCTTCAGCTTTATAATATTAGTATAGATAGCTGACCCGCGCAACTTTGTCTGCGTCACATAAGAGAGAGAGTGGGTCGTATGCACCTATAATACAATTTTAAAGGAGCTGAAACTTTCTTTGTTAAATCCACGAACCACATAAGAACCATTGAACAACATTTTATAAATATACCTACAGTGGTAATTTAAAATCACGCAGAATAAACCAGGAGAAGGATGCTGCGATGTTATTTTAAAACTGCGATATCTCCTAAGATATTCATTGAAATCGAATGATGTAAAGGGCAATTTTGTTTTAAATTAAATACTTGTGATGAATAACGTATTTATTTGGATAAGGATTAATATCATGTTTATAATAATACCTTCGCAAATAATGCATTATTTTAGAACAAATTTGGTTAGCATAAAAAGGTTATAGTGTGCCAACCTTAAAAGATAGACATATGCTGTCGGTGACTTTTTTTTAGAACTTTTAAAGAGGAATAATTCTGTCATACATTTTTTTTGCGAAACTTTAACTGTTTACGCAGCGCACGCAGCGGAAGCTCTCAAAAGGAAAAAAACCCTCCGATTTTAAAACATTCTTCATTGGTGCTCAGCTCCTATTGATCTTAGCATGATGATATATAGCCTATAGCCTTCCTCGATAAATAGGCTATCTAACACTGAAAAAAATTTTCTAATCGGACCAGTAGTTCCTGAGATTAGCGCGTTCAAGCAAACAAACAAACAAACTCTTCAGCTTTATAATATTAGTATAGATTTTAACAGTAAATTAAATGAAATTCACCTGTTCTCTTTACGTTCTAATTTGATTTATTTCTTATCACTGATTAGTTCATGCAATTCACGCATGTTAGCTTAGAGATCAATAACCAATCAAGTTTTATCATTATTTTTGATCTATTATAGCAAGGCCCAGCTTTTAATAAAGCTTTTTATATAAGATACCTTTATATAATAATAATAATAATAATTTTTATTGGCATAAAATCTTTACAGAGAAAATATTGACGTCTCGGACTTCTGAGCTAGGTATTACCTACTTGTATTACAGAAGTCAGTGCCTTCTCACAACTTTACCACAAATAAAGTTTTATGCTAGCGATAAGAAACGATATAAGATAACTATAAAATATATAAGCAAGGGTAGCGTAGTGCTATTGACATTATCGCAAAGTTTATCACACCATTTTGTACAATCAATTCTTTATTAGTAAAATCCTTTATTAATCATATTGCCGAGTATGTTACGTTTCATTATAGTCTAAACCTAGCAGCCAGTTCTTGATTTTAGTTTTTATTTCTTTGTTCTTTTTATAAGGTAAGCAGGCCGTCTTCATACTCTAGTAGATCTGATCTGATAGAAAAGGCATTATTTTAATACACAGTAACAAAACACTTCGTAGAAAAATATTTTAAATAAGTAGATGATCAGGGATGATAATTTAATACATTTTATTGGTCAGTCGAAACTCGGAAGGCCAAAGTCAAAGAAGAAAGACTAGCAGACATCAAAACAAATAACTAGGTATGTGCAAAGAATATGATTATAATAATACTAGCTGTTACCTGCGACTTCGTCCGCGTAGATTTTAACTAAAAAGTGTTTGTCACCGCGGAACCCAAGTATATTTCTCTGCTCAAGTTACTTAAATGGCGTAGTTTTTATAGTGTAAAGCTAGATAATAGCATGGCTTACTCAAAAATAACATTTAAATATGCGTCGTTAGATTACACGTTGTCACAGAATGCATAAGAAAAATAAAGATTCACAGCTCCTCCCCCGTAGGTGATAGCGTGATAATATGTAGCTTATATGTTGACCAGACCTGTTAGTAATATTCATGCAAAATTTGAAGTAAATCAGTACTTTTTGAGTTTAGCCCGGATATACATACAGACAAACAGACAAAAATTCTAAAAACTATATTTTTGGCTTTGATATCGATTGTAGATCACGCCCCAAGTATTCTTTTAAAAAAATATACAATGTACAGTTTTGACTTTCCTACGATTTTATTATATGTATAGATTATGATTTATGAACAATAAAAGTGCATGAATTAAAATTAAATAAGCTGAGGCAGGCCTGAATCTATTACCTACATATTATGTAATATGTTTGTGTGTGTGTGTGTGTTTGTGTGTGTGAGGGTGTCTGTGTGTGTGTACTCATCAGTACACAGAATACTATAATATGTTTTGATGTAACACATTCGTCAACATCATTTTTATAATAAAGATCCACTGTAAATAAACGACACTCGTTTACGAAGTACGACCTCGTGGCTCGTATACGACGGCGACATTTACTTATACGAGGACGCGGGCAATTTAAATGTACACCGCCTATACTGTTCTGTATGCCTGGTACCGGTAGTACTGACAGCCACAATGTGACGGGGTCAATAGGAACGGGGACGCACAAGTAACATTGCGATACAACATTGATGAATATTTTGTTGAATGATTGATTATTATTAATTGTTGTTGTTGTTGATTATATTTTCTCCACAATGATATATTATCATTTGAACTCATACCTTACCTTATCTTAAATAAATATTCTTTATTATCAAATTAATTCTATGACAGTCTAAATAATAATTATTAATCTTTATTAAAAGCACCTCAGACCGTCAAACTAGAGACCTCAACATCGCATCGCCTCGGCTGCTATGAGGACGGTGTGGAGGCCGCTGCTCTTAGACCACACGACTTGACACGAGTGCTTACCATCAGGCAGAGTGTGGTCATTTATAGAGCAAAATAAAAAAATCTAATGTAATGTAGTGTGTTGTCTGTCCACAGATAACAGTGATAAAATAGTAGTGATTAATTACCATCAACATAAGAGCTGTTGTAATCTATTCATCAGTTTCGTAAAACTTAAACGAAAAACCAGTAATGCATCTCCTCCGATATTCTGTTTTCCTAGTACCAAGCAACGTCTACGATCACTATGTGACGGGGTAAATAGGAACGGATGCAACGTTTGAAATTGCGTTCTTTCTTCATTCCACAAGTTTTTAATTATAGCGAGAAATATTTAACTCTTGTAATGATATGTAGTCCTAGTACCGTGCATCATTTCTGGGCGCTATGTAGCGGGGTAAAATGAAACGGACGCGAGTACGCGACCGGCGACGTGGTTTCGCGGTAGCGAATTTAACTTTAACAACAACCTACTAGGTTATGCACGCCTAGTACTGAACAACATTTAGACTCAATCTGACTTATAAAAACTTATTAAAAAAATTGGTTTATTAAAAATTATTTTAAATTTTTTACATATTAGTTATGTAGTTATTTTATTTATTACAAATTACTCTGACCTCTTTGAGATATTAATTTTACCTTAAATTGTTATGTTTTTAATCAGTTAAAATCTAAATTTCTCAATTAAAATGTAATAAGTAAATAAAATAATATCAAACCGAGTCAATTGAGGACTTAGATCTGGGTAATCTTGGACAGCCGCAGCCTCACCAGATTTCTACGTAATAATTATAATGGAGGAAATACCTCCGCAGCGTATAATAAAACGAAAATGATTTGACACTGAATATTGATAATGTTCAAAAAAATATTCCATAGCCATATTATTTTTCTTAATAAGTGACGTAAAAATGCACTGCTAATTTGTCGACCATAGACTATATAGAATAATTTTATTGGGCTCACTATTTTATACTTTAGATTACATTAAAAATGGCGCTTCTGGTTAAAAAACGTCTTCTGATTAAACCTACTTTATCACTATAACTTGGAACAGGAAGGAATGAAGGTGATAATATTTTTATAAATTCGATGTTAACGAGTTTTGTTAAATAATCTAATTTTCATTTAATCATTGCTTTTTACAAATCATAGTTACAAAAATCTATTATTTTAACTTATTTATATTAATTTTATTTCTATTTTGGTTACTCAACTAATTAAGTAATTATACTTTACGATTAATCCGTGGTGAAAATTTATATTACCAGAAAATACCTTATCAAAGAAAAAGGTATTGAAACCTAGAAAAATTTTGAAAAAAAAATTATACATATTTTAGCAATCTAATTTTTATCAATTTTAATTACTTGTAAGAAAGACAAAAACAAAGACTGTAATGTAAAAATATTATGTCCGTAGTATGTAGTGAAGGAAGTCAATAGTAACGAGACGGTATTATTTATAACGTAACAACAGTTTCTTAATCGTCGTAATTGGTTCTGATAATCTGGTACATACTAAACCTGTTGCAAGAATAGTCGTCGGGTTTTTATATTTTCTAGAGAAGTTGATACTATCTTTCTTTATATGTATGTTTGCCTAGTGTAGTTGCCATTGGAAAAAGAAAATCAATCTAGCTACTGCGGCGTATATTTTTTTACAATTTGTGCAATTTAATATTGTCTTACGTTGACGCGAATTTGTTCATTGAAATTACACTACTTTATACGGATTTTATCGGGTTTTTATTTTACTCTTTTTTACATAATTTTTTGAAACTGTTACACTACTACTATTTAACTTTAATTCTTTTTAGACTAATTTTATTATGTAAAGCCTTAGTTCCCAAAGTGGTCCAGGTGGACCCCAGGGGACCACAGGAGACTCGACGGGGTCTACGTTGGCGTGACAAAAAAAATGGGGTTCACAATTCGTAAGCGGGGGTCCACGAAAATTTATTTGCTTTTGATAGTAAAGAACTAAAGTGTTGGCTTGACTTCACCTTCACCTATCAATGTAGGCAGATAATATTTTAAGAAGCTCAGCGACTGTTACTTGTAAAAACTATTCACCAGTGGTCTCGAACCTACCGATTTTTCGGTAGAGAATTACTAAATAAAAAAAAGATCAGTCCGCCTACCGAGGTAGGCTCAGTCCCGAGAATAAAAAATAAAAAATAAGTCCGTCCTTAGAGATTTGATAAGGAATATGGTAGAAATGTAGCTGCAGGGGGTCCACCGAAACCAGCTAAATTTTTAAAGTGGTGTATTAGAAAAAAAGTCTGGCAAGTGTAAACTTAAATATAAAGTTTTAATATTATGTAATATAATTAGCTTAATTTTGTGCGATTTTTTATTAACGTCTGTCTGTTGACGCCATTGGTTATAAAATAATGTTAATTCTACTAGGTCGGGCCAGGGCACAAAATCGCTTCGCATTCCGATATCGCTCGTTCAGAACTCCACCGAGTTCAAGAGTAAATTTTAGGAGGTGAGCGCTCTATATGTTTATACAGCGTTCATTAGAAAAATGAAGAGATGTCGACAGTTTTCTGTCTGTAATGTTTTCATTATCAACTTAACAGAAAAAGAATAAATGTAGTTTGGATAAATAATATAAAAGACAAACAAGGAATCGAGAATAATTCTATTTTATTATATAAAAATGGGCAAGAATTCATAATCTAGTTATTTGTGTCAAACGTTATTTTTAACGATTCATCTTGGTGGGCAATAACCTTGATCTTTTCATTCAATATCTCTTCATAGGAACTCAACAATTTCATTACTCCCAATCGAGTTGTTCGTGCACGTTGCTCATTCGTATCAATATTTTCTAATATCTGTAGTCCCATTTTAATATGACTGATTGCTTCCATCAAGTTATCGGCAGTCATGATCCTCTCAGGCTGTAAAGGATCCTGAATATCCAGTTCTTCATTAGTACTGTATTCCTGCATTTCTAGTAACTCTTCAATAGTAGGTTCCTTGTCATGTGAACCCAATAATTCACTAACATCTTTTCTATCAACTTTCATGTCCAATTCTAAAGCAAGGTTTACGATGTCTTCAATTATTTCAGAACTTTTATTATATTCTAATACGGATTTCTCTGTATCACAGAAAAAAGGACAGAGCTTATTCCAAGATATCTTCCATTCGTTCTCTGGTATGTCAGCCCAAGAATCCACTATGATTCTAATTGCACCTAAAATGTTAAGTTCTCTCCATGCCTCTTCTACAGTCACGACGTCATTTTGTCTAGATGCTTCGATAAGATGTGCAAATAAGCGACGTGTATATGTAGCTTTGAATATGATCGAGATTTCCTGACATATCGGCTGAATTGAACACGCCTCACCTGGTGGTAAAAATACAACCCTTACGCGGTGATCAAAGTCCACCAACGTTGTAAGAGGGTGATATACAGCGCTGTCTATAACAAGTAGCACTTTACATGGTATATTGTTTGCATAGCAGTAGCGTTCCACTTCAGGAATAAAATAGTGTCCAAACCAATCCTCGAACAGTGACGCCGTCATACTGGCTTTAGAATTGGACTTCCATACAACGGGTAAACCGGCTTTTGATTTATTATGTAAGGCCTTTGGATTGTCAATCCTATATATCACGAGGGGCTTCAATTTCAAGTCACCCGCTGCATTACCACCAAGCAAAACTGTGAAGCGCTCTTTCGATTCATTAAACCCACTAGTATTTTCTCCATGACGAGCCAAATTACTTCTCTCAGGCATTTTCTTCCAATACATTCCGATTTCATCTACATTGAAGACAGTTTGTGAGGTATACCCACCGTCTACTACTATAGTTTTTAATTGATTAGAGAATGATGACTCACTAGTTACTTCCATACTGTCCAATTCCGACGGTTTATCTTTCTTCCTCTCTTTCTTTACTTGAACTTCTGGGATATCACCTTGATTTTCTTCTTCAGGCTCTGCGACACGGTTCCCTTCGCACCGATGCTTAAAGCGGAAATACCATCCCTTACTTGCTAAAAACGATTCATCTTTAGCTGCTTCGCCATAATCTCTTTTTAGTGCTTCAAAGAGGCTTTTAGCTTGAGTGCATATATCATTTCGAGTAAGACGTATATTCTGCTCGGCTTGCTGTTCACACCATGTCTTTAGGGTGCATTCCATTTGAGCTATGACCCCGTGACGTTTGCGAATAATAGTGCTCGAATTAAGCACCGATGTATTTTTAGAAGCTGCTAAAATTCGATTCTTGTCTCTTATTATGGAACTAACCGTGGAGTTAGGAAGATTCAGATTCTTCGATATCTGGCTGATCTTTTCACCACCCTCAAACTTCTTTATAATATGCACCTTCGTTTTCAAAGTTAATATTGTTCTTTTTCTAGAGGTAGATGGTTGATCTTTTGTAATACTTTGATTTGTCGACATTTTGTTAACTTATTCACTCATCTAAAGTATATTTCAAAAGCTATTACAATAATAACCTCACAGACCTTTGGAAATGACGTGACCGTGTAATAACCGTGGTAATAACAAACGCGACTGCAAATGGCGGCGAAAACAGACGCAGCACGAGAAACGGGGTCGCGGGAAGCGGGGGCCAAGTATCGACCAATGCCGTATCTCGAGGCCGCGCCACGCAAGTCGCGACAGCGATAGTGTATATTGTAATGATACTACATAATAATTACGTATAGAAGTTTTAAAAGCGTTATGCTATAAATAGCGACTAACATTACCAAATTACGTACCTACTTAATAAGTTTTATAGGGATTTTATTATTTGTAATATCTACGTAAGATATTTTGTTTTCAACTGTTCATATATTTGTAATATCAATGATTTCAAAAATAGTTCTGTAACTTTTTACGTTAGAAATCAAATTATAAATTGTAAGAAATGGGGCTTATTCAAACCACTTTTGATTGCAGTTTTTTTTAAATTTCATTTATTCGCAACATAAATAAATACAAGTACCTAACAATTAAATTTTTGTGATGCATACACAAACTCGTTTGATGCCTAAACCATCCAGTTTTAGTAATTATTTTAAAACTAATAATTATCAAATTAGTTGTACTTATCGTGTTGCTACGTTATTCTGACGTTTTAGCTATATTTCCTATGTTTCAGAGGAAAGACAAACATTCAAACAATGGACACAAAGGACACGCCGACTCGGAACAAATATTTATGGATTACTCAATTTTTTCCCGTGTGGGTATAGAACCCACAACACTAGGCGGAGTGGCAGTGCACTTGCCATGTTACTACTGAGGCATGGTCAAGAAACTGAATGATAAATATAATATTATCGACCTCTCTCTAATGAATATTGTACAATATCGTTCTTTTTCACGTAAGTGCATGAGCTTCTTTCTTCTTCTTCTTAGTGAGGACACTTTTCGTGCGACCTAGATAGGTACAGTGTGTGACATCTATAATTTAAATTAATGGTAGAGAAAAGCAGAAAACAGCACGTCATTGAATATTTGCTAACGTCAGATTTACTATTCAAAAGCAGCGTGCGATTTTATAATATCAATATTAATTTTGCACGTGAAACATTTGCTCGTTACATGTGTAAGTACTCACATATATTATGTATTGCACGCGTGCGTCTATCAATTGTGGATTTAAATTGTAACGAAGCTGACTTTGTTGCACATGGAATCGAAAATGTATATTTTAAAATATGCATACATTACAATTTTTGAGTAGCGCGTACGAAAATATAGATGGGCGGTTCCGATTGGTTATTTTGTTGGTTTATGTTATTTTTGGATTGAAATAGTATTTATAAGTAATATAATTAATAAGTGTTAATATGTAATTATCTAATTTTATTAAAAAGAAAGAAACAAGTTATCTCAACTTACCTATAATACTACGTTTTTAGATTTAAGTTTTGAGTAGTTTAGTTGTTATACTTATTTATATTCCTCTTTTCTTGAAGAAAGACAACTTTTATTTTGAAAATAATTTTCTAAATTGTCGCTGTACAAACATTGCAACAACGTACGCAATGGATAACCAGACTTGAATCGTGCAAATTGTCACATTAAGGTATCGAAACGACGTTAATAGTTAATTAGTGATGATCACGTCGCGACGTGATCATCACTAATTAACTAATGCGTGAATCGCCATTTTAAAATATTCCTGTAAAGTGCCTTGTGGGTAGCATGGTAACCCGTTTGTGTTAGCCCAATATGCAACTAACTACCACTGTAAATAATACACACATAGTACTGGATACACACACATAGATGGAATAACAAAAATTTATTCGTCCACTATTTATTTGAATTCTTATATGCTATCCTAGTATTTTGTCTTCTTACATTAGGGTACTAGAAAAGTAGGAGGAGTAGATCAACTCGAAGAATATAATATAAATGTCTCATCAATGATCAAACCTCGTGCACTATCAGTAGTGTTTTCACATTATCTGATCCGATAACGGTGTCGGACGCCGACCCGATATCGGGGTAAGTAAAATGTATGAAATATGTACCTGTCTTTCATATTGTCCGGCCCGATATTGGATATCAGAGCCGCCATCGGACGCCCGTCCGACGATAATGTTTGTATGTGTACCTACGTGTATCTAAATTGTCTCTGTGTGCGCAGAGCCCGATGCGCGGCGGCCATTTTGAGTTTGTTTACTAGTTTGGTTGTCATTATGGCGTTGTCACCATTTAAATACGATATAATTACATTAGGTAATTTAAGTGGTAGAATCTAAACCATGCTTGTGGGATAAAACTCACGAGGAATATAAAAATAAAATACTCCGAGACAATAATTGGCGAGAAGTATGTGAATACCTTGAAGATGGATATGAACTTTTAAATCAGGATTAGGAAAAAAGACTAGTATGTAATTTATACTTTTAATAAATATCACACGAAGAGTATATTATAATACCTACATGGGCTATTTTACATCTGACATGCAACCAAACATTCATAAACAAACTTCACAAAATTATAACCACAAAATAGTATCATCATAGGTAGGTAATGTGATTTGTCTATTATAATGTCTGTTGGTTTAATGTATACTTAGGTATAGTATAGCTAATAATGAATGTACAAGTTATGTAAATATTTATTTTTATGATCTAGATCTTGGACAGTTGCCATGGTAATTGGCCTACATCTGAAATGAAATAATCAGCAAAGGTTGCACGGACTCCACGTCCTGTTTTAGTCTGGGGACTGGACAAAGTTTCTAAAGATGATCATTCACTTAAAATTATATCGTCTATTCGATATCCATCACGGTTCCTGACGATGTTATGTAAAATAACACAAGCTTTCACTATGTTTTTGGCAAATTTTGGGGACACATCGATGGGTCGATGGAATATTCTCCATTTATTACTCATAATGCCAAATGCGCACTCAACATACCGACGTGCTCTGCAAAGTCTATAGTTAAATACGCGTTGTTTTTGACTTAAGTTATGTCCAGAATAGCTTCGTAACATATGTTCATTCATTGGGAATGCATCATCAGCAACAAATACGTAGGGAACTGTAAGTCCTCCTTCAGTAATGGGTTTTAGCTGTGGAATGTGTAAATTTCGATGCATCAACAATTTCCAAAAATGAGTGTTTTGTAGTATAGAGTAATCACAATCTTTGCCATATGCGCCTATATCAACAAAAATGAACGAATAATCTGAGTCTACAACTGCTAAAAGGACAATTGAAAAGAAATTCTTGGGATTGTACATTGAACCTCCATGTGGAAATGAATGCGTATGTGCTTCCCATCTATAACACCGAGGCAATTGGGCTACAGTTTTCCACTTTTGTTCAGATATTTTTTCTAAATGTTCGCTACGGAAGTTATCCCTTATTTTTTGGCAAATAAAATTTATAATTCCACTCAATGTACTGATTCCTAGCCTGTAGTTGTAGTGCAGATCGCTCAGAAAGCAACCACTGGCCAGGTACCTTAAAAGTAAAAAATAAATTGTAACCTTGTTTACTAATGCTCTTTTAAAAATTGTGGTTACATAAACTTTGCCTCAGCCTTTTTAAACTATGTATTGATACCCATATACATTTGTATTAAAGTTTATTCTTATTTCAGCACAACTCATTATAAACAATTGGAATAATATAAGAGACGCGTTTATTAGATCTCTTAATGTAAAGTCAGGGCAAGCCGCAATAAAACCGTATGTGTATCATAAAAACCTAAATTTTTTACTAAAATTTACAAAAAGCTGAAACTGATGTCAATATTGTGGAAGAAACAGAACAGAAGCATGAAGTGATCGCTGCTTATGATAACGAACATTCTGATAATGTTGCTATACATGAACCAAAGAAGGAGCCGTCAAAAAATAAAAGGAAAATAGACAACATTGAGGCCGCAATATTACAAGAAATAAAACAAAATAAAACTACCAACTCTGAAAGAGTATTAACAAACGAGTTTCTTTACGTCTTTTATACCATATTTTACAAATATGTCAGCACTAGAGAAAATACAGCTACAAATGGGCCATCTATCTAGTATACAAAAAATTAAACAAAACCGGGTCCTTCATCAACGTGTACAATCACCATATGTTTTCGTAAACTCTGCACCTGGATAAAGTAGATCATATCCCAAACATGGCCATTCGATTTACAGCAATGTAATAAATTCTCCTTCACCTATATTACTGACATCTCCTTCACCTACAAGAAACTCCTATATTGATGTACAATGATTATGAATAATATAAAATAGTAAACTTACCTAAATGTCACAGCCAGCATTTCTTTAGGCGCCACGCCCACAGCCATTCGAAAATGTGTGTGAATAGCAAATAATCAAATGTGGATTCACTCATACGAAAGTAATTAAAAACATTCTAGGTGCGTTTTGTAGCTTACTAAAAAGAGTATAAAATGCTCCCTCTGAATATCTAGCTTCCACAATGGGATGTATCCAAAACTGTCTGTGGACGGATCTTTTTTTGCGTCTCAAATATAATAGATAAGTACAGCAAATAAAGTTTTTTATTATAGTCTGCCATGATGACTTGCCCGCACTAAGCTATTGAGCATATGGCCGTATCGGAACGATTTTGTGGGAAATATGTGAAAACAGCACATGGTGTCGGCTATCGGATGTCGGCTATCGTCGCCGTCGTCCGACATCAATATCGGATCGGATAATATAAAAACGCTCTACGTCATTGCAACATCGCCGCGCCGCCCGTCGCGTCGTATTAATGACTAAGGCCAGAATTAAATAGCTCTTGCGTTATTATGTGCTCCTAGTAAGTACGCGTCAAACATGACGGGGTGAATTGGGACGAACTGTTTGAGCTTAAATAATTGCTATTGAACTGCTGTTTGAGCTTAATTGATATTAAACTCATGATCCTGTCGGATGTTTGGTATTTCGTGTTGATTAAATACTGTGTAAAATGTGTTATTCCACTTGGGAAACGATTACTTTCAATCAGTTTATATGAAAATATTAAAAATGTGACTTGTGCTGTGCACCTTATCGTTTTTAATATATGGTAAGTATATTCCTCCAATGAATACAAGTGATAAGAGCAGCACAATAACATTATGTGAGAAAAAGAAAATTTAAATGTAAGTGCATTACCAATAGGTACCTACTTAGCCAAAAGCGAAACTAGAATTACTAGAATAGGTACATACGTCATATTGTGCCTGATAAATTGACATTATACGCTTATTGCAATATGTTCGCCTGGTATCGCACTGTTCGGTGGTTACCTCTAGGAAGCCAGGTGACCATCAGAATGGCCGGTCACTCAGTACCCATATTTTGCATCGAAATAATTATAGAAAGTTGCTACCTAGTTGTTTCTAGTTGCTACTAATCGTCATATTGCTACCCCCGTTTTTTAAAAGTATACTACTTTTAAAAGTGACGGGCCATTTTCTGACATCAGGATGGCTGGTCACCTATCCAGTGAGAACCAACTGCGCAAATGAAGCGAGTTTTTTTTTAACCAATAGTACCTACTTAGATTGCTACCTTTACATACATGGTTTTGGGACTCTTAGCTTTTAACATTGATATATAAAAACAAAAGGGGTTTTTACATCAATGGCTTTTAAGGTAAAAAGTTATTATCAATTGACTATTTTAATGCCTTAAACGCCTGTAGAATTAAAAAAGGAAATTCGAAATGAAATACAAAACGGGTATTTTATGAGCAGGCGCTACCTAATAGAATTTATTTTTAAAGTTATATGTTATACATTTTGTGCATAATTTATAGATTAAATATAATATTATTATGTAACTACTCTTTATTCGTGAATTTGCCGGTGTGAGATTGGTCTTCAAACTTGAAAATAATTAAGACTGCGCCGAGCGAAATGTGCCAAAACAGGCGGTCACAGTTAAGTGAATAAAATCAACACTTTTTGTTTAATACAAATTTAAAATATACATTTACCATAACAATGAATGTGTTTACAATTACTCCGTGTAAACAACTTAAAATAATTAATATTTTCGCCTACAAAATTACGTAAATTTGCACAAAAATGCAAAAACGTAAGCCCGTGTTACGTGATTTTTAGATTTTATAACAGTAGAAATCTATCCTATTTTACAGCTTAAACGAAACATAAATAGTTATATTAAAATTTTTCCGTCCCAAATATTTAAGTCATTGGTTGACAATAAAGATACATATTTATCAAAAAAGCACTTCAAATCCTCCATACAATTTTACTATGGCGGCCGCGCGCCGGTTTGAATATGCGCCGCACAAGCTCTGTCATTATCTGTCTTACGCTCGGCGCAATCTTAAGTATTTATTCAATTGGCAATCTGTAGTTTATGCATATATCGCCGCGAATCTTCGAGAACATTATGGAGAACTCTCAGACATGCAGGTTGCCTCACGATGTTTTCCTTCACCGTTAAAGCGAGCGATAATTAACTATTTAATATGCATATAACCTCGATAAGTCAGAGATGCGCGCGCCTTGGGTTCGAACTCGAGACCTCTGCGTGGCAGTCCAACGGTATCCCACTAGGCTATCGCTGCTGATAAGATGTGCCTAAATTAAATTACACAGAGTTTAAAAAACCTTATCCTAAATTATACGCCATCTTTTGGCAAATTCATGAAGATTAATAAGACATCTACTGGATACTTTTAAAACTAGCCTAGACTAGACTTAATGTACTTTTGCAGCTGAATTAGTGAGATTTTGTATTAACGGTTAGATTAAGTTACCTTAAATTACAATGAAGTAATAATAAAGAGATATACATATATTTTTTGCTAGTATATTACTGGAAACCTAGAAACGATAAGAAAACATGGGCTGAACCTTCTTGGATACCTTCACTAAATACATTGACACTTTTAGTTTGACAATAATAATAATGTGACATCTGAAACACAAATAAATCAAAGAGTTAAATATATAATAGTGATTTTCTTATCTCCGCTGGCATCCATAATTAAACCAAGTTCAAACTTCAAAGTTTACAAGAAAGCAAAATGGAAACAAGATTCAAATAAAATATATCAAGAGCTTGCATCTAATGGCCATAATTGCATCAACATATGCATCCTTCATTCGTCATGTCTAGTATAATAATAGATGTATGCATCTAGAGTGTCCTTAGCTTAAAGAAAATATATATCTAATTATTAAAATATAAGTATCTGTTTCATTCGCAGAAACTGGAGCAGATTGTCAAAGCAGGCAGAGATGACAAACAAAACTATTTCGTAATAGGGTCATCGTCAAATGAGTCAACATCTTCAGAAAAAAACAGATCAAGTAACCGCCGCCAGTCGAGTGACCAAAACTCTTCTGCTATGAGAACTGACGAAAGTGAATACTACGAAGCGTTTCATATCGCTAAAGTTTGGGCTGGAAAGCTGAGGAAGCTTACTCGTTGTCAGAAATTGTACGCAGAGAAAGCGATACAAGACATATTGTTTGAAGCCCAGTTAGGAAACCTGCACAAGTCGTCTGTGAAAATAAACGGTAAAATTTGCTGCACTAAACAAACACCAAGTGCGACGTCCAATACACACACCAGTTATACTTCGATATCCACCAATAACGGTGAACCTTTGTATGGTTCGTTGTTGGAACCCGATTACAATGACCAAGTAGATATAGCGTCGTCGGAAGTACTGCTAATATCTGAATCATACCCCAACGACAACGCCATCCCATCATCAGAATCTCACGCAGACGACTTAACGTCGACACAAAAGTTATCGAAAGTTCTGGAACACACTCGCAACCAAACATTCATCATTGCTGCTTCACGGAACGCGCTGAATCAAGTTCCTCCTAACAGCCAGTCGAGCGAATGTATTCCCCTTGACATCAAAAATCAAGATGCATTTGATGAAAACAGTTTTGTGAACGCGGCTACCAACACACCAGACTGTATATTTAAACAATTGAGTAGGTATATAAGAGACTGTTATGATAATTGTAAACATTATTTACCACCTACTCAACTGTAATTCAAACTTATTTACCTACCTACTAGTAAGTAACTGTTGAAAATATACCTACTACTCTCCTGTTTTCCGTAAACGAGAGAATGGCCCTGCGAAATAAGTTTATTTGAAATGTACATAATATTGTTTTTATTTTAGGTATTACCAAGGACTGCTTTGAATAAACGATTGGCGTTTGAAACTTGGTGTCTTCAGCCGAATAACGATTACCTATTTTCACAAAACCTACGCTGTCATACTATAATAGTGCCGGTATTTACACAATAAACTATTTTGTATCCTTAAACTTTCGTTTATCCTGCGCTGTCCTTACATTAACCCTTTGGCAGCGCGTGGCCAAACAAATTTAGGTAGGTAAGTGTTGTTCCTGTAAGTAAAGATCTTGCCGCGTAGAGAGCTCCTTATAGATATGTTGTGTAGACCACTGAGGATCGATCGAATAATGCTGCGAAATACCTCTGGCATAGTAAGCCGTCAAACGAGCTGTAAACTTGCTTTCTACATTAGTAACACAAAAAGAAAATGCTTGTAATCATAGCCAAAGTTTTTTTTATCAATGCTATATTGTCGAAAGTATATCATAGATGGCGTTGCTAAAGCATAGCATAGGAACCATCGTGTGCATCCATTGACATATTATATTACTGCGTATGTGCATCAGAATCGCGGGCCCATTTTTTAAATCCTTGCGAAACGCAATAAGGCTTATAAGTAAATTAGTAAAAGGCAGTAAAAACTGAACGCAATGCGCCATCAATTTCTAAAACGTGAATGTAACTGTTATGATTAAATAACTTGGGCCCTCAATGCAGACGCGTGCATAAAATGGCATAGCCTTAATCTCAGAAAGTAGGTACTATTTCTAGGTTAATAACTTTTATTTAATTATTTCCTTAAATATATTAAGATATTCCCAAATCTGTAGAATATGACATTACAGATTCATGGCGGTATGTTTAGATTCCTTCAATTCATTAATGTCTTTACTGAGGAATCTGCGGAACATGAATTTATCTGAAGAAATACATAAATACACCTGTAATATATTTTACTTACATGCCTCTGTAAATTAGTCAAAAGAAATAATGACACAAAAGGTAATTGTTAAAAAGTAAATGAAAGTCGAATTTTACTAAAACCTGAACTGATAGCCTAATTTTTTTGACTTTATTGACTAAGCTCAACCTCATACATTAACTCAAAAAAGAATAACATTCTATACTATTCTTTACACCGGCCGTGGTCACGTCACGTTTCGACCACGGCCGGTGTAACCTGGTCGAAACGTCAAGCCTAAAAAAGGTAAACATGCATACCAGTTACATAGTATATATATATATATATATATCTATATATATATATCATGCAACGCGAAAGTTTAAAAGTTATTAAAAATAACTTCTCTCACTCGCTTCTCTAAATAAATTATTTCAAATAGCTGCAAACTTTCCGCCTGCGCTTTACAAAATGTAATATGAGGGTATGTAATACTTAGGTAAAGGTACGATGTATTATGGCCACTCTACAAAATTTTCTCCTATAAAAAAATAATGGTATTTAGAAGAACGGACTATGTTTTTAAATTAAAAAGTAGTATAGAATCGTATTGTTTTTTGAGTTGGCAGTTTTAGTTGCGAATTCTGGTAAATATTTACGAAAATAACCTGCTAGTTCCATCAACTGTCTTGTTTTAGGTTTTGGGGTATTGGAGCGTTTTTCAATGCTTCTATTTTATTTTCGCTACGTCCGATTCCATCTTCAGAAATTATTCTTCGTAAGTATTAAATTTCCGTGTGGAGAAATTTACATTCCTTTAAGTTTAGCGTAAATCCCGCATCATCTAATGCTTTTAGCACTAATCTAAGCCTCTCTAATCCTTCTTCTATGGTCAATGACGGAACGATGATGTCATTAATGTAAACAAGGGCTATAGTATTTTTCTACGCTCCCAGAGCGGTGTTTTCCACAGATGTTTCTCGCTCTATTGGTATTCTATGAAAGCCTGATGCCATATCAAGAGTGCTGAAGAAACGAGCTTTTCCTTGTCTATCTCAGTGGTCTTCAATCAATGGTAATGGGTAGGTATCTATTTTTGATAGTTATTAAGAGCTCGGTAATCCACACACAATCTATCACTTGCGTCTTGTTTTCTAACAAATATAAAGAGTGACGCATAGGGAGAATTTGATTCTCGAACAATGTTAAACGATAAGGGTGATAAACAACGGGCTCATTTGTTGTAGTTCTAATAGTCATGATGTCGGTCTTGATTTCACAGATGTTATTGTTTAAGCGATAAGGTTCGATTATTTATATATGAGCTCTTCTTTCTATCTTTACACTATACTATACTATCTTTACACTATTATATACCTACTCCCATCGTCTGTCATTTTATAGACACAATAGAAAATCAATTGATAAGTATCTCCTGGAGATTGTTAAGATAATATTTAATCTATTAAAATATCAAGCCAAATAGCCAAGTCAAATCTAACTTATTTTAAGATCTCACATTTTTAAATAACAGCAATTGTTATAGGTATCCAATAAAGTAAAGAAATAGAGTTTAATACTTGTTCATAATGTTATTTTGTTCCTATAAATACATATTTGGATTTTGCATAGAACTTGGCACTCATTTAGATCTCCATTCTTTTTGCGGCGAAGCCCACAGCCAAGCATAATTTTTGTATTGAACTTGGCTCTCCTTTTTTACATTTATGTTTTTGGTGGGATATCATTACTTTTTGTAAAGAAAACTAGGCAATTATTGAGATTTAATGTTTTTTCTTGCGTTTCCGCTGCATGGTTTTCTTTTTTATGCTATTGTCTACATGGGGACACCTCTTATTTTTTGACTTAACTTTATTTTTATATTTCTGTTATATAGCAAATGCAATAATACATATATTGGGATAGTTTCAAATATCTGATTGTAACGGTTCCAACGCTACAATTAATTAATTTTTTGTATGGGGAACCCCCGTTTTTTAACTTTTTTTTATTTTTAGATTTTTCCTATGCTTACACACAATTACCGAGCTGGATTCCAAATTTCATCCTTCTTGGTCATCTGGAAGTAGGTTAGATTTAGGTACTATGTCAGTCAGTCAGTCAGTGCTAAAAGTTACGACATTTTGACCTTCATATCTTTATAACCGTTTGAGCTAGCTTCATGAAATTTGGGCTTCTAGATGTCCTTATGGATATAATTAAACACACGTAGTTTTATGTGTTTACGTTAAAGAGGTTTTGAGATAAAGAAGGGTCAAAAGTGGCACCAAGTGGTTCGTGTAATATTACACTCGGCGCTGGCTAGCCAGTTCCTTTGCTTGAACTTGGCTTGATACGCTGCCGCGTGTCTAGATTATTTGACATAAATATAGTTATCTTATGATAATATGTATAAGTACCTACTAGTTGTGAGGACCACCGCGGCCTAATCGTAATACGAGGTTTTGATAAGATTGAATGTCGTTGTTGGAAACTAAGTTTTATCTGGTGAAACCACAAACTCTTTCTGTCATTTCTAATAAATTATCACTATCGTTAGATATTATAAAATAGGGTCTCCGCCGCGTCTGTCTGTCTGTCCGCGATAAAGTCAAACACTAGGTACCGAACGGATTTTTATACCGTTTTCACCAATAGATTAAGTGATTCATCTAGGTGTATAATTTGTTAAGGCTTTATCCGTGCGAAGCCAGGGCGGGTCGCTGGTTTAAAATAAAAACATTACCTCTTATGTAAATTTATTTTTACAAATTTTTGACAATGTATGTTTTCCAATTTATTATACCTTTTCTAAAAAATGGCTACTCTTTTATTATACAAAATAATGTAATTTATTTATGCTTAATTAAGTAACTATGAAATTGTATTTCTAACAATTTCACAAGAATATTATAGTTTCAATATTAAAATAACTGTCAGTTGATAAGTGCCAAACAATGAAGGTAACAAATATTTTGCATAATTATGTGATATGCAGCAATAATTTGGTTTTATGGAACATAAGTATTCAAGTAGTATATACTATACATCTCTCTATGTTTTATCACACATTTGTCACAAAAAACCATATATACAAAGATTATCTATGTTTTTTCATGTGAACGCATATGAGAGACTAAGTTCCCCTTCAAACTGAAGAATTTCTTACAAATTGAACAACCATATTTCTTTTCTCTTGTATGAATTAATTGATGAGTCCTGAGATGAGTTTTAGTCTTAAAACTAAGAGAACACAGCTGGCACGAGAACGGCCTTTCATTTGTGTGAACACGTTCATGCATTGCCAACTTTGCATGACTTGTGAATCTTTTATCACAAAGGCTACACTTAAAATTTTTTACCTTATTGTTTTTATGAGTCTCAGCTAGCATGTTTTGTGTTTGTGAAATCTCACCACATTTGGTGCTTTTAAAATGTTTTTCTAAAGCTGATTGTACTGAAAATGATTTCTCACATATCAAACAGGAATAGGCTAAACATTTGTTCGTAAGAGAACTCACATCACGCCTTTTAAGGCTCTCCTTTACTTTAAATTTACTGCATTTCTTGAATTTATTGTGTGCAATTAAAGTAGATTTATTCTTGAATATTTTATCACATTGATTGCACGCATAAGGATGTGTATGACTCAATTTGTGTGTCTGCAAAGTATTTTCTTGGTAGAAACATTTAAAGCAGATATCACATGTAAATTTTCTTTTTTGATGTGTCTTCATATGTCGTATTAAGTCTTCTTGATTGACAAATAGTTTTAAGCAAATGTTACACCTTGTACTTGAATTATCATGACTGTATTTGATATGCTGTGTTAAAGCATTGCGTCTTACATGCCTATTGCAAAATGGACATGCAATTAGCATTTTAGTACTAATGTGTAACAACATATGTCCAATGAGAGTCTCCATGGACTCATAGGACTTCCTGCAAAGGACACATGAAAGTTCCTCAGAAGAATTATTTTTGTTCTTGTCAGTCAAATCTACTGATTGTTTAACTTTCTGAACACTGACACTTGCTAGCTGATTATTTTCTAGGTATTTTACTTCATTGCTTAAAGTAGTACCTAGCACATTAGCTGGTACTTTATCTTTAGTCTTGGCAATTTTATCTTTATTTTCTATTTGCTCAGGTTTATATTGAGAGTCATCTATTACCAAAACATAATAATCATCATCATTTTCCATGGGTTTCTTTACTACAATAGCTTCTAACAGCTTTACAGGGTCATTTGCAATATTTTCATCATTAGAATTTCCATCAGAATTAGGTAATATATGTTCAATTATCTTATAATATGTTTGCTTTTGTTCTAAAAGTCTTTCACTTAACTGTAATTTCAATTCACAGTCAATTGCAAGGCACTTTTTACGAAACTGGTGTGCAGAAATCATGATATCATAACATTCATTGCACAGTTTCTGAGGTAGACCATCATCTTCTCTCACCTGTAAAACATAATTTAATATGTTTAGATTTGAAGGCAATCATGTGCTTCAAGGTTTAAGTCCTGTATATCATGTTTGAAGTAGCTACACTCAAAACAGGCCTAAAACCATTTATTTATTTTTTGTGTTGTGGTAAGCTATTGGAATTTATAAACAAAAATATAATTTTTAATAAAATACAATATAGCTGTTTACAATTAGTATTAACAAGGGAGATATTATTCTCATTAATTATTACAATTTTATGTAACAATAACACCTATTAATTTGAAGAACTAGGATATTATAAAAATCCTTTAATATCTATGAAAATGTAATTTCTTTAGTTTCTATGTATTAAATATACTAGGTACTTACTTTTATAGTAGTAGTTTCATGAAATTTTTGAAAAGCATTTTGTGGTTCAGTGTCTAATAAAGACACTTCGCAATTAGCTGACAAACAGCATCGACAAAGATCAGTCCAAGAATCCATTTATATATAAATTATAATAAAATGTATTTAAACGATGAGTAAAAGGTAGAGAAATATTTATTAAAGTTATGTAGGTACATATAATAAAATGAAAACTGTGTTTCTTTGTTTTGACACTTGTACTTGACAGTTCTCAATGTTTAGTATTCGTAGAGGTGCACCAAAACTATCGAAACTTATATAGGTACTAATGTCGCTTGATCGCATGCAATACCAAGGGTATTATAACTCGCGCGTTGCTAGTTCTAAGAAAAAGGAATTGAATAAAATAGGTATGTCAGCTTCTGGAACTAACATGGTAAAATGCAATAACAGTGATACTTTTTTTATTTTTTATTTTACTTGGTTGTGTGCTTTGACGCAGACCCTCCGCGGGGACGGGCGGAGGGGTTATGTCGGACTCGCCGGGGTAAAAGAGAAAGATGAAATAAGAATAAAACCTACCACGGTGTTCCTCGACAAAACCACTATGGGCGGGGCTGCACGAATCACTTGCACATGCGGTCGCGACCCCGCCGAGGTTTCGGCCCGCCGCATGAAACGGCAGGCCACTACACTACAAGACCTACCCTAAGGTCACCACTAAAAGAAATCCCTACTGTCCCCCCCCTAGAGGGGAGACGGACATAACACAGAGGCGCGCGTGGTAACACGCACGCCGCCTTTCGGACCTGGTGCTGAACGGATGGCGGGCAGGCCCACAAAGCCCGTCAACCCCAGGTCAAACCTCAGGGTGGCTGGAGGTCGTCTTGTGTCCTCCGGTGTCCGGCTCTGCAGTTGGGGAAAGGGTTTAAGCGCTCCCTCTCCCGCTCCGCCGCTGCCACTTTGATGGAAATCACTTCCTTACAGAAGGAGGCGACGGCGTTCCACGACCTCGCACTCCGGATCATAGACTGAACTACGGCCGGGAGCGAGAGGGCAACCAATCCGACTGCCGCGATCAACTCACGGCGCTGCGATGCCCAGGTGGGGCATACCGCCAAAGTGTGCAGCGCCGTGTCCTCAACAACGTCGCGGCAGTCGCTGCAGTGGTGACAACCGGGCGTCTCTTGCCGGCGTATACGACATAAGAACTGGCCAAAACAACCGTGGCCATTCATTACCTGTGTCAGCCGGAAGGTGAGGGCACCATGCCGCCTCTCCAGCCACTCCTCAAACACGAGACTTACCGCCACGATCGTGGCGTGCCCAATAACAGTGATAAAATACTCTTACCTTCTTTAGTAAGATATAACGATCTACGTTATTGGCTCGTACAACGTTCGTATCCAAAAAAGTTTTTCGCCATCATAGGAGAAACGCTAGGTAACGATCTGTGTCGCGTCTTAACAGTAACTGAATGAGTGTCTCAGTGCGTTTTTTTCACTGCAGTGCGCGGCACTTCTTGAGATCTCTATGCGATACAAAAATATGTGCGGTAGATTCACCGCAAATTTGCAGCGGAAGGCCAACGACGACTTTACCCATTGTGTTTATTTCACCACAATGCCCGCACTTCTATGAAACTATATACTTCACAGATTATGCGTTAAAAATCGCAAGGCAGTGCGCGCTAGGTCTAAGTGTCTTACCGAGAGGATGAGGCACTCCAGACGTGGAGAGAACTTTGATGACAAAGCATCAAATAAATGGTTCGCGGAGACGATCGCTAGTGTTCTCGATGGCGTAGTGGTTAGTGTAACCGACTGCCATGCCTGAGGTCGCGGGTTCGATTCCCGCACAAGTTATACATTTGTGTGTATGAACATGCATGTTTGTCTTGGTGTGGGTGTTTCTATATATAACATGTAAGTCAACTAAAAAAAAAAAGTATATATGTATGTTTATTATTGTCTAGTACCCATAGTACCTACAAGCTCTGCTTAGTTTAGGCTAGATAGTGTTGTGTGTATGTGGTAGAATATTATATTATTTGTATTATAACTTTTTATCCAGAATGTACCCAAATATACCCGACTGCCGCCAATTTACCTACAAAAATACTGATATTCGGAAAAGTCAACAAAATATACCGAAAAAGTATTAAAATACTGAATCTGATCACACTGATTAGGTGCCACCCGGCACATTTTTTCACCGACCGAGAGACGTTTTTTAATACAGAACCATCTAGCGAGACGTTCATGAAGCTCTTTAACGCCAGAAAATGTTAGCCAATTGGTTCGGACGATGTTTTCATTGACCGTTAAAGCAAGCGATAACTATTTAATACGCACAAAACTTCTAAAAAGTTTTTATAAAAGTCAGAGGTGCGCGCCTTGGGATCGAACTCGAGGTCTCTGCGTGGCAGTCCAACGGTTTCCCACTAGGCTATAACTGCTTGACATTTCACCTGGTACGATTATATAATTATAGACCCTACATAATATAAGAGCGAGCCTATTACCGTTTACTGAGCACATTGTTTCCGAGGTCTGACACCTCATGATAGTACTGAGAATTCCAATCAATGTCTTTTTTCCGGCTTATCTTAATTATCTTGGTGATGTGCCAAGAGCTGCGGGATTTCAGCTCTGCAGCGGTCGCCATGGCTATGGCGTATAAATGCTTGGGGCGGACATATCATTTTCAAGAGCTTAACCGACAGGGGCTACAGGGAAATCCGCTCCGGGTGTTTCCGCGAGGCTCGTTTAGCGAAAACGCCGTATCCTTTGTCATTACCATAATTTTATTCAAATTAAAGTCAATAGCATTAGCAGTTGTGACAGGCAGACGGACGGACTGACAAAGTCACGCAGGGTTCTGCTTTTACCATTTTCGTATGGCACCCTGAAAACGACCAGAAAGAAAGAAATAAATAAAAAAGCCAAATAAAAATTTATGGTACTTTATTTCATGGCTTCTCAGCAGATTGAAAATAAAACTTGTGTCAAATATTTCACTATAATTACTACGATCACAACTTTCATGTTGTTATAAAATAAATATTTGGAGGCGTTTTACATTTGACGTTTAAATTTTGTATAATTTGATTCAAATAACTATTATTATTGATGCGCGTCACAGCATTCGAATATCCGCACGACTTTTCAAACATTTACTTTGCATGGTAAGACGCAGCACATGCGGTAAGGTGCATGCAATCGTGCACATCGCTAACTATTATTATGTTTTAGAGTATTCAATTTGTTTAAAGTATATGTACGCAATATGTTTGTAATAATTATAATTATAGTATAGAAAACAAGCCATGTCTTGATCCAGTAGGCGGTCATGCAAGGTTGAAATGTTACTAACCAAAATAACAATAGGTATTTTACTATTCAGTCCATGAAATGTATGTAATGTAAATTAATAAAGTATCTACGGCTAAGAAAACAGGACTACATAAGATATAAAGTTGATGTTATCAGACTATCAGTAATCGAACAAATATAAGTTAGATTCTGAGTACGGGGTACGAACATAAGCGCACTTTTCGTGCATGTAAAGATTTCGGATCAAGTCGGTCAGTTGTCCAAATATTCAACATTTCAATCAATCTGATTAGAAATCGCTGTATACACGTATCTGTGTGCGAGTGAGTTTGTTTTCTCGTGTCGCATTGAACTTGTTTGTACGATCCGTGAAATAAATAGCTGATCATTCCGTCAAATATTAAAAGATATTAGAACTATTTTAGTTCTGTAGCTATAACTCGTGAGAAAGTAACATAATATTTTATAGCTACTGATGTAGAATAAAATAAAAAAGGTCACTATTTTGATAACAAAAAAAACAATTTAAATCTAGCAAATGTTTCTCAACTTATTTTGCTAACTATGAGGGTAGTGGCGTTTCATGTTGGTAAAAAGATTGGGAGACATAACTTCTTGAGGGTGTCTTTTAAGAGTTAATATTCAAATTATAAGTTATTATAAAACATACAAGAAACTGTTACTTTAAAAGTACCTACGTGAAATATTTGTATTTCAATAAACAAGTTTACATTTATGTAAGACTTGCATTGCATTGGCAATATTATAAATGTTAAACACCTTTTTATAAATTCTAGATTAATAGCAATTTGTCTATGACCGCCTGTTGTTCGCAAAGTGTGATGAATGACACATTAACTATTATAATTAAAAACTATATTTACACATTAATTAAATAATTACACTTAATATTCATGCGATAAATTAACGTAACTTATTTCAAAGTCGTGTGGGAACACACATCACATTTCCACCAACATTCAACACGCCGGCGCCGCTCGTCGACTGTAAAATAAAATTAACATAACACATTGTCCTTTTAACTAAATTAAAAAAAAGGTAATAATGCATCTGGTCTTTGCTTTGCCCAGCAGTGGGATAACACGGATGACAGAAAAATAAGTAAAAATAAATTTGGCGTGCTGAATTATTCGGTGTTAAAATACCGGTGGGCGTACGGCCACATCATAAAGAAGTCTTAAAACAAAATTACAAAAGTAAGAGAGGGAGCTATATTGTGCGAGAAAGAGTAAGTCTCTTTTTCTCATAAAGTAAGATAAAAGATGAAGGTACGCCCACTGAACCGTTTAAATATAAGCTATACACAAGATGGCTCTCTGCACTGTTTAACAGGAATAACTGAGCCTTACAGACTAACAATAACAATATTCATTTAACAATATTCGATGTATATTTTGTTTGTATGAGACCATATTGAGTTAATAAATAACGCAAGTTGCTTATGATTGTCGAAAACGGACGAGAGCTCTTAGTTCAAGTTATAATAAACGTTGAAATTAAAGTACTTTATATGGATTTTGTCGCGTTGTTTCTTCTAAAACACTTTTTTTACATAATTTTGAACTATTTATATTTAAGTCTCCCTGTGACCATGGCTGCTGTAAAGCAACCAACCAATGCCGGGAAAAGTGTAAACTTAAATATAAATAGTTTTAATTAATTTAAATAGCTTAAATTGTAGTAAAGTTCAAAAATAGTAGTGTTATCGTTCAAAATTATGTAAGTGTTTTAAAATAAACAACGCGACAAAATCCCTATAAAATAGTTTAATTTCAATGTAAAACATTCGCGTAAACGAAGACATATTATAATAAACATCCGAACGGCATCTCACAGAACAGTGCCACTATTATCATGATTATGTCTTCTCCCTTTATTATTCCTAAGTCACTTGGGGTCGGCTTTCTAGTCTAACCGGATTTGACTGGATATCAGTTTTTACACGGAGCGACAGCCATCTGCAACCCGAAGGCTAATGATACCCTAAGGCTAGACTAGTGTCAGGATATTAGAGGGCACTGACTTCCCAATAACGACTGCCATGGATGTTCATGGCAGCCAGGACCGACGGCTTAACGTGCTCTCTGAGGCATATCATGATTATGTATTTATCAAAATGTACTGCAAGATGACTAGACTTTTTTAAATAAGTCAAAAGCTATGAACATAGTTCTAAAAGCAAGTAAGTACCTGATGTTTCTGTTTTATTCAGTCTAGCTTCAGCCATAAAGCAAATTCAGTCATTGAGCTATATTGTTGTAAACTTAGAACATAATACATTCAATATAAACGACATGATAATGTCTTCATACAATTTAACCAACTTGCGATAACCAAGAGATGCATTATCAAATACAGAAACATGGTTCACACACAAAATATTATTATGTTTATCGAGTATCAGTATCAGAAGTATCGAGTATCAGAAGGGTGGCTAATGTATTGTGGGATGCGTTTTAATAGTAAAATTACATGAAATTTATAATGCCCAGCTGAACATTTCAAAAGAAAATATTTCTTAAAAAAATTATAAGATAGTTTTGTCAATTTGGCATAATTACTCTAACTCCATAGAATATACAGTCATTTTAATTTGTTATAATCGTATAAAGATAATATTTACTTTATTAAGATGTTATCTTATAAATGCAATATTATATTCTTTTATAACATTTTAAATTAAATGTGCAATTCGAAAAACACACAAATTGGTTTGTCACTATATCGTGAGGTAGATAGGTATATACCTATTCTGAAGTATTGCCCTATACATTTGATATAGAGAATATGTTTTTTCACAAATTGCACTTTCAAATATGATCAAACATAGATTCACTATATAATACTATGCATATATCTTTTCGTGGGGCTACACAGTATCACACAAATTGTTCCATATTTTCCTTTATAAGTATATGGACAGTATTCCAATAAGCAACATTGAAAACCATTATTTTGATTATGCGTATATTGTTAATTTTAAAGAGGTAAAGTAAAACCTATTCATACTGCATTACCATATATAATAATACATTTAATCTGACATCAGCGTTATAATTATAATATTTAAGTTTCGAAATTATGTAATAATAGTGATTTTAAAATAAACAACGCGATAAAATCCGTATAATAGTTTAATTTCAATGTACAACATTCGCGTGAACATGACAATATTATTTAAATGGGTAACCAATTAACATTTTTGTGGAACAATTATCACTTAGTTTATTATTATGTTCATTTCGAGCTTTACAATTAAAGTCTTGAGCTGCAGTGGCCCACCGGGGACCAGACACAATTGCTTTCCAGTTATGTTTGTCATGCCAGCAATTTACAGATTTTAGCAATTATTTCATCAACTATTTACATTAGTCTCACAGCTCTTTTTTGCTGTGTGACTATGTTTATCGGTTGAATATTAATAGTTTCATTTCATAATCAAAGTGTTAAACAAATATTGTTAAACCTTTTGCAAATAAACTTTATTATTACAAACACTTAAGTATAGCAAGGCTGTTCCGCTTTGAGTATCTTTAATTTAGCCAATATATGTTTAGTTTACTCAGTAGAGGTCAGATTAAATGTAATTATGCAAAGTATGAAATTGATTTTCACTTTAGTAATCAATATTATTATAAAACTAAAACATATTATTCTGTTATGCAAAAAACAACAGCATACATATTTGATATGGAACATAAATTAATATTGGTTCCAAGGAACATTGTCTATAGCATGCTTCTTTAGTTTATGCTTCTTAAGATACTTAGAGTCTATGAATGCCTCACCACATATTGAGCATACATATGGTCTTTCACCTGTATGTGTACGCAAATGAACAACTAAATTGCCTTTAAGTGCAAAGAATTTCATACAAACTGAACAACCAAATTTCTTTTCCCTAGTATGAGTCAATTGATGAGTCCTGAGATGCGTTTTAGTTTTAAATCTAAGGGAACATAGTTGGCAAGGGAATGGCCTTTCATTTGTGTGAACCCGCTCATGCATTAACAACATAGCTTGACTCGAGCAGCCTTTACTGCAAATGCTGCATTCAAACCGTTTTGCATTTTTCGCTTTTATATTTTTGTGTGTTAGAATGTGAGACTGCATATCTCGCTTATTCTGCAATACTTCACCACATTCGGAGCAAAGTAAATCTGTTGGATCTACAATATGAGTGCTTTCAACATGTTGTTCCAAAGCAGATTCTACTGAAAACATTTTCTTGCATAATGAACATGCATAGCCCAAAAGTTTGCCAAGATTAGTTGTAATTTCTTGCTTAACTGTCTTCATTAATTCTTCCTTTACTTTAATCACTTTTGACTTTGTACATTCATCACAATCCTTGTGAGCGGCTAGGTCACTCTTACTCTGGAATGTTTGGTCACACTGATTGCAAGAATATGGATGCATATGAGTTAGCCTATGCGTCTGCATAGTTATTTTCTGGTGGAAACGTTTGAAGCAAATGTCACATTCAAATTCTCTAATACCACTGTGTATCATCATGTGACGTTTTAAGTTGTTGGGATTGGCAAATGTCTTGAAACATATGTTACATCTTGGTTTTATATTATTGTGACCATATTTGATATGTTGTGTCAAAGCGTTACGCCTTATAAGTTGGTTGCAGAATGGACAATTGATCAATAGCCCAGAGCTGCTATGTAGCAACATGTGTCCAGTCAGAATCTCAGAAGACTCAAACCCTTTGCCACATAGGTTACACAAATGCTCACCGGCAGGATTATGCTTGTATTGATGCTTCTCATAGTCAGCCAAGTCTTCAAACTTTTCGCCACACTCACACAAAAATGTACCATCTTCTTGCTGGAGAACTGTGGCAATATGGCCTTCCTCTGGATATTCAATCACAAGTTCGGATCCATCGTATTTCAGAATTTGGAACTCATCTCCTTCACAGAATATTACTTCTTGAGACATTCCATCTCCATCTTCGTCATCATTAGCAACTAATTGTGAATCAGTTAGGTACTGGATTCTATCATTACCCTTAAGAAGAATAGTACCGTTAGAATCTGTTGCAGTTAGAATCTTGATAAAATTCTTATTGGGCAGATCTTTAATAGCATCTGCTGTGATGGTTTCAATGATCTGGCTGTCTTGTGAGTCTACAATTTCTGCTAATGTTTGGTCCTGGGATGTACTGTCTTGTGATTCATCTATGTTCATAGCGTTTTCCAAATCATCAGTCTCTTGGCTTTCTTCCTCATTTTCCAGAATAGTAGCTGGCACATTAGCTGGCACTTTTGTATTTGACATTAAGAAAGCATCAATTGAGTCTTCAAACTGACTCTGTGTGGTACTTTGAGTCTCCATTGGTTCATACACGGTCTCTTTGTGATCAGTTTCTTGTTTTACTTTAGTGTTAGCTATTGTATCATCATTTTTAGTTTCATCACTTTTATCTTTGGGGTCATCTATCACCAAAACGTAATAGTAATCATCATCACTATCTGTTGGCTCCCTTTTTATTATAGCTTCTAATTGCTTCACAGGATCATTTGCAATATCATCATCATCATCTTGTGATGCATCGTCATTTAAGTTTTGAAGTGCCTCCTCCATTTTAATATTATCGGATTCATCATCCTCCAATAGAGCACCAAGCTGAAGTTTCAGTTCACTGTCCATTTTGATGCACTGTTTACGGAACTGATGTGCAGAAATCATGATACCGTAACATTCATTGCACAGTTTCTGTGGTAGACCATCATCTTCCCTTACCTGAAAATTACATGTTTTTAGATATGGAAGTGATGAAAGGTAAATTATATTTAAAGATAATTCATTTAAATAATAACTTATAATAGCTTTAATTTAAACTTTTGCCATGGCCATAACATTATAATCTGTAAGTTTCCATGGCAAAATAATTTTAAAGCTTTCTTGAGTTACTAATTAAATAATTGGCTTATAATGATACTTCACTACCAGCCACACACCAGTACAAGCCTCAACAGGTACATATCAAATGCAAATGTGTGTCCTCTTGTAACTACCCATACATGAACAAGTTTTATCCTCACTAATAACTGTTTACATTAAAGCCTAAATTATACAAACATGTAAATTTTACTCTAGAATATCCAGACTTAGATACAATTATTTTAGGATTACAAAGTTTTTTATCTTGTGTAGGGATTGAAGCCACTTGGGACCTTGGCAGTGCACGGCACCACAACCACTTAAACGTCTACATCTGTGCAGACATAGATAATGTTAATAAGAATTTACTTTATCCTTCTGAGGTGCCTTCAAAGAAAGCACATATTCTGATGATATACTATGGCTAATAATTGCTTGCAACATAACAGATACTACATGGTCATTGCCTTCCAACAAGGAGATGCTGAGCTATCACAATAGACCAAGATATGGTCTTCTTGTGGTAGCACAGCACAAGTATTTCATTGTATATTAATTTTGTCATATTCTAAACACATAAAATAGGTTAGCAGGCTTAACACACTTTTAAGATAAAATCTTAATTCTAAGAATATGTGGCTTTAGCTTGTTTATAACTTACATGTATCTTCTATTTACCTATTGTATTTTAGACATTTATGAACATTCCCGCCTTCTTATTTTAAGGTTTAGATTGTAAAGTTAGCTTTTTAGACTTTGTTAACAATTATTTATACCTACTTATAAAGTTAATAAAGTTTTCATTACTTAAATAACACTTTCAATATTACTATCAATACAAGACAGTTGATATTTGACAAATATTAGCATATTGAATTTTACTTGAAGACGGGAATTTGTAACAGATTTAGCAAACAAGTTAATGTTTTGTAAAGGTCTATTAAAATATAATTAGTAGCTTCGTAACTGTCATATATTCGCGGCGTATCATAACCATGTTTGAGGTTATGTTTGATGTCAATAATTCGCAGACTGACATACTTATATGACATAATTCTGGTAAAAAGACGCATTTAGTCACAACTGACCTATTTATAAGTTTTACTACTACAATTTTTAATTACCTCGATAGTTGTGATCTCAAGAAACTTTTCACCAACATTTTGTTCTGTATCTAACAATGACACTTCGCAATTGGGAGATAAACAGCACCGACAACGATCGGACCACGTATCCATTTCATTAGACGCACATAATTATCCACCCAGTTAAACCTGGAAAAATTAATAAAAACACTGTAGAAATGCATTGTTTTGACAGTTAGTAATCAGAGACCACAATAAGGTATCCAAAGAGTAAAAATTATCTACGGACCATGCCCATAAAGACGATCTATTCGAAATTATAGACAAGAGACGAGCGTACAAAATGGAGGTAACGCAACAACGGATGTAGCGTCATCGGATAACGCAGTTTCTACGCTCAAGATGGCGCTAGTATTCATAATTTAGTACACGTTCCGGTCAAGCCGAGGCTATTTATAGTAGCTACTCTTTATAAATTCTAAGAGTATGTAATTTAAAAGACAAATATTTGTTGAGAATATAATATGTAGACCTAAATTTGAGCATTTTCTAAAAAATACGTCGAATCGTAAGAAATCAGAGAATAGTGACCAGTGTTGCCATGTCAAAAATCAGGACGACGGTGATTCCATTAAAAAACAGTAAATTCAAAGAAATTACGGTAGGTGCGACAGAGAAAATACGGTGTATTAATTTTAATAAAAACAATTTTACCACAAAAATCACTGTTTATGAGTAAAATTTCACTATTAGGTAACTAAATGTAATTCTTGCAAAATTACTTGAAAGAAAAGCAGTATATGCCCACTATAATTTGTCGTATTACATTAATGGGTAAATCTCCCGACATATTATGCCCGACATACATCAACTTATCCGTAAGGTTAAGAGAAAACACTAAGGGCGAGAGAATTGAAAAAAATAGGTATTTGTAAAATCTATTGCTGTCACGCAATGCCCGCAGAGCGCGATAAAGACAACTACAGCTTGAACCGAAAATACCTATTAAAAGTACACAAAATCAACGTTTCGTAGTCCCCTGATTCCTTCTCTAAAACTTGGCTGAATAAAGTACTTTTTCCATTTAAAATTAAAGAAAGGCTTTGACCGTATTCCTATGTTTACCTTTTTTTATATAATCTAGTCAAATTTGTTGTCTGGATGTTTGAACACAGCAAAAGATCTGGCCAGTTTTTGAGGGTTTTGAAGGCTCATGTCTCTTTTAATAATTAATTTATGAAAAAAAGAAACCATAGGGACATGCCAATAGAGACCATAATTTTTTTGGAAAACAAATATTGCTTTACTGGCTTTATCCAGGGAGGAAATAGGGGACTACATTTGTATGGAAAAACGGCCCTTGTATTTCCTCTTAAGGATGCGTTCTTGAAACGTAATTTATGTTTTTTTTTTTTTACAGTAAAAGACTCTTCACTTATTTGTGAAGAGTATTTTACTGTAAAAAAGAGCAATGCAGAGGCAGCAATGTAACGATGTTGTCAAGACATCATTTTTTTAATTATATCGGGATGCTTTAATTAAAAGCATAGGTACTTAATTTTCAAATAAAATTGGTTGAGGTGGTTGGTGGTGACTCTGTTGTGAACTCTTTCCTACAAATATTCGGACCGTAATTAATTACGGTAGATTAGTGCTGATTACGGTGCATTTACCGTAATTACGGTGCACATCGCTTCACTGATAGTGACGTACATCAATCAACAAGTTCATGAGCGATTTATTTCCGTTGTTTATGGTTGGTAGATTATTAGCAATTATAAAATGAATATGTACTATTATGGTTATGTAGGAAAAATCAATAGAATTTAATCGATATTTTAAAATAAATATTATATTCATTTTAGCAAATACTAAAACGATACGAATATGTTTTCAAAGTATTTTGCCTACCATAGACACGTAACAAAATCTGATTAATTAAACATTATTGGCAACCGATACATGCTGTTCGATTTTTATGATATTTTCAAAGATAGATTTTATGTATTTTCCGGAAGTATTTTGCAATTCTTATTGGGTATACCTAGAATATTCAAATTATAATCAGAACTGGGTTTCGCTTACTGATGTTATTTAATAATAATAATAATTAATAATAATCAATTTTTATTCAATAAATAATGTTTATTTCTTACTTATATAATTGATTTAAAATAAAAAACAATATTTGAAATAATATTTGTGTAATAGATAATAAATAACAAAGGTTATATTTATTTACTGTAATTTATAGAATTTTAGTAAATAAATATATCCTTTGTTATAAAAAATTTATGAAAATAAAATAATTTTTCATTATTTTTATCATTTACATACATACATTCACACCTGTTTCCCAGAGGGGTAGGCAGAGACTACGGATTTCTATTTGCTACGATCCTGACTAACTTTTCTGGCTTCATTCACTTTCATCACATTTCTCATACACGCTCGTCCGTTTAAGGTGCTTTTAATCTGGCCTTTGACCAGAACGCCTGCGATCTGATCGAGAAATGTTGCCTAGGTCTTGCTCTTCCGCTTGTTCCGTTCACACTAGCTTTATAAACATTCTTAGTCAGGCTTTTCTCGTCTATTCTTTCTACATGTCCAAACCAGCTTAACATACCCTTTTCTATTCTTGTCACTATATCCACTCCACTTCCATGCTGCATCTCTCTCTAATCACACTATTCCTAATTCTATCTTTCAGAGTCACACCACTTATGCTTCTCAGCGCTCTCATTTCTACAGCATTTATTCTGCTCTCACGCTTCTTTTGCCGTACCCAACTTTTACTCCCATACATAAGAGTGGGCACTAATAGTCCTCAATGAACAGCTAAACGCGCCTTTTCGGATACATTTCGACTGTTCATAAAAGCGCGTAGAGCTCCATTCCCTTTATTACCAGCAATCGTTTCCTTTCAATATCTCCCTCATGTTTACCATCCCTTGTAAACAAATTACTCAAATATACAAACTCTTTCACTTGCTCCACTTTTTCTTCATCAATCATAATATGTGTAATATATCGTCACGCACTCCTCCTTTTCAAATACCATTACTTTCGTCTTGCTTACATTTATTTTCATTCCTTTACTCTCAAAAGCACCATGCATAATAGTTACCATCGCCTGCAACTTCCGCTGATGACGCAAGTATTACTTGGTCGTCGGCATAAAGAAGACATTTGACAAGTAATTCATTAATTCTTAATCCCCATTCACAATCTTTTAAATCTTTTAACGCTACACATCCTTGTCTTTTACGATGCCACACCTTTTTTGATGCTAAACCATTATGTGTAGGGTCCCATTTATCCTAACACAAGCTCTGGAATCGTCATAAAGAGATTTTAGAGCTCGCGTGAGGTTGGTATTTACTCCACACATGGACAATACCGTCCAAAGTTCATTCTTCACCACTTTATCATAAGTCTTTTCCAGATCCACGAATGCGCAATAGACCTTTTGACCTTTGGCCAAAACTTTCGCGGCTATGCTCCGTAAGGAAGACCTGATCCGTACATCCCATACCCTTTCGAAATTCCGGTTGTGTATCCTATATTTTCTCGTCGGTTACTTTCACTATCCTTTCAATTAACACTTTCGCATACAATTTACCGACTACGCTGAGTAAGCTAATGCCTCTATAGCTTTTGCAATCTTGCTGTGAGCCTTTTCCCTTGTATAAAGTCATTATGACGGCCTTGCACCAATCATTTGGTACAAGACCGGTATTCCAGCACAAGTAAAAAAAGCGGCACAACTGAGTTACTATGAGTCCAGCTGTCAGCATTTCGACTGTAATCCTGTCATACCACCAGCCTTTCCTGATTTCATGATTTTCAATGCTTTCATTATTTCATCCATACTGATAGGGCTTTCATCATTACTATCATTATCATTTATTTCTAAACTCTTGCCATTCCTCTCTTTCAAATAAACTTTCAAAATATTCCTTCCATCGCTTCAATACGCTCTTTTCTTCATTCAGTAAACTTCCATTCTTATCTCTGATTGATTTCAGCTCTGTGGTTACTGTTTTCCCTCGAACCGAGTGAATCGATGTCCAGAAGACCAACGTCCGAAAATCTTCAGATAATCTTCTATCAAACTCGTCATTAAATTCTTCTTTTTTCCTTTTAGTTACATTCTTCTTCATTTACATCCTCATTCGTTGTTTCTTGCATTCTTTCATTGGCTCCGACAGATAGCCAATCCAACCATGCCTGCTTCTTCTCACGTACTACCCCTTGCACATCTTTATCCAACCACGCATTCTTCGATTTTATAATTTTCCTCTTCTTGCTCACACCGCATACTTCTGACGCTACAACAACCACTTCATGCTTAAACGACTGCTATAATTCTTCTATATCATCAATGTCACTAAATCTTTCAAATCTTTTCCTCAATTGACTTTTATATTCGTCTTTCAATACTTCCTCTTGCAAATTTTCTACTTTTATTCGTTCTTGGGCACTTTTTCGGTTAGGTATAAGGTGTCGCCATCCTTTAAAGAGGCCACGTATCCGGCTCATAACCAAAAAATGGTCGGTATAGACACCAATATCTCTATATACACTAGTGTCTAGAACATTCTTTCTCAATCTTTCATCCACTACAACAAAGTCAATCATACTACTTCTTACATCCTTTGCTTCTCTTGTATACTGGTCGATTCTTTTGCGGGCAAACATAGTGTTTGTCATACAAAGATTCCACTCCAAACATAGCCCAAGCCAACTTTTCCATTCTCATTCTCGATTTCGTCCCCACTTGCCTAAAACCCTTTCGTATTCTTTAGGCTTTACTCCCACCCAACCATTAAAATCCCCTAACATTATCAACCTCTCGTGTTCCTTGCGTTTCCTCAACACATCGCTTAAGCACTCCCAAAAACTGTCTGTTTTTTTTTATCATGTATGATGTGTTTTATTTTATTATAGCTGGCCCTACTAATTGCTTTTTATTGTTTCTTTATAGTGGCTTCGAGTTCCATCCCAAGGTTTTCAGCTTTCGAACTTACGTGTATATTAAAAAGTTAATTATCGCTCGCTGGTGAAGGAAAATATCGTGAGGTAACCTCCGTATCTGAGAGTTCTTCATAATATTCTTGAAAATATGTGAGATCTGCCAAACCGCACTGTACCAGCTACTTTGGGTAAAACATATTTTAGCCCTTAGTTCAGTTATCTGAGGATTAAAAAATTAGTCTTAGGTTGGAATTATAAGTGTACCGTTTCCGCTTGTTAATTTTCTGTAATTGCACATAAAATCGTGAATGTATGTGGCTCAAGAAAAAGGGGGAAGTGGGACGACGATATGGGGCGTGATATGGTGTATACCTGCTGTCCTATAACAGTAGGCTCCTCGCATGGCAATTAAAGCATAGCTGGCGAAATATACATTTCTGTTTATTTCTTAGAGAATATTCAGTCGTGATCTATGATATACATCTAAAATACATCTATGTATGTATAAAATATATAGATAAGGATACCTCTAAGGAAATAATTGCTCTTCCTTGCCACGTGCATTCTCATTCCGTAGATAATAAAGTTTTCCTTAGTGTAACAATTATCTGTTACATGAACACATCTGTACTGTATGCTATCTGTGGGAGAAATGGCGCGTAAACGTAATGACGGCGTGGCGGGAATTATCCTTGAATGTGGAATTCAGAGACGTAGCGGTGCGAGTAATATGATTTCGATTTTATGACGACATTATTTTGGTTTACAGCTCATCTTTATCAGTTGCACTCATTAATTTGATCATATTCAATTTGATTCTTGTTAGTTAATTTTATTTGTTTCGTTCACCAACAACTGTATACACAATTACTTACACTTAATACAAACTTATAGAAAAGTACATAGTTTTTACGTGAAAGATGTGTTTAATCTAAAATAGTAAAATTCACGTCACGTCATAAATTACTTAGCGCGATAGAGTCGACGATCTGAGGCCTTACCAGTTACCACAGTCGCATAAAGCATTCATATTAAGGCCCCTCTACACAATGGCCCAAGATGGGCGAGTACAGGCACACACGATTGTGTAGAAAGCATAATCGTCTGTGAGTGGCCATCATCGCCTATAATCGTGACAAATCGGTGAATGGTTGGTACATCAAAGGAATGCGTGATCGTGCGCGTGTCCACATAATCGTCCATCAATGGCATCAATCAGTCTATATACTTATACTACTCTATGATCAGTCGCACGACAGAGTTCAAGTAAGAAGGTAATGGTTTTTTGGCGGGAACGCTGTGAACGTAAGACGCCAATTTAAAAAAAAAGAAAAGGTAGTGCGTGGTGCCGGTGGGTTTATGTTTACGCAACAAAAATGGTTGAATTTTTTACCTTTTTTTGATGCACATTCCGATAATGATTATATTATGTACTGAGCAAATAGATAGCAGCAGCCGCTATTACTTCAACGTCCATCTTCAACAGACGACAGTGAGTAAATGTAACAGTCACGATTGTGTAGAGAGCAACCCATGATCGCGGCGATGATGGCCACTTTTTTAATCACCTATCATGGGCCATTGTGTAGAGGAGGCTTTATATGCGCGAAAACGAGACAATTACCTTTTGTGACATACTATAATGAATATCTTATAGCTATTCTGCACTCGGACACTACATACACGGTTAGCCACCAGCGCTTGCAATAAATAGCAAGGACATCATTCTCGCTCTACAAATCTACGTAAAAAAAAAAAGGACATAAGGAAAGAAATGGGTAGCTGTGTAACCTATTCGAACTCTTTTTTACCAGTCGAAACTCATTAAACGTCTTACTTACTATTTTGCCGTCGTTTTCCAGTAATATATGTATATGAGTCATACATCCCCGGGCGTGCCGGCTCATTCTAATAGTCACCAAATAATAGCCAACGGAGGTATCTTTAACTCTTTCTCTAAAAACTAAAGAAAATAATACCTAATACCTCCCTTGGTTTACTTATTGAATTTATGAAATCATTATATGTACCAAAAGTACGACCAAACCTTTATGTTACAAGTCATACATCAGCCCCTATCTCTCTCAACCACCTTAAACTTTGCATACTCACGAAATTGAATTCCAAACAGCATACCCTATTTTACAGCCGCATAAAAATAAATAAACACATAAAAACACTATTACGTGTAAAATATTCGTTTAAATCAGTATGGAGATTTTATTTACGACATAAAGAGGGGCGGGGTGGGGGTATGAACA
Organism: Catocala sponsa; assembly: GCA_963564715.1. NCBI lineage: Eukaryota > Metazoa > Arthropoda > Insecta > Lepidoptera > Erebidae > Catocala > Catocala sponsa. The sequence continues at coordinate 14,423,698 of OY751348.1, read as the reverse complement.
TTAATACAGGATAACGGCTGAATAAACCGTCGATGCCGATACTGGAGTGATGGATGGACTGTGAAGGGACCGTTCAATCAAGTGCTGGCGAAATGCCTTCTCACTCCTGTCTTGCCGCTACCATTGTCTTTCAGTCACTTTTTTATAAACTATATTATATATATAATATCACGTGGATTACCAAAATGTTGGACATAGCTGTCTCATAGTTATCTATGAGACAGCTATGTCTAACCTTTCGGTGATTGACATACACGTATACGTATCTATTTCATATGTTACACGTTTATAATTCCCGTGTATATTGATTCACACTATGTCCATGAAAGGGTATGCAGAGATGTATTTTGCTTTATTTTTAAGTCTCAATAGTCAGTAAAAGGCACTTGAGCTGTCCTTGCTATAATTCTAAAACTGTGCATAAACCAAAGCAGGTCAATAGTTTATTAGTCTTCTGGTCTTCTTTTCTTTTTTAATAAAATGTATTAGATTTATGGATATGATTGTCGTATGCCCATTTTGTGAAAAGCCTTACACAAAAAAAGTTTTTACTGTAAGCATTATTGACCATAACAACGCTTTACGTAGTCTGGTGTTAGGATGTTAGCGGTTTTGCACACTGCCGTGCCTAGAAAAGAACAAAGTCGTTGGTCTCTCTCTGGTTGCGTCGGATCGCCGTCCCATCGGACTATGATAATGAAGGAATAGAGAGCACATGTGTTTGTTATAAATATCTCCAGCACATGGCTAATCACTGTATAAGATTAGCCGCCGTGATTGAAATTCGGTTTGTAGGACGTTATCATTAGCTAACTTCGACAAATAACTGAAAATAATTGTTAGAAAACTAGACTAAATTATGCCGCGCTCTTAGACTCAATTAAAAATGTGAGTTATCTTATCTTATCTTATGTGGGGGCCAGTCAATGCAGAACGGCGACACTTCGACCCAGTGGGATCTTTTGTGTCGACACTCTCCCAATAACGACTGCCATAGATGTTTATGGCAGCCGGGACCAACGGCTTAACGTGCTTTCTGAGGCACGAAGCAGGCGATAATTGTCAATCAATACGCACATAATTTCGAAAAGTCATATAACTTCCGAAAGTCAGAGGTGCGCGACGTGCTCTGCATTGCAGTCTGTTGGTCTCCCCATTGAGCTATCGCTGCTCGGTCGTGAGTTAAAATCCTAACCATTGTAGCGAAGTGAATCCAATCTAAACACAATTATTCTAGCCTAGCTAGAGGGGTTAACAAGAATACTAACTAAAGAAATACCTAGAAATAAAAGATACTAAATAGAATCTGCGTTTAGACATACAAAAACCTACAACATTATCACATAACTACAACATGCCGAACGATGGGACAGTATTTGCCTGGTCACATTTACCAACCAACATCACTTATGGCCTCTATCCGGACATACGCACTGCGGCGAACCAACACGGATGTAGCACGGTTATACCAAAGAGAATAGAAACAGCTGTAATACACAAAGCAACTAGCTAGTCTTGCCCACAGATTACACGACCATTTTGTTTACAAAAGTGCAGTGTGAGTTTTAATATCCAGGTGTCCACCGAGACCCAGTATTGACAATGATATTTTAAATATGAGCTGACTGCATCGGTGGTGCAGCGGTAGTGTGCGAATGCTGAGTCTCGAGTCTCGGGTTTGATGCCCTGGTCGGGAAAACTGTTAATGGGCTTTTCTGTTAATAAATTGTCACTAGCAGCCCGGAGTCTGGCACCCGATGAAAGGCCGTCTCGCCTCCTATTACACGTAATAAATTAACATATTTTTAATTATTATTTTATAAAACTGAGGTGGCAAACAAGAATACGGCCCATCTGATGTTAAGTGGTCACCGTAGCCTATGGACGCCTGCAACACCAGAGGCATCACTTGCGCGTTGCCGACACTTTAGGAAAGGAAGTGGAAAGGAGAAGGAGCGGGAAGGGGGAAAGAGGGTGATTGGGCCTCCGGCACTCTTACTCACCGAACGAAACATAACAGTAGGAATACTGTTATTTTACGTGGATATTCCGTGAGAGGGTAGTCCTTTTTCGGTCGCGCCGGTCCATTCATGCTGAAATCAGCGGGGAAATAACTAGCGACCCGCCCCGCCTTCGCACGGTTAGTGCAAAACCTTAACAAATTATACATCTAAACATTCCTCATGAATCACTTTGTCTATTGGTGAAAACCGCGTCAAAATCCGTTCAGTAGTTTTTGAATTTATCAGGAACAGACAGACAGTCGCGGCGGGGGATTTTGTTTTGTAATATGTAGTCACTGTTTAAGTGTATATCAATATACACTTAAACAGTGATTTCTACAAGCGTATATTATCATTTTATTTATAAAGTTGCTCTTTTTAAGCAATACCAGAATCAATTTGACTTGATGTATGTCTCATAAAATAAAATATTTTTTATTCATTCCGAAATCTATAGTTTCACAGAATCAATTTTGAACGAATCCGCTTTATTATAATCTAGTGGTTTTTTTGGGACTTAATACCCTTGTGACTTAAACAAACCGTAGGTATCTATATTATGTTGCTAGATTTTTCCCGCGGCTTCACTCGTGTCAATGTAGGTTAGGTTGTTTTTTTTTCTAGATAAAAGGTATGTCCTGTTCTGTATCCCTGACAACTCATGTCACGGTGTTTGTAGTCGCACTCCTTCTAAACGTCTCGACGATTATGGTATGGCTGCGCGATTATGGTGTCAACCTAACCTACATTTATGCGAACGAAGCAGCGAACAAAATCTAGTATTATATATGCGAATGTGAGTTTATATATTGTTTGTTACGCTTTCACGTTTTAACTATTCGACCGATCATCATGAAATTTCGCATATACGTTGTCAGGGGTACAGAAGATGAGTAACTTGCATCCAGAAAAATAGTACTGTACCCGAGTGATGTCGCTGGCAAAAGCTAGTAATTGATATTTCGGGTAAAAGCGATCTCAGTGCCTAGTGCAAGTTTGTTTTACGTTAACGCGATCAACATGTTAATGTCGTTCGGCACTCCGATTGGCCCGCTCCAAGCTTTTAACCAATCACAGAGCCAAACGCGGTAAACGTTGCGATCGCGTTAACGTAAAAACAACTCTCACTGGGCATCCTGTTCATACTCGTTACGACACAACTAAAAGCTGATAGTAAGGGCTATCTGAAAATAGATTTAAATGAAAACGTTTGGTAGCACATTCGTTCCGGTAAATCCTTCTGTTATAACTTTTATAGGACGTGATTCATTTATCTCGTTTTGGTTTGATACCTGAGATTTAGATACAGTTTACCTGTGCATTCTTCAGTACCATTTTTGATATATTGTATCAAGTATATGACTGTCTTAGTGAATCAGCAGTAGTCAATGCGATTGTTGTGTATAGGTCTCTGGTTTGTTTCCAGGTTAAAGAGTCAAGAAATTCTTAATAATAGCATGGATTCAACTGCGTCTGGAGGAGGCAATAAGTTCGTTACCTATTACGTGAGTCCTAAGCCTTTATTGCCAACATAATTTTCAACGAATAATACATACATACATATACATACATAGATTCACGCCTGTTTCCCAGAGGGGTAGACAGAGACTACGGATTTCTATTTGCTACGATCCTGACACACTTCTTAGGCTTTCTTCACTTTCATCACATTCCTCATGCACGCTCGCCGGTTTAAGTTGCTCTTAACCTGGCCTTTGCCCAGACCGTCTTCGATCTGATCAAGAAACGTTCGCCTAGGTCTGCCTCTTGCGACTGTACCATTCACACTAGCCTTATAAACTTATTATATTCCATACAGTGATGTCACGAGCGCTGGCAGGAAAAGGCCCTGGTTCGGTCGTGAATCCGCTGATGCTGTTGAACGCAAACAGACAGCTTACCGCGCTTGGACCAGGGCTCGCACTCTCCACGACCCTAACGTGGATCACCTGAAGGCAGCGTTCAACCAAGCCACAAAGGTCTGCAAGAGGGCATACTTAAGAGCGGATGCCCAGCGCGTCGCACGGTTCGGCCAGGAACTCATGGCGCATCCTACGGGCAGTCGTAGCTATTGGCGCCTGGCCAAAGCCGTGCAGTCCAACTTCTGCCAGACCTTGCTGCCCCCTCTGAGGTATCCGAATGGATCACTGGCTCATCGGCCGCAGGAGAAAGCAGATCTGCTTGCAAATCTCTTTGCAGCCAACTCCCGAATCGATCACTGCGGTTCGCAGCCGCCTAACATTGCCAACTGCGGCTACACCATGCCTGATATATGTATCAGGCAACGAACCGTTCGTGCGATACTGCAGTTTGATGTTCGGAAAGCCAGTGGACCTGACGGCATCCCAGCTGTGGTCCTTAAAAAATGTGCAGCGGAGTTGTCTCCCACGCTTACGCGCCTATATCGGACGTCTTACGCCGCAGGCATTGTGCCTGAGGCTTGGAAGGAGGCGAACGTTCAACCGATTCCCAAAAAGGGGGACCGTTCCGAGCCAAGCAACTATCGTCCCATAGCTATCACCTCGGTGCTCTCCAAGGTGTTCGAGCGGATTATAAACACCCAAATTGTCCGCTACCTGGAGGATCAATCGTTGATCAATGATCGCCAATACGGCTTTCGGGCTAAACGATCAACGGGTGATCTTCTAGCGTTCGTCACGCACATCTGGAGTGAAGCTATGGACAAGCACGGCGAGTCTTTGGCTATCAGCCTTGACATAGCCAAAGCTTTCGAGAGAGTCTGGCACCGGTCTCTTCTTTCCAAGCTTCCGGCCTATGGCTTGCCCCCTCAACTGTGCACCTGGATTGCAAGTGTCCTGCAGAAGCGTCGTTTTCGGGTCCTTTGCGACGGTCGCGCTTCCAAATTTAAGCAGGTCAATGCAGGAGTGCCTCAGGGTTCTATCTTATCCCCTACGCTCTTTCTTCTGCATATCAATGATATGTTGAATCTCGGCAACATACATTGTTATGCGGACGACAGTACCGTGCATGGGCGATATCTCGGATATCCTGGGGCCAAACAGGCTGAGGTTGAGGGGAAAAGGCAGAATCTTGTCGTTGAACTTGACCAGACCTTGGACCACATCTATGAATGGGGTGCCAAGAACTTGGTCGAGTTCAACGCCAAGAAGACCCAGGCATGCGCGTTCTCAACAAAAATGTCTCCGTTCCTTCCCCTCCCTTCTCTGAAGAACACTCCACTGGTGATACGTGACAGTCTCTCCATCTTAGGTATGGATCTTTGCCGCTCCCTTAATCAGAAAACCTATATCGAGAGCGTCATTAAGCAAGCTTCGCGAAAACTCGGAGTTCTGAACAGGGTGAGGCGGTTCTTCACGCCAGGGCAACTGTGCCTATTGTATAAGGCACAAGTGCGCCCTTGCGTGGAGTACTGTTCTCATCTTTGGGATGGCTCCGCGCAGTACTTGCTGGACGCTTTCGACCGGTTACAGCGGCGGGCTGTCCGTATCATCGGAGATCCAGAGGTCACGAGTTCACTGAAACGTCTGCAACTCCGTAGGGACATTGCCTCATTGGCATGTTTCTACAGAATATACCACGGGGAGTGCTCTGAAGAGTTATTCCACCTTATCCCGCCCTTCCCTTGCCTATCCAGAACAACGCGTGCTGGGCTCAGATGCCATCCTTACACGGTAGAGTCGATTAGAGCGCGTACCAAAAAGTTTGGGTCCTCATATCTCTGCCGAACGACCAAGGCATGGAATTCTCTGCCAAGGCACATGTTTCCTTCTTCCTTCAATCCTGGGTTCTTTAAGCGGGGCGTGAAAAAGCATCTTCTCAGGCCGTCAAAGTAGAGACCTCAACATCGCCTCGGCTACTGTGGGGGCGATGTGGAGGCCACTGCTCTTAGACCACACGACTGCTTACCATCAGGTGGAGTGTGGTCATTTTGACGAGCAAAATAAAAAAATAAAAAAAAAACTTTTGTAGTCAGTCTTTTCTCGTCCATTCTTTCTACATGCCCAAACCAGCTTAACATACCCTTTTCTATTCTTGTCACTATATCCACTTTCATGCCGCATCTCTCTCTAATCACACTATTTCTTATTCTATCTTTCAGCGTCACACCACATATTATGTCTCTCAGCGCTCTCATTTCTTCAGCATTTATTCTGCTCTCATGCTTCTTTTGCCATACCCAACTTTCACTTCCATACATAAGTGTAGGCATTATTAGTCCCCTATGAACAGCCAAACGTGCCTTTTCAGATACATTTCGACTATTCATAAAAGCGCGTAGAGCGCCATTCACTTTATTGCCAGCAATCGTTCTCCTTTCAATATCTCCCTCATATTTAACATCTCTTGTAAACAAATTACCCAAATATACAAACTCTTTCACTTGCTCCACTTTTTCTTCATCAATCATAATAATATGTGTAATATATCGTCACGCACTCCTCCTTTTCAAATATCATTACTTTCGTCTTGCTTACATTTATTTTCATTCATTTATTCTCAAAAGCACCAATATAGTTACCATAATAGTTACCATCGCTTGTAATATAAAGAAGACATTTGACAAGTAACTCATTCATTCTTAATCCCCATTCACAATCTTTTATATCTTTCAAACAATTGTCCATGTATAGGTTAAACAGCCAGGGTGACGCTACACATCCTTGTCTAACACCTTTTTCGGTACTAAACCATTTTGTGTAGGTCCCATTTATCCTAACACAAGCTCTGGAATTGTCATAAAGAGATTTCAGAGCTCGCGTGAGGTTGCTATTCACACCATACATGAACAATGCCGATCAAAGTTCATTCCTCACCACTTTATCATTAACCTATTCAATAAATAATATTACAATATATGTATGTAGATATTTCTTTCTATATAAATATTTATGTCCTATATAATTAATTATTAAACAATCTAGGTAGTTGAGCTTGTATATATTAGTTGTTGGGCGTCGGTGTGTCTTTACGACACGAAGCCCTTTTCCAGCTCTTTCCAGTCTTTTTTCTTCCCGCATCTTTTTGATGTCATCAGACCAACGTTTTCGTTTAAGACCTGTGTTATTATAGCTACCTAAGTTAGCTAGGTATTTACCCCTTCCCTCTCCCTTCGGGATAATTGCCTAATTACTATGTACGCTTCAAGTATTTCATATATTTGCGGGCGCAAACTTTTATTCAATATTGAAAGCTCTTCCCATTAACAAGTAGTCTACTCTGCTATACTTGTGACAGTATTGAATATAACTTCGCCCTCCAGAGCGAGAACATTACTGATAGTTAAGACGACGCATAGTAATTATTGCTTTAACTTTATTGTATGCAACAGGCAAGAAACTTGCACGGTGTAAATGGTTAGTTGGCTGATGAAGTTTACTTATTAAATTGCAGCAGCACACCGGTGGCAAGACGCAATACATTGTTAATTATATCTGGTATTAAGACTTGACAGATAAGAAAGAATACAAATATAATAGAAGCGGCGACCAATGGATCACTAATTATATTGTACGGGCTTTTGGCCGTACTGTAAAGTATATGTGTATTAATTGTTGCGTCATGTTATAATTACTGCGTTGAGTGAACAAGGTGTAAAAGTATCGTGCACTCACTAGCAATCAGTGACAGTAAATAGCAATAAACTTAAAATAGTTAAACAATTTTAATGGTAATAATGTACATATATGTTAAGCAGCGATAGCTCAGTGGGCAGACCAACAGACTGCAATGCAGAGGGTCTCGGGTTCAAACCCACGTCGCGCACCTCTGACTTTCGGAAGTTAAATGACTTTTCGAAATTATGTGCGTATTGATTGACAATTATCGCCTGCTCTGTGCCTCGGAGAGCACGTTAAGCCGTCGGTCCCGGCTGCCATGAATATCTATGGCCGTATGCTTGTTTGCCACCTTAGTTGCACAAAAAAAAAAAGTACAAACTTTTTAACACAAAGTTTTAATAAATGCTGGACATTATCAAGCACTGTTCATAACTCACAATATGGTATCTATTCCTTTTTATAAGATGCCAAATCTTTCGGAAGTTGTTATGAGTTTTATGTAAATGGTTTTCCTTTTATATGAAGCAGCACATCTGTCTCTTGGTCTAAAGAATGGAAGTAAGACTGCCTCGCTCGCATTAGTTTACGCTTACTTTTGGAGCCAATCGTGAAGTCTCGGGTTGGTCAAAGTGTTGTTGAGGTTTTTTGATGGAAAATTTTCAGTAACCGCAGAATCTGGCATTGTATTCGCCAGGCGAGTGTAGGCTGTTTTGTTAAAATCGGCGTTATCTCTTTATTTTTTGCAAATAAGACCTTTCACACTATTCGTCAAGTCCTGTGTCACGGGGAACTTAACTAACATACGGTTAACAAAGTCCACTCAGACTTAATATAACTATCTATCAGTCACACATTTTTGTTGTGTATGAAACATTCATCCTTTGTGTAATGCCAAAACTAAGAATCATTTAAACTAGGTACTGTGCCTTCTGTGTGATTTTATATTCTGTTTTCATTTTAAATTATAATCTGATATTCTTTATACCTAAACCAGAGACATTCAATAAATTACTTAAGTACCGCACGTTTTAATTAAATAGTCCGACTAAATGTTTCAAATATTTTAATAGAAACATAAATTTGTCTGACACCTGTTCTACCATTTGTGTGGAAAGAGTCTTTACTGTTTTTAGATTTCAAATCTGTTTGTAATTTAGATTAGATCGCTCTGATAGCCAGGCACGTTCTTTTGGGCCTGATAGAAAATTAATTAAATAAGGGTAGTATTTAACTGCACAGCAAAATATGCTTACCAAAAATACTAATTGCACACCAAAATATATATAAAGAGATCAAACTAAGTCGACGGAGCCCCGCTTCGCGGAGCTCCTATTTTTGGGTGGGTTTAAGAAGAAACCTAACATAACCTAACCCTTCCGAGACGGAATGCAGTGATTTGAGGCGTATAGGTGCTCGTTATGATATATTTTAGTAAGCATATTTTTCTGCGCAATTTAATTAGTATTTTTGGTGGTCATTATATTTAATCCTATTAAATAATAATATCAGTCACTACTGTAAGTTAATACTTAATAATAATTAGAAAGTTGTAATTAATAGACTATCCTTACAAATTATTTTATTGTGTGATATGTTAATAACTCTGGTGTGGTATCCATATGGTGCAGTATCAGCTTTCGTGCAAGCGAGCCGTTAGCTTATTGGGAAGACTAAAGACATCAAAAACGTTCACAGAGAACAAAAATCAACGATTCTAAGTTTACAGAGTTTAATTACATGTATTACAAGTTTTTACTTGCGTGGTATGCTGTTAACACATGTCAAGGAATCAAGTAGGTAGCTAAATATTTGTAATTGTCGCTTATTTTATTACTAGATTTTGCTCGCTTATAATTTTTTTTCCTGGATGAAAGGTACGCTTTTATCTAGAACCCTGACACCGTGTATGCGAAATTTTATAATAATCTGTCGAGTCATTAAGGCGAGAAAACGTAACAAAAACAAACTCACATTCGCATTACCTAATATTATAAATTTTATAAAAAAATGTGTGTGTGTACCAGAGTACACAGGTAAGAAGTGAAACTTCTTTACGACATTAATTAGTTAATTAGTTAACAAAAATTATTTAACTAACTTTAATATTAATATTTATTTCATAACTTAATAAAAATAATTCAAAGCAGATATTTAATGACTTAATCAATTACACAAGTTATGAATAAATAATTGGAATTATCTTTTCAAAGTAATACAATTATATGATGACAGTTAATCTTGTAGAAATGCAACGATTTTATAAAATTAAAAATGAATAAATAAATCATTAAAAACGAATAATTGAAAAAGATTTACGTATACATATTTTTATTTTCTAATCGTGTTTTGTTTTATTTTTAAATTATTATTTAATTTATATTTTTTATTGTTTTTAGAATTAATAATGTTCACTAGATTTACAGTCATATTTATTAATACTTGCTAATTTTAACAGATTTATATACATTCACTGATACTTACAATCAAAAAGTGAGGTTAACCTCAAATAAATATTAAAATCATGCTCATACGTGTTGAATTTATAAAACGAAATATATAATCACTCTCACTTTTCTTGTAAATTCACTTAAATTTGAATAAGTCTTTTTATTTTATCACTTTCAAATTAATATATTGTTATTCTTATTTCAAACCAAACTTCAAAACTAATATATTGTTGTTATTATTATAAATATATTACATTATATTCTTTACGTCACTATACTAAACTTTGATAAAAAAAGCAACATGGCGCGTAACCGAAAAACGTGACGTTTTTTTTTTACACTGCTACAAAATTTCTCCCATACGTCGATAAAGAAGTTTCACTTCAATTAGTTAGGATAACCTATGTGTTGCTTCTCCTGGATTCAAGTCGTCTGCATTCAAAGTTTAGCTTTCAAGTTTAGATGACAACAAAACAAATATGTGGCACAAGTGAAAACATAACTAACGTACAGAGGTACATATTTTAGCTCTTATTATAATATTAGCATATTCTAGCTAAGTCTTACTTGTACAGTATACTAATGATCGCACTGCATGAAGGATGGCAGCATGATAAGAAAGTGCCAGCTATTAGTTTTATTACGCGGTACTATCTGGTACCTGATAACCATTACTGACTATCGTATTCACGCTGTCTGGAAAATTATGTTCGTATACGATAGTTGGAATTTGAATATAAAGTTGCCGCTTTGTATCAAGAAAATCGGTAATGTTGTAGTTTCATACTATTTCATCAATACTTTTTGGATGATCAAATCGCATTCTATTTTTGTAATGTATAGTGCTTGTATTGAGGCCGCTATTAGTTTGTCTTAAATTAACAAAAAAATCAACCATCAAGTAATTATGGCAAATTGAACAGTACCAAATACAAATTGTATAAAAGGTTATTGATATTTATTAAAAATGTTTATGTTATAGTCTGTTCTCGAAATATAAATGAATTTTAACATAACCATTTAATTTTTTACAGAATCCACTTAATTAGATGTAGGAGATAAACGCTAATTTTATAGTTTAATACATAATATGACTATAGAAAAAAGGTTTTAGGTAATTTGAATGGATTTACGGTCATATACATTTACGGCAATATTACAAGACTGTTAAATTAATATGACCTAGCTCGTTGATGCATGCAGTATAAATGTCATTCCTATTTAAATACGCTCTTAGAGCTAAGAATCTTAAGACGTTATTCAGCGCATTAATTTATATGCAAATACGTGATTTGCGAGTCTACCAGGCGAACATGGTACTGCAGGAGTCAATTGGAGGTACTGGAATTATTTTTACATTATTTAACATCGGTAAGATATATCAGAAAATGCGTTCTCTAATATAAAAATAAAATAAAGGATAGTTATTATTTAAGAATTATAGGTTGATGGGAAGCCTGTTGCTCTGCCATGCAGACGTCTTGAGTTCTTATACTACCCTAGTATAAGAACTCAACTCAACCTTTGATTTATCAAAGTTATGTGCGTATTAGGTAAATACATAATAACGGAGTGATAAAACCTACACCCGCCAGTGTGGTGGACTATGGCCCAACCATTATCACAATGAGAACAGTACTCTCACCTAATAATAAACTTAGAAAATATAATTATATTTCTAATGAACTAACTTATTCGTTTAATTAAAAAGTTTATTTTTTCTGTAAAATTGTTAATGATGTCTCGTCACTCTTAATAATAAATAGAGTAGCCCTTAAATAGACTCGGCTCCTTAATTAGAAGCTTCTACCTAATAGGGTATTTGACTCAATTTTATTGATTATTTTATTTAATAATTTACGTAACTTCGTTTCTATGGCAGCAAATAATGGCTGGCATTATTTCTTGAAAGTAGTCCTAATTGAACAACGTGTATACAAAATTTAATACCGTATACATGTTTGTTTCTCGGAGGGGCCAGCGACTACAGATTCCCGATTACTATGATGCTGGCATATGTTTCATATTTTGTTATATTCTCCATGCACGCTCGTCGATTTAAACTGGCTTTTCTCCAGAACGTTTCTGATCTGGTCAAGAAACATTCGTCTTCCCCTGTAAACTCTACTATTGGTGTTTGTCTATAGGAACAAGAAACTACCTAGTACTTGTTTATAATGAAAAGTCTGAATAAATAACAAGATTTTCGGAGAGAAGAATCTCGTTATTCGCGTTTCAACTGCAATCTGTGCCTTTTCTTCTGTAAAGTTAATTATAATAAATACGTTCATTGAGATTGTTCACGCTTTAGTCTCATTGTAACACCCTCATTACGTTTATAAAATAAAAGCTATAGCGCGTTGTTCTATAACATTAAAACAACATAATGCATAATCTCAAACTATGAAATTCGTCACCCATCAATGGAATGTTTCTATAGCAATTATCCCCATACCTCGTTAGTTGCTAATAGCAGTGCGATAAATCTTGAGACGATTAGGCGCATTAATTTATATGCTAATGTGCGAGCGTGAGTACCAGGAGAACAGGGGATAGCAGGAGGATACCTACGAGACAGATGTGATGCATTTTGTTGACATGGGTAAAGAGGCTCGTAAAATAGCGAAATCATCGAAAAACGGGCACAATGACATTTAATTAAAAAATTACCAAACATTGAGAAATATGATTTAAGCGAAATCATCGTAAAAACGAGCAAACTTACATTTAATTAAAAAATTACCAAACATTAAGAAATATGATTTAGCAACTCATAAAATTTACTTGCCTTAATATAAAGATTCCTTCAATTGGAGAGTTGCTTGTTGACAGGAAAACAAAAACATCAAAAATGAGTATAAAGAAAGTAAAAGTCACTGCCAATTTTCGTTTAGTTATATGAATTCGCCTTTCATAATACACCATGAAGACTTTTGTTTGCTTCAATGCTGTGTTCTACTAAGCATGAGAATTGAGACTGTATATAAAAGACTGTTTGTAAAGTAGTAAAGCACCATTATTTCGATGCTATTTTTACACTCTACGCACCTACGTCATAATGGTAATACAGCGAGAAAGGTTTTACCCTGTGGATAATAAGATTTTAAGGAGATTATACGTTTATTTATTGGGTTTTACGTTCTTAATGCATGGCGAAATCTTTGAAGGCACCTTTACACTGTCGATGGGCACACTAATGGGCACATTAATGTATTGTCCAACAACACATGATTGTTGGACAATACATTAGTGCGCTTCATAGACAGTCGTACAGAGATAATTTTTCTTTGTGTCGGATATTTCAATATTTGAAAAGTGTACACGCACTTATTGTGTTTTTCTGAACCTTTATACCTAATAATATGTTATTATTATATAAATAAGTTCAAGGTTGATATTTTCGGGTTAGCTTGACTAGTTTCGGATGCAACGGTTGGCTTTAGTCATGAGCAGGGTGACTTGTCGTGACTTCGTAATTGTTTGTGTGTGTATTTTGTAAAAAGGTATAATCTCCACCAGAGCAGCGATTACGATTCCTTGAGCGTAAAACGGTAGGGTAAAATATAGTATACGTTTAACTTAACTACGCATCAAAATTAAAGCATAATAAATATTCACACTGCCGACTTTTGTCAAATAGCAAGCCATATATTTAAATGTCCGACAACTGCATAGAAACAGAATATAAATTTGATTAAAGCATGACATTTAACAGTCTGTGGGTTAAAGTTTAATAAGAAAATATTTTTAATTTACTTAACTATGGATAAAACTGTCCGATTCTAGTCTTACCGTGAGAGTTGTATAGTAACTTTTCATTCTGAACTTGTTGCAAGACTTGAATTAAATAAAGGTTTCCTGAGCATTCGTTTCAGAAGATAAAGAAAATAAATTGAACGAAAGTGATTAAAAGCCTTTTTCTTTTGTATTGCTGACGTTTGTTCCTAAGGGGCTTGGACAAAAGAATCCATTTTAAATCGAACGCGGGGTGTTTGGAAAAGAGTTGTTTAATGTTTCAATCGAGATTAGCGAAAAAATATATTATTGTCTACGGGGATTAAACGGAGCTGTATTAGATTTGTAAATGGCTGGTTGATCCGTTGACAATATTGTACTCGGTACGACAATCACTTTTGTTACCAGCCAAATTAGAATTACTTGTTACACTTTTTTTGTCTATCAAATTGACTCTACGCTGCGGTAACCATTAGTGAAATCCTTTAATAAAGGCATTTGTCAATATGATGATATTCTTTGGTGATCGCTGGCAATATAATACTTCCCTTCTATAGATTCAAATCAAATCAAAACATTTTTTTTGCAGAACGTGATTAGGTATAAAAGCTCTTACAATGATATTAGACTCATCACTCATCATATTCTGCTGTCACAGCAGCATGCAAAATGAACACAACAAATAATATGGATTACATTCAGAAAATTAATAAATACATGTTTATATAATTCGAAGCAATAATATTTGATTGTTTTACTTTATTAAAAAATAAACATTTTTTAGGAATAGTAAAATATAGGCACTATCCCTAATGAGAGGGGTATCTTTTTTTAAAGTAAAGTATTAATAAAGTCGGCCGGGTTACCTATTGAGTCGTAGTGGCACACCGGCGGTCAGACACAATAAGTTTTCAATTATGATTGGCATTCCAATAATTGACAGGTTACCACATAGTTAAACAACGGCCCCAGGGATTACCCATACACAAGCCTAAAGACGCTTTACTGCAAGTGTCGATAACCTACGATAATATAATCGCTTATTATTATGGGTCAAAGAACCCGTATGCTTGTTAGCCATCTTGATTGTATATATGTAGTTACATACATTCATAATCACTTCTTAAAACTGTTAAAATAAATCTAAAAATGACCATTGTTACATAGCAAGAACTATGCCAAAGATTTATCAGGGACACATGTCACGAAAGAGCTCGCTGAAAATATAACCACACGGTCCGCCAGACCCCGGGTTGTTCCTATCTTGGGCTGACGCTCCTTTAGGGGCCTCACCACTGCCGATAAGGCCCTTTTTCTGGCCTGACATGTTAGTCCCGGCATTTGAAACTTTTGGACAATGCGCACCCGAATTGTTTTAATACTATCCTTTGTCGGTATGTTAATTTAATTTGAAAAGGGCCTCAGGCTGCCTTCGAACCAGTAATGTGTTAAATTAAAACGTACGAATTTGTAAGTTGGCTGATGACGGTTGCATATGTGAATAGCCATCGTTCAGTTAGAGAAATTAAATTTATCAGAGCTGTTAACCTTGGTCTAGAGACATGAGTTTGTATTTTATGATCTTTGGGTGCAAGATTTAATTCGACGTTAGACGAAGAATCCACAGTAGCCCAATGATGTCAAGTGATTGGTACTAGTGATGTAGTAATTGTGGGCTTAACTTTCATCCGATATACTATCGACGTCAACACAGTGTTTTAACAAGAAAACTAGTATTTTGCAACAAAATTTTTTACGAATCTATCTGAAATAGCAAAATATTAGACTTTTACGTTAAAAGGTTACGGCGAGGGAAAATGTGCCTGGTGGTTTAGATCGAGACAGTGTTTCAGCCGGCCCCCCGCCTACTACTTTACAAGGCGCAGGTTCGGCCTCACATGGAATGTTGTTCTCATCTTTGGGCAGGGGCACCCCAGTACCAGCTTCTCCCTCTGGATCGCATTCAACGGAGAGCGAATCGAGTCGTCGACTGCCAGGTTGTTTCAAATCGGCTAGACCTCTTGGCGCTGCGTAGACATGTGGCCTCGCTATGCATCTTCTATCGCTTTTACTATGGGGAGTGCTCCGAGGTGCCGCCTCTTTTCGCCATCGTCCTACGCGACAGAATTTCCATTCCCATCATTTAGATGGTTGGCAGTCAACAACTGTCCGTTTTTCAGAAATTTTCTGCCTTGCACGACTAAACTGTGGAATGAACTGTCGCCTACGGTACCTATTTCCGGACCAATACGACCTACGAACCTTCAAGAAAAGAGCGTACTCCTTTTTAAAAGGCCGGCAACGCATTTGTAACTCCTCTGGTGTTGTGGGTGCTCATGGGTGGCGGTAATCGCGTACCATCAGGCGATCCGTCTGCTCTTTTGCCTCCTATATCATAATAATAATAAAATAATAAATGTGACTATAGATATGTGGCTAATCTCGTTTCCCACAATGTTAAACTGAAAATCATATTATTGTCTTACGTCTACGCTAATGTTATTAATTGAAATAAAACTACTTTATACGGATTTTATCGCGTTGTTTATTTGACACTTTATTACATAATTTTGAAACTGTTACACTACTTCTACTGAACTTTAATACTTTCAAACTCAAACTCAGTTATTGCGAAAATGAGTTTCTAAGCTCATTATATCAAAACTAGTTAAACTATTTATATTTAAGTTTACACTTTGCCCGACGTTTCGGTTGCTGTTCAGCAGCCATGTTCATGAAAATCATGCCTGACGATGTAGTGTAACACCACCGCGGACTTCTTTAGGAATTTCTAGGTATGAATTCATGAGACGGTCTATTTTTAATAGTAAAATTAATATTGTCTTCTGTTTACGCGAATGTTATTCATTGAAATTAAACTACTATATACGGATATTTGTAAAGTTTAATAGTATTATAGTAGTGTAACAGTTTTTCAAAATTTTGTAATAAAGTGTCAAATAAACAACGCGATAAAATCCGTATATAGTAGTTTAATTTCAGTAAAATTAATATAATATTCTATCACATACACACAACACCATCTAGCTCAACCTAAGCAGAGCTTGTACTATGGGTACTAGACAATGGATAAACATACATATATACTGTTTTTTTTAAAATACATACATATTATACATAGAAACACCTAGACCAAGACAAACATCCATGTTCATGCACACAAATGTTTGACTTGTGCGGGAATCGAACCCGCGATCTCAGGCGTGGCAGTCGGTTACACTAACCACTATGCCATCGAGGCCGACAATATACTGTTATTGAAATGTACAAATCGTAGCAAACAGATAAAACTATCATCTTCACCATTACATTATTTACGCGTTTGTTTTCCCTTGCGTAAATCATATCAGAATGTTGCGTACTAAACAAATCGTATGTTTATCATCAGCCTGTAAAACTAAACAAGGAAAATAATATTATAAATATTTTTTTGTGTTCTGGTAATTTTTTATCCGGCTGCGTCAGTTAGTTATTTTGGCAAACTAATCAACGACGTGTTTATACCCGGTATTAACGCTATCGCATAATGTTTACCTTTCAATGGTTGACGTTTTGACCAAGTTAGACCTACTGTGGTTGTCAAGCTTTATACATATACTTACATACATATCTATACTAATATTATAAAGAATATAGATTAGATTTTTTGTTTGTAAAGATTTAACCCAAAAACTACATAACAGATTTCAAAAATTCTGTCACTATTAGAAATGGTGGATTTTTTTTTAAATCGGTTGTATAGTTTATGAGTTAAATCCTTACAAACAAACAAAATATCTAATATTTCCTCTTTATAATATTAATATAGATAATGCAACGCGAAAGTTTAAAATTTATTTTGTTAATATCATCATCATGTCAGATGCCTAGATTGGCTAATGCTACAGACTAAACCAATTACAGCTGCGGACATGTGTATGGCCGCTTGTTTTCCCCGTTTTTGCAACATTTTTCTTTGATTCACTGCTCCTATTGGTCGTAGCGTGATGTTATATAGCCTATAGCTTGCCTCAATAAATGCTATTCAACACTAAATTTTTTTTAATTCGTTCCAGGAAATCCTGAGATTAGCGCGTTCAACCAAACAAATTAACAAACAAACAAACTCTTCAGCTTTATAATATTAGTATAGATTGTATTGATTGGCCTATGGGAAACCGAGTTTACGTCCTAGGTCTAGCAATTAGGCTATTGTACAGACAGTGACCTAAGTCGCTAAATATTGACTTATTTCTAACATTAGTATATGAATGAAAACTTTATAATTATATTATAACGTGGTAATTTTTACTGTTGTAAAAACATGGGAACCATGATTACTAGTGTGGAGTGTAGTGGAGGAACGTGGTCTGATGTCCCTGAAACATATAGGGAGAATCCTCCGACCAGGCTGGGTGATCGTGCCTGGCGGGCCTAGTCCAGACTGTTGGTGTCGGGAACTTATATATATACTTAGTCGCTGTGTAAACTTTACCTGCGTGGTTCAGATTTGTATGGCGGAGCGGGCTTTGTGTACAGCGCCATCTCTTTGTCAATGTTCGAAACTTTTTCATCTGTGTGGAGTCGCTACACTTTGAATAAGGCTGCCTGTCGATTGAAGCGGAGCGAGGCTGCGGAGCGAAGAAACGGAGAAATATTAACCAATAGCATTGCATAAAATCTCCGCTCCGCTCCAGTATGCAATTCTATTGGTTAATATTTCTCCGTTCCTTCGCTCCGCAGCAGCCTCGCTCCACTTCAATGGACAGGCAGCCTAATAGACAAATTCAAAATCTTATAAATGTTCAGTGAGTTGTCTTGATACATTTACCACCTCAGCTCTGTCCAGAAAGATAGTAGATGACCAATGTTGATAAGTACTTCGTTCGTCACTTCTGGATTGTTCAGAAGGTATATCCGTTGGTTTACGCTTTTGGAGTGCAAAAACACATGGGCCGTTGTCTTCTAAATACAATCTCTGCATAGGGGGCTGTCAGTGATATTAAGCGGTGTTTGTGGAGTGAGCAGTGGTCTGTTATTAAGCGTACAATGTAATTACGTAATTTGCACAAGAGATGTTTGTTTAGGGATGAAAGAGCGTCCTTTATTCGTCTACATTCCTTTTTGGTTGTCTATATGCAGTCGGTCTCAGAACAAATATAATGCTAATTGTATATATACAACTAATGGTCTATATAAAAATAGGGATTCGAATATGCACTTTATCTTATCTTATCTTATGTGGGGGCCAGTCAGTGCAGACCGGCGGCACTTCGACCCAGTGGGATCTTTTGTGTCGACACTCTCCCAATAACGACTGCCATAGATGTTAATGGCAGCCGGGACCGACGGCTTAACGTGCTCTCCGAGGCACGGAGCAGGCGATAATTGTCAATCAATACGCACATAATTTTGAAAAGTCATATAACTGCCGCAAGTCAGAGGTGCGCGACGTGGGTTCGAACTCGAGACCCTCTGCATTGAAGTCTGTTGGTCTCCCCACTGAGCTATCGCTGCTCCTTGAATATGCACTTTAAACTAAGGACAAAAATTTTCACTTTAAGGATTTTTATCACCAGCTTTCTAACACCTCACCTCAATTAATATTGTAGTATTTCAGATTATAAGTCTCAACTACTATACATTCGCACTCTTTATGAACTGACAAACACCACCGTAGCTGGGGTTATGTGGCCATCTACTCATCCCAAAAATATACTTATTGTTTCTAAAAGAAGAACTAAAGACAGAGGAAAATAATGTATAGTAGAAACAAAGATCACCCAGACTCAGAACGGCTATCTAAAGAGGACTTATATGGAAGTGATCGACACGAAACACTACGGTTATTTACAGTAGCATAGCATCGCTGATTTCAGCATGAAGGGGCCGGCTCGACCGGGGAAGGACTACCCTCTCACAGAATATCGACGTGAAATAGCAGTATTCCTACTGTTGTGTTTCGCTCGGTGAGTGAGAGCACTGGAGGCCCAATCACCTCCTCACCCCCTTCCCGCTCCTTCTCCTTCCCACTTCCTTTCCTAAAGGGTCGGAAACGCGCTAGTGATGCCTCTGGTGTTGCAGGCGTCCATAGGCTACGGTGACCACTTACCATCAGGTGGGCCATATGCTTGTTTGCCACTTTAGTTCTATAAAAAAAAAATAATGTAACCACTGCCATTAATTCAGTTAAAGCCGCTATTTCACCATTTGAAACCAGTGCTTTTTATAATCCTAGTTCTCGCTTCAGAATTTTTCAAAGCGATATTTGAAATATCGGTCTGAAACCAAATTGCTTGAAGTAGTGTACTAGCAAAACAGTATTCATCATTTTCTCATTTCGATAAACGATTTTTAACCTGTTGGCTGGTCGCGTATTGGCTGCTATAACGCGAGTTGAAGTGTTAACGAATGCAACTGGCGTACAACGAGTTGGGATCAAATTATTTGAATATAATATATGTATGTATGTGATGCTGCTGATTTCAAGGTACATCGGCCGCATCGAGTAAAAAGTAGTAGTACTTTCTTAGTCGATGCGGCCCATGTAGATACGTTTTTTACGTCGATTTTCACTGTGAAATAGTAGTATTTCACAGTGAAAATCGACGTAAAACCCTAAAAGCATGCGTAATATTGCGTTTTGTTCGGCGACTGAAGGCGCTGGAAGCTATAATGTCTATTATAACGCAATCAACTGAAATCTGTAAGGCAAATATAGGATTTCACTCAAACTAAATCAACTTGATTACCGAAAGATATCTTTACCTTACAGAGAGATTAACTTCGTTTAGAATGTAAGAGCCGCTTACAACAAACGCTACAATTTATCCTCCCATGTTATGACGTCCTGGTACCTCACAGAATTAATTAACCGTGTTCGAACTAATCGTAGTTGCAATTTATGGAAATCAAACGACAGTAGTATCAACAAAACAAAGGGTTCTGCATAAATTTACATTGAAATAACTATTCCGAGCGGTGATCATCCCTCAGCTTAATAGTGAAGTTTTAACTGCCGCTCTAATATTGTATCTTTAGGATTTGTAATGAAATTAGTTTTGGGGATTTAATCATCACTGCTTATAATAATAATGTTTTTTATGTTTGCGTCATCTCTGTCAAATTGTACCAGGCGTTTATAAACAAAAGAAGTTGGAAAATAAGGTCTAATGGTTAGCGTTGATTGTTGTTTCTGAACGGCCAGTGTGAGTGATTCACTATTTGTTGCAAGCTTTGAAAGGCAACAATTAAAACTCATCAGATGGACTGTTTGTATGTATGCCGTGGGAAAGCCACGCTGCGACACGAATGGGCCGGCTCGGCCGAAGTGATACCACGGCCTCACAGAAAACCGGGCGGCGTGAAATAGCGCGTGCGTTGTGTTTCGTCGTGTGAGTGAGGGTACCGGAGGCCCAACCTCCCCTCCCCTCCTGGGGAGGGAGGGGATCAAATTTAAAAGGCTGGCAATGCATTTGTGACTCCTCTGGTGATGCGGGTGTCCATGGGCGGCAGTAATCGCTGACCATCAGGCGATCACTCTGCTTGTTTGCCTCCATAAAAAAAAATAAGAGATAGATATGATGATATGTTTTATAAGTACATACACAATTAATTTTGTTCCCGGTGTCTAATATACATATACACAATTACTACAATAGTAGTAATTGTGTATATTAGACACCGGTAACTACATACACGGTATTAAAAAGCTTGAAATATTATACAGATTTTAGTAATGCATAATAATGCATCACTAAAATCTGTATAATATTTCAAGCTTTTAATCTAAATACGTCCGTTATCTAAAGGAAGATGGTTACCGTTTGTCTAAATCTTGGAATGTAGTCATCAGCAAATATAAACGTCGCCGCAGTGATTCAGTTCGTCAGTGTGACGTAGAGGTGGTTAATGTTGTGTGTCAAAGTACTAACAATGCAACTATAAACCAAATTTACTAAGTGACGGTAGTTCTTTGCCGTATCCCACACTTCAAGCAGAAGCCGCAGAACTCATACCAGTCAACCCCTAATAAAATTTCTATTTATTACATTTTAATAGTTTAACGCGATTAAGACCTGTTGTTTTATGTTATATACCAGCTGAGCCGCGCAACTTCGTCTGCTTCACATAAGAGAATTTTCCCCGTTTTTGCAACATGTTTCATTGATGCGCCGCTCCTATTGGTCATAGCGTGATGTTTTATAGTCTATAGCCTTCGATTTTAGATTCGATTGATGGGCTATTCAACACCATTATAAAATAATTTTTCAACTTGAACCACTAGTTCCTGAGATTAGCGCGTTCAACCAAACAAACAAACTCTTCAGCTTTATAATATTAGTATAGATTTAGCATACGTCCAAATCGCGAAAGTCCAAAAATGATTTTGATATCTACCACAAACAATATTTTTACTTTTTCTACTACTTGCCAAGAAGAGCGTACATGAAAGGTTCACAGACTCGTTGTACCGCGCGAGTAATGCCGTCAAATCTGCTAACTGTGTTAACGTAGATATTTTTACTCAAAAAGCAATTTATAAGCAAATACGCTAGCATGGGGAAACATTTTTCATTTATGCTTACAAAGATTGCTTGGTAGGAAAGTAGATTATAATACTGACAACACCACGCATTGCGTTTGTATAATACAATTAATAATATATTGTATAAGTAGTTATTACACTGATAAATTGTAAAAATTCTTAATTATTGTAGACTCTTTAATAGGTAGAATTATATTCGATACAATTGTACATAACACAACACCTATTTGCGATGTCAAGGATGTTGTAGTGCATATCTTTATATATATAAATCTTATGTGCGTGTGTTTATAATTAAACTCCTCCTAAAAGATTTAACCCAAAAACTACATAACAGATTTCAAAAATTCTGTCACTATTAGAAATGGTGGATTTTTTTTTTAAATCGGTTGTATAGTTTTTGAGTTAAATCCTTACAAACAAACAAAATATCTAATATTTCCTCTTTATAATATTAATATAGATAATGCAACGCGAAAGTTTAAAATTTATTTTGTTAATATCATCATCATGTCAGATGCCTAGATTGGCTAATGCTACAGACTAAACCAATTACAGCTGCGGACATGTGTATGGCCGCTTGTTTTCCCCGTTTTTGCAACATTTTTCTTTGATTCTCTGCTCCTATTGGTCGTAGCGTGATGTTATATAGCCTATAGCTTGCCTCAATAAATGCTATTGCTATGCTAAATTTTTTTTAATTCGTTCCAGTAAATCCTGAGATTAGCGCGTTCAACCAAACAAATTAACAAACAAACAAACTCTTCAGCTTTATAATATTAGTATAGATTGTATAGATTGGCCTATGGGAAACCGAGTTTACGTCCTAGGTCTAGCAATTAGGCTATTGTACAGACAGTGACCTAAGTCGCTAAATATTGATTTATTTCTAACATTAGTATATGAATGAAAACTTTATAATTATATTATAACGTGGTAATTTTTACTGTTGTAAAAACATGGGAACCATGATTACTAGTGTGGAGTGTAGTGGAGGAACGTGGTCTGATGTCCCTGAAACATATAGGGAGAATCCTCCGACCAGGCTGGGTGATCGTGCCTGGCGGGCCGCGTCCAGACTGTTGGTGTCGGGAACTTATATATATACTTAGTCGCTGTGTAAACTTTACCTGCGTGGTTCAGATTTGTATGGCGGAGCGGGCTTTGTGTACAGCGCCATCTCTTTGTCAATGTTCGAAACTTTTTCATCTGTGTGGAGTCGCTACACTTTGAATAAGGCTGCCTGTCGATTGAAGCGGAGCGAGGCTGCGGAGCGAAGAAACGGAGAAATATTAACCAATAGCATTGCATAAAATCTCCGCTCCGCTCCAGTATGCAATTCTATTGGTTAATATTTCTCCGTTCCTTCGCTCCGCAGCAGCCTCGCTCCACTTCAATGGACAGGCAGCCTAATAGACAAATTCAAAATCTTATAAATGTTCAGTGAGTTGTCTTGATACATTTATTTACCACCTCAGCTCTGTCCAGAAAGATAGTAGATGACCAATGTTGATAAGTACTTCGTTCGTCACTTCTGGATTGTTCAGAAGGTATATCCGTTGGTTTACGCTTTTGGAGTGCAAAAACACATGGGCCGTTGTCTTCTAAATACAATCTCTGCATAGGGGGCTGTCAGTGATATTAAGCGGTATTTGTGGAGTGAGCAGTGGTCTGTTATTAAGCGTACAATGTAATTACGTAATTTGCACAAGAGATGTTTGTTTAGAGATGAAAGAGCGTCCTTTATTCGTCTACATTCCTTTTTGGTTGTCTATATGCAGTCGGTCTCAGAACAAATATAATGCTAATTGTATATATACAACTAATGGTCTATATAAAAATAGGGATTCGAATATGCACTTTATCTTATCTTATCTTATGTGGGGGCCAGTCAGTGCAGACCGGCGGCACTTCGACCCAGTGGGATCTTTTGTGTCGACACTCTCCCAATAACGACTGCCATAGATGTTAATGGCAGCCGGAACCGACGGCTTAACGTGCTCTCCGAGGCACGGAGCAGGCGATAATTGTCAATCAATACGCACATAATTTTGAAAAGTCATATAACTGCCGCAAGTCAGAGTTGCGCGACGTGGGTTCGAACTCGAGACCCTCTGCATTGAAGTCTGTTGGTCTCCCCACTGAGCTATCGCTGCTCCTCGAATATGCACTTTAAACTAAGGAAAAAAATTTTCACTTTAAGGATTTTTATCACCAGCTTTCTAACACCTCACCTCAATTAATATTGTAGTATTTCAGATTATAAGTCTCAACTACTATACATTCGCACTCTTTATGAACTGACAAACACCACCGTAGCTGCGGTTAATGTGGCCATCTACTCATCCCAAAAATATACTTATTGTTTCTAAAAGAAGAATTAAAGACAGAGGAAAATAATGTATAGTAGAAACAAAGATCACCCAGACTCAGAACGGCTATCTAAAGAGGACTTATATGGAAGTGATCGACACGAAACACTACGGTTATTTACAGTAGCATAGCATCGCTGATTTCAGCATGAAGGGGCCGGCTCGACCGGGTAAGGACTACCCTCTCACAGAATATCGACGTGAAATAGCAGTATTCCTACTGTTGTGTTTCGCTCGGTGAGTGAGAGCACTGGAGGCCCAATCACCTCCTCACCCCCTTCCCGCTCCTTCTCCTTCCCACTTCCTTTCCTAAAGGGTCGGAAACGCGCTAGTGATGCCTCTGGTGTTGCAGGCGTCCATAGGCTACGGTGACCACTTACCATCAGGTGGGCCATATGCTTGTTTGCCACTTTAGTTCTATAAAAAAAAAATAATGTAACCACTGCCATTAATTCAGTTAAAGCCGCTATTTCACCATTTGAAACCAGTGCTTTTTATAATCCTAGTTCTCGCTTCAGAATTTTTCAAAGCGATATTTGAAATATCGGTCTGAACCCAAATTGCTTGAAGTAGTGTACTAGCAAAACAGTATTCATCATTTTCTCATTTCGATAAACGATTTTTAACCTGTTGGCTGGTCGCGTATTGGCTGCTATAACGCGAGTTGAAGTGTTAACGAATGCAACTGGCGTACAACGAGTTGGGATCAAATTATTTGAATATAATATATGTATGTATGTGATGCTACTGATTTCAAGGTACATCGGCCGCATCGAGTAAAAAGTAGTAGTACTTTCTTAGTCGATGCGGCCCATGTAGATACGTTTTTTACGTCGATTTTCACTGTGAAATACTACTATTTCGACGTAAAACCCTAAAAGCATGCGTAATATTGCGTTTTGTTCGGCGACTGAAGGCGCTGGAAGCTATAATGTCTATTATAACGCAATCAACTGAAATCTGTAAGGCAAATATAGGATTTCACTCAAACTAAATCAACTTGATTACCGAAAGATATCTTTACCTTACAGAGAGATTAACTTCGTTTAGAATGTAAGAGCCGCTTACAACAAACGCTACAATTTATCCTCCCATGTTATGACGTCCTGGTACCTCACAGAATTAATTAACCGTGTTCGAACTAATCGTAGTTGCAATTTATGGAAATCAAACGACAGTAGTATCAACAAAACAAAGGGTTCTGCATAAATTTACATTGAAATAACTATTCCGAGCGGTGATCATCCCTCAGCTTAATAGTAGTGAAGTTTTAACTGCCGCACTAATATTGTATCTTTAGGATTTGTAATGAAATTAGTTTTGGGGATTTAGTCATCACTGCTTATAATAATGTTTTTTATGTTTGCGTCATCTCTGTCAAATTGTACCAGGCGTTTATAAACAAAAGAAGTTGGAAAATAAGGTCTAATGGTTAGCGTTGATTGTTGTTTCTGAACGGCCAGTGTGAGTGATTCACTATTTGTTGCAAGCTTTGGAAGGCAACAATTAAAACTCATCAGATGGACTGTTTGTATGTATGCCGTGGGAAAGCCACGCTGCGGCACGAATGGGCCGGCTCGGCCTAAGTGATACCACGGCCTCACAGAAAACCGGGCGGCGTGAAATAGCGCGTGCGTTGAGTTTCGTCGTGTGAGTGAGGGTACCGGAGGCCCAACCTCCCCTCCCCTCCTGTGGAGGGAGGGGGTCAAATTTAAAAGGCTGGCATCGCATTTGTGACTCCTCTGGTGATGCGGGTGTCCATGGGCGGCGGTAATCGCTGACCATCAGGCGATCACTCTGCTTGTTTGCCTCCATAAAAAAAAATAAGAGATAGATATGATGATATGTTTTATAAGTACATACACAATTAATTTTGTTCCCGGTGTCTAATATACATATACACAATTACTACAATAGTAGTAATTGTGTATATTAGACACCGGTAACTACATACACGGTATTAAAAAGCTTGAAATATTATACAGATTTTAGTAATGCATAATAATGCATCACTAAAATCTGTATAATATTTCAAGCTTTTAATCTAAATACGTCCGTTATCTAAAGGAAGATGGTTACCGTTTGTCTAAATCTTGGAATGTAGTCATCAGCAAATATAAACGTCGCCGCAGTGATTCAGTTCGTCAGTGTGACGTAGAGGTCGTTAATGTTGTGTGTCAAAGTACTAACAGTGCAAATATAAACCAAATTTACTAAGTGACGGTAGTTCTTTGCCGTATCCCACACTTCAAGAAGCCGCAGAACTCATACCAGTCAACCCCTAATAAAATTTATATTTATTACATTTTAATAGTTTAACGCGATTAAGACCTGTTGTTATATGTTATATACCAGCTGAGCCGCGCAACTTCGTCTGCTTCACATAAGAGAATTTTCCCCGTTTTTGCAACATGTTTCATTGATGCGCCGCTCCTATTGGTCATAGCGTGATGTTTTATAGTCTATAGCCTTCGATTTTAGATTCGATTGATGGGCTATTCAACACCATTATAAAATAATTTTTCAACTTGAACCACTAGTTCCTGAGATTAGCGCGTTCAACCAAACAAACAAACTCTTCAGCTTTATAATATTAGTATAGATTTAGCATACGTCCAAATCGCGAAAGTCCAAAAATGTTTTTGATATCTACCACAAACAATATTTTTACTTTTTCTACTACTTGCCAAGAAGAGCGTACATGAAAGGTTCACAGACTCGTTGTACCGCGCGAGTAATGCCGTCAAATCTGCTAACTGTGTTAACGTAGATATTTTTACTCAAAAAGCAATTTATAAGCAAATACGCTAGCATGGGGAAACATTTTTCATTTATGCTTACAAAGATTGCTTGGTAGGAAAGTAGATTATAATACTGACAACACCACGCATTGCGTTTGTATAATACAATTAATAATATATTGTATAAGTAGTTATTACACTGATAAATTGTAAAAATTCTTAATTATTGTAGACTCTTTAATAGGTAGAATTATATTCGATACAATTGTACATAACACAACACCTATTTGCGATGTCAAGGATGTTGTAGTGCATATCTTTATATATATAAATCTTATGTGCGTGTGTTTATAATTAAACTCCTCCTAAACGGCTGGACCGATTTTGATGAAATTTTTTGTGTGTGTTCAATTGGATTCGAGAATGGTTTAGATTTGTTTTTTTTATTATTTTTTTCATGTGTACAGGACAACGTATGTCGGGACAGTTAGTACTCTTATAAAAAGTGTTGACAAAATGATTACGATTATGATTCGATTGTGCAAATCGTTAATCGTTAACTAAAAGTTAGTCGTTTTACTGTAACTATACGAAATACTAAATGTAAAATTGCTTGTAATATTCCATGGATGCCTTAAGGAACGAGTTCACTCAATATGTTCGATTATTTTTTAAATGTAGCTTGTCTGAAATTAAATTTTGGTGTTAAATACGGTATAGGATAGGATACGGTAGCTATTTAACATGCAGAGGGTAACCTTGCTCGCCACCCCTGGTTTTAAAAAACCTAATATTAACAGCAGTTGAACTATTTTATTCATACTAGAACGTGCAACCTACATACTCGTTAGAGCGTAAAAATTGGTATATTGATTCCAGAACTTTTATAGCTACGATGTGCATATTAAACATTTTTGAATTTCTTGTAACAGAAATGTGTACTCATGTCATCTCTATATTAATACGTGAAGCAAAAACTTTGTACCCTTTTTACGAAAATTGCGCGGGGACGGAGGAGTATGAAATTTGGCACAGTTAAAGTTTATACGAAGAAGGAGTGACGAATCCTAATATTTTTATAAAATATGCATTAGAAATACATTAAATTAATGAAAAAAGACTACACGCACACAACCATGAATTTGACACACGCAGTCGAAACGCGTAACTATGGTTACATATATCAATATATAATTACATAATATATCAGAACCTGCAATATCTTACAGGCAAACTTTGGTCGAATTTCGAGCACTAGGCGACCGCTAGTTTTAATAAATTTGTATGCGACAGTGGGTTTATAACCATTCGGGCGTTTTTTTATTAGCACATCAATGGATTGACAATACAATCAGGGGAAAAATGGGTTAAACGACAAAGAGTTTTATATAAAACAACAGCTGCATCCGACGTAGGTTCGGATAAAAATTCTTAAAGCGATCATCTTTTTTGCTTGCCTACAGGCTGTATAGCGCATTAATAGTTCTTAAAAATAAAATAATCTTTTGAGTAAAATATCGATTGTGACGTATGTAGGATGACCAATAAATAGTTTTAGTGTGTGTAGCTTTAGGATCAATAGTTATTTGTCGTGCGTTGAATCTCAGTAGTGTTTTTTGTAGTGTGACTGGTGAGCATGACTTCTAAATTTTGATGTCCAGGTCAGGCAAAGTACATATTATAGGGTTCTCGAAATTACTAGTATCAGTACGGAATCTGGAATTCTGTCCGATATACAGGTGGCCAGTTATAGGTGTATTAAAAACTTAAATCTCAGAGTGGAATACAGTTTGGCCTACCAGTTAGGGCATACAAAAGAGCAGCGATAGCTCAGTGGGGAGACCAACAGACTGCAATGCAGAGGGTCTCGCGTTCGAACCCACGTCGCGTACCCCTCACTTTCAGAAGTTATATGACTTTTCGAAATTATGTGCGTATTGATTGACAATTATCGCCTGCTTCGTGCCTCGGAGAGCACGTTAAGCCGTTGGTCCCGGCTGCCAGGAACATCTATGGCAGTCGTAATTGGGAGAGTCTCGACACAAAAGATCCCACTGGATCGAAGTGTCGACGGTCTGCACTGACTGGCCCCCATATAAGATAAGATAAGATAAGGCATACAAGCGTTATACTATATATGTTTGTTGTGCATAGCATTGTAAAAAGTGCATATTTTTAATTGTATACATATAAACCTAATTTTGTTTATTTTAATCTATGTGTATTAAAAACTTCAGACATATTTTGTCATTTTAGCCATCGAGAACTAGAATTGTTGATAAGCAATTATTACTTTCATGTAGGCATCAGATCTGCATCCGGTTATACGGAGCACTGGTATTGACGCAGAGACTATTTAATAAACCAGTTCACCACCCGTACTGCGGTCTCAATTTCAATGCTAACTTTGGTTAGATTAATCTTTGTTTCTTGTTATACACATTTACGGCCTCGATGGCGTAGTGGTTAGTGTAACCCACTGCCACGCCTGAGGTCGCGGGTTCGATTCCCGCACAAGTCAAACATTTGTGTGCATGAACATGGATGTTTGTCTTGGTCTGGGTGTTTCTATTTATAATATGTATGTATTTACAAAAAAAAAAGTATATATGTATGTATGTTTATCCATTGTCTAGTACCCATAGTACAAGCTCTGCTTAGTTTGGGCTAGATGATGTTGTGTGCATGTGATAGAATATTATTATTATTATTATAGGGGAGGTGCTCGACGTTGCTAACTATTTAGTAATTGTGTAATAGATATGATTTCTTGCTAACTATGCATCATATAAATCTTTCTTTTTTTATAAAGACTATTCTTGCACTGGGAATGATTCCTGTGATGCAGGGGACTTTATAAACATTCAAACAACGGACACAAATAACACCCAAAATTGACACAACTATATGTGGATCACATATTTTTTGTCTCGCGTGGTGTGAGTTCGAACGCAACATTCGGCTCAGTGGATATAATGGATGTCATTGTTTGAAGATGCCTCATTGAAATATTATTATTATCTCTTATGCTTTTATCATTGCTACTTGCCAAGACTTGCAAAATCAAGTAAGTTATTTTTTTTTATATGCCTAAGGTGGCAAACAAGCATACGGCCCACCTGATGGTAAGTGGTCATCGTAGCCTATGGATGCTTGCAACACCATCACTTGCGCGTTGCCGACTCTTTGGGAAAAAAGGAAGTGGGAAGGAGAAGGAGCGGGAAGGGTGAAAGAGGGTAATTGGGCCTCCTGCATTCTCACTCACCGAACGAAACAACAGTAGGAATACTGCTATTTCACGTTGATATTCTGTGAGAGGGTAGTCCTTCCCCGGTCGTGCCGATTCATTCATGCTGAAATCAGCCAGGCTCTACTACACAAAAAATGTATGGGTAACTATAATTTTACGTGAAACATTTCGTCTAATTCCTTCCTAAATGCTACAAAATCCTTCTCTAAACATCTTAAGCCATAGAGACTCGAACCCTTTTAGATTTATAACAGCATAGATAAGATAGCTTCATTTACTTGATGTAGTCAAGGCTCCAATATTCATAAAATGTAAACGTACCTACGCAGTTACTCTTCAGAGCTTAACTTTATTGAACACCTTAGCTTGATGAAATAGTTCCAAAGACAATATAGACTATGGCGGTATGAAAGTGAAATGGGGCATAGAGATATAGAAAGAGGTTACTTACTTTGGTTAAAGGCGAAAATAGGTTACAGTAATTTTAGTTATTTGGCTTTGGAAATAAAGTAATGTTTTGTATTATTTTATTTATATCACCATTTTCATACAGTAATGTTAACTGGAAGGAATGCGCAATATCCAGTCGCGGTTTTGTATTAGATTTCTGAATTCAGTACAGTGTTGTTGGGCTTTTCTATCTGTTTCTGACCGAGCTAGCCCATATTTCTTATAATATATAGTTTATTTTTGTAGTATAAAGTCCGTTTGCGTATGTATAGGTATATGGTTTCTAACCTCGGCTTCTCGAGCCATCGATACGGCACACGAATATCATGTTTCATCCGCCGACCCGAGTATTAGTATTCTTCCCTTATTTATAAAAAAAATAATAAAACTAAGCTTGATATTTTAAGTAAAAGACCGTACTACGACTTTCGCTTTAGACTCAATATTGTAAACCGGACACCTTACCTTTTTTACATTTCGAATTTACATCTTTCAATTTACAAATTCAAATGCGATTCGAAAAAAAGGAAATCAAAATCTGTGGAAATGGTTCTCAAGTTAATTTCCTTTATAGGCATTATCCTTGCGTTTCCTATGCCTTTTTGGAAGGGATTGCGAACGAAATCGTAAAATCTATGGTATGCGTTATGTGTGTATGGGTTTTACTGGTACCGCTTAATTTGTAGATCGGAGCGTATTATATGCTTCAATGAAAATTAATGAAATGATTTTTCATTTTATTGCTCCAAATCATGGCATTGATTTCCAATATTGTATTGTAGAGTACATGTAGATTAAATTATGAGCGTTAGGCAAATCATAGCATTTTGACATTGTAAATGTGTTTATACAAGTCAATTTATTGATATAATAACTCTGGGAGTTAAATGATTACTTACGTATTCAGACAGTAAAATATGACGTTAAAAACATGATAATATTTTACATTGGTCATATTTCGTCAGATTCACTTCGCAAATGTTGCACACGATTATTGAACGAAAACATATGTATAGTTTCGCTCAGAAATGTATTGTTAACTTTGACACTGAAAACTAGAAGTAAGTTTTCGCTGTTCAAAAATAGAAGCACTTAAAATGGCGGCTGTGTTTTAGCGGCAGAAAATTTTCTTAATAAATTATCTTAATTGAGGGTTTCTGTGACTTAAGCAACGTTAAACTTAGTGAATACCACTGGAACTCGTGACCGATCCTGTTTCGAGGCAATTTAACGGAGCTTCGACCGGTTAAGATATTTTTAGTTTACCGTTTTATAATGACTTCGGATGTTTAGTTTTATAGAATATTTATAAGAGTTTACATAAATTTCTTTGTCTGGTAGCTGTGTACTGAATCTGCGGCATCTACTGAATATTGTTTTACATACCGTTATGTTTAGCGGCCTCAAAGCAAAACAGCCAATTTATGATGCAAAATTAGGGAATAGAGTGTTGCTGATAAACTAGGCTATGTTATACTTAATGTATAAATATTGCTCTTTGTAGAGAATTGTTGGTGATGTTGTAATGATTGATATTTACGATGACTAAGGCTGAGATCTCCAATTAAAGCAAATGCCAGTCAGTATTTTCAGAGTTTTCATTATAATTATATTGGTACCAAAGTTTTGTTAGGACCAGTCTTACTACATAAGGACGTACACCAGAGACTTTTAGATGCATAGCAGTAATATAACATAACATTACTTTATATTTGAAATTTAAAAAAGGCTGCTGTAAACTTTGGAATGCCGAGTCGGCAGCTGTTTTTGTAGCTAAGTACCATTGAAATTTCTACCATTATAACATTACTTGATGTTTCCGCGGTTTCACTCGCGTTGATCGTTATTGTGCCTCCCCCGTGGATCGTAGCGTGATGTTATATAACCTATAGCCTTCCTCAATAAATAGGCTATCCAACACTAAAAGAATTATTCAATTCGAACCAGTAGTTCCTGAGATTAGCGCGTTCAAACAAACAACCAAACAAAAAAGCTTTATAATATTAGTATAGATTATACGCCATCTAAAATTCCTTTACCATGGAATCCGTTTATTGGGTACCGGGACTCAAAGGTATCCAAAAAAAGGATGTTTGTATCTTTGGTGATTTTAAATTATCTGGGCGATCTCCTTTACTTTAAATTTGATTGCTCAATAAGCCCAGAAGAAGTAACAAATTCTTATTGGAAAGGCGCCAATGTCCCATTTATCACCGAATATTTATGACATTTTCATATCACTACCAATGTACCGAATATATCTTTAATAATGAAAAACTGGTTTAAAAATTTAACTGCATCCGTGCAGTTGGATGGCGTAGTGGTTTAAATGGTCACCTCGCCGCTGCCACCGAGCCGAGTGGGGTTCGAATCCCACACGGGACAAAAATTGTGATCCATAAATGGTTGCTCTGAGTCTGGATGTTCTTTGTGTACGTTGTTTGAATATTAATTTTAATAATAATAATAATAATAATCTTTATTTGCTAGAATATGGTTCAGGTATACAGGTGGTCATGTTTTAAATTTGTACTGCATATTCTGCCACATGTGGCGTGCAAAATTTAATTAATTAAATTACATTGGTACAATTTTAAAATTACATGCATATTATTTAAATGACATATTGATATTTATTAATGAATGGTATATAATCCAGGAAAAATCAAATAATAAAATGAATATACAGCACGTTAAACATTCATTTAAAATATTAATTAGAAAAAAAAAGAAAGAAAATCTGACAAACACATATCTTAATCTAGAATTGAAAATATTTTAATAACAGTAATGTATTTATAATTATATTAATAATATCATCTAGATTATGAATCTGTCATTAAAATCTATAACGTTATAATAAATTGTAAAGTCTTCCGCGACACAGGAACTATTACTGGGGGGGACATTTATGACCGGCACGGCGTTCAAAGGGTTAAAAAAAATGAACAAACATTTTTTTTATTCTTCGAAAGCTACTTTAAGCCGCAATGTCATTTGTTTCAATGTTTATCTCCTGATTTATATATTGTATAAACTTAGCGCGGCAGTTGAGATATATTTACGAATATAAAATCTATAACAGAATATTAATGAGAATATTATGAACAATACATATATTGTATTTTTTTAAAATAACGCGCGAATCTGTGCTATGCGGCCTAAAAATGCATGTTTTCATCACAAAATTCATGAGTATGTTGTATGATAGAATATGTAAGGAGTGTAAAAGTGATCGCTATATTTTAATCGCACCGCTTTGATTTAATCTCTGACAAATTGACCATAGTGTTTCACGTGATCTCGATATTCTTATCACATCCGTGATATTTGATGTCCATTTCTGTTCCTGATTGAATCATTTATTAGCTACAATCGGGTATATTTTGGTTCTTAATTTTAGCCTACATGTATACGTGTATATATAGATGATATCATTGTATTAACGGGCCTTCCGACGCCATTACGGCTGCTCTAATGTGTGAACACTTTTTTGAGACGCTAATAAACTTATAAATACATATGTATATTAAATACACATATGTTACTATGTATATGGTAAGTTTGAAGATATTTAGTTAGTAAAATTGATTTACATACTTACAATAATTTATTTTTCTTACAATTATATGTGACCAACAAACAAACCAAGTAAAAAAAGGCGTCAATTAAACCAGTAAGATTTAAAAAGTAAAAGTTTTCTTTAGAATATAATCGTACTTTATCTTTTTCAATTACCTTTAGTCATAAAGAAAATTTGCTTTCGATGAACTCTCAATAACCCGAAATAAAAAAAGAGAAAACATTTTTCATTTTATTTGAGTTGAGCATTGAAAACATACTTTTTAAAATGGAGACTATCTACCGAATATTCGAAATTGGAACATTGTGAACAGCGCGCGGCGACAGTGTTTCCAGTTGCGATCGCGGCCCCCGTAGGTACAAGTCAGGCATAGTACAAGAGTTTATTAAATTTTGTATAGTCTAATTAAAATTTACCAGGTGAACTGACCAAAGATAATTGATCCAAATAAATTATGCCTCTTTAACTGGACTTTGAGAGCTTAAAGATTTGATAAATATTTTTTCGTATGTTGGTCTCTTTTTTATTTTCACTGTCTATTCACTAAATGTATCAACGTTGAGTACCTATGCATTTCGCGGGTACTCATCATGAAATGCCCGAGCGAAAATTATTCAACGCCAATTTTACCCTTTCATCCGAATGTGTTTTGTTTTTATCTCCCTCAGGAATTGATTTTCGCAAGCTTCTGCCCTCAGTTCGGGTGACTTCGACCCAAGGCTGCTGTCAAATACCTCACTAAAGAAAAATAATAGGAATACGGGATTAACTAGTTTGACATTTTTATGCTATCGACCGCCATTTACGGTTTACTTATAATATATTAATTGATTATTGTATCGCTTGATGTTTGAATTCGATTGTTATCAGACAATATGTTACATTGCATCAATAATAATGATTAATTGAATAAAATATTATTATATTATTAAGGGTTCATAATAACCTAATTTGTTTTATATATGTTTGTATAACATTATGGAATGCAATAAAAAATTGAGTATTGAGTATTTAATTATCTTGAGATACTATCAAGATTACTAAACCCGAAGGAGAACGAGTAGTAGAGCCTCGCTGATTTCAGCATGAATGGGCCGCCTCGACCGGGAAAGGACTACCCTCTCACAGAATATCGACGTGAAATAGCAGTAGTCCTACTGTTGTGTTTCGTTCGGTGAGTGAGAGTGCCGGAGGCCCAATCACCCTCTTTCCCCCTTACCTCTTCCCACTTTCTTTTTCTTTCCTAAAGGGTCGGCAACGCGCGAGTGATGCCTCTCGTGTTGCAGGCATCCATAGGCCACAGTGACCACTTACCATCAGGTGCGCGCCGTATGCTTGTTTGCCACCTTAGTTGTATATAAAAAAATGAGTTGGCAAAAGTGTATTACAAACACATCTCAACTATGTTTTCAGGTCCCCCTAATAGGGGACTCGACTTTAGCCATTAACTAGGCACAATTTGAGACTGCGTGCTGTTATTGAGAATTTCTTGACAGACAAATGAAATAACTGGTTTACGACCCGGGTATCGAACACGAGTTACATGCATAGCAGTCGCATTCCCTAAGGCTGCACTATTGAAGCAGCTCTATCATTAACCCTCGACATCACTAGTTTTTTTTAGAATCGTAGCAAGTCTAGTTCTGACGGAAAACATCGTGAGGAAATCTGCATGTTTAAAAGTTATCTATAATTCTCTCGCAGGTATGCAGTCTGCCAACCCGCACTGGGTCAGCGTGGTAAACTAGCTATGTGCTAACCTTTCTCATATTGACAAGAGACCCGTACCCAGCAGTGGAACAGTTTATATAGTATCAGCCCTGTATTAAACTGTCCCACTACTGGGCACGGGTCTCTTCTCTTTGTGAGAAGGGTTAGGCCATAGTCCACCACGCTGGCCCAGTGCGGGTTGGCTTCAGACTTTACATATCTTCGAGAACTCTCAGACATGCAGGTTTCCTCACATGTTTTCCTTCACTGTTAAAGCAAGCGATAATTAACTATTTAATACGCACATAACTTCGAAAAGTCAGAGATGCGCGCCTTGGGTTCGAACTTGAGACCTCTGCGTTGCAGTCCAACGGTTTCCCACTAGGCTATCGCTGCTATTTATATACACGGCTTATATTATTATTACCAAGTAGAGATTCGTAGTCTTTGCCTACCTCATCGTGAAATAAGCGTGAGATTATAAACATATATATGTAATATCAGCTAACGGTTGAATCAATTAGTTCGCTTTGTCGCTAACTTTGTATTGAAGTTTAAATCCCGACAGTATCTGCTTTGTCTTGATAACTGAGTACGACCGCGAATTAGTAAAGGTAAGACACTGGATATGGATAGACTGGATACGGACTGGAAGAATGGGTGGCAAAGATTGAAATCGAAGACGTGCTCAGCTTACCATTCTGGACGTCAAGTTGTCATCTATCACACAATGCTAATATGACATCTATGTAAATAGGGTAGTCGTAGGTAGATTTTGTACCTATATTATTTTGTACCTATATTATTTTGTACCTATATTATTTTACACTAGCGACCTGCCCCGGCTTCGCACGAGTAGTACAAAACCTTAACAAATTATACACCTAAACCTTCGTCATGAACCTATATATTTTGACATTCATCAGTTTTACTTTGTGACCTACATGAATAAATGATTTTTGACTTTGACTATTAGTGAAAACCGCATGAAAATCCGTTCAGTAGTTTTTGAGCTTACCGCGCACAGACAGACAGTCAGACAGACGCGGCGGGGGACTTTATTTAATAATATGTAATGATACGAGAACTAAATAGAAATGAAATGTTTTTTGAAAGCAGTATTAAAATTGGTTCCAAATAAGGGGATATCCTCAATTTTGTTAAATTTACTTTAAATATTTTTTATCTCTTTTCACAAAAGTTTATTTAAAAAAGAACACATTTCTTACATGAATGATAACCTGATCGTCGATACCTTATACAACAGTAATTTCTATGTATAATATGTATGTACATGTATGTATTTACAAAAAAAAAAAGTATATATGTATGTTTATCCATTGTCTAGTACCCATATTACAAGCTCTGCTTAGTTTGGGCTAGATGGTGTTGTGTGTATGTGATACAATATTATTATTATTATTATTATTTATAAAACAACGCCATCTAGTTCATTCATATTCATTCTAATTCGAGTGTTCACAGGATTTTCGACCTTAAGGTATCCATGGAATATTACAGGTGACTGTACATATTAAATGGTTAATTAGTATAATATCTGCATATCTCAGAGTTCGCCATAATGTTCTCTAAGATATGTGAAATCTGTAAACTTGCACTGGGCCAGCGTACAACAGCCTGAACAGGTTTGGTATTAATATTAAATGGGATTAAATATAATGTCCACCAAAAATATTAATTGCGCAGCAAAATATGCTTACCTACTAAAATATATCATAACGAGCACCTATACGTCTCAAATCACTGCATTCCGTCTCGGTAGGGTTATGTTATGTTAGGTTCCTCCTTAAACCCACCCAAAAATAGGAGCCTCGCCAGGCGGGGCTCCGTCGACTTAGTTTGATCTCTTTAAATATATTTTGGCGTGCAATTAGTATTTGTGGTAAGCATATTTTGCTGTGCAATTAGTATTTTTTTGCTGTGCAGTTAAATACTACCCATATTATATTAAAACAGGAACCTATATAACTGTAGAAATTTGTTACTGCATATTATCATGTATTAACTAAGTAATGCAGATCTCATCCTTACTTCACCCACTTAATTCCTGTTGGTGTGGCGAGGATTGTAGGCTACATCAGCCACTTATCATCAGGTGAACCGAACCAAAGCTTAAATATTAAGAATATATACTGTAGCCACATTACAACTCTGTCACCTCAATATCTTAGACGTACTTACGACCTCAATTGTATAACTCAATTGTGCTGAATATTATTTAATATTTTACTTAGTCATATATTACTGTTTACATGTGTGTATATGTGTATGCTCACACATACTTAATATTGTATAATAAATACTCTCATCATTATCAAATAAAGATTCTACTATACCTATACATATATAATAATAATATTTTATCACATACACACAACACCATCTAGCCCAAACTAAGCTGAGCTTGTACTATGGGTACTAGACAATGGATAAACATACATATATACTTTTTTTTAATACTTACATATTATATATATATATATATATATATATAGCATATGTAGTGTGACTCTGAAAGATAGAATAAGAAATAGTGTGATTAGAGAGAGATGCGGCATGAAAGTGGATATAGTTACAAGAATAGAAAAGGGTATGTTAAGCTGGTTTGGACATGTAGAAAGAATGGACGAGGAAAGACTGACTAAGAAAGTTTATAAGGCTAGTGTAAATGGAACAGTCACAAGAGGAAAACCTAGGCGAACGTTTCTCGATCAGATCGGAGGCGTTCTGGACAAAGGCCAGGTTAAGAGCTCCTTGAACCGACGGGCGTGTATGAGGAATGTGATGAAAGTGAATGAAGCCAGAGAAGTGTGTCAGGATCGTAGCAAATGGAAATCCGTAGTCTCTGCCTACCCCTCTGGGAAACAGGCGTGAATCTATGTATGTATGTATGTATATTATATATAGAAACACCCAGACCAAGACAAACATTTCATGTACACAAATGTTTGACTTGTGCGGGAATCGAACCCGCGACCTCAGGCGTGGCAGTCGGTTACATTTACCACTACGCCATCGGGGCCGACACTATTATTTGACGGCTTAGTAGTATTAAAATTAAATATTCGGCACTAGACTGCAACAGACAGGTGTACTGCTGCCGAGAATTTGTTAAAAGCAAAGCCCAGTAACACATTTGCCTTGGATCTTATTGTCCCGGCATATTTCTTTCAATCTTTACCTTGTAAATATATATTTTTTATACTTTTAAGTTGGCAAACAAGCATACGGCTCACCTGATGGTAAATGGTCACCGTACCCTATGGACGTCTGCGACACCAGAAGCATCACTTGCGCGTTTCCGACCCTTTAGGAAAGGACGTGAGAAGGAGAAGGAGCGGGATGGGGGAAAGGGGGTGATTGGGCCTCCGGCACTCTCACTCACCGAACGAAACACAACAGTAGGAATACTGGTATTTCACGTCGATATTCTGTGAGAGGGTAGTCCTTCCCCGGTCGGGCCGGCCCATTCATGCTGAAACCAGCAAGGCTCTACTACTCAAAAATATACAGGGAAGGGCATGTGCTTCTATATAAATTGTCAATAGGTGTACCTAATTACCGTCTGATTAAAAATATATACTTACTTACATAGAAAGACTGCATCTGTGGTTTGGTAGTAATCAATGCGCGATTGCTGGGCTTAAGGTCTCGAGGGAGGCACTCGGTTCCGATTACCGGGTCAGAAAAAGTGTTACAGGAAATTTCTTTTCAAGAAATATTTACTCGTTGCACGGATGCTGAAACAGTGCCCTGTTAACGGCGATAGGCTCGCCTTATTATGCAGGATTTAAAACTTTAGCAACCGGATAGGCATGATGAGTAAAAATATTTTTTTTTACTTATTGAACGTCACTGTCTTATAAAATTTGTACTAATGCAAAAAAGAAAAAATTACTATGACTTCACAATCCCCCACTCCCGAACTTTAATGCGTTATATCTTAGCCATCTTAATGATTTAAAAAAAATAAAATATAGACCTGTGCAATATTTTTTTCTAATCTAATAGATGTACTAATTAGAATCACTTATTTTTAACCCTATCATCATGCCTATTGCGGGTTATTTATCTACGTTTGCCTTCCCCTTCAGGGATGTGTTGTGAGAATATGTATGTATGAAAGAAAATACTGAAACGTAAAACCTTTCAAGGAAACTTCGTATTACATTGTAAGAAATTAATTTATACATCAGTGACCTTTGTACATAATGTACCGGCCATATCGAACAGGTTAATACACTTCATTTGTTTAACAAGTTGAGAGGAGCGAGCGAGACGCGCGTATGTGCCGCAGCATGCGAGCGATAGTAACAGAAAACAATAGAGCATTGAAGGCATGCTCGCAGTTTGTGGATCGCACAAAGGATTCGGGGTCACTAGGCTACGTGGGGAAAATTACCCTGAAATTAGGGGAAATATTGATTATAGCGAAATCGATTAGTAGTACATTTGAAATGTTTACGCTTTATGAACACATTAGTAAAATGGATAATTAATTAAATTTAATGTTAGTAAACATTAGTGTTGTACTGTTGTACGATGTCGGCGTGTGTAAAGCTTCATTATTTATGAACAGCAACAGACAGCATATACTTTCAGTATATCTTATTCTACGATATTTCTGTTTACTATTAGTAATGACCATAAATCAATTATCACATACACACTCACGCCAGTGTTATTATAAAACACTTATGAAACCAGATCAATTTTCAAAACAGCTTGTACAGTTAACGAGGTATATCAAAATCAACATCCGCATTTATCAAAACGTCTGGGAAAACATTTCCCGGCGCCAGCAACCCGAGCTGAAAGAAAACCACCGGGAATAGGGGAGCTAGCCCGAGCGTGCTACGCCAGCTTCAGTCGGTCGCGAGAGCTCGGCCTTAATACACGGGCCGGAGCATCGGTCACCTCGTACGAAC
Organism: Catocala sponsa; assembly: GCA_963564715.1. NCBI lineage: Eukaryota > Metazoa > Arthropoda > Insecta > Lepidoptera > Erebidae > Catocala > Catocala sponsa. The sequence continues at coordinate 14,382,370 of OY751348.1, read as the reverse complement.
AATCGAATCTAAACGAACACCAAATTAAAACAATACTCTCACATAAAATTACATTATTTGTGATCCAATTTCAAATATTCAAAGTGACAGTTCAAGTGTTCCATTTATAAAATGTAACTAGGTTGTGAAGTGCACAGGATCGGGTAGCGAAACAGGGATATTAATAAAAATAGGCTGTTTGCACACTGTTGTTGTAGGGCCAAGTCAGGTGAGTCCTCGTTTATTATTTATAGAAGCTTTTTCTTGCTGCTCCGAGCAAATTGCCTCGGGACCTGCCCAGTGACGACACTGTTTTTCACAGTAAATAAACGGAAAACTATCGCCGTGTATTTCATTCAATGCGTATACATATAAAATGTGTTCGAACCCAGTCTATAGCCTATAGTCGGCCTTTTGGATTACCAATATTATTGTAATAGGAACACCTTTTCAAAACAAAAAATGTTATTGTAATAGGAATTAATTATTCCCTCGATAATTCCGCGGACAAAAGTTTGAAAAGCGGAAAAACGGGCATTACCTCTATCCGAGTTTCGAATAGACACTTGTATAAAATTTTATTACAACCTTACCAACGAGTAAATTCGTTTTCATTGTATTCTGTCTAAAGTGATAATGTTTTAGCTAAAACAAAAACGCTTGAAGCCCTCTTACTTAGATCGTAGAAAGAAATTGGAAAAATGTAATCACAGTTTTGTAGTTTAATTTCAGAGACACTTTTAATATAGTAGTGAATTACTAAATTTATTACTGACAAATACAAAGAACATCTAATTATAAATCGAAAGTAACCTATTAAGTTAATATGCACGTAACATTTATAAGGTTTTATTCTGCAGCTGCAAAATATAATATGGAGGTAATATAGCAAAGGAATCGAGTATTTGCAGTCTGTCCGTTTGAATATTCTATTTTGGAACGTATATTTTGACCGAAATAGGTACTATTGAATCAGATGAGTTTATTTTATATTGTTAAATCTGAAAATTTTCTTTTAAACATTATATTTTAAACAATAGACCATCTGTGAAGATAAATGAGGTGATAACTTTTAGTTATAACGAAAATATTGTATCTTTATTATTCTTATGCCAAACAAATTATTCATTGAGGTTACTTACATGTTTCTTGGTATAAATTATGAACTGCATAAACAAAAAGAACCCTTCTTTTCACCACCATCCCCAACAAACAGCTTAAAGGCAGCAGTGGATTTGTATATAAAGAAATACAAGTACCAGGGTGGCAGAAATTATAAGAACTCAAAGCTCAAAGCGTGCTCGTGTACAGTGTGCGAGCGTAATTGCTTCCTGTGGGGAAACTCGGCGTGTGAAGAACGACCTTTCTCCACCCTGTTGCTACCAGGTTGCCATAATTTCAAGGAGCGAGATGTAATTAAGCCAACAGAGTACTCAAACGTCATCAAGATCAGAGCTTTTGCCCTTACGTTCCTTTTTAAAATTGATTATGTCTTAGAAGCATTCGGTCAATGCTGTTTGTAAGGCATACAACGTTAAATGAAGTTAGTAGTATAAGTTGTTGTATAAACTTTGTGTATGTCATGGATGTTCGTTTGATTCCGTTTAAGCTAAGTGTACCACAATAGAAATGTTAGCACAGTTTAGAGTTTGCTCAGAGTCAGAAGCCATAAATTCATGCAAACACTACATAACTTCTATAGTCCTAGTAATTATAAACGTCTACTTGTCAATTTACATTAAAAAATATACGTAAGTAATAATATACTTACGTATTATATATTTTTTATGTAATAACGGATTTATATCTATTACTGATAGATAGTTATTTGGTTAATTTTAATGACTGCGCAATTTCGATAGTTCCAAATTAGATAAATAATAAAATGAAAATTAATGGCATACGTTCACCTAGTCAGTCAAACTATGACAATCGTCATTATAATATGTCATAGTAATATTATATACCTAATATTTGAAAATAGAAACTACGCACTCACGCACATTGTCAATCTTAAATATTTAAAGTTAAAGGTGGGCAATTGACGTAGGTAATTGTCAAACACGTATTCTAAAGACAACTTATAAGCCAAAAATGCTTTGAATCGAGACATTCTGAGGATGCGTCAAGTATTAGTCGAACATATATATTGTTGTCGCAGTGAAGTATTGAAAACTAGGTGACACGTAGGGCTCTTGACGCTTTTGTTCAACAATAGAGAAAGATTGATTGTCAACGGGTCCAGCTCGAATGTAGTAAGCAGTATTGAACAATTAAAATTGACGACATATAAGGCTGCCTGTTTTGTAAGTAATTGCCGTCTCTTGTAGAATGAGGTTGCTAATGAGTTTCAAATGTGCCACAGCAGCAACTTCTTTCGGTCTTATACTGCTTTCAATGCACGAAAAAACAAACAATAATAATCTCACTTTATTATTTCCTTATACAGCGGTATATTCAGAGAATAAAATTATTACTTAATAATGTTCTTTATTTAAAACCCATATGAAAAACAAACTCAAAGCCTGCCTGATTGTAAGCGGTTATTATGCGTTAGTGTAGTTGATGGGCGCATGTATGCACTACAAGTTCGCACGCGTATTTGGCCGTCTTTCAAAAAAGGAATCACTATGCTAGCAGCGCAAATAAAAAGATTAGCTTTATGTATTAGGTAAGCTGTCAATTTCAGGACGAATAATATTATAATTAGTCACCTACTGACAGCATAATGTTTTTTTAAGGATCGTGAAAACCCTGATCACGCAGGAACATAACATAAGATGGTTTTTAGGAATTTTTTGTAGTGAAAACTTCTTTAGCGGCATTGCGCACTTTTTTGTGATGGGTAAAAAATGTTAAACTCGCGTTAGGACACGTGACCTGATCGAAAATTCGTAAGACGGAAGGAGAATTGTCATGTTTGTGTACGATAGCGCAATAAATGAATATTGTATTTTACCACATTAAATGATAGTACTTTTATAGTGATAATTAAAGCAATTCGTGCAAAATTATTCCCTAACCATTCCAAAATATCAAAAATGCACAACGTTAATATTCAAGTTTTCACTTCTGCCGGCACTCCCGGAGTGCAACCCATTGATTTTTTGTACTATGTACATACTATTCTAGACGAGCTGTTTCAATTTAAGCGCTTTCCACAGCTGAAGACTACGCTATATGCGGGAGCTATTCCGTCACACTAAAATGCATTAAATTTAAAATAACTATCCATCAGTCAGGTATCATCTTTTTGTTTATACATTTTACGGGGTTTTCATTCCCCAATATATTATCAACGACATGTGAAAGTAGGATAGAAATATCTTTAACCTGAGAGAGATGAGAGAGAGAGAGATTCATTGAATTAATCTGCATTCACGTCATAGGCGACTATTCCACTGTACGTCATTATGTGCAAGCAGAAGTTGAGGAACTCAGATAACTGACTTAGTTTGAAGTTGCCGCGCTAGTTCGGCTGTAAAGGTTGCAAAGTCAGTTCGTGTCAATTCTGGTTATCGGACGCGCCAGGTGAGTCTGCAAACTATAGATATTAGTTTAAGGATAGTCTGATGTATCATGTTATGACTGAGTATTGCATAATTTATTTAATTTGGGCTACGGGCTACGGGGGGCTTGAACAACTCTTGACAACACGTTGGCCACTAACCACACGAAAAGAAGAAGAATTTGGGCTAAGGAATATTATCGGCCTGATAAGTCGCAATGGCACACCGGTGGCTAGACTCAATAGATTTTTCATTATGTTTGGTATTCTAAGACATGACAGAATAAAACGAAAGTGTGTTCATCGGATCCTCTTGTTTGCTATCGCTAAAATGACCAACGGCATGATGTGATTTTCCAGAAATTGCTGAGGGTGGCGACTGAAATGAGGTCCTTTCTGCCTCGGGAATATCTCAAAATGATAATCTTGTTGATTGACTAAAAGGACAAAAATAACTTACGTGTATTTCTTTTATTTTTAAACGTCATCTTCTTCTTTCTGAGTAATGTTTGTATCGCAGTGGGTTTTACAAACTTTGAAATAACTGACACAAAGAAAATGTACCTACTAGTAAACTCAGAACTGTTTGTAAATAACATAAACAAAATTGTAACAAAAAATAAAACTGACTTCAAAAAAGAATATTGTAATATTGTTTTTTGAAGTCGGTTTTCTTTTTTGTTAAAATTTTGTTTATTTCTCAGTTTTTAGTGAACCTTACCAAAAATGAGAACGTCATCAATGTAGCCAAATATGCATTATTAAGGATAACTCAAAAACGAATGGTCAAATCTTGATCAAAATTAAATGGAACTACACGGGAAGCGCCAGCTTTCAAATAAAAAAAGAATCATCAAAATCAATTCACCCAGTCGAAAGTTATGAGGTAATACCGTGCGAAGACTGAAAGAGTGAATCTCGGCACGGTTTAGTAAAGAAACCATTTGTGCAGTTACATTAAATATTTATTCCATTAATTTATATAACATTTTATTTAGTAAGCTTTTACTTATTGACTAAAATATTATAATTATTAATTATTGATTAACAAAATTAATTAAGTTGCTGTGTGGTTTCCGCCGTCTCAGCATTGACATTGTTGTAGTGCCTCTGTGCATCCAGCGGTACATCTTACGTAGTTATTAGTTTAACTAGTATTAAAGTGTTGAGTTTCCTATTCATTTTTTGTACAAGCAAGTATGCAAACAAGCATAAGCGCTGCCTGGTTTTAAGGGGTTAACCTATAAATCCTTGCAACACTGGTCCTATCCGCTCGTTGAGAACAATTAAGAAAGATTTGCGCAATACGTATCTACTATAAGCTTATTAGACAAAGATTATTAGTTCTAACATGGAAACCCTACTTACAGCAGGAACGGAAGGTTGGCTAAGATAGGCTCTTTTGCAGGTATCCATTACATCTCCCCCTGAGCTGTCTACTACAAACGAAGGCTCATTTCGATCAAAGAGCCCGCTATATCCTATTCTATGGTCACCACTCGTGATCTTGTTTACTTTTCTTAAAGTTTTGGTGTTGGAGTTTTCCTTCCTGCCCTATCTATCGGCACTTCAGTTTCCCCATTACTTTTATTCAACATTTCGATTATTTTATAGCCTAGCCTTATCATTCCAAACCTCATCACGTAGTAACTCCAACCTCCTCTTAAGATCTAGGATACATTGGTACAACTCAAACAACACTTTTAATAGCCTTTAAAACTTAGTGACCGTGTAGACGATACATATTCATAATGGAGATTACACTTGTAAATAAGGTTCGCGTAAGCTCGCATTAGGCTCACGATGGAGCGGCATTGCGGATGACGTAACGACAACCTGACTAAAACATTAGGTATAAAGATGATAGGATGTGTCAAAATGTTGGAGTTTTTCCATGTGAAAGCTTTGCCCGTGTCAATTATTGCTAAAGAACCTTAACTTGAAAATGAAATTAAACAATAACTAGCTGTCCCGACATACGTAATTGTCCTGTACACAAAAGAAAAAAAACATATCTAAACCATTCTCGAATCCACTTGAACACACACAAAAAGTTTTATCAAAATCGGTCCAGCCGTTTAGGAGGAGTTCAGTGACATACACACGTACAGTAGAATTATATATATAAAGATATGAGCAATGTTTTTATAGAATATTAATCTTTCTCTCGGTATGAGAATGGTAAAGCCAAAGAGTTTGCACTGAATAGACGTAGTGAACTACTACGTCTATTCAGTGTAAACTCTTAAACGTACGTGCTTTGCTCTTCGTTCATTGTTTAAGTAAGTGACAATTTAGTACGCAAATAACTTCGAACATCAGAGACCTGCGCTGTAGGATTGACCTCAAAAGCTTTGCGTAGCAATCCAACGGTCTCCTCAGTGTGCTATCGTTGTTAAAGTGAGTGCTATGCATTATTCTATATTATCTGAAATATGTAACATAAAATATTACACGCCACGTAGAAAGTAATCCGCCACAGCGTATTGTCTCGAACTTGAAAAAATAAAGAATTATTTTCATTTTACAAAGATCAGCGCCTTTGGGTGATTATAGTTGTTTTTCGTCGTTATCTAAGCCAAATCTGTGTCACTATTAGGCCTAGTCTTATAGCGTTTTGTTGTGTATTGGATACGAGTAACACGGTGATCTTCTGTTATCGTTAAAGCTTACTTTTAGCTTCGAATTCAGAAACGTTTAAACTAAACTTTGTAAAAAAAAAGCCGTAGCTTTGTAGCCAGCACATAGGATATACAAAGTCAAAATTGCTGTGCTTCCTAAGAAACTAGGAAACCTCATTCAACGGAACATATCATAAGGTTATCTGTTTCCGTCCTTATAAGGTGAAGTACCTTCAGTTGGATAGCTTTAGTATATGCAAAATCCCAGATTCATTATATACCTAAAACCGCGGAAGGGACAACATGAATTTGGACAGTTTATCATGATAATAAACTGTCCCAATCACAGAGCGTCCACGTATATCATTTTGAGTGGTAAAAAGAATTGCTATTGAAAACGCCTCTTATCTTCCATACTTAAAACGATTAGTCGTTAGATTATTAGAAATCGGTTATCGATCAGCGTTGGCTTACGATTCCTCTCTGCAACTATTTGAATGCGAGCGCCTGTTCCACAAATTGCTATTTTAATTTCCTACTATTCCCACTACACACATATACCTACATATGGTGTGCATAGTTGTATAGCTTTCTCAAACGCATTCATCTGTTAGGTCGGCGCCAGTAATAGCTGAACTCAATTATGCGTGGCCGATCAATATACGCGCGAATGTGTGGACTGCCACAGATGATTGGAGCGGTTCTCTTACTAGGCGCGCAGTAATCGAAGGAGATGTCATTATGGCTGGGTTGGGTTAACGTAGATCAATTACACACTATCGTAATGTTTACTTTGATTTGCATGAACGAATTTACAATAATTATGTGTTGTTGAGTTTGATCGGGAACATCGGGATGAGTGAAAGTTTTTCACAGATGAGTGGAGCGATTTGTATCCGTAATCGTAGATGTCACCAATGTCATCTCCTTGAATTACTGACCTAACTCAGACGAGACTGAGATGGGTAGTAAAAATCAAAAGAAAGGTAAAGATCATAGTGACCAGTGAACAATAAACGAATGTATGAACTGTTAAACTTTCAACAAGTCGAATAGTATCTAATACTTGTAAAGGTGTAAAATTTATTTGTATCTGGGGGCAATCTCTAGCATTACTGGACTAGTATAGTAAGGTATGATAGATAGCCTTGAGAAATACACGCTACGTTTTAAAGACATACCAAGCGAGGAAAGCTGATGCTGGTTGGTAAAAATGTAATGAATGAATAATATTGATAATTCGAAGGACTTATTATTGAATAAATAAATAATGATTATTATATAAATAAATAATGATTATTATATAAATAAATAATTATTATTATATAAAGTAAAATAAATTAATTTAATGCGTGATTGGTAAGCGGTAAATGAGAATTCATGCTTTGGTTAAAATATCTTCGAGGTTCTGAGCGCCTGGTATCATATTATGAACTACTAATATTCCAAATTCTATAAATAGAGACAGACGTGTATTAAAAATAAAAAGCTAAGGCTACGAGCGCTGCACGATCATAATAATATAATATTCCCGCATTTTAAATATGTTTATATTTTTCACACTTTTCAGCTAATTCTACAGTTATGTTACAATTATACAATTGTTACACATTAAATTAATAACTTTATACGGAATATATTTCTGTTTATTTTGTTAAAAGTTTTTAAACAACAAGCATTTAACAATTTTTAAGCAACCATTTTCACAGGGAGACTATGGCCAATTTATAATTATTTTAAGCTCAATCTGTGTTAGTCGTAAAACTAATGCTGCTGTCCACTAACTAAATAGCCGGTAAGTAATATGTGGACATACCTATAGCTTAACTAGTTAAACTAAAAAACCGTTAAATGATATGAGGACATATGGCTTAACGGATTTATAGTTATCGGACGGCAGAATAATTATTAAACTGACTCAATGAATCACTACACCGCTAATCCAGTGTCATATGAATCTGATAGGGAGTTACTGGAATCCATTCCCAAATAACACTAGAATAATTTTGTTTATTACAAATAATCAGTAGCTACAGAGTTTGGAAACGGACGTAGGAGACGCCAATAGACGCAGCCTTTATTACACGTGACCCAAAACAGAGCTAGCGATACACGGATGTACCTAGTATGCCCTTGCCTATCCCTTTGGGAATAAGTTGGCACGAGTCTTTGTACAAACTAACATATAAGATTACTTAACATTATCTATTATCCTAACCAAAGATAATAATTATAATACTATACTAGTATCTATATATTAATACGTGAAGCAAAAACTTTGTACTCCTTTTTACGAAAATTGCGCGGTCGGAGAAGTATGAAATTTAGCACAGTTAAAGTTTATATGGAGGAGGGACGAATCCTAATATTTATATAAAATATGCATTATGAATACATAAAATTAATGAAGAAACGCTACACGCACACAACCATGTATTTGACATACGCAGTCGAAGCGCGTAACTATGGTTACATATATAATGACATATATCAGCAATATCTTACAGACTCTTACAGACAAACTTTGGTTGAATTTCGAGCACTAGGCGACCGCTAGTCCTAACTAATGCGCAAAACATTATATATAGGGTGTACGTGTAATTTTGTGTTAAATTATAATTATGTTTTAATTATTATATGATATTTAATTTATTTATTCATACCTTTACAATAAGTATTGTAATGTAAAGATATTGTAAAGATGTAAATAAATAAATAAAAAAACAAATGTTATAAATGTGAATGTAGTGAGTTGGTTTGTTACGCTTTCACGTTTTAACTACCGGACCAATCATCATGAAATTTCTTGTGCATGTTGTCAGGGATACAAAAGATTATGCCTTTGATCCGGGAAAAATACTGCTCCAAAGTATCCAAAGCCGCGGGCAAAGGCTAGTCGTACCATAAAAAGAACTTGCTATTGAAAACAAAGCTCTTCAAGAAGCTTATGATTGTAATAAAAGAGTTGGAACAAGTTGCAGTGTTTGCAGTCCATTGCAATCGCTGCTGTCATAAAGTTTTTATGTCGTCCAGTAGAACGTCTCAACGAGCTATAAAATATAATTGAACTAAGTTTGATTGTTGACCGACTTCAAACAAACATTCATAGGGCAGCCAAGCAAGAAATTATACGTAATCGATTTAAAATGGTTTTATTTTTAATGACTTCCTTTTTAAATTGTTGAAGTATTTGAAGAAATTTATATTTTGAGCTATGAGAGATAAGCAAATATTTTGAGACCCTATTAGTAAATCTATGACAAGCATTAATGTCAAGATGCAATTAAATTTAAACTTAATTACTTTTAGTGGATATTATCAAAGTTTATAAAAAAAATTTTTTGCCTTTTTACACTGTTTAATCATAATACCTATATTAAACTTTTAGTTAAAGTAGTTTATTTTCAAATGTATAATGTTCGCGTAAAAAGTGATTATGTATAAAATAATAAAAATACTTTCTTCATGTGAAAGAAATGATCAATAAAATGTACATACATATGTATGTATAGAGACGTTCATTATAGTTAAATAAAATTGATTATCGATTTAAATATTCTTATAGCGTTCCAATTGCATGAATAAATATAAGGATGCATACTCAAAAGCATAAAGATGTAACTAGAATATTTACATCCGTAATTCGTATGCAACTTCACAACGAGGATGTTAAAACTCGTGTTATGACTGTTATGAGCGCTGTTTATTTTTGTACAATCATAAATCACTTACTGTTTCGTAAACGATCAGCGTCGTTAAAGTGTTGACGATGTTCATGTTGGTACATTGAAGAAACCATTACGATTATTTCGAGTTATAATAGTCGATTACGATTGCGATTACGATGTTTAAGGAGTACCTATACTATATAATAACATAATCATAACATAATGATTATTTAAAGATGTTTGTTAAAAATTTGTTGTATTTTGATTTTATTACATTTTAGGGATTATTGCTCACATCCATTTCATTTGTGTGCGAAACGAACCGATCTGAAAAAGGTGTGCGTATCGACACCTAAAAAATAATCCTAATCCCAACTAATGGTGGGATTAGGATTATTTTTTAGGTTTATATTAATTATAAAAGCGAAAATGAGTTTGTTTGTTTGTTTGTTTGTTACCTTTTCACGCCTAAACCACTGAACCGATCATCCTGAAATTTTGCATATACGTTAACAGGTGTACAGAAACGGACATAGGCTACCTTTCATCCCGAAAAAAATTACTATTCCCGAGGAAAACAATAATAACGTTCTTAGGATAATAGATGGCGCCACGTGTCTTTCGAATCATGATTAACCTGAATAGATTGCTAAATTCTAAATTAACGCGACCGAAGCCGCGAGCAAAAGCTAGTTAATATATAAATCGAGCATCATTCAGATTTGCTACTGTAAATTCCTTAATAGAAAAATCAAATACCACTGTTTTACCTGAGAATTGAACCCGAGACCTCATGCTCTGCGATCGTATGCAGGTATGTATTTAATATATTTTATGACAACGCTATATCTCGTGAACATAAAAGTATTATACGACCAATATTAGTGGCACCGTGCTTAGATAATAATAGTAACAACAATATGTTTAGTACGACATAGCCGTATTATAATAAAACATATGTGATGAATGAGTTTTATTGTAGCTGTAATACATGAGGAAATAACGGCTTTGTTCGTATAGGCCGAGAGGTAGTCAATCTTTTAGTTAGGTAAAACCGAAGCTGGGCACGGGCCTCTTCTCACTGTGAGATGGGTTAGGCCATAGTCCACCACGCTGGCCTAGTGCGGGTTAGCAGACTTCACATATCTTCGAGAACATTATGGAGAACTCTCAGACATGCAGGTTTCCTCACGATGTTTTCTTTCACCGTTAAAGCAAGCGATAATTAACTGTTTAATACGCATATAATTGAAAATTCAGAGAATCGTGCCTTGGGTTCGAACTCGAGACCTCTGCGTGGCAGTCCAACGGTTTCCCACTAGGCTATCGCTAGTTATAATATACGTAATAGTAATAACGTCATTCCATATCAATTAGTCAAAAAATTTATCGCACTTTTCAATGTGTCAACAAAATACACATTAAATGGTGATTCGAATATTCGATTATGATTCGAGGTCAAAAGTCAAAAATCATTTATTAATTTACGTCACAAAGTAACACTGAAGCTACATGTAGATTAGTTGCTAGGTTCAGGCAAAGGGAGCCTATGAGAAGAAACCTGCAAGAAACTCACGGCCACTCTTTTAAATCGCCAATTAAATATAATTTCAGTATTTTACAACTCATATCAACAAGGTGTTGCGATATTAGATTAAATCAGCGAGAATTTATTAATCAATATTCGAATGCTGCATCATAATAATTATATTCGAATAATTTGATATTTTAGTAGCGATCAATTGCATTGGCTGGTTGTTAATTCCATTATAATCATTCCAAGTTTGATAAGTACCTATTAATTATTTTTAATATAGTAAGTTGAACAAGTAATATTATATTTCAATCTGACATCCTATGGGCGGCACCTATACGTCTACTAGTATATTTATATGTATAATTTCCGTTTCAAACGACCGTTAAGTGAAACCGTGAACGTTCCCAATAGATAGACATCGAGACAACTTCTAAAGTTCACACTATTTTAAGAGTGAGTTCTAATAGAATAACAAAACACTGTGTCAGTAGTATTGTTATAATAGTTGAAACTATATTTGTGACAATAGCAAGGTGTTATTGCGACAGATTTTGGTTAAATTGCCAGAAAATATATCATTCTTACGGCAAGAATTCTTTTTAAATTCTAGGTTACTGTATCAGGGCTGTTTATAAATTGTGCCATTGCTGGGCACGGAATTTAAGGGGAGGAGGGATAGTTCATAGTTACATTCAAGATTAATCTGCTATTACTAATTATGTGGTGACGGTACGATATCCTACCATCTTACAGGCAAAAGGCCTCAGAGTAACCGTGTGTTTACCGAGCAGTGATAGCCCAGTGGGGAGACCAACAGACTGCAATACAGAGGGTCTCGGATTCGAACCCACGTCGCGCACCTCTGACTTTCGGAAGTTATATTACTTTTTGAAATTATGTGCGTATTGATTGACAATTATCGCCTGCTCCGTGCCTCGGAGAGCACGTTAAGCCGTTGGTCCTGGCTGCCATCAACATCTATGGCAGTCGTTATTGGGAGAGTGTCGACACAAAAGATCCCACTGGGTCGAAGTGTCGCTGGTCTGCACTGACTGGCCCTCACATACGATAAGATAACCGTGTTGTTTCGTCTGGCGAGTAATAGTTCTGGCGGCTCACATACCTGCCTTCGTCTTTCCTTCCCATTCAACAAGTTAACCACATTTGCTATCCAAACAGAGAAAAGGTCTCTAAGCTACAATTTGGATAGCGGATGTGATACTCCTGATGTTGCGAGCGATCATAACCTGTGGTAACCGGTTACCATCAGACGCGATATGTGAAGCAGAAAAGTAGGGTTAGGCCTCTCACAAGGTGGACCGACAACCTGGTAAGGGTCGCGGGAAGCGGCCCAAGACCGGTCTGTCTGGAAAACCTTGGGGGAGGCCTATGTTCAGCAGTGGACGTCTTCCGGCTGAGATGATGGATCAATACAAATAAATAAAATTGGAGTGTCTGTTTGTAATGTCAAAATAACAGCTTTTTATCTAAAGCATATGAAAGTATATAAGGTACCTATACGAAAACATCTATTTTTAAAATTTTTGTCTGTCTGTCTGTCTGTCTGTTTGTTCCAAGTAATCTCCGAAACGGCTGAACCGATTTTGACGGGACTTTCACTGGCAGATAGCTGATGTTATAAGGAGTAACTTAGGCTACATGGATTTTAGAAAAAAAATAGCGTTCCGCGGAGACAAACACTTTTTAGTTAAAATCTACGCGGACGAAGTCGCAGGTAACAGCTAGTACATAATATAATACGTCTACTGTAATACGTAAAATTTGATTCGGTTAGTATTAATTATACAATGAATTATTGCCTTGGTGGAGCCATGATAATGAATGTAACAGTTGTGCCTGAGGTGGCTCTGATTCCTGGATCTAGCAGTGTCATGCAGTGGTTTTCAATCAAGTAATTCTCGGTAGCACCATGGAGTCGGCAATTGCGCCCGAAACGTGCCGTAGGCGGCAAATGGCTTGCCCCTGATTAAACACACATATCAACTCGGAAACGGATCGGCACCGTATCAACTCGAGCCGTGCAGTATTCTTTGTATGAAACTCCCTAGTGCAACGTACACTAATCGGAATCGTAACGTAATCGTCTCGCCTCGGGACAAGCTTGCAGTCCTCGCGCTTACGGCTCGTCGTCCCCGCGCTTACGTCTCTCCGTGCTCTACTGTTGCCGAACGTGCTGTCGTTCACAAGATAACTTTTCGCGCGTATTTTATTGAATTTGTAGGTTAGATTTCAAACAAAAATAACGATGAAAAGGGATCATTGAAGAAGAGAAAATATCCATGTTAATATGATTTAAGTGAGCGCGACGTAAGCGCAGTCGTAGCCGAGTCAACATACCGGAGCTGTTGATTCGCTTTGGTTACGTTTAGTGGGTATACCAGCGCGTTTCTTGCTGGGAGTCCCACACACCCCGCCGGTGCCGTCCCCTAGCCGGCGGATAGTGCATGAAGCATTTTTCCTGGGTATCAAAAAAAATAAAAATAAAAAGGTTGATGCCTATTTGACAGCGAGGCGAAAGGCGACACGGTGACTATCCCTTTCCGAGTAGATATGTGTGCTATGGACCTTTAGGTGTAATAGACTTCTGCCTACCCCATGTCACTAAGTATGTCTTAAGAGGACACATTCTCTTTAACAAGCTTCAATATTCTACTACACAGCAACACAACACAAGGTTATTGGAAATATTTGATGATTCGTAACACAGTTTATTAATAAAGCGAGCAACACAAAGCTAAATTCAGTAGTGAATGTTCATAACATTTGAATACCCGTCATCGCTGCAGCTCTAGTATTAATTCCAACAATCGTATTTAGCTGATATAACCGCGACGCTGTCAGCCGACATATTTGTAACTAATGGAAATGCATAAATAATAACAACTTAATGAAAGAAAACCACATGATGTTTGATTTACAAATCGCGAGGTATACAGTTCCTTATAGATATGATATCCTAATCCTAACTAATATTATAAAAGCGAAAATGAGTTTGTTTGTTTGTTTGTTACCTTTTCATGCCTAAACCACTGAACCGATCATCCTGAAATTTTGCATATACATTGACAGGTGTACAGAAAAGAACATAGGCTACCTTTCATCCCGAAAAAAATTTACTGTTCCCGAGGAAAACAACAATAACGTTCTTATGATAATAGATGGCGCCATGTGTCTTTCGAATCATGGTTGAATTATATTATTACAAGCAGAGTACGACCCGAATTGATTGTCAAATTCTAAATTAACGCGAGCGAAGTCGCGGGCAATTAAGCTAGTCTAAAATATAAATGTGTATATTTACAAGACGCTGTATATTTAAGGAAGGGCAGGCTGAGGTGTATGAACTACTCTTGCCTGCTACATTTTAGAACACACATACTAGTGCTGACCTTATTGGCGTCTATCGAAAATATTTGCAAACGTCGGGCTGTTACTGAAAGATGCCTAACAAAAAAACTCAACATCGGAATGAAAAAGTATTTATTTGCATAAAATGTTAGTAATAAAAGGTGGTACGAAAATGGACCCATATACATTGTGATACTTATACGAAGTTATTTTACAGTCATCACAATAAATCGATAGATATTCAACTTGTTGGCCTCAATGGCGTAGTGGTTAGTGTAACTGACTGCTACGCTAGAGGGCGGGGGTTCGATTCCCGTACAAGTCAAACATTTGTGTGCATGAACATGGATGTTTGTCTTGGTCTGGGTGTTTCTATGTATAATATGTATGTATCTACAAAAAAAAAGTATATATGTATGTTTATCCATTGTCTAGTACCCATTGTACAAGTTCTGCTTAGTTTGGCTAGATGGTGTTGTCTGTATGTGATAGAATATTATTAATTTAATATATAACGCGCTTTTCACCGCGGTTTTACCCACGTTTGTCATTATTGAGTTGCTGCCGTGGTTTGTAGTGTGATGTTCTATAATCTATGTTACTTTTGGATAAAGAAGCTCTTACTAATGGTAAAAGTATTATTAAAATCGGTGCAGTAGTTCATTGCAAACAAAAATACAAAGCTTTCTTTTTAATAAATTAATATACAGTTTTTATTAGTATAGATACACCATTGGTGCAGACCAAATAGTGTATACATACTAATAAAAACTGTGCAAATGGAACTCGAAACCTCACGATCGATTGAAAAAATAAGTGCAGTGTAATAGACACTGGAACATTGAGACAACTACCGTCTTAGTCTCCCCGTGACCATGGCTGCTGGAAAGCAACCGAAACGTTGGGGAAAGTGTAAACATATATAGTATAATAGTATAGTAATAGTATAAATATGTAGTTTTAATAGTTTCAATAATTTAATTAGCTTAAAAATTAGTAAAGTTTAATAGTAATAGTAGTGTAACAGCTTCTAAATTTTGTAATAAAGTGTCAAATAAACAACACAATAAAAACCGTATATAGTAGTTTAATTTCAATGAATAACATTCGCATAAACAGAAGACAATATTATGCTAATTTCTACCTCGGGAAAATATAGCTCCTAGACTATTATAATAAAACGTAAAACAAATGTAAATGCTATATTTTTATTACAGTAGACCGGTGTTCCGACACCATGTGTAATAAAAAACGTGTATTTTTTATTTTCGCGCTTCATCGGAACTTAGTTGGAAGAACGTAGAACTATTTTATTGGATTTGTACCTTGCCTTGAAGGCTAACGTAGCTACGAGTCCGGCCCCATTGTATCCAAGATTATTAGTTTAACAAAATGTACCTGAGCGGTTTTTTAAGTAGTCGTGCATTTATTCGGTGGAAGATATTGGAGTCATTATGAAATGCATCGATGGGCCGTACAGAGAGAGCACTACTGAGTGCACGGATGGCGTAGTGGTTTAAGTAGTCGCTTCGCCACCGTTACCGTGCCGAGTGTTGTGGGTTCGATCCCCACGCGGGACAAAACTTTGTGTGATCCAGATATGGTTGTTCTGAGGACACAAATAACACCCAGAGTTCTTTGTGTCCGTGGTTTGAATGTTTGTAAAGTCCGCCGCTACACAGAAATTATTCTTAGTGCGGGAGTGCGTTGTCTTTTTTTAAGAAGAAGTTGTCCCAGGTCTGAGTGATCTTTATTCAAATGTTTGTAAAACGCCCGGCAACATAGCCTTAATTTCTGGTGCGGGCGTTCTCTTTTTAAAAAGAAAGAAAAGCAAAAAGCACGATGCGATTTTGATGTTATTTGGGATTTCACCAAAACTATTGCTAACCGACTGGTCAAGTATTTCACCACACAGATTCATTTTATTCTTTGCCAGCCACTTTTTTTCTAGCCTCTAACCAAGCCATGTCACAGAGGAGTCAGGTTAACCGTTTATAAAAACGTGGTACAATGTCCCTCGAACACAGAGGGAGGGTCCTCTGACTAGGCTGGGTGATCTTGCCCGGCAAGCCTCAGCCCGACAATTGACATCCGGAAGCTATAAAGCTGGTAGTGTAAATTTCGCTCGCCACATTCAGGTTTAATTGTGTAATTGGTTACATCGCCATCTCTTATCGTGTGTAGTAACTTCACTTGTTTAGACCCGGATACCGGATACAAGGTACACCTAGACTACAAACAATTATTATTTGTGGAGTAAGTGCGCTGGCAACACTACGACTGCTTTTTGTACATGTTGGCAACGGCAGTCGCTTATCACCACGTGCGCCGTTTGCTTTTTTGCTAGCTTACTTAACAATATTATCATTGTTGGTGCATTGGTAAATAGTAAAGCGAGCATTAATTAAAACCATTGCACCGTCTCGCGTCTGTGCAGATACAGACATATACCTGTGCTTTCACGTAGGAGTAGACAGATATGTATTCTTCTTCATACTTCGTACTATTCTATTCATACAGCTTTGTTTATAAAATCTCCGTAATGAACAATCTTATTGACATTCAATGTATTGTATGTATTTATATAAGTACCATGTAATAGAGTACTATCTTATTGACATCTAACGCGCATACATCCAGACTCCGTGCTACTAAAATATGCTAACCAAATCCGAATAATATTCAATAGAACTCATCGCGACCCGGAAAAACCGAACGCAAACTTATAAGAGTTATAAGTTATCGTTGACTGCCTGGTTGGTTCCGTGGTATACCATCGAAACCAACCAGGCGGTCTTTGTTACGTTTAATAATACTACTATTACTCGGTACTACGTTCTGTGTGGTCTTCAATCGTGTGCAAAGAGCAGTGTTTATAGCAATCACTCGTCAAAGCGGTGCTGCGTTGTGTAGCCAACAATTACGCGCTGTTTTGATCGATCGTAACAACAGAAAATTACAAACTGCTGTCGACGATAACAGATAAACAGACAAATGTTTACTCATTATTGAGATTGTAGAACGGTTCTAGAAGTTTCTTTGTGTGATGCTTATGGCTGCGGTTTTGGCTGCGTTTATATTGATGGGAAGAAAGTACCTTTAGCTATTTATGTTCAAAATATTTTCACGTAGTTTTAAATTGCTTTAGAACTGTATATTACTTTTACAAGGTGTGATGTGTGTTTTAAATTGGTAGTGAATGGGACTGATGTGCTCGAAATTTCGGGTTCGGTTGTTGGGTCGGGGCAACTGTTATTGGATTTTCATGTCAAGAAATTCTCAGGAGCACGAAGCCTGAAACTGGTCGACGGCAATAGGCACTAACATAGCTGGCAAAGAGTGGTTGCAATACACTTTTGACTATGTCTTCGGGAATATAAGCATAACTACATAGTTTTACCTATATGCCCGAAAGCGTAGTCATACATATGCAGGTATGCGCGTAGCGTAATCGCTCAATCAAAATGTTTCAATAATTCGAGCAAAATTAGTTTATACAAACTGCTATAAAACATACAGGAGTCTAACATGCAATCTATCAGTGATTCGCTCTATCGTGAATTAAAATCATTCATCGCATCTTCATCATTCATCATTTCCCGCGCTCAATACAATACGCCTTCATCGCATTGCACTGCTCACTATGGATATCTCATTCTCTTAACAAAACAGAGAGAACTCGAAATTTGGTAGTTAAACAATTTGAACTCTAAATTATATATTATTAGAGTTCAAATTGCCTAACTTCTAAATTTCGAGTTAAGTTACTGTTTTACCAAGAAAACCATCTGATACGTACGCACAACTTTTACCTTTGAAAATATTTCACTTACGGATTTCTCAGCCCTCCCATGCGGCATTATCGCGATTATCGCGCGAATGTCTGCCACCTGTTCGACTTCGGTATCTTTAATCGCGATTTCTCACAAAGTTAGCGCGTTTGCAAAATTTGCGCGTTTCTGCGATGTTCACGTAACGGATGATGCCATAAAAACATTGACCAAAATTTACATTTTGATGGGCCATTAAAATCAAAATTAAAATTTTCGCGCGTCAGCGATATTTTGTTTTTTGTGAACAGGAGCAGTTGTGATTCATGTTAAGTAATTTAAAGCAGCGGTAGCCTATGATCGTTGCAGCGTTGGTCTTCCACGCAAAGGTCTTAAATTCGATCCCCCGGCGTGCATCTCTGACTATTCAGAATTATATATATATTAAATAGTTAACTATCGCTTGCCTTAATGGTGAAGAAAAACATCGTGAGGAAACCTGCATGTCTGATAGTTCTGTATATGTGAAATCTGCTAACCCGCATCGGATGAGCGTGGTGGACTATGGCCTAAACCTCCTCACACTGAGAAGAGACACAGTTTGGTATAGAAGCAAAGGTATTTTTGACTGCATCAAAATAAAAATGCTATGCACTAATTAAATTATATTAATTAGCGTGTAATCTAAATGTAAACTCATTATTAAGTTACGGGGCTCTTAAATTACCTTTTTATCTAAACAAATAAATGGATAGACCTTTGACTATTATTTATTTTTTGGATTGCTTATAATAAAAGATTTTATTAAAAAAATGTAAGCGTATGTACCTACATACGTCAAGAAAAGAGCAAATATATGAATTTGTAAAAACTTGTAAGCAAAATAAACAGCGTACATATAGCATAAATCCGCTTAAAGTATTATAGTTATGTAAATATCAAAACGAAAAGTAAAATTGGTCAGTCGGCATTTTCCAAAAGTATTATGAATATGGTATTTTTGTATCTTCAGCAATCCATAATATACTTATTTTACTTAACATTTCTGCAATAAACTATATCTCCTGCTCATTTATTTATTCTTCTAACTAAATATAATTTAATTATTAAACAAACAGCAAAAATGTTTAAGTTTTTTATTTTGTTGAACAGACTTTGCCTTCTTAATAACTATGCAGGTCGACTTCCAGCACACAATTGGAATTCTCAAACGTAGCTACCGGCTACGGCGCCGTAATTTAAAATATTTTCTTCTACCATTTTGTTCTTAATTTTTTACTCTTTCCACCCAGTGTTATACTGGAAGTTTTCTTTTTAATAAAACTGTCAAGAAGTTTCTAGTATATGGAACAAAATTGTTGCATAAAAGTTGGTAATGTTGCATTTTAATCGATGTTGTAAAGTTCACGTAGGAAGGCGCTGAGATTGTTATGATTTCTACGCTTTACTTAAATTTGTATGTTGGGGTAATACTTTCTTTGTTATTTGTTGTTTGATAATTACTTTGTGTTGTTGAATGACAGCCCTCTGGTCGAAATTAATTAAGGTTAATATCGAGATACATCCAAATATGCTGCAGAAGATGCTAAGTTTTGATTTATGTTTAAGTCTTTTGATAGATATTCATTACAGCGTTGTATTGAAAAAGGCATTATTCAAAATTAATATAATTCTTCAAATTCATAATTCTTATGATAGGAGGCGGCACGTATTCACAAGGACGCGCAAAAGTCAGAAGAACTAACTGTGGGTTTGTCATTTTCACGCATTGTTATACTCTGACTGAAAACTTACTGACTGTTCAAGGATGCTTAGTTGTTCCCGTGGCATAAGGTTTTTTTTTTTATTGCCATTGGTGGCAGACGAGCAAGTGGCCTACCTGATGGAAAGTGGTAACCGCTGCTCATGGACTTCAGCAATGTCAGGACACAGCAAAGCCGCTGCCTACCGTGAAAGAAGAACTCTCTTTAAACTTCGTTTGAAGAAGGACATATCATAGCGCTCGGGAAACACCGAAGCTGGCAGTTCATTGCAGAGCTTGCACGTACGTGCTTAGCTTGCTTGAGATTGTGTGGTTGTCGCTTCGAACAGTGTTATTTGGTATTTTCTACCAGGAATATCTCAGCAACAGCCCAATGTCACGCAGGCACCTTTTACGTGGCATCCTAAAATTGCTGTTATCATCTATACTAATATTATAAAGAGGAAAGATTTGAATTTTTGTTTGTTTGTAACAATTTAACTCAAAAACGATACAACCAATTTTCAAAATTCTTTACCTATAGAAAACTATATTATCACCGAGTAACATGTACAAAATTTTATTTTTTTAGAAAGTACTAATATAACCTAATCTACTTTTACGCGAGCGAAGCCGCGGGCTAAAGCTAGTAATATATGATGTGGACGTATCTCTGTCAACCACGTCGGGGATCACAGCCGACAGGTACGCGTCTCCTTATATATTTATATACTATGAAGTACATAAGCATCTACATACACAATATCATGTATTTATGTAGGTATATAAAGACATGAGTTCCGCACAACTTATGAATAGAAAGCCCAGAGAGATTTTATTCCACATTTTGCACGTTCGCCCATACGTTCTCGTCTCACCGTCGCGTCGTCGACTGTACGGTTGCATTCATTACTTCAATATATTCTCCAGTCATTTATTTATATTTTTTGTACATTTACATTGAAAGGATTGAGGTGAAACGTGTGTTTTTGCTTCTTTGTAGCGATGAAAACATGCTGGGAAAGGAATAATTGAATTCTACGAGTTGAAATGGTTGAAAATGTTTAAGAACGAAAAGGCTACCTAGGAAGGGTAGTGAAATCATCTGCAATAAGAAGAACCTTTACAGATGCTGTTTTACAAGCATTGAATTAACTGTCTAAGTGGCACAACGGTAGTCACTACGTCTGTCGTGAGTTTGTGAGTTCTCAAGTTTGATACCCGGATTGCGCAATAGTTTAAATATTTTCTGTCAAGAAAATATCAATAGCAGCTCGGACTTTAGAACTGAGCTCTGTCTATGCGTGAGAATATGTATGTATAAGATAAAAGTCTAAAAAGCTGTACATAAACTGTTCCACTGCTGGGCACTGAGAAGAGGCCACTCTTCTCAGTGTAAAAAGGGTACCAATCGGCACTAGGTCAGCGTAGTATCTACCCTCTGAGGTATCCGAATGGATCACTGGCTCATCGGCCGCAGGAGAAAGCAGATCTGCTTGCAAATCTCTTTGCGGCCAACTCCCGAATCGATGACTGCGGTTCGCAGCCGCCCAACATTGCCAACTGCGGCTGCGCCGCAGGCATTGTGCCTGAGGCTTGGAAGGAGGCGAACGTTCAACCGATTCCCAAAAAGGGGGACCGTTCCGAGCCAAGCAACTATCGTCCCATAGCTATCACCTCGGTGCTCTCCAAGGTGTTCGAGCGGATTATAAACACCCAAATTGTCCGCTACCTGGAGGATCAATCATTGATCAATGATCGCCAATACGGCTTTCGGGCTAAACGATCAACGGGTGATCTTCTAGCGTTCTTCACGCACCTCTGGGGTGAAGCTATGGACAAGCACGGCGAGTCTTTGGCTATCAGCCTTGACATAGCCAAAGCTTTCAACAGAGTTTGGCACCGGTCTCTTCTTTCCAAGCTTCCGGCCTATGGCTTGCCCCCTCAACTGTGCACCTGGATTGCAAGTTTCCTGCAGAAGCGTCGTATTCGGGTCCTTTGCGATGGTCGCGCTTCCAAATTTATGCAGGTCAATGCAGGAGTGCCTCAGGGGTCTGTCTTATCCCCTACGCTCTTTCTTCTGCATATCAATGATATGTTGAATCTCGGCAACATACATTGTTATGCGGACGACAGTACTGTGTATGGGCGATATCTCGGACATCCTGGGGCCAAACAGGCTGAGGTTGAGGGGAAAAGGCAGAATCTTGTCGTTGAACTTGACCAGACCTTGGACCGCATCTATGAATGGGGTGCCAAGAACTTGATCGAGTTCAACGCCAAGAAGACCCAGGCATGCGCGTTCTCAACAATAAAGTTTCCGTTACTTCCCCTCCCTTCTCTGAAGAACACTCCACTGGTGATACGTGACAGTCTCTCCATCTTAGGTATGGATCTTTGCCGCTCCCTTAATCAGAAAACCTATATCGAGAGCGTCATTAAGCAAGCTTCGCGAAAACTCGGAGTTCTGAACAGGGTGAGGCGGTTCTTCACGCCTGGGCAACTGTGCCTATTGTATAAGGCACAAGTGCGCCCTTGCGTGGAGTACTGTTCTCATCTTTGGGATGGCTCCGCGCAGTACTTGCTGGACGCTCTCGACCGGTTACAGCGGCGGGCTGTCCGTATCATCGGAGATCCAGAGGTCACGAGTTCACTGGAACCTCTGCAACTCCGTAGGGACATTGCCTCATTGGCATGTTTTTACAGAATATACCACGGGGAGTGCTCTGAAGAGTTATTCCACCTTATCCCGCCCTCCCCTTTCCTATCCAGAACAACGCGTGCTGGGCTCAGATGCCATCCTTACACGGTAGAGTCGATTATAGCGCGTACCAAAAAGTTTGGGTCCTCATATCTCTGCCGAACGACCAAGGCATGGAATTCTCTGCCAAGGCACGTGTTTCCTTCTTCCTTCAATCCTGGGTTCTTTAAGCGGGGCGTGAAAAAGCATCTTCTCAGGCCGTCAAAGTAGAGACCTCAACATCGCCTCGGTTAAAAAAAAAAAAAACAAAAAAGTATAGTCTACCACGCTGACCTAGTGCCGATTGGTAGATTTTACATAGCTTCGAAAACAATACGGGGAACTCTTAGACATGCAGAACGCAGGTTACTTCACAATATTTTCCTGCATCATTAAAACGATCGAAAAGTAACTATTTACTACGCACATAACTTCGAAAAATCCGAGGTGTTTTTTTTTTATACAACTAATGTGGCATACAAGCATACGGTCCACCTGATGGTAAGTGGTCATCGTAGCCTATGAACGCTTGCAACACCAGAGGCATCACTTGCACGTTGCCGACCCTTAAGGAAAGGAAGTGGGAAGGAGAAGGAATGGGAAGGGGGAAAGGGGGTAATTGGGCCTCCGGATCGATCTCGAGACCTCTGCGTTGCAGTGCAACGATCTCCCATTAGGCTAACGCTTCTCTTTTCTTCTTATTATAAATTTAACACTATGAAACAATTTAGATTAAAGTATTTATATAATTTTATTGATAGATTCAAATCAATATTATGAAAGAAATTTATTTAGCATTAATAATGCATTCTTCTTCTTAGTCATATACTTCTGACAGAGGCCGTGGTCATGGATAATTAGATAATTATGTTAATTGCGGCTATTGCGAGACTTCTCCATTTGTCTCCATCCGTGGAACTCCGTGCACATTCGGGAACTCTTCGTAGACGATTTAATGAGGTTTGCGGGTGAACGGCCACGAGAATATTGGCTTTCTATACTTCCTTTACCATTAATCGTTCTTATCAATAAATCTGATTCGCACAATTGACAAAAGCCTTTGTTTGATGCGGAGCTCTTTCAGGATGGAAACGTTAGTGCGGTGAGCAGTAAATTTTGTCCCCAGTAGTTTATTACACTTATGTAATAATACGTTGTTTGTAACATTGAATGTTATTTTTTACAAATAACTTTTGGCCCCGCTTCGTTTGGGAACAGTATTTTTTTCTCGATGAAAGGTGCCGTATGTCCTTTTTGCACCACTGACAATGTCTACGCTAAATTTCATAATGATCTGTCGAGCAGTTAAGGCGTAAAAGCGTAACAAACAAACACAATGTGAATACATTTATAATATTACTTAGGTTTATTAAGGATAGCTCAGTGGGAAAACCAACAGACTGCAATGCAGAGGGTCTCGGGTTCGAACCCACGTCGCGCACCTGTGACTATTGGAAGTTATATGACTTTTCGAAATTACGTGCGTATTGATTGACAATTATCGCCTGCTCCGTGCCTCGGAAAGCACGTTAAGCCGTCGGGCCCGGCTGCCATGAACATATATGGCAGTCGTTATTGGGAAGTCAGTGCCCTCTAATATCCTGACACTGGTCTAGTTTAAGGTATCGTTAGCCTTCAGGTTGCGGAGGTCAGATGGCAGTCGCTCCGTGTAAAAACTGATGTCGAGTCAAATCCGGTTAGACTAGAAAGCCGACCCCAAGTGACTTAGGAATAATAAAGGCTAAGCAGAAGAAGAGTAAGGATTAAATAGACACTTAACAAATAATCTAAACAGCCAATTTCGCTTATTGCATCTCTTTTAAACTTACTTGAGCTGACAGAGATCGCAATTTTCTAGATCTTTGATATCATACAACGGCTTTTTTTATGGTATAAGACGCAAACGAGCAGATGGATCGCCTGATGGCAAGCGATTACCGCCGCCCATCGACACCTGCAACATCAGAGGAGTGACAAGTGCGTTGCCAGCCTTTTAAATTTGCTCTCCTCCCAGGAGGGGAGAAGGTTGGGCCTCCGGTAACCTCACTCACTCGAAGAAACACAACGCAAGCGCTATTTCACGCCGGTTTTTTGTGAGGCCGTGGTATCACTTCGGTCGAGCCGGCCCATTCGTGCCGAAGCGTGGCTCCTTATTTTCATTGTAACTGTTGTTTTCACATAAGCTTGAGTTATATCGCGTGCTACTGTTATTCTTTTATAATAAATGTATGTGACCATTATGCCATACCAATGAAGGCGGAAATCCTTGAAATATGATTTATTATTTAATGCTTGAACGTGTTCAGTGGGACGTGGTGTAATGTTTGTAACTCTAGTGATACGATACTTAGAATACCATAACATAAACATTACAATGCAATGTTACATTACATAAAGTAATATGACTGAGATTAATGTACCAGAGTTTGTTACACTATATGTTACAAAATGTAATGTGCCTAAGGAAAATGTTACACAGATATGTTACCTTATTCTGAACCGCAGGAATAGACTAGAGGGAGATAGATCGTTGGACTACCACGGAGAGGCCTCTAGTTCGATCCTAAAGCGCGAATCTCTAAAATTATGTGCGTATTGTATCTTCTTCTCCCTAGCCTTTATTATTCCCAAGTCACTTGGGGTCGGCTTTCTAGTCTAACTGGATTTGACTGGATATCAGTTTTTACACGGAGCGGCTGCCACCTGACCTCCGCAACCCGAAGGCTAAAGATACCCTAAGGCTAGACCAGTGTCAGGATATTAGAGGACACTGACTTCCCAATACCGACTACCATAGATATTCATGGCAGCCGGGACCGACGGCTTAACGTGCTCTCCGAGGCATCGAGCAGGCGATAATTGTCAAATTGCGAATTGTATATGTATTTAATTATCGCTCGTGATTTTTTACATGCTATTGTAAAAATCCTAACAAAATATCTAATAATACTTGCCCAGTGCAGTAGTCATCCATTAGAATATTGCTTATTAATAACAAAAAAAAAGTCCATTAAATTAACAGCCTCAATAAACAATTATTCATGTAGCGGAGAAAAGTCATACAATGTTAATAAAAAAAATTAGATCAGCCTTATTTTAAAATACTGTTTCTGCTGACCGGAGCTAGAAATTCAGAGATATGTGCCCTAATTCCAAACGTGAGATCTCAGATTTGGCAGTCCAATAGTCTACTAGACCGTCGCTGCCAAAGATAAATCCGATACGAATCGAAAATCAATTATTATTATAAATGCGAGTCAGTCAGTTGCCGTATGAATGTACCAGTGTCGATAGCATTAACGCTTCCTACAAGCTAAGACGAAAACATTGCGTCATATCTTAAGTAAGAGAAACAAGAATCATGGCATGTGACATTTGAAAGAGAACAATACGACCGACGACGATTAGTCTGTGACTTGTTGTTGGAGCAGAGCGCTTCCTTAAGAATCTGATGCCCTAGTCACCATAGTAAGCAAACATAGGTGCATGCATGTTATGCATGCACCTATGTTTGGTTACTATGGTGTGTGCATGTTAGATACTTTTTATCTGGACTGCTCCAGTTTTGAATATATCCAGGGCTTAATTAATCGGGGATTCCGGTTTGACCTTCGTTCATACATTTTGCCTAATCTAGGAAAATCTTTATCGTACTCGCAGATCATACTCAGAGCTTTTGAGTTCTACTCACACACTCACTTTTTACTTTTAAGTTTTAAATTGTTAATTATCGCTGACTTTAACAGCGAAGTGACTTTAACATTGCGAGTAAATCAGCTGCAAGTCTAAGATTTCTTCATAATTTTGCGAAGATAAGTGAGCCCGTGGTATTAAGCTTGGTCTACAGCCCGTGCCCAGCCGACAGTTTTTAAACACGGCTGATATTTAATCATTTTTTTACTTACACTTAACCAATAGTTAGGTAGTACCATGATGTACTTATAAACAGCCCGATTAAAATGCTTAATTTTAATGTGTAACTTTAGAAAATTTTAAGGCAACACCAACACAACATAAGTATAAATTAAAAACATTTCAGAAGTATTTTAACTTTCTTCCGTACATTATCAAAGTATTTTCTATAAAAATATACCATTTACTCGCTACAAGCCAAACTGTCTAAGTAACGATGGAACATCATGATTCATCGACTTTCGCTTACCAACCTCCTTTGTAAGCATTATTTTATTTTTCATAGGCCAAGGTCATACCCTATACAGTCTATTAATCAATCAAGGAAAGCGTTTCAGCTCCGTCTATATTGTGAGTGGCAGGCTAAACTTGTAGCGGTCAAACAATATGGTTAGGTGAAAATACAACTAATGTTTATGGATATCGCTTACATTTTCTGATAGCCTGGTAGCTGAAGATTTGAACAGTCATGGATATTATTTATTATTTTTCTTTAGATGTATGTTGCTGAATGTTTGGAAATATACTATACATTTTTAACTAAAAGAATGGCGCAGTGGTTTTATGTCTTACACTGTCAATGTATCAAATGTCGCGGATTCGGACCGCATATGACCTGAAAATTAAGCATACTGTAAATCTACTAGTAAACCTACTGTAAACCTACTATAGTTCTCAGAATAATCCTAGTGTGAAAGCTTCCATTAAAATAAAACAAAAAGAAGATATATCTGTAGTCTTTTCTATAATATAAAACAAAAAGAAGATATATCCGTAGTAGATATATCCGTAATAGCCTTTTTCTTTTTTTTATACAACTAATATGGCAAACAAGCATACGGCCCACCTGATGGTAAGTGGTCATCGTAGCCTATGGACGCCTGCAACACCAGAGGCATCACTTGCGCGTTGCCGACCCTTTAGGAAAGAAAGAGAAAAAGGAAGTGGGAAGGAGAAGGAGCGGGAAGGGGGAAAGAGGGTGATTGGGCCTCCGGCACTCTGACCCACCGAACAAAACACAACAGTAGGAATACTGATATTTCACGTCGATATTCTGAGAGGGTAGTCCTTCTCCGGTCGAGCCAGCTCATTCATGCTGAAATCAGCGAGGCTATACTACTCAAATTAGTCTTACTCAGCATTATTTCACCGCCGTTCAAAAGTCAAAGCTGAACAGATTGCTTCCAATATTTTCCCGTAATATATCATTCGGTAGTAGAGCCAAGCTGGTTACAGCAAGAATGGGCCGGCTCGATCGGGGAAGTACTACCCTCTCACAGAAAATCGACGTGAAACAACAGTGTTTCACTGCTGTGTTTCGTTCGGTGAATGAGAGCGCCGGAGGCCTAAGCATGAGGTGACGATTCTCGCAGCTTATGAGGGACCTGCAGAGTATCTGTAGAGTCATTGTGTAGGTGGCGCGAGTCAACCCGGCGGCCAGGGAGAGCCGTAGAAACGGTGCTCTGCTGGCCGCACGCGGTATAGTCCAGAGACCCAACCGAGTCTAACCAACTAGGTTGGCTGCCTTATCATGCCGCGCATAATCTCGAGGTGGCTCGTCGTGCCGGATGGTGACCGGAGGGTGGGTCCCGGCGACCACTTTCGGGAGGGTACGGGGGTCCTTCCGTCCGTCGGATCGGCTATCGCCATACCATACAGTTATATGACGAAACTTGCTCTGCGCCTTGCCCCACTTTGCTGCGAGAATAGCCGCCTCTTTTTTTTCACGTTTCCCCTTCCTTTCACTCTATGGCAGTACGAACAAAGCATTGTCGTTCAACAGCAGCTAATCGCCGTAGCCCCACCGTTGCTTCCTGTGTCGTGGAGTTTATTAACATCAGAGGACTCCACGCTAACCTTAATGCCGTCCATCACCACCTGGAGACGGCTCGGCCGGCAATGCTTTTTCTAACGGAGACACAAATACGCCGTCCTGCAGACACAAACTACCTGCAATATCCCGGCTACGTGCTAGAGGAGTGTTTCCTCGCGAAAGCCGGGGTATGCTTGTTTGTTAGGGCGGATATTTGCTGTTGCCGTCTACAATGCCTAGAGGACCCTTCCTTCTCTGTTCTTTGGGTACACGTAGATCATGGCTCTTTCAGTCAAATCTACATGTGCCTCTACCGATCCCATTCCAGGAGACGCTGAGACAACTCGACTCTTCGATTACCTGAGTCAGGCGGCAGATGACGCGCAGGAGCGGTTTCCGAACGCCGAGTTGGTGTTCTTGGGAGATTTCAATGCCCACCATGAGACCTGGTTGGGTTCTCCCAAAACAGACCACGCGGGACGAACTGCCCATGCGTTCGCTCTCACGCATGACCTGTCTCAACTGGTACTCCAGCCCACCCGGATACCAGACATTGCAGGTCAGGCGCCCTCTCTGCTCGATCTGCTGCTGACGAGTAACCCGAACGGGTACAGTGTGTCAATTCGTGCTCCTCTGGGCACCTCAGACCACTGTCTGGTTTGTGCCACAGCTGTTGTTGTTACGCCCCCACTACCCGAGGAGGCAAGACGACGACAGTGGCACTACTCGTCAGCAGACTGGGATGGAATGCGGGAGTAGTTCGCATCCATCCCTTGGGCTCAACGCTGCTTTGAGAACAGGGATCCATCAGAGAGAGCTACTGCTGTCGCTGGTGAAATCATCCTGGGTATAGAATATTATATTCCATACAGTGATGTCACGAGCGGCGGCAGGAAAAGGCCAGGTTCGGTCGTGAATGCGCTGATGCTGTTGAACGCAAACAGACAGCGTACCGCGCTTGGACCAGGGCTCGCGCTCTCCACGACCCTAACGTGGATCACCTGAAGGCAGCGTTCAATCAAGCCACAAAGGTCTGCAAGAGGGCATACTTAAGAGCGGATGCGCGTCGCACAGTTCGGCCAGGAACTCATGGCGTATCCTACGGGCAGTCGTAGCTATTGGCGCCTGGCCAAAGCCGTGCAGTCCAACTTCTGCCAGACCTTGCTGCCCCCTCTGAGATATCCGAATGGATCACTGGCTCATCAGCCGCAGGAGAAAGCAGATTTGCTTGCAAATCTCTTTGCGGCCAACTCCCGAATCGATGACTGCGGTTCGCAGCCGCCTAACATCGCCAACTGCGGCTACACCATGCCTGATATATGTATCAGGCAACGAACCGTTCGTGCGATACTGCAGTCTCTCGATGTTCGGAAAGCCAGTGGACCGGACGGCATCCCAGCTGTGGTCCTCAAAAAATGTGAAGCGGAGTTGTCTCCCACACTTACGCGCCTATACCAGACGTTTTACGCCGCAGGCATTGTGCCTGAGGCTTAGAAGGAGGCGAACGTTCAACCGATTCCCAAAAAGGGGGACCGTTCCGAGCCAAGCAACTATCGACCCATAGCTATCACCTCGGTGCTTTCCAAGGTGTTCGAGCGAATTATAAACACCCAAATTGTTCGCTACCTGGAGGATCAATCGTTGATCAATGATCGCCAATACGGCTTTCGGTCTAAACGATCAACGGGTGATCTTCTAGCGTTCGTCACGCACCTCTGGGGTGAGGCTATGGACAAGCACGGCGAGTCTTTGGCTATCAGCCTTGACATAGCCAAAGCTTTCGACAGAGTCTGGCACCGGTCTCTTCTTTCCAAGCTTCCGGCCTATGGCTTGCCCCCTCAACTGTGCACCTGGATTGCAAGTTTCCTGCAGAAGCGTCGTATTCGGGTCCTTTGCGACGGTCGCGCTTCCAAATTTATGCGGGTCAATGCAGAAGTGCCTCAGGGGTCTGTCTTATCCCCTACGCTCTTTCTTGTGCATATCAATGATATGTTGAATCTCGGCAACATACATTGTTATGCGGACGACAGTACCGTGCATGGGCGATATCTCGGACATCCTGGGGCCAAACAGGCTGAGGTTGAGGGGAAAAGGCAGAATCTTGTCGTTGAACTTGACCAGACCTTGGACCGCATCTATGAATGGGGTGCCAAGAACTTGGTCGAGTTCAACGCCAAGAAGACCCAGGCATGCGTGTTCTCAACAAAAAAGTCTCCGTTCCTTCCCCTCCCTTCTCTGAAGAACACTCCACTGGTGATACGTGACAGCCTCTCTATCTTAGGTATGGATTTTTGCCGCTCCCTTAATCCCAAAACCTACATCGAGACCGTCATTAAGCAAGCTTCGCGAAAACTCGGAGTTCTGAACAGGGTGAGGCGGTTCTTCACGCCTGGGCAACTGTGCCTATTGTATAAGGCACAAGTGCGCCCTTGCGTGGAGTACTGTTCTCATCTTTGGGATGGCTCCGCGCAGTACTTGCTGGACGCTTTCGACCGGTTACAGCGGCGGGCTGTCCGTATCATCGGAGATCCAGAGGTCACGAGTTCACTGGAACCTCTGCAACTCCGTAGGGACATTGCCTCATTGGCATGTTTCTACAGAATATACCACGGGGAGTGCTCTGAAGAGTTATTCCACCTTATCCCGCCCTCCCCTGCCTATCCAGAAGAACGCGTGCTGGGTTCAGATGCCATCCTTACACGGTAGAGTCGATTAGAGCGCGTACCAAAAAGTTTGGGTCCTCATACCTCTGCCGAACGACCAAGGTATGGAATTATCTGCCAAGGCACGTGTTTCCTTCTTTCTTCAATCCTGGGTCCTTTAAGCGGGGTGTGAAAAAGCACCTTCTCAGGCCGTCAAAGTAGAGACCTCAAGATCGCCTCGGCTGCTATGAGGGCGGTGTGGAGGCCACTGCTCTTAGAACACACGACTGCTTACCATCAGGTGAAGTGTGGTCATTTTGAAGAGCAAAATACAAAAACAAAATGCGATGTAAATCAAAGCTGCCTCGCTATAAACAAACATTTTTCTTCCGTGTAGGTTAATCTGCAATGGTTTTAACCTATCAAGTCTTGGGATGCCTGAAAACCATTTTTGTCTGGCTGCGAGTGTGATGCTGCAACTCAATAGGTTAATGGCTTCCATCAAATCGTTATTAAATATCTATTTAAAACATTAGAATAATACAGTTACATTATAAATATTGTTGTTTACATAATGAAGCTCATACTTTGTAGTAATTGGGCTATTTAACTTTTATTATACCTGCCGTGCCAATATTTAAAATTAACTGCGAAAATTATTGGCAGTCTGCCACTGTAATTGTGTTGTGTTGAACTTCATTGTATAATTGATAATACAGATGTGTTGTTTTATCTATATATGTATATTAATATCTCGTGTCATGGTGTTTGTAGTCGCATTTCTCCGAAACGGCTCGACCGATTTTTATGAATTTTGTTATGTATATTTGGTAGGTATAGAAGAGGTCGTAAAGGATATTTCATCTATACAAATAAATAAAATTGAAGTGTCTGTTTGTAATTTCAAAATAACAGTTTTTTATCTAATGCATATGAAAGTATATAAGGTACCCAAAGGAAAATATAAATTTTTAAAATTTTTGTCTGTCTGTCTGTTCGTTCCGGCTAATCTCCGAAACGGCTGAACCGATTTGGACGGGACTTTCACTGGCAGTTAGCTGATGTTATAAGGAGTAACTTAGGCTTCATTGATTTTAGAAAAAAATGGGGTTCCGCGGAGACAAACACTTTTTAGACATATATACAGATTTTTTTTCTATTTCTTCGTCGATTTTTTTTTGTATTCACGGGATATACTTTATACGGCAGAACAACGTTTGCCGGGTGGTCAGCTAGTTGTACTTTAAGATTAGTACATACTGCTTGTTTTTAATATTCGTCGCAACGCCTTTAACGTAAAGGCAAAGAAGAAAAACTAATATTAAGTCAAGAAGTGAACACTCATTTCGTTGATTTTTGTTGTTCACGACATAATGGTAAGACTGACAGTAGTTTACCTGGTTTATCTATAACATTGTCCTTGTCCCGCTTGATGAGCACAGCTCTATGATGTTAAGGTATTCCGCAGACAAACTTTCCTTCAGGTGTTTTTTCGGACAGAAAAGTCTTATGGTCGTCAAGGCGAGTAACCACGGTTTGATCTGTCCGTTCTTCGTGTGCATTTTTGAATTCTATATCTTTATATATATATAATTCTACTGTACGTGTGTATGTCACTGAACTCCTCCTAAACGGCTGGACCGATTTTGATGAATCTTTTTGTGTGTGTTCAAGTGGATTCGAGAATGGTTTAGATATGTTTTTTTTTCTCTCTTGTGTACAGGACAACGTCTGTCGGGACATCTAGTGTTCTATAACATCGGTCAAGTTTCTCGGTAACGAGTTGTCAATCGTCTGCGCAACGACTTACCCACAGATACTAATAGTGTGTCCGTAGTAGTAGTAGGTAGCTAAATCAGTTTACTTGTATGAAGTGTAGTGGCTGAGCTCCCAATGCGCACTGAACAAGAATACGTGATATTCCTTATTTTGATTATTAGATAGAGTTGTAGATTCCACTATGAATGAACCGGCTCAATGAAACACTGTTCTCTACCACGGAATATCGACGTAAAGTAGAACTTCTAACAGGAAAATGTTTTGACGCCGGACTGTTTACTTAAATTTTAGTTAATTTTTCTAATAGAGCTAATATAAATAGAAAGAGCTAATAACATTTTTCTCGACCGGACAGTCGAACCTCAGACGCAACAGTTGACCGCCAAAATAAGCACAAAGTATGCCACGGCATCACAGCATCGACAGCAATCAAAACTATAACTACTATTTAAATGAGTAGTAGTCGTAGAACTAAAATATGTCGTAGAACTAAAATATGTCGTAGAACTAAAATATGTCGTAGAACTAAAATATGTCGTAGAACTAAAATATTGTCGTAGAACTACAATATTTGAATTGTCTACTTCCCGTACTAATGTAGGAACTCGCTCGCCCATTCGTCGAGTGCTCTGTACTTACAACAATTATTTTAGTCACATTGATATCAACTCGAACGGTGTGAGCACTTATAAAAAATTGCTGCTTGAGAAACTAAATGATCCAAGCATAGCGCGCTAAAGTGGTATAACGCAATTTCTTTTTCCATTGAGGTTATTTGTTTGAATTATTTCTTTAAAAGTTAATATAACTAACAACAACACTGTACTAATGTCAATTTATCTGTTTATTAGTGGTAAACGATGTGGATATCACAATTATAAATATTGTATGAACTGATACTTAAAAAAAAACACATTGTGATATTGTTTGTTACCCAAATAAAAAAAAAAGTATTGAGCCTAGTAGAAACAGTTCAAAAATTAAAATCTAATTTTTAAACATTCATATATGCTAACTGCAATACTTTTAATATTATTGCCTTGTATTTCATCTCCTAATACTACTCTCTAACCCCTCTGAAATGTTAAGCACAGATAGCTTCAACATACGCAGAAGAGAGACACGAATACATGAAATACACTGGTGAGAGGGAGACCAAATTTATGAATAATTCATGTATTGTGATTCGGTGCACAGCGGTGTCATTGCTGTTATGCTTTATACAATGTTTTCTTAAACTGTGGATTTTTTGTATCGTTTTGATTTATCGGTCTGCAGTCAGTAATGCGCCACTTTTTAGGGTACCATACTTAAAGGATGTGAGAGGGATCCCATTACTAAGAGCCTACGCTGTGACCTTCATTTAAAGGGCTCTATCATTCGAACCGTAACAGGTATGCTGAAATTTTTATAGATATCTTTACAAGTAATAAAAAATCGAAAGTCACATAGCTAAGCTAATCGGTTAGTGAGCTTACTAAAATATTTTGCAGTTACTATCTACAAGAAAATAACTGCATGAAACTCAGAGCCACTTTATTCAAACGCCATAATAGACATTCACACATATACTTTTGCTGTGTATGACAAACCTCCATTTCACTAGATATGGTTTTTAATGAGAAATTATTGACAAAAACCCACTAACAGTTTGCCAAGCTCGGAAATCGTACCCGGGTCTATACGCAGAGCAGTCGCATACACTACCGATGCACTACAGAGGCATCCAAAGTACGGACAAGAAACATGTTTCTTTGTTTTTTTGCTCAAATTGTATAAATTGTAACACATAAAACTTTAAACTTGAAGTGATTATAGCTCACTACACAGTGAAATAAATAATAAAAACCGCTTATGAGTGAGATCGAAACCCTCGTTGCGAGATTTTGACTCTCACTTGACCATTTTTTACATTTTTGTTTTATTGGTCATTAATATATGCCTGTTATGTATTATGAATGTCAAAGGTTTATAAATTTTTTGGATATGCGCGATATCCTAACTAATATTATAAATGCGAAAATGAGTTTGTTTGTTTGTTTGTTACGCTTTCACGCCTTAACTACTCAACCGATCAACATTAAATTTTGCATACATGTTGTCAGGGGTATAGAATAGGACATAGGATACCTTTCATCCAGAAAAAATAACTGTTGCAAAACTAACTTAATCTAATCTACATTTACGCGAGCGAAGTCGCGGGTGAAAACTAGTACTGTTATATTCCTGTTGCATAACGAACAGCGCCGAGCGCAGGCAACAGTTCAATAATATACATAGATACATGTTGTCAAGCCTATATCCCCCTAAAAAGGTAGGCAGAGATGTATAACACCCATAATTTGTTATTTGCGGTCTTAGGTATAACTGCAGTCAAACCTTTTTACTAAAATGCTTAGACTTTAAAGTAGATGTTTTTTTTATGTGTAACTCCTGCACAGATTTTAATGAAAGGTATTCTAATAGCTTACTGTCGGCGCAACATTTATGTTTCATCATAATCGGTTCAGTAGATTGAGAGATACAATTTGATTTAGTATAACGTTTCATACGAAGCGGAATTAAGGTGATGACCAATAAAACCAAACGTCATTTAACGCGCGTAAAATCGCGGTGCACTGGCTAGTAATTAATTAATTATTTGTATTCTGTGGCCTGGCTTCTATTTAAACTACTTCGCCATTCGCTCAGTCAAAGATGTACTAGGACAGCATCGATGTAAAAGAGATTTGTAATAGAATTAATCACAAAACATTTATCACATCCATTACGCGCCCAATATTAATTGAATACGTCGCAGTATATACTTGATACACAATGTAATCCATTAATAATATAATAAGCTTCCAATATCCGTTTTACCCGGTGTATTTCAATTAATAAATTAATTATGCATAGCCTGTTATTACCTGTGTAGCTTATTGTTAATTATTGTGTGCATTCGAACTGATTAGGTCGATAATTTCATTGCAAGTCAATTATGCAGTCCGTTTGACAGGTACAATGTGACTTGTATATGCATAGTTGACGAAATTAGAACTATCGCAAACTATTAATAGAGGCTGGTACGTTGATGTTGATAGTGGCGCCCTCAGTACAAGCCTTGCTCTTTTCGTGTGGTTAATACCTGACTTTGTATTAGAGATTTTCAATACATATGAATCTGACTCTGATTAAACAGACTGTTTAATTGTAAGGATATTTTGAAGTCAATAAATTCTTATTTGGTCGAGTGGCATATGTTGGCGCCAATGTTTGCTGCCAATTTATCGGTTTTGGTTTAGATACCCAGGTGGGACTAAGGGTAATTATTGTTTAATTCATAATCGTAATCGTAATTTCCAGTCTACTATTCATTCTATTCCTAGCATGAGGTTTGCCGTACTTGAGCCCAGCAATAGACTGGACTTCTATTACGTAAAACCTAAAACTGACCTATCTACTAAAATATGTGCGTGATATTTCTATCTATACCATTAGGCATATATACCTACAAGCGCTAGTCGATGTACATATGTATGAACTTACGTGAATATATAGTTACTACCTGTCGTGAATGGCGTCTTCTTGCTTTGAATCTGTGTAACTTGTCTTACTAAGACAATAACACTTTGACTGGCTCAATTGTATAATCCTAAACCCTACAATGGGTAAAAGCACTCGTATTTACAAGCAATAGGTATAGTACACAAATGTAATAAGATAACAAAAATAAGGTTGGCTTTCATTATTACAATTAATTTATACTAATATTATAAAGCTGAAGAGTTTGTTTGTTTGAACGCGCTAATCTCAGGAACTATTGGTTTGAATTGAAAAGTTAGTTTAGTGTTGGGTAGCCTATTTATCGAGGAAGGCTATAGGCTATATACCATCACGCTACGACTAAAAGGAGCGGAGCAGCAATGTAAAATGTTGTGAAAACGGGGAAAATTCTCCTATATGAAGAAGACGAAGTTGCGCGGGACAGCTAGTATAGTAATAAAGCGAGTTTTAAACATGCTTAAATAAGTGCGATTTCCATAAACTATTAAATAAGCTTACCAAAGACATGAATAACCTTCAACAACAAAATAATATTTGCGAAACCAGTTTTAAAAAAGATACATAAAATTCCAACATGAAATTATAAAAGACTCCCTAATAAATAAAAACTTGAATGTACCAATAAAATTACCTATATTTAACAACTTAAATCTATAATAATTTCATTTTTCCTTCAAGGACAGCCAAAGGTGGCCTTGAGGGAATCAATAGAACGCGTCTCTCCTGCATCCCCAAAACTTTTAACGCCACATTCCGCGGATGTTCCGCCGCCTTCACGGAGAATTTCACATTTCTTGCTTGTACCCAGACTCCAGAGTATATATATTCGTATTAAGTTGTCCTCGCCCTATTACCTTTTTGCTGAGTTCAGCCGTTTTAAGGCCGCCACACTGAATAAAATTTACAGATTGTGGAACTGAGCCTGGGTGTTTTTGTCTCCATGTTAAGCAACAAACAAGAGTAATTGTTAGTGAGGGAGTTACAGCGAAATGTAATGTAGTAAGTAGTATATAGACAATTAAATGTAAATGTGGTCAAATCAAGCACAAGTGATAGATATGCATGATTTCTTATGAATAATTTTCGATGCACAACGCGAGCATAGCCGAGAATGTAACGCACGAATTTATGTAGAGTTGTCAAAATATTCAAATTGCATTTCTGAACATGCTAAAAAGCATTGTGTTTAACGGTTGATGTCATTTTATTATATTACGTACAGTTTCGTGAATACCTGCTTATCAGAGGACTATACCAACATTGAAACAACGCAGTTAAAGAAACATTTACCAACTAGTTACGGTTTATAGAGAGCAGTGATAGCTCAGTGGGGAGACCAACAGACTGCAATGCAGAGGGTCTCGGATTCGAACCCACGTCGCGCACCTCTGACTTTCGGAAGTTATATTACTTTTTGAAATTATGTGCGTATTGATTGACAATTATCGCCTGCTCCGTGCCTCGGAAAGCACGTTAAGCCGTTAGTCACGGCTGCGATGAACATCTATGGCAGTCGTTATTGGGAGAGTGTCGACACAAAAGATCCCACTGGGTCGAAGTGTCACCGGTCTGCACTGACTGGCCCTCACATAAGATAAGATAAGATACGGTTTATACAATTTTTTCATGTCGGGATCAACTTTGGATCAACCATAACGATCAATTTACTTGTGGCAAGATGGCGACTGCTTCACATGTGACATCGATTTGAACATTGACAAACTATTGAAAATATGCGAGATCAACTATAATCCTCGGCTGTATTACAGCAAGATGGCCATTGCGTCACCTGTGCCACCGATTATAACATTGGCATACAAATGAAAATATGGATAATCGGATCGTAGGCGTGAATAACAACAAACCTTCATTTCCCCCTTACTCAGGGTAAGATGATAAGCATTTTCCACCCCAACATTAATACAGCGTTCAATATTTCTGAACATTAAATGTCAGTAAATACTCTTTGTCCTGAGCGTTTCTTTGCGTAATTTATGAATCTTAAAATGAGATTTTCTTGTAAATTCAATGTTTATTCTCTCTTCTTTATTTGACTTGATTCAATCAAGCGATATTTCACAGAATGGGTTTCCATCGTAAAATTTTCCACAGACCATTATGTCTGTGAAAAATTCACTGATTTATACTTTAAGAAATGTAATTTTCATATTTATAGCTTGAGGCAAAACATTTTTAAATGTTTTTGACGTGAAACACTAACAGACTGTCAACTGCGTTAAAGAATAATCGGTTTTTCCAGAGATGTGATTGTTAGTATGAAACGTAACATTACGCTAATGTTTTTGTGAAGGGTTAGGCAGCCATTATTCTTGGTGGTCATATTTAACGCCCATGTAAATATGGTGAGCCTATAGCCTTCTGAGATTGAAGTTATGGCATAATTTGAGTTCCTCTAAATTTTCGGATTAAAACCTTGATAACACCTTTGATCACCATGGACAACGACCTAAGAAAATGTATTCGTAGCCCTCTGCCAAAATTATATAAGTTGTTCATAGAGTTCTGGACTTAATTTGATGTTTTATTAAGTCAAGTCAGTAAAACACTGGATCCGGCTATGTAGTCTTTCGGGTAAAAATGCTTTCAGTACAATGGTACATACATACATAAAGTCACGCGTGTTGCCGAGACAAGTAGACAGAGACTACGAATTTGTAATAACGCGAATCTTTTGCTTCATACACTTGCATTGCATTCTTCATGCACGCTACTGCTTCAGGTACTCTTAGGTTAAGAGATTTTTGCTCAGAATTCAGAGCATATATCATATACTAAACATACAAGATTAGTTTGACTTTTGACAATTTGGAAACCGCACTGGTTTAATTAGTCACCTCGCCACTGTCAGTGCGCACGTGTTATGTGTTCGAACTCCAGACGAAACAAAAATTTGAGTGATCCACAAATAGTTGTTATGTCTGGAATCTTTTTTGTACTCGTTGTTTTAATGATTGTAGAATTTATTTTGAATGAAACTTTAATGTACTTACAACACGGTTCCAAATAAAAGTGGCTTCAAAATAGGTACATTTAACGTTTTTACAAGAGCATTCACCATGACTATTTCTCAAGTCTGAGAAACTGTAAGGCTTAACCTGTCGGCTGCTATTCTCCGTCTGTATATTTCAGCACCTATACTTTTGTTCTCATACAATACCATGGGTAATCCGTACCTGCCACCGCAAGGGTTAAGCTACCTTTAATATTCTCTTTGAGCTAATCGCGAAATAAACCTTCATCGATTCGCCATTATGAATAATACAAAAGTCAGACAATGGCTAGGGTAGACTATTTGTTTAATTTTATTGCTGTTGTGTTGGATTCTTAATGTTCATGATAATATTGATTAAGGTTTTCGTACAAGGTAAACTTCTACAAACGTCTGGCCTCCTAACCTTACAATATATTTACCTTATAGATTATTGCAAGACATGATCTCATTAGCTTATTTTTTTACATACATACATAGTTAGTAGATATATATAGTCGTAGGCTGTCCCCGAGAGGGTAAGTAGAGGTCCATAGCATTCATATTATCCACCTATGCTTATGGTCTCACATTATAAGGGGGAACCTATAGCGTCTACCAGGCGCAGTCCAGACTCCATGCAGCGACTAAAAATGTCTTGATAGAAATAAACTGGCAATGAAACCCAAGACATGAACAGCAGTTGCTACTACTACCGCAACCGCTGCGCCACTCTGGCATTTTTATTGCTAAAAGTGTTTTAGTTTTTGCTGTATGTATCGTTTATTTCCTTTTCTATTTGAAATTATTCATGATATTGTTTGTATAAATAAGTGTTGATTCCGTAATCGAAATATTTAATTGTCATCATAAAAAATATAAATCAAAATAACCACTTTTCGACATCCATGTGATTTATTAATTACATCGGGTGTTGTAAGCCTATAAAATAAAAAATAAATATAGTTTTCCTATTTTAATTTGCGGCGTCAAGTAACGTGGTATGATATAAGTATTTTAAATTGTGAATAGAATGTT
Source organism: Catocala sponsa (assembly GCA_963564715.1). Classification (NCBI taxonomy): domain Eukaryota; kingdom Metazoa; phylum Arthropoda; class Insecta; order Lepidoptera; family Erebidae; genus Catocala; species Catocala sponsa. The sequence goes on along the minus strand of OY751348.1, from coordinate 14,341,718 downwards.
TATTAATCCTGCCGCGAAAAGATGCCTATTATGAATTCGTAGTGTTTTGTCTATTTGTGATATTGTAACTTCCAAACGTATAGACTGATATTAATGTAGTTTTATTAATTGGAAGGATTGTTTAATTAGGACTTATCTTTCGCCTTAGGAAATGCGTTTTAACTGTTTTGAGTATATTCTTTTTTCGCAATAAACAGAAAAATATAATTACTATACCTATTCGATTTTTAACAAAGTTTCTTTAGAAAATTGCATTTCTTTTGGCTCTTTTTAACCGACTTCAAAAAAAGGAGGAGGTACTCAATTCATCTGCATTTTTTTATGTTTGTTACCTCGTTACTTTCGACTGGGTGAACCGATTTTGATGATTCTTTTTTTATTTGAAAACTGGTGCTTCCCTTGTGGTCCCATTTAATTTTGATCAATATTTGACCATTCGTTTTCGAGTTATCCTTAATAATGCGTATTTGGCTACATTGATGATGTTCCCATATTTGGCAAGGTTCACTAAAACCGAGAAATAAACAAAATTTTAACAAAAAAGAAAAGCGACTTCAATAAAGAATATTCTAAAACTTAAAATGCACTAAAAAGGTAATAAATAATTGCATATTCTTGTGAATAATTAAATTATTGTTATTATTGGAGTCGGTGTCAGCCAAGGTAGGTTTTGTAACTAATTAAACAAGAGATGTCTTACTATGTATAATCATAACATAACATTGGCATGCATAATTGCACACATAGACGCAGCACGCGGCGCGGGCGGCTGACACCGACTCCAAAAATAACAATAATTTAATTATTCACAAGAATATGCAATTATTTATTAACTTTTTAGTGCCTTTTTAGTTTTAGAATATTCTTTATTGAAGTCGGTTTTCTTTTTTGTTAAAATTTTGTTTATTAAGTTTTAAACTATTTTATTCTAATTGTATTAGTTTAATTACAGTCGCGTAAACGTGAGACAATATTACAGCGAGAAGTTTATTTCGGAGACTTTAATGTTTATTTTATCTATATTAACTATAATAAAGATGAAAGTTGGTTTCTTTGAACTCGCCACTTTCTGGTACTGCCATTCGGATTTGGAAAATTCTGCATTTGTTAGTGCCATTCTTGAGTAAGGGTATATGTTATATAACATCACGCTACGAGCCACGGAAGCCAGTAATCATAACCTTGACTGAAACCGCGAAGGCAGCTTATCCTAACTAAAATTATAAATGCGAAGTAATGTGTTAATTGTTGAAAATATTATTCTGTATACGTTTCTAACGTATACATCTATCCCTATCACACTATATTATAATCTTGTTAACCGTATCCCATATGTTTGTTTAGTTCCCCAATACTCTTGATTGCCAGTATTCACACTGCGACACGCACACATGTATACCGTATTAATTGCTTATTCAATGTGGCAACACTCGGTCGCTCTCATCACTTGAGTATTGCCAGCAATACATTAGTATTTACGTAATTAAGATTAATACATCAAGACGTGAACGACATAAGATAGTCTGTTATGATATTTAATGGCATATTATTTGTTTGCTTACGGTCGATTGCCTTTGTGGTTCAGCGGTGGGTATGCGACTACTTTGCATGAGGCCACGGGTCCGATTGCCGGGTCAGGCAAAGTGTTATTAGCGCTTTTTGTCTAGAATTTCACAATATTAACAGAGAATTTGGAACTGTGCCCGGTAAACGGCAATATGGATACTCCTATTACATGGGACCATGGCTGGCCAAGTTTGGGTTTAAAATACCTCTTCAGGGATAATTGCGAGAATGGGTTATAATATTTTATGTGATTTATTTATTGCTTTACTTTTAAATAACATACAGTTACATTTTATTAATTAGTCTTTGGTTATGTTCCACTGCTGTGCAGAAGTCTGTCCTTTGGAAGTCCAAGAGACAGACTTTTGTTATGTCCTAGCAGTGGGACATAACAAAAGACTGCCAGGAGATTTGGATTTCGACTTCCAAATCACCTTGTTCGAAGATATCCCCTGTCAGTTCAACTCCAAAACATATTATATCTTAAAACTAGTCTTACTAATAGAAATCGCTAAGGTAGTCAATAAGTCGGCGGAATCCGCCGATGTTTTGTCACGGAATTTTCCACGTCACTTTCCTGTATACAGTAGAAATAGACGCGAAGGTGTCAATTTAGCACAAGTCAGCGGATATTATCCTTATCCTTACTTTCTTATTTTTACTTCCTTAACCTTACTGATATAGTAATGCAAAAGTGTGTTTGTTGTCCTTCTTTCACGCCGTACATCCTTTTTACGTACATCCTTCTTCTTTTGGAGTGTGTAACACGCCGTGTTTGTTATATTTTCCTATATTATAATAAAGCTAGAAATTATAAAGTCTGTAAGTACATGGATCAATTTTTTATTAAAATCTTTTAGCACAAATAACAAACGGCCAAATAGAACGATCTAACACTTTGGATTTATCTGTCTGTGTGTTTGTTCTTTAAAAACTCAAGAAAGGCTAGACGGATATATATATTTATCAAATCCATATTAATGTATAGGCTGCTGTATATCAATTTTTACTTGAAAATTGAGGCATGTTATCTTAATCTGTGAATTTTGCCTGAGATAAAGTTTGATCTCTTTGTTAAGATGAGTCAAACCGCAGGTAATATATGTTATACTACTATCTGTGCCCTTTCGCTGCCGCCCTTTGATTACGTGTAACAGCGGAATAATTAGGGTAATAGAATAATTTACTGCCAAAGCAACATGTATTATTTCGCTACCTTACACAAGTGTAAGGATATGAAGGGAGAGTATAGGCTAGGCATTAAGTAAGGAAATTTAAGTCCCTGTGGGGTAGTTACTTTTCCGTTGAACTACGGAAGCAAAGCTGCAGGCAAAAGCACATCTAGATATATCAAAGTAAATGTAAGTCCGTATGTCACATTAGACTTGAACAGTACTCGATCGACTGAGCTCAAAAGCTAATGGCTTGGATAATAGATGGTCACTAAAGGAATAGAGATAGAAGACTGGCGAAAGCTAATTTATTACACAAATACGTTTGTATGTTTTAAAAACAGTGTAATTTTTTTGTGGAATTAGAATTACAAACAGGTACTCATAGAAGACCCAGAGAAACGACGAGTCATACAAATATATTTTATTAGCTGTTCCCTAGGTTCTTCACTCATGTTTATGATGACTGCTCAGCTGCCGTGGCTTGTACCGTGATGTTATATAATAATAATAATTGTTTATTAGGTTTAAGTGCCTACTTAAACCTAATATGAATAACAATAGGTCTTAAAATAGGATACATTACTTTAGACGCCTGTACTAGGTTATATCTGTATCACAGGCGATAATTATGTGCTATTATAACACATAGGAAGAGCATTCTTAACAATATTTAACAAATATAGATTGTTCTATAATAAGTTACTGTTATAATGAAAATAATATTACCTACTTATTTATATAATTTTGTATTTAAATATTAGTTGACATAATTATATAATGGAATCTTTCTATAGCCTTCCTTAACAATTGAACAATCAAAAACAAAAAAATATAATAAAATTTGTCGATTAAAAAAATATAATCAATCTTTTCAGATTTATTATACTAATATGGATTACATGTAGAAATAAATTTCCAGCGCTGTGCTAGCAAAACTTAAGCTATAATCTATTAGAAAGCTATTTTAATCTATTATAAGGTACTCTAGAGGTCGTGTTCTTAATGTAGGTTAAAAGGGCACACGAATTATTCTCATTATTATATATAACGAAAATAAAGTATAATAACGTTTATAATAAATAAATAATTAAAAACAAATAACGTATATCGTGAGTTTTTTATCGTTATATTTCGTGACAGACTGGTCAACATGAACTTTGATATATTATAAAGATAAAGTATTTTCTCTTGCTATAAATGAAACCGCCTCCACAAAATACTACTGCCTTTACACCCACACAAGACCTAGTCAATATAATGCGAGAAAATAGACGCACTTAAGCTCGGTTTTTATATTCAAGAAACGAGTCGTTTTACCTACGGATAGTTAAATTCGACACATATTCTATGACAACTTCTGCACTAGGAATCATTCCTGTGTCGCGGGGGACTTAACAAACTTTTAAACGACGGACACAAAGAAAATTCAGACTCGGATCAACTATTTTTGTGGGTCACACAAACATTTGTCTCGCGTGGGGATCAAACCCGAGGCGACCACTTTAACCGCTTCGCCATCTGTGCATTTGAAAAATATTATAGGTGCACATGCACCTATGAGTGGAAGTATATGCAATACACCGTTTCAGATCAAGTCTGCGCAATATACTTTTATAAAAATTTAACATGTATGTAAGCATCTATAAGTGGAAGGCTGTTGCCAATTATTTGGTGACAGACGAATGAGTCGACGTGCTCGGGAATACTTCTCCGAGCGCGGTTCGTTGCGTTTCGCGAGGTCGGCTTCCTGTAAGAAGATAGAGTACTACTTAGAGAAAATCGGCGTGATGGTTATAATGTTGTTTTACTTGTATTATTATATAATTACTACACCAGAATTGACCTATTCCATTTATAATATTTATTGTTTATTTGTATAGTCACATTGGTTGTATAAAAACGTACTATTTGATGTTTCGAATCCGTGTTGTAAAGTTTCTATAAAGTCTTTTTATAACTACTTAGCATTTTTTTATCATACATCAAGGAACTACGTAGGATTTATTATATAACCGTGTCGAATCAAAATATACTAAAGCACCGCGTCTGAGGCACACAAGAAAACTGCTCTATTTTTAGACGCGAGAGGTCCGAAAGCCTTAATACAGTTATTTGCAAACCCAACAAATAGTCCTTACATATTTGAGTCCTCGTTTTCTATATAATATATTCAAAATCGTGGTTTTCAGTGATCTATCGGCTTCAAGCGGATTATGCAAGGCGGGTTCCGAAGCAAATATTTATGATTTTGTGGGATCCCCTCATCTTACCGTGATATATCTGAAAGGAACCTCTTTAAGCATTTATAAAGGAGGGGATGGACAGAATGGTTCGGGTGTGATCGGTGATTTATATCTGCAATGGAGCTTGGATGGGGGTCATTCTTTTTACCCTATTTGGGCAACGATGAGCCGATTTATCAGTCGGCGTATTAAGTTATCGAGTTCGTAATGTGAGTTAGGGGAGTTAAGGATGCTTCCACTGTGTTTTCCGATCGCATAGTAAGGCTTATTATGTTTTTGAAGATAGTTAACAACAGTTTTTTTAGGATACAGCGGAATCTACACATGGTAATAAGTAATGTAGCTTATCTTGCAACACCGAGGATACCTCATGCACATTGCCAAGCCTCCACAAAAAGAGTCGCTGTGTTGTCAGCACAAGAGACAAAGCTCACTGGTCTTTCGGTGAGAACAGGTCGCCCAAAAGCTTACTATAACTACACCCTATGGTGGGCTAGGCTTTCGGGCTACGGGGTACTATATTATATGTACTAATATTGTCCGTGCTTCGGAGGGCACGTAAAAAGTCGGTGCCGGTTGTTGTCAAATTGACAGCAGTCGTTAAGCCATGTCAGAGGCCTACCGGCGGCTTGAACAAATCTTGACAACAGGTTGGCCACTAACCACACGAAAAAGAATGAAGAAGACTAATGTAAACTATTGTGTCTACGCAAACAGCACAATAGTTTACAACATTAGTATACAGGAATAATTAGTACCACTGACTTTTTCAATTAATGTATTATTAAATAAATAATTAGGTATCGCTCGACTTAACTGTATATCCAGACTGGGCCAGCGTGGTAGACTATAGGCTTATTATACATGTTTTGAAAAAAAAGCCTATTGCGGTGTGGGTAGCTTACGAGTATATATAAGGCTGATATTACTTTTTAAATATAATTATAACTTATTTAAATAAACATTCGCATATTCAATCCTTTCTCAATTTATAATAGAAAAACAACAAACTGTATAGCTACAATATTGTTATTTATGTTGACAATATTGTTTTACCACTAAGCGACTGCTATCAAAAGTCGACAATATTTTCTTTAACGAGCAAATTATTTTCTTCCGACTCATTAGCAATATTTAATAGTCACAGTTTGTTAGACTCCAATAAATACAAAGTTTGGCTACTGAACCGGCGAAAGGTGACTAGGTCGTTAAAACTTAACAAGAACTACTTGGCTTTATTATTTACCTACAAAACGTTTCGTATTGTTAACGTATTTAAAATATATTTGAAGCTGTTGATACAAAATAACTGTTAGGGGATAGAAATAACAGAATATTGTTTCGTTTAAAAAGACAATTGTCGCTCTAGTTATCAAACTTTGTTCCGTGGAACTATATAAAGGTACAATTGTTAATGAATACAAAGTACATCCAGATTTAAAATAATCATTTGTTGGTCATACAAATATTTGGCCCGTGGAGGATTTGAACCCACAACATAAACTAATATAACCGACCACTACTCTAGCCATGCTGTTAAAGAATGACGGTACCAACCCTTTCGGCTCGGACAAACTGCACGGATGGCGTGTGGTGTAAGTGGTCGTCTCGCCACTGCCGCTGCGTCGAGTGCTGTGGGTTCGATCCCCACACGGAACAAAATTGTCACAAGTCTCGGTGTTCTTTATGTCCGTTGTTTGAATGTTTGTAAAGTCCTCCGTGAAGCAGGAATTACACCTCGTGCAGCATATGTCTTTTAAAAAAACAAAACGAAGTATTATTGAAATTAAACTACTGTATACGGATTTTGTCGCGTTGTTTATTTGTCATTTTATTACAAAATTTTGAAAACTGTTACACTACTATTACTATTATACTTTACTAATTTTTAAGGTAATTAAATTATTAAAACTATTTATACTATTACTATACTATTATATTGTATTTTTTCTTAAGCTGCACTGTGTTTGGAAATGTGCGTGATGGAAGGCAATAGACTCGGCCTCTATTACGTAGCACTTCGAAGATAGCTAACGAAAGCTGGATGTAATACATTTCCTACAACCTTTCGGAAATATAAGCACGTACGTTTATACATGTAGGTATATTTGATATCTAGTTTTCTAGAATATACTACCAAACATATTACGTTAAAATATTGTAGTGTAGCGTAAAGCTAGTTGTAAAATAGTCTATGTGGGATGCAGTGTGATGGAGTGGGCTATTCACAGTTCAGACGGCTGCAGACGCTGCTCTGAAGATGTGATGTAGTGGCGCCCTCTCCGCAAAACTCGTACTATTTATGTACATTTTGAAATCAAGGCTCGCTAGAATTGCGGTGGTTAATGCATCTGATGTACATAAGTGTGATACCTGGGGAGGGGGGAGGGGGGGGAGGGGCGATATGACTGCATCTTTAATAGCAACTGTTTGCGCATATATTGACTATTGATCATCGCGGTATGGTTTTGAATAATTTTGCACCTGTGTCACAGCATAAGGCAGTCCCACCTAATTGCAAATAATAGGTTTTCTATTCGATAATGTAGTTTGAATATTAGCGCTTGCCAGCTATTGCGTATTAATATGATGAGTAGAATACAGGTTGAGTAGAAAAAGTACCTATGCCCTGCCTCAGAAATATCAGAGGCTGCCTCAGAAATACTGTAGCCTTACATAGAGATAAGTTTAACTTCATCATCTTCAATAGTGAAACAAAGAAGATAAGTCTTCTTATGGGTTAATCACATTACGTTATATATCAAATTACATTATCTACTAAAATACCAAATAATGCGACAAAACCTTTGCTCGCTTTAAATAACTAATGGACTAGCTGCATGCATTTATTCAATATAAACATTCTTTAATGGCGTTTTTATTCAATCTCTTCTTAAATGTACCACAGCTTAAGACTATACTTATTGACAAAACGTTGTGCAAAAGAATCTTTGTTATGTCGTCAATGGTCTTACAAATAATTGAGCATCGGAAGTGAAATAGCTTCGAGCAATAATTGAAGAGAATTTTCCAATAACTTAGAGGAAAAAATAAACGGGTTTTACGCCCAAATATCTGGAAAATAAACGTACCAATTACGAAATGATTTCGGGAATCCCTTCTCAAACAAAAAGCCGAAGTTTACGGGAGTCAAATTATTTATTTAACAAAAGGAAAACGTTGGTTACCAGGGCAACAGAAGTATAGAAGGGGTTACGCAAGATTCTGACTACTTAGTGAAATGAAAATCCCATTAATATAATTAATACGAGTGTTTGTTTGTTCGATTTTCGAATACTCGGCATCGGAACATGATTGAAATTGAAATGTGTAATGATAAACATGAGAATGAAAATAACTTTGACGCAAGAATATCAATATTTCATTAAGTAATTTTTTTTTCGTCTTTATAACAATTTTGAAATAAGATTTTTGGTGATTGATCACTCGACAATATTAGGTCTAACTGGAACATTTCTTATCTATGTATATACGTATTATGTATAAAACCTTTTGTTAGTTTTTTGTTCAACCTTTGTTATTCTTTTGCGATTTTTAAAAGTAAACACTTATAATATTGTTAAAATTTACTAATAGCCATCCATCGAACCGGTCAAGTCGTTCAAAACTTACATTCTGCCAACTCGCATTGACAAAAACAGTCGAAACAGTAAATTCTTTTTATGGTGCCAAGCATAATAGATAACATTATATTGCATAATATTTCCTTTGTGGAACCAAAGGAAATATATAACGAAAGTCACGTCTGTTTTCAATTCGCGTAAAGTAGACCCATTTTATGAATGTATCATTGAAAAAGTCATCTCAACACGATCGGCCACATAAAATAACGAAACTATCAGTGTTATTAAATTGTCATTCAACTATTATTGGAATTATGATAATCAAAGCCGAGATAGTCAAGGTGAAATGGCAGTGAGTAGAGCACATAGTTCGTAGAATCGATGGTCGTTGGGCCAGAAAGGTTATGGAGTGTCGGACACGCTCCGAAAGATGTAGCAGAGGTCTCTCACAAGATGGACCGACAATCTGGTAAGAGTAAGAGTTGGATGCGGGCGGTACAATACAGATCTGTGTGGAAAACTGTCTATTAGTGAATGTCTATCGGCTAAGATAATAATTAAATGACAACCAATTAATCGAATTTCATACTATTTGGTATTTTCGATAAGTTAATGCTTGTTTTTTTAGCCATAAATGGTTTACGTAACACAACTATTTACGTAATGCGTCGTTACGCATAAAATCTATACAACATCGGTTCATTGAAATCTTTCTCTAAAGAAAATTATCAATGAGTTGATGCTAAAGAGACGAAAGATTATCAATTACGACATGTAAGCATTTTGTATGGATGTGAAAGTCTGTGCTAGTTCCTCGTTCATTAAGTAGAAGAGGTATTAACTGAAGTTCCTTTTGCTGTTCGGCATTACTTGGTGATGCCGCGTGTCGGCGAGAACAGGGCTTTAGTTCATAAAGTTGACGGCGAGCATATTAAAGGCGTTGCGTCTAGGCACTTTATGATGGAAATTAGAGGACGTGTGTTTAAGATGGATTGCCTCGGTGGCACAGAGGTAGTGCTTGAAGTTACAGATTCCATCTTTCGTCGGTCAAAATATTATTATTGGGTTTTTCTGACAAGAAATTCTCAGAAGAACTGTGTGCTCGTCAGACGACTATAAGCTTGTCCTCTTTTACGTGGGACGTAGAATCATACGCGACGTTTACTACCACATGCATGTATTATACCCACACCATCGCCTAACTTTACAAGGATATACGTATGTAGGTTGTAGATCAGTTACGGTCATTGGTCACATGCACCATTGGTCGTAAAAATTCATCCACTATCGGATATCAAATAGTCATTGATTAAAACCAGTAATTTGCCTCACACATTATATTCTATTCATAGTAAATTGAACGGTAGGTTCAATATTCTCAGAATAGAATATTCTTTATTAATAATGTAGGCATAGTTTTGGATTGCCGGTCTCGTTGTGTACGTACGTTAGTGACCTGTAGTAATAATTAATTTCCAAACGACACACGTGCCGACCAGTTACTAAAATAGCCGGATTTTATTTTTCTTGATGTAGATTTTCCGTTTTAGCTATTATAATTGAAAGCACGCATATTTGGGAAAATATTGTATTTAATCACGCCAAGATTATACATTTTATCTGATAACAAAATAAATGTAGGTATAGCTGTGTTCCACAGCACTTTTTTATATCAACAATCTTATCTTATCTTATGTGGGGGCCAGTTAGTGCAGATCGGCGACACTTCGACCCAGTGGGATCTTTTGTGTCGACACTCTCCCAATAACGACTGCCATAGATGTTCATGGCAGCCGGGACCGACGGCTTAACGTGCTCTCCGAGGCACGGAGCAGGCGATAATTGTCAATCAGTACGCACATAATTTCGAAAAGTCATTATAACTTCCGTAAGTCAGAGGTGCGCGACGTGGGTTCGAACCCGAGACCCTCTGCATTGCAGTCTGTTGGTGTCCCCACTGAGCTATCGCTGCTCTATATCAACAATAATCTATTACTATCTATTACTAATATTATAAATTTGAAAGTAACTCTGTCTGTCTATCTGTCTGTCTGTCTGTCTGTCTGTCTATTACCTTTTCACGCCTAAACCACTCAACCGATTTAGATGAAATTTGGCACAGATATAGTTTAAAACCTGAGGAAGGACAAAGGCTACTTTTTATTGATGTAGGTACCACGCGGGCGGAGCCGCGCCCAAAAGTTAGTATAATAATAATATTATATTCTATCACATACACACAACACTATCTAGCCCAAACTAAACAGAGCTTGTACTATAGATACTAGACAATGGATAAACATACATATATACATTTTTTTTTGTAATTACGTACATATTATACATAGAATCACCTAGACCAAGACAAACAAATGTAGCAAGCAAGGTTATGACTTGCCTGATGACAAGTTACGGTTACCGTAGTCTGAAGGCGTTTCTCTCACCACTTTTCTGTTATTCACGTCGTAGTTTTCAAAACTCTATCTGTGTCATTGAAAAGCGCTAGGCTGCAACATTCAAGAACAGTATTTGAAACCAAACCAGTTTGGTTTTCAGTCCAAACCAGTTTGGTTTTTGTTAAGATTAATCACCTGCCAATGTTCATATGTTTATAAGAGTTACTATGTGATCTGAATAAATAAATGAGTTTTGACTTTGATGGCGAGACTTACGATGTTAAATATTGACTATGAAATCAGGCGGTGAGTCATTCTGCCTATTGGGTGCCATTTTTTATCGCTTGATGTAATTGAGCAGTTCAAGCACAACATCTAATGGCAGGGTTAGTTTATCAGATAAAAACCGGCCAAGTGAGAGTCGAACTCCCACACGAAGGATTCCATACTTTAAATTTTTTTGTTATAATAGCGGCAATAGAAATGTTTCCATCATGTTACTACAGGTACACGTCACAAGGAGACAGTTCCCATCATGCTATTACAGGAACACGTCACAAGCAGACAGTTCCCATCATGCTATTACAGGAACACGTCACAAGGAGACAGTTCCTAATATATCAAGAAATTTTCATCCGCGTTTTCTAATTTTGAAATAAAACTAGTCTGTCAGAAAATATTTAATACTATAAAATCACTCTAATGAATTTATCTTTGAAATCGTCTACTAATATATTTTTTCAGACAGCTGTCTACTCCTAATATACATATATATAACGCAAATATAATAACTGTCATATACCCTATCAAGTATTATATTCTTGAATTATTAAAAAGCAATGTAAATAATAATGTCGGCCATTTTTTTATTTTGCTACCTCGTTGAAATTGAATCTCGCGCTCGGGTCATGGTAATTGTGTTACTTCATATTGGATTTACACTTGGGCCCAATGTTTGTAGTACAAAACTACGTTATAATTTCACGCCAATATTGATATAATAAATTAAAGTAATAAGCGTATCGTATATTAGAATATTATTGGTTTATGATCATTGCCTCGTTGGCCACGTCGTATCTTGGTCGAATTCCGTGTTGTGCAAATTTATATTTCGAGTTTATTTCTTTTTCTCCTTATTTATTTTTTGGAACACGATATACATTGTACACACGGCTAAACATCAAGTTAGAAACCCTATATACGCATAACTACACTACATACAAAATAGAGAATAGTCGGAAAGGGACAGTGCATAGTGGTGTCGATGTAATGGTAAGGATAGAGCGTAACAAAAATATAACGCATTATCTCGCACGATTCGCAGCGTTCAACTTCTAATAGTTCAAAGTCCAAACAGTCTAGGTTGATGTGTCGCTGTATGTACATTAGGTCTCAATGTTTCGTTTTTCTTTTGATTAATAATAATTCTTACTTGTAGAGCGGAGTCTAAAATATGCCCGGTAGATGGTAAAAGGCCTTTATTACGTGGGAGGCAAATCACATCACTGGCGAAATATGTGTGTACGATACTCCCTTGCACACTCAATATATTATATAATATGTTTCTATGGATCTATAAAATATATTTTTGATAATCTGGTCTTTGTCTTTGTCTTCTGGTGTTGCGGGTGTCGATGGGCGGCGGTAATCGCTTACCATCAGGCGAACCGTCCGCTCATTTGCCGCCTAAACCTACAATAAGAAAATATAGTTTACTATAATTTGATGTTTATGATGGATTGCCACGATATCGCTATATATGTACAAATATCTTGCTTCCTGTCATAAATTTACTTGAGCACGCATTTTCTTTCTCAATCTGGCTAAAATAAAGTAGTAAAATTGCATAAGTGACTAACATAGTGTATATTAAGCGACTATCCCACCCATTGTATTGCCAAAGTGACCCTACACCTAACAGAAGCATTCTAGCTCAGCTGAAGGGTTACCAAGAACATTACTCATTCGTAACCCAAATGGCTAGTAATCGAAAACCAACGAAAAAATCCTGCTGGTACCAAGTTTGTCTATACAAAAATGTTTAGGCTTTCGCTACAATCGATCTGCCGTTGATACTGTATACTTATGTCTCTATAAACAGCCTAGATTACAGACTATCTCTAAGCAATCTCTCTGTAGTTATTCCGCAAGAAGTAAATACCTATTTGTTTTTGCTGATAGAAAAAGTATTGATAGATCGTTGCGGGTTATTTGTCTGCTGTCGTACTAAACCTAACGCAACAAAAATGAGGGAAGTTATCTAGATATATAATATTGACAGAATAAATATGTAATAAGAAATTAGGTTCTTTACATCTGCTAGCTGCCTTCTATTTTAAATAGTTTTTCAATTTTGTTTTAATGTATAATTATATAAAAGGAATACATTAAAACAAATATATAAGAATAGACTAGATAAAAATTTAAATATGTATGTATAAATTTGTGTTTTATAAGTTAACAATGAATAAAGATAAAAAAATAATGTTTTCTTTTGTTGAACGAGAAATGTAGTACATTGGGTGAAACTTATTCTAGGACTTAGAGTTAGCACAATACTTACTAATACTGATATCCAAACTAGGCTATAGCCTCTATTATGGGAGACTTAGCTCAGCCAAAACAATGCAACAATGGACACAAAAGATAATTATTATATACTTAATTGTTGGAAACTAATAAATAAATGCACGAACTTTATAGTATAAATGACGGTGGTTCTTTCTTGTCACAGTTGACGATCAAATTTTAACCAACAAGACAGTTATTTAAATCATTAACCGCAATTACTATAAATTAACCGCATTACCGCATTATAATAGTATAGTAATAGTATAAATAGTTTTAATAGTTTCAATAATTTAATTAGCTTAAAAATGAGTAAAGTTTAATAGTAATAGTAGTGTAACAGTTTTCAAAATTTTGTAATAAAGTGCCAAATAAACAACGCGATAAAATCCGTTTATAGTAGTTTAATTTCAATAAGAATACCTTTATCCACTGAACATTCGAATTTTCGAAAATCATTCGTATTACCTATACGAATATCTAAATTATGGCTTAAAAGAAGGTAGGCCAGTATTCGACGATTCGAGTAATAGTCAATAACATTGTGGTATCAAATTATGATTCGAATATGTGATTGTAATTCGAATTATTACCAATAACAACTCATAAACAGACAATCGACTGTTGACATCGACAATGCAATTTTCGAATGATTGCGTATTTTTTCGGTGACAGTTGTGCATCGTGAGTCAGAATACGTTTGCTCACAAATAAAAGTGCTGGTCCAAATCGATTCATATCCGGTAGAATTGCGTTCGAGTACACACACGAACAAAACCGTCGGCAAAAAATTACTCTTCGCAGTTCACATTTGCTTTCAAAGTTTTGTTCATCAGTTCGTTCGTATCTAAGCAATTTGTTTGTCGAATGCGTTACGCATAATAAATAAGGCTAGCTCATGCCTTGGCCACAAAGGAAGTATTGGCTGGTAAACCAACGGAAGGAATTGCTATTTTCAGTATTTACACTGGCATTTCCTGAATTATTGCTTTTAATTTTCTTTTTGTGTTTTACTTTTATATTTTGTACGTAAGTTTTATATACATACATATATGTATAGTCTTACGTCTGTATCCTTGAAGCTTTCCCTACATTTACTTTAAAATGTTGTCCGTACTTTATCTATAGTACCTCTGTACTAAAGGTATATTAAATAATATATTCCACTTATGATATTACTCCCACATATCACAAGCTTTATTTTTTAATCCCACGTTATATGCGAAGAGTTTATTGCCATCCACTGCTGCTCTATGCTTCCAGTCTCCGTGCTGCTGTTTTCGAATTTTTTGGCAGAAAATCTCAATACCACTTTGACCAGTTCAGAAAGCGAACCCCAGGCCTTAGGCACCAAGATATATAAGTTTTGCTGATATGTGGGCGTTGTATTACTTCATGGTTTATAAACCGGGGCGCGGCACTGTATCGTAACTTTCTTGTTGTTGTTTTCTAGTAGAGATCGCTTTATAGCGAAAAGGCTTTTGTAGTCTCCTGTTAAACTTTATATTGTACACGTTACGTGTATTTGGCGAACGTAGTAACTATTATACTTATTTATTTATCTATCTGTTATATGTATATATTTGTTTCTTGTCTGCTTCTTCTCATGAGAGCTCTACACTGCGAACTGATTTTGTTAATGCGAAATGTTTATTTTCTTTTATTATAATAATTTTCCAATAATATATAGGTTAATTGACGTATCCAAAAGGTGTTTACACATTTTAATAGAAATAAAGCTTTTTACTTTCACTTTGCTATACTGTGGTAGGTTCCAACACATGATGGACACACGATAGTAATAGTGTATCATATCTATCGTATTTGGATTGTTAGATATAATCAGTAATCACATAGATGATTAGAAGACAATATAGATAATGAATCCGTCAATTGACTTAGTTAGTAATCCATCTTTCCGACACATTATCTTTGATGCCATCTTTTTCTCATCTTAGAAAGATGATCCATTTATTAAAATCGGAATTGAAAGCGTCGGCGTCGGAATACCTTTTTTATATGTGATAACGTCTCGCTTTAGAGAGCATATTGAAAACTTATAATTTATTTGTAATTTGATGGCGAATCGATGAATAAACATACTTAGTTTGTAAAATGACATTTGTTTTGATAAAATAGGCGAAACAGCATCCAAAGTTGGCCAAATATTGGCTTCAGTCTTATGGCAAACATTGGTGCCATACGTCCAACATTACATTGCAACCATTTTTTCTCCTCCGACGAAAACCAAATTATTAATTAACGTGCTTTAATTCGACCCTAGTACTTTCATCACGCCAAACAAAAATATACTTTATTACTTTATATCAAGGTATATTTTAGATTATTTTAGCGCATCGTTAAGCATTTCGTGTTCGAATGAAAGCGGGCAGGTGGGAGAGCAGCTAATGAGAGGATTTAATGTTATTAATTACGTTTTTTACTTAGTTGACTGATGTTGGTAATTATTTTTCTTTTATAGGAAGTTAGATTTTGCTTTGTAGGTATATTTGGCCATAGCAGTTCTTAATACAAAGCTACTAATTCTGTAAGTTTCTGTAAAGCCAATCTAGGAAAACTACAACCTTGGAAAAAATACAGAACGTTGTTTTGGAGTAATCTTCTACAAGATCGAAGTACTCTATAAGCGAATTGCACCAGTTTGAACGCAACGCCCAGTTCGTTTATTCGTCATACGGTGTGTTGAACGCATTGCGATTACCACGGACTATTTCACTGCATTAAGCCTATTTCTATTTACTACGCATATAAATATAATGCATAGTAATTAATAGCCTAAATACTTAGTAATAGCCATAATAATTATCGCTCGCTTTAACGGTGAAGGAAAACATCGTGAGAAAATCTGCATTTCTGAGAGTCCTCCATAATGTTCTCGAAGATATGTGAAGTCTACCAACCCGCACTGGGCCAGCGTGGTGGACTACGGCTTAACCCTTCTCACGCTGAGAAGAGGCCCGTGCCCAGCAGTGGGTCACTTTAATACAGGGCTGATATTATTATATATAATACAATATAGTATAAATGGCTCACAAGCCCGCTTCACTTATTTTTAACAAACACAATATGTCTACTGAGTCGGAGCTGACAGATAAAGATACATATACAGACGTATTCAGTGCGCGAATTGTATTGTGTCCCGGTATATTATAATATGTAACGTGTGAATATGTTACAGTAAAATTGGAGACATTGGTAAATGTTAATAATTTCTAGAAGCAATTAAACTGGTAGAATTTACTTTTAGCAATAAGGCTGCCCATTGATTTGTTTTCTTTTTATAAATTTTACTTGCGGCTTCCCTTGGTTAAATGTAGGTTAGGTTTGGTTAGGTTATCTTAGTAAACGATTTCCTCGATGACATATATCTTAATATGTCGTTTTCTGGACCCCTGACAACATGTGTGCAAAATTTTATGATGATTAGTTAAGTAGTTAAGACGTAATAAACAAACAAACTAATATTTGCCTTTATAATATTAGTTAGGTCTAGCTGTCTTCCATTGTTTACAGCTAGCTACATGGAGCTTATGTTATTTCTGGATAAAGTAGCTTTTTAATTGTTATATATGTATTAAAATCTGTGAGCAGCGATAGCTCAGTGGGGAGACCACAGACTGCAATGCAGAGGGTCTCGGGTTCGAACCCACGTCGCGCACCTCTGACTTTCGGAAGTTATATGACTTTACGGAATTATGTGCGTATTGATTGACAATTATCGCCTGCTCCGTGCCTCGGAGTGCACGTTAAGCCGTCGGTCCCGGCTGCCATGAACATCTATGGTAGTCGTTATTGGGAAGTCAGTGCCCTCTTATATCCTAACACTGGTCTAGCCTTAGGGTATCGTAGCCTTCGGGTTGCGGAGGTCAGATGGCAGTCGCTCCGTGTAAAAACTGATATCCAGTCAAATCCGGTTAGACTAGAAAGCCGACCCCAAGTGACTTGGGAATAATAAAGGCTAGGCAGAAGAGAAGAGATGTATTAAAATCTGTACATTGGTTTTAGAGTTTATCGATTATAATTAAACAAACAAATCTGTTCTCTCAATAATATTAGTATAGCTTAGATTTTCACTGCGATTAAATCTAAATATGATCTATATGTGTCATCCTAGTACTTTTAACTGTTTACGTGTGATATAGTAAAAATACCTTAACAAAGTGTTATTATAACTATGGATAGACGTTAATTACACTCACGCTGCACCACCTGTGTTGAAGGCTCCTCGTGATAAGGTGCTAAGAGTACCCTAAATAAGAACAGCTTATGTTAACGAGCCAGACGGTGCTGCCTAAAGAAACAGAACAGCATAATATTATATTTTATAGCAGATATCCTGTTGTTGAGGAAACATTTTGCTTGCTTACTTGCTTTTGCTATTTCAGCTCAAGAAATAGGCGGAGAATTTTCCGACTCTTTAGTCGTTTAGCTTGTAACTAAATTATTGCAATTAATTTTACTCTCGTGAACTTATAAACAGCGCTACCTTACCCGCGACTTCTGCTTAAGCAATAGTTTGTCTGTGACGTCATTAATATAGACGACTCTTCATTTTCTTTTATTTCTTTTAAGAAATCAATGCTTGGGTAATACTTGTGCCGTAGTGATTTTAAGAAATCAATGCTTTGGTAGTACTTGTGCCGTAGTGATTTTAAGAAATCAATGCTTTGGTAATACTTGTGCCGTAGTGATTTTAAGAAATCAATGCTTTGGTAATACTTGTGCCGTAGTGATTTTAAGAAATCAATGCTTTGGTAATACTTGTGCCGTAGTGATTTTAAGAAATCAATGCTTTGGTAATTCATGTGCCGTAGTGATTTTAAGAAATCAATGCTTTGGTAATACTTGTGCCGTAGTGATTTTTATAAAAACTCAATAACATACACAAAGAACACCCAGTCTCGGA
Source organism: Catocala sponsa (assembly GCA_963564715.1). Taxonomy (NCBI): domain Eukaryota; kingdom Metazoa; phylum Arthropoda; class Insecta; order Lepidoptera; family Erebidae; genus Catocala; species Catocala sponsa. The sequence goes on along the minus strand of OY751348.1, from coordinate 14,323,259 downwards.
AGAACTATTTTAGACTACACAAATGTTTGTCACATGTGGGAACTGAATCACTACGTTATTTGTGCAGTTAAATATACATCATATCTTTGGCGATAAAAAAGAATTATATAAATTGAAGTATAGAGCTTAAATTAATCATTAATCTTCACTGCGAAAATCCCAAGGTCGTTCAGTATAGTTCAGTTGTTGTTACGTAATCTATACATATAATAAGGATGGATGACGATCTGCGAAAGACTGCAGGCAGATGCTGGATGCGGCAAGCTGAAGACAGGGCGCTATGGCGCTCTTTGGGGGAGGGCTATGTCCAGTAGTGGACTATTATAGCCTGATGATGATGATGATGATACATATAATAAAATCGTAGGAAAGTCAAAACTGTACATTGAATATTTTTTTAAAGAATACTTGAGGCGTGATCTACAATCGATATCGAAGCCAAAAATATAGTTTTTAGAATTTTTGTCTGTTTGTCTGTTTGTCTGTATGTATGTCCGGGCTAAACTCAAAAATTACTGCATGGATTTACTTCAAATTTTGCATGAATATTACTAACAGGTCGGGTCAACATATAGACTACATATTATCACGCTATCACCTACGGGGGAGGAGCTGTGAATCTTTATTTTTCTTACGCATTCTGTGACAGCGTGTAATCTAACGACGCATATTTAAATGTTGTTTTTGAGTAAGCCATGCTATTATCTAGTTTTACACTATAAAAACTACGCCATTTAAGTAACTTGGGCAGAGAATTAAATAATAAGAACGGAAAACGGGCTGAGAACAAGAATTTATTTACTGTCAGTTCCGTGCTACATAGTACCATCGGCCAAGAAAGTGGTCTACCAATTTTGACGAAAGTTTCTGTGCGATCTAACTATCGCTAAGGTTGACACATGTTGACACATGGCATGACGTGAATATAATCCTATCCTAACTAATATTATAAAAGCGAAAATGAGTTTGTTTGTTACCTTTTCACGCCTAAACCACTGAACTGATCATCCTGAAATTTTGCATCTACGTTGACAGGTGTACAGAAACGGACATAGGCTACCTTTCACCCCGAAAAAAAGTACTGTGCCCGAGAAAAACAATAACAACGTTTTTATGATAATAGATGGCGCCACGTGTCTTTCGAATCATGATTAAATTATATTATTACAAGCAGAGTACAACCCGAATTGACTGTCAAATTCTAAATTAACGCGAGCGAAGCCGCGGGCAAAAGCTAGTACAAAAATAAATAGACAGGCAGTTCGGGTCCTACTGACTCAGATTCGTTACAATTCATAAATAGTATTCTTATAAAAAAAATATTGGTGTTACATAAACACATACATTTACTTAGTGAATATTTAAGGCAACGTCGTATCCTTACGCCAATTACTACATGCACAGCATTCACTCAAATATAGCATAATATACATAAGTCAAATAAAAATACATCCTAACTAAATTTAAACTACATAGAAAAACAATAAAAAATTATAGAATGATAATTAAATAATATTAATATTCTATCACATACACACAACACCATCTAGCCCAAACTAAGCAGAACTTGTATTACTATGGGTACTAGACAATGGATAAACATACATATATATATACATATATTTTTTTTTGTAAATACATACATATTATACATAGAAATACCCAGACCAAGACAAACATCTATGTTCATCCCACAAAAGTTTGACTTGTGCGGGAATCGAACCCGCGACCTCATGCGTGGCAGTCGCTTACACTAATCACTACGCCATCGAAGCATTGGTCGATGGAGTTTAGGCACAGAAATAAATAGTACTATTTATTTCTGTGAGTTTAGGTTTCACAGTACAATCAAGATTAGTCAACATTGATACTTTAACAGTAACACATTGTGTATAGAGGGTACTCAGCCGTTGCCTTAATGAATTATTTATAAGTCACAGCTTACTGAACAAATCTCTGATCGATTAAGCTAGATGAAGATTAAATTACGGGCTTTTCATATTGTCACATCGATATCCATTCACAATTATGTCTAAGTCCAGAAAGGTAGAGTACGTAACTAAAATTCGACACCAGGCGGGTATTTCAGCCGGTGAAAGTAATAATAGCAATTGCTTCTACTGAACTGATAAACTATCTTACTATACGCTTTATGGGAAGTTGTTACCATAGCCTATTAAAGTTGGTAACAAGCGTGTTGTTGACACCTAAAAATGGCGTCGGTGTGCTACCAGCGCAAGGAACTGGAATACCACAGTGGTCCTTCGCAGACGGAATAATATCGAAAACAAAAAAAAGTTATGTCGTGGCAAGTGACCGCTTTTGTCCGGATCATAATTGACTTCAGTGACGGTCAGTATAAGAGGTTAGTTTGTTTATTAAAATTATGTAAATATAATCAGAGGTTAAGAAAGGTTTGTAGAGTGGATGAGCTGCCTGGTATGACTGGAAGGCCGTATTCGGGAAACAGGAATAATAAAAGTTTATTTGCATGTATATGAGCTACAGGGTAATTGACAATAAGAGTATTAAAATATATATAGTTTGTCAAATTCTACCAGTTAGGCGTGCAAAAATGTTTGCACCAGCAGCTACAGCTTTAAGAAATTATACTTAATTGTAATCTATTTAAGGTACATATTCGAATACATCATACTAAATAGTATTTAAATTGGCAATCATTTACTAAAAAAATAATATTTTCATGTTAACAATAAAATTTTAATAGACGGAAGTACAATGGAAAACGCCGTAAAAGTAGTAAATAATGTTATTGTGTTTCACTCAATAAATAAATAAGAGTTGCGAAGGCACATGTATCGCTAGATTTACGCTGGTATTGCAAACGATCATAGGTTATAGTAACCTTCCACTATTAGGCGGACCCTACAATTATCTATAGGTACCACTTTTGTTGTAAATAAATCTAAGCATAAGTTCCAGTTGAGTTACAAGAGTTCAGACGGCACAGAACCCTGACATCAGGTCGGCAACTAATCACATTGCATGTTGACTGCGCTTGCGGTATACCCACCCATACTGTCGTTGTTCGATTGTATCTGTCACTAGGATTTATTGAAGCAATCATTCATTCGGCTCCATTTGATCTAGAAACATACTAGAACTGCAGCCAGGTGTAAGAGCTTATTGAAGTTGTACCTTAAGAATGACGCACAAAAGAGTAGTTCTATAGCATTAGTTCCCAAAGTGATCCAGGTGGACCCCCAGGGATCCACGGGAGACTCGACGGGGATCTACGTTGGCATGACAAAAAATGGAGTTGCACAATTCGTAAGCGGGGGTCCACGAAAATTAATTTGCTTTCGATATTGAAGAACTAAAATGTTGGTTTGACTTCACCGACTGTGTTCGACAAGCTCAGAGACTATTACTTGTAAAAACTTATATTTCATATTCAGTACCAGTGTTTTTTGATTTTTTGGTAGGGAAATACTAAAAAAAAATAAAGGTCACCTCGCCTACCGTGGTCGTGGCAGCTGTTCAGTTCCGAGAATTTCTAAAAAAAGGTCAGCCCGTAGATATTTGACCAAATTTAATTTTTTACTTGCATGAACTTGTTTAGCTGCAGGGGGTCCACCGGAACCAGCTAAATTTTGAAAGTGGTCTATGAGAAAAAAGTCTGGGAACCTCTGTTCTAAAGCATTACATCGATTTTTGGAGTCGAGTCTATCGGATTTTTGTACTATTCTAGATATGTATTAACTCAATAAGCTTAAGAAACGTATAACCTGTATGTCTCGAAATTGCCTATGATACCTACATTTTGTTCGCTATGTTCCTCAGCCCCACGTAATAACGCGTGAGGCATTGCCGTTTACCGGGTACATTTTGAAACATTGTGCTACTACTAAGATTTTAAATAGAAAATTAATTAACGATTTGGTCGACGCGACGTAAGAAACACTTAATCACACGTAAATATAAGCGTAAACTTATGCTATATTTAATAACTAGCTGTGCCCGCGACTTCGTCCGCGTGGAATAGTGACTTTGGGCAGCATTTTTTGGATATATATTTTGGTTTATTTTGGATTACAAACACCGTCGTTTGGGTATTTAAAAAAATCTACTTTACAGTTATGCTTCTCTATACAGGATATTAGACGTATAGCCATCGGTGATTAAAGCATACAGGCTGCTAGGATTGCTAACACGTGACAGAGCCACATAAAGCTGACCGTGAGAAAAACAGCTAATACTTAGATCCACACCCACAACTTTTAGCATCTGACCTTGGGCTTTATTAATTGTCGTCGCCAAACATAGGTTCACTAGAAACTGGACTCATTTAAAACCAAACGGAAAATTGTTTAGAATGACAGGAATCCGAGGAATAAAAACACTATCACCTATTCCGCACCCTGTTAAAATCTCTGCTTCTATCAGGTTTCGTTGTAAGTTGGTTATTTTTAATCTGGTACCGTTGCAAAGTTTTGGCGGGCTTAAATTTCTAAGGAGCATTATGGGTACGCCGACTTTTAAATTTATTTTATGAGCTGGTAGTCCAGGAGCACTGAGAGATTCTAAAAATTCTACTGGGTAGCTGATAGATTCTTCATCTTACCTAACTCTGTTAATAGAGATATACTCTACATTATCTCCCGAAACAAAGCTCAAAATTTCAGCGTTTATTGCTGCTGCTTGGTCGTTTCGTGGAGTTAAAATAGCTCTTTCGCAAAGCCAGGAATTTTCGCAAGTTGATATTTGCGTTGCGTTTCGATACACGGATGATATGAGGTCTCGCATTAATGAAGCTTTGCAGCATAGGTTTTCGTTTAGTACAACTTTTCCTTGTTCCTGCGGATACACACCGTTACCGATCTCAAGTAGCAAATCTGAAAACTCTTGAGCATTTTCGTTGCCTCTGATTTGCGCTCGCATATTTATTGTCAAATGCAAAGGGATAATGTAATGCCACAGTCGAGAACTCTTTAGACAGGCTCTAACTTCATCAGCGTTTGTTCCACGTGGTATTACAGGGAGAGTCTGACGAAAATCGCCACAAAACAGTACAGTAATGCCACCCATAGGTTGGCCATTTTGCTTGACATCACGCAACGTTCTATCTACTGCTTCAACCGCTTTACGGTTTGCCATTGTGCACTCATCCCATATAATAAGGCTACAATCACAAAGAACCTTAGCTTTATCTCTGTTTCTAGAAATATTACAAACAGCGCTTTCTGTGCGGTCTAAGCCGATCGGAATTTTAAACATTTTATGGGCAGTTTTCCCTCCCGGCAACAAAATGGCTGCTATGCGATAAAGCGACAGCAAGCGCAATTTTACCTTGACTTCGTACCTTCGCCAAAATCACTTTGGTAAGAAATATCTTACTCGTTCCACCGGGAGCATCTACAAATAGCATTTCTCCCAAAAGCACTATCAACGCTGCGACACACCCGATCAAATATTAAACGCTGTTCTTCAGTTAATCTCGAGACATCCGTTTCTAAAATTTCGGCCAGATCTACTGGATCATAGTTGATTTCCATCGCGTAATCTCTATTAAGTAATACGTTCACCGTCAAATGATGGTTCGGGCATGCCATATTAAGAAATAGGATTACCCCCAACAGATGTAACTATATCTTGAATAGCCAGCAAACAACGATTCAAGTGACTTTCACGTAATCTCTCACTATTTGGGTTGTCATTATTTAGTTGTGCGTGCCTGCAAAAGTCCTGAGCTAATTTGTTCTGATACTTATGCCATAACTGTGCAGCATCAGAAAGTGCACAGAACACCAGCATAACTGCAAACTACTGTTGCTTGGTCACTGCCCTTGCTCACATATTTACATAAATTATTATGTATTTTATGGATTTAATACTGTTACATACTTCAACATTGATGTGAGCTTGAAAGGTTCTCGATAATACCGGTGAATAAGGTACCACCCATCTATTATCTCAATCAATTTCCTGACCTGTAACCTTATTTTAGCTGTGACCTTGTTGAGGTGATTTTCAACGATGTAGTGGATATTTTAAACTTCTACTTATTATTTAGTAAAGTTTCAGTCAATGCTACTGAACAGAGAAAAATAGATAGATGTGGATAGTTTAACAAATGTTCGACGTGATGCTTTAAATTGGCATAACTTTTTTATTTATGAACCGATTGACATGAAACAAACACTAAATGTTAAGTGAAGCATACCACAATATATTAGTGAAAACGACATCAAAATCGAATAAGCCGTTTCTGAGATTAGCGTGCATAAACCCACAGACTCACAGACAAACAGATAAACAGACAAAAATTCTAACAATCATTGTTTGGGTGCTATTTGCGTTGATAAAGTACGTATGGATAAAGGTCCCAATAATATTTTTCTCATATATCCTCCATGTACAGACAGCGATCCGTTACATTTTTATTATATGTATTGATGATAACCCTGAAGGCCTGAACCACGAAATTTTCAATAAACAATGATATGCCGGGACAGTCCAAACAAACAAACGATTATTCGAAACAAACATTTCAAACTCAAAGATATACAATTACAAAAACTCCAAGACAAACCCACTGATTGAAAAATTGTGTTCCGTAGTCATACTGCGCCGGAGAATCTTAACACCGCGATTCAGAAAAAGACGTCATATGCACAACGCCATCTATCGACATTTCGTCGTAATACTAAGAGATGTCGTTGTCAGTTACAATAAACATTGTATCAGTATCATGGATCAATAAACAATATATTATTATTTGTCCATGGTAGTAATGAATACTTTAATCATGTAGTACATGATTTTTATGTATCATCAATCGTTTTTCCGGCGCACGCCAAATAGTGAACTTTATAGGTAAAATGTTGGTACTTTGAGTTATATATATAAATGCAATTTTTTTAAGGATCTCTAATTCTGTTGGATATCATTTATAGCCTATGTTACTCGCTGATAATGTAGCTTTATATGCAATCACAATCTATGAACTTAAATTTAAGCAAATCGCAACCTTATTTGTAAACCATTACGGCGGATCTAGTACAGTACGATCACATCGCCTACATTAAACTTTAAATTGACTTCAAATGCTCATAACTTTTGATAGAGAAGACGGATTTTAATGAAATAAAGACTAAATGTTACTTGAGGATATTCTTTATAGTGTTCTTACTGAGTCTATCATATTAACTTTGTACTTCAGGCGTGATGCGAGAACAAACAAACAGACAGACAGACAGACTTTTAAAAAAATGATTGAAATGTGTTTAGTTAATTATTCTGAGCCCCCCTAAATCATTTATTTCGTAAAATTCTAAAATGTACAGACACGTGATATTTACAGTTTTATTATATGTATAGATTGTTAGCTTTACGGTATCTTGAACAGAATTAGCTATGAAAAAGGCGTTATACATCCCAAGTATCAATGTTCAACTAAGTTTGTCAATTTAAAATGAATATTTCATTTACAGAATCAATAGTATATACGTGATTTATACACTAAAGTTTAGTTTATAAATAATGCATATATTATTGATTCTGTCAATATTAATTGGCTTAAAATATTTAACCATGGCGACTCGAAGCGTTCGAGTAATTTATGTGACCAGAAGGCTTTCCTTCTTTGGCTCAAAAAATCAGCATTGCCGTGCAACGTGGTAATGCTGATGCTTTACATAAATACTGACTTTCACGTTACCAATCGACAGCAATACTGACAAATTTTACGATGACTAATTAGTCATGTAAATATTACATCTTCATCCTTATTATTTATCTCTTTATAACTCATATTATATATATATTTATTTATCTCTTATTACTTGCATCCACATTTAGCAGGGCCGAGGGTTATTGCCATTTTCAGACACCGTGTTGTTTTTAATAATTTCCTTACAGAAAGGTCCAGCAGCTCGCTCAATAGTCCGGGATTCGAGCCCCAGGATTAAAGCCCGGTATTCGAGCCTGGGATTCGAGCTCGGGATTCAGGCCTGGGATTCGAAGACTGGGATCCGAGACTGAGATTCGAGACTGGGATTCGAGACTGGGATTCGAGACTGGGATTCGAGACTGGGATTCGAGCCCGGGATTCGAGCCAGGTACCTAACAATCGGCCGCAAGCTGAAGCACAATTTCATCCCCAGAACCAACGACGGAATCCCGTCGTACCAAAATATTATTAAACCAGCAGCTGTATTTTATAATGGTGTCAAGCAATTATCAAGGCTCTCCTAATTAGTCCTAAAACAATATGGCGTACGCCTACCACGACTCAACATTACCATTATTTAATTAAAGATAAATATTCCAATCGGCATATCGTTGTGAAGCAAATTTAATTTCGGAAACAATTAATATTTCTATTAATATCGGCTTCGTATGAAAACTGTAGGCAAAGTTTCAGTATTAGGTATAACGAACTATTTCAATATAGGTTTATTAGGCTGAGGGGATTTAATTAAATGTTTCAATGTATAAAGGTTTCAGGCAGTGTTAATACAATGTATATTAGTGATATTTTTGGTCAATAATTCTAAAATTCTTATACTAATAATAGAATCGAAATAATCTTTAATACATGTGAACCTAATACCATAATCTTTAATACAACCTTTTAGTGACATATAATGCAAACAAAGCCGCGTGTGGGTGCTATATGTTGTTCTCTAAAAACATAACTCATGCACATGGACTGTTTCTATATTCCTGGAGCCGTTGAAACAACGGACATACATGATACCTAGACTATTATATTTGTGAATCAAACAATTTTTTCATCTGTTGGTTATTAACTTCTTGAACGTCCAGGGGAAATACGTAAAAAATAATTAAAAATTAATTGTGAAAACAATACACAAACGGACAAATATATGTGCGCTCGACACTTGACTCATTAACGAGTCAAGTGTGCAGCGGACATACATTTGTCATTTTTTTTTTGATGTTTCGTTTTTGCGGACAGCGTATGTCCGCTCGACAGTTGACGGGTTAAATTCACAATATTGGACATACTGGCAGTATGCGACCGTGGCCGTTGCCTTCAATATTTGACTGCACGGGTGGTCTTGCTACTGGCATTGCACCTAGGGTTGTGGGTTTGAATCCCACACGGAACAAATCTTTGTGTGATCCACAAATGGTTGTGCTGAGTCTGGATGTTATTTTTGTCCGTTGTTTGAATGTTTGTAAAGTCTCGCGACACAGAAATTAGTTTTCCTAGTGCGGAGGTTGTCTTTTTATAGAGAAAAATAAGCTATATAAAGAAGAGTACTTTTGTAAAACCTAGAGCACTATTTGCATTTATATTGAGTCTCGTTGCGTTTAATCTAAAAGATTTATTGCTATCACCCTGCAAGAACTATTTTCATTCACAAACAATAAAATTGGTTTAATGAATGAAAATAAATAGCTATTCTGTTAACGACTAGATTGAGATATAAATTGCCATATTAAAGTATTGCTATACCTACCTGATCGATGTCCATTCATCAATAGTGGAATGAAATTAGTAGTATTAATCGACATGGAACGAAACGATACTGCTATATTAAATCAATTGGACCGATATTGGGAACTTCTTTGACAGAATACCTCTATGACACTTTGCCAACACGGGAATCGAATCCGAGACGTCATGCACAGCATACACTTACGTATACACTCCCGCTACGCTACCAAATCAGTCAGATATAGACATGAAAAGTGTTGATAAAGTAAATTCCTCATCATAATCATAACGATTCGAATGTTCGTATACTATTCTCGAATTTGTCCGAAAATGTCCGAGTAAAATAATTAAAAAGCTACATTACCGATATTGACGTACAGTAAATTGTGTTTAAAATCGCGTTTCCTCCACTCTATAGAAAAAGGAAATGGGGCTAACAATATTTATTTCTGACGATCCAAATGTGTTTTTAATTCTTGTTGCTATTTATAGCTAAATATGACCACGGATTAATGTAGCATGGAAGCCTTATTCCGGTTAGCGTTTTTAACACGTTCTGGGACACTCGACTTTTTGCAAATGTCATAATATGACACTACAAAATCCTATACATTTTATCATACCGTCTATGACCGTACTACTATATTACATATATTTTTATTTATTTGATATGACAATTACGTCCACAGACGTTGACGCCTAGAGGCGGAAATGGCTCAGTCTACGCCTTACGGGCGGCGGTGTGAACGTTATGTTTTGGTGCATTATGCACTGCGTATGTATGTGTTGAAAAATGACTAGAAAAGAGTTTACTGTGACACCTACGAACGAATGAAGCCGCGTGATGCGACACGAGATCACGTGCTTCCTAGAAATGTTATGGAAAAGCTACGGCTATCGACGGTTTGCCAAATTACATGAAACAAAGTACGCCGCCCGTAGTCGTACTGTCACGTAATGATATACCGAGATAACGTCGAAAGGCGGTCTGTCCCGGAAAGTGTTAAAAAGGAAATCGCGATAAAATCCGTATAAAGCAGTTTAATCAATTATAATAAATTCGATGCGTAACATTCGCGTAAACGTAATACAGTGTATTATGTACCTCTAATATTTATATAGTCAGCAACATAAGTCGGTTAAAATTTGAAAGATTTTGAATTACTTTATGAAACACAATATTGGTAATCAGTAATCACCCATCATTACTGCAGTAACAGTTAAAAAAAAAATGGTTGTCTGTAAAGTCGGTTTACGGACGATAGTTTAACGTGACAACGTCAAGATCATGCCTTTCGCTCGCTCGTGTAGCGCTCTCGCTTCGATCGTAACGTTACAATGAGCGTAACGTTACAATGAGCGTAACGGGACAATTAGCGTAACGGGACAATGAGCGTAACGGGACAATGAGCGTAACGAGACAAGGAGTCATCCTTTTTGTGCGTGCAGCCGGCGTTCATCGATTTATTAGACGTTGTCATGTCAAAAATAGTTACTTTAATCACTATTTATTACTATAAAACAATAATAAGTACATTTTCATATAAAACATACTGTTATTTTGTTTCATATTTAGGCACTTATGTCGTAGATTTATACCTTACCAACTTTTTGTATGTACTATAAACAACTTTCTATTTAAAGATACATAGGTAAACATCAACCGCTGCACTTCAATCGACGACGTGAGTTGAGAGGATGTGGTAATACCGTAAGAGATTATATACTAATATGTACCCTCTCCAATATTCATAGGAGTGCAATATTTATGCTAATTTAGCTATTGGATGAAATTTATATTCTTCAGCGTTATGAATATGAGCTTTGATGAAGTTTATATGATGAAAATTCATTTATGTGCTACGTTTTATTGCAGGAGTAGTAGGCAGTATGTACTTTTCACATTTTGCGAAGTATGGTTTTTAAGTTCAATGTAATAAGGGGCGATCCTAAATCAAATCCAAATTATATTTATTCATGTAGGTCACAAAGTAACACTTATGAACGTCAAAGTTACAGTTATAAATGTGAATTTACAATTACATTTACCTGTTGCCATGGTCAGCAAGGCAAGGGCGTAGAACCATGAGAACTATGAGAAGAACAGGCAATTGCTGTCTACCGCCACGGTCCCAGACACCAATCTGCTGTTGACCTTCGGTATAGAGCCGAAACATCGTGCACAGAAATCGTATTTGCCTCCACGGATGGTGTTGTGGTTTAGGTGTTCGCTTCGCTTGAGTTATGTGTTGTGGGTGTTCGATCCACACACGGGACAAAAATTTGTGTCATCCACAAATTGCTGTTCCGAGTTTGGATGTCCTTTGTGTCTGATGTTTGAATGTTTGTAAAGTTCCCCGTAATACAGGAATTGCTCCTAGCGCGGCAATTGATTTATAAAAAAGGGTTATGTTGTCCCACGTAATAAAGGAACCACTGCCGTTGACCCGCCACAGTAGCAGACTGAAGCTACTGTGATTTCATTCACAGAAAAAATAACCTTGTCCATCCTGATAACGCAACCTGGGACTTAATGCACCGCAGTCGTTTTTAATACCGCTTCACCACTGCAGTCTGTAATCAGAAATTGTTATGATAATAGTGTTAGAATGTTACCGGCAAGAAGCAGAATGTTCTGCATCTGTTTAAACGAGTGTATAATTATAATGAACTCGATTTCAAAATTGTTTACAGATGGAAATTTTCTAGCTTTAACTTTTGATGTTTTCCTTTCATATCTGAGTGACCCGGTTGCAAATAGTTGCAATAAATACATACGTGTATGATATCTGTCTTATAATTTATATAATTTCGCTTGCGCGTTAGTTTAGATTTTATTAATGAATTATCAATGAATTATAATATCCTATGGGAACAGGATATTATAATTAATGGGATAGGATATTATAATTAATGAATGAATTATAATATCCTATGGGAACAGAAAGTTTTCCCGGGAATTTTTTCATGGTAATCGATTCAGTAGTTAAGGTATGAAAGCGTTACAAGCACACAATAAAATTGAAGTGTCTGTTTGTAATGTCAAAATAACAGCTTTTTATCTAATACATATAAAAGTATATAAGGTACCTATACCAAAAAAAACCTCTATTTGTTTTTAAATTTTTGTCTATCTGTCTGTCTGTTTGTTTCGGCTAATCTCCAAAACGGCTGAACCGATTTTGACGGGACTTTCACTGGCAGATTGCTGATGTTATAAAGAGTAACTTAGGCTACTTTGATTTTAGAAAAAAAATAGGGTTCAGCAGAGACAAACACTTTTTAGTAAAAATCTACGCGGACGAAGTCGCAGGTAACAGCTAGTTTATAATATAAGTCAGGATTGGTTTTGATTAGAATAATCCAACGGGTACAATAAAAAGGTTATTGATTAGTTTCTTTACTGAGAGTGGAACAACAACATATTCTTTACTGAGAGTGGAACAACAACATATTCTTTACTGAGAGTGGAACAACAACATATTCTTTACTGAGAGTGGAACAACAACATATTCTTTACTGAGAGTGGAACAACAACATATTCTTTACTGAGAGTGGAACAACAACATATTCTTTACTGAGAGTGGAACAACAACATATTCTTTACTGAGAGTGGAACAACAACATATTCTTTACTGAGAGTGGAACAACAACATATTCTTTTACCTGCAGTTATTCGTTTTCTAATTTTGGTTTTTTTATGTCAATGTTAATGTATCTATACGAATGGTTTAGAGGGCTCTTTTCGTGTAGTGGCATGCCGTTTCCGGTACTTCGTCGTTTGACACCACGAGTTATTGACACCACAGCACAGTGTGAATCGGACAACGACGTTTTTTGAATTGGTTGATTGGGATCATTTTCATATTCATTTTGGACCATGGTGTGAAACGACGATTGCATGTCAAAGCGATTCGTGCGGCCCCGCAGTCTATGGTTATGTCGATGAACACAAAAAAAGCAAAAAGTTCAGAGGACTCCAAATAAAAAGGTGGTTCTTCTTTTAAATAGTTTTATCTCAAATAGATCCGCGCATTTATTTTGACATAGATCACTTAGATCTAGACGACTTTGTTTTGAGAATTAGCCTCTTGATTATATGGTACATATGTGTGTACCAGTCAACGGCACAATTTAAAGATACTTACAGCCTACATAGTACATTTTAATCATACAACTAGCATATTTGACGTGTTTTGAGCAACCCTTAATGTGGATAGAGACTATGTGCTACTGCTTAAAATTTTACCGATAGAATTTCCAAACTCTATTCAACATTAATTCCATTTTGACGACCACTAGTCTTATTTACGACGAGCGAGTCATGCTTATAATGACAATCGAAGTTCTCCTAACGCCATTCATCAAACCATCACCAATAAAAACTGATAGCCATCCACTTTGCAGTAATAAACTGAAGAGCATCACATTAAATCAGACCCTCAAAACAATGAGCAGCACTTTGGCCATCAAACGGCAGTTTCCTATCACAAACGAGGGCGATAATCGAATGAGAACGAACTATGAGTGAACTAATGTTCTGAACGGAACTGTTACCTACACTCAGCTTTTATTTCTTTCCGCTATTTACTTCCATACAAGATACGGCTAAGATACCAAATAGACAAAGCTTTGTTGGTGCGAAATTAGACGCTAAAAATCGCTGCTTAAGGTTGTAATTTGTTTATATATGTTGTGGCATTAATGTTTCTTACATTATTTACACATAAGAAGAATAAATAAGTACTTATTGATAAAGTATTTGTTGAAGCAATTGCCAGGAACCAACAACAATAGCACAACAAAAATAGCAACAACTTTATTTAATGATTGAAAATAAATGATTGCGACCTTACAGCTTTCTAGGATTCATGGCTTAAGTTTGCACTTATGTTTGCGTACAATTGGGAATTCTGGGGACAATTTGCACACTAGCAAGTGCGTAGGCGTCTTTAGTTATGCATAGTTAGTATCGCACTGTGCACAATAATATTGTATTCGAATATTATCCGAATGTATTGATCATTACTAGTTGTACCTAATACACCAATCCGTTCGAAGATAATGCGTCAATCTATGTAGGATAAGCATTTTAGAAGAATTTATCGTTTGTTAAAAATAGCCGTAATTATTATTCGTTCTTCTGATAAAAAGATCGGATCCTATCCTTTTAGTTATGAATAGACAACAAACAAACAATGTAGAATTTATTATATTATTATAGAAAAATTAATTATCTTCTCACGTATAGAATGAATCCTAAGGCATTATTGAAAGAGATAGAAAAGAAAGGCTACTTCTTTTTGTCACTAAACCTATCATCGATCATTCCCCAATAGATAAGTACTAGGCAAACAGGAGCCGTCAGGAGCTTCGAATGTTCTACACTCGATAAATCACTTTGTGTCAACATCGTTCATTCACACATCCAAGGATGCTAAAGTAAAAAGCTTTTTTTAAACCGGAATCGTAATTAAAACGGAGCGAACATATTATGTAAATGTTCTACGCTTTCAATTTTGCAAAGACAGACAATATTTATGGCATTGAGGCGTTTCTCTGTTTCTCTGCCAAGAATCCATTGTTCGTAAAAATGTTAAAAGTTGAAAGTTCTCCGCGTACATCTGTGTATTCCTTTCAACTAGTAAAGGAACATGTGTCCAAACATTGCTGCTTTGAACTTCAATGTATTACGATTGAAAAGAAACACATCACCTATGCATGTATGGAGTATATGGTTGGCTCAATAGTTTAAATAATCACATCTTTTTCAGTATGCTCCGTATCCGTGATCTTGATTCGATTATTGCCCGGGATAAAAAATTATGCCAATATAGATGCTTTTTTTAGTCTGGGCAGTAGGCAATAACAATTTATTGCCTATTGTTTAATGTCTGTAAAGTTGCGAGACCGATATTTATTAGTGCTGAAATTATTTTGTTAATAATCGGCTGCCTCGGTGGCACAGCAATATAATAATATTCTACCACATACACACACCATCTAGCCCAAACTAAGCAGAGCTTGTACTATGGGTACTAGACAATGGATAAACATACATATATAATTTTTTTTTGTTGTAAATGCATACATATTATACATAGAAACATCCAGACCAAGACAAACATCCATGTTCATGCACACAAATGTTTGACTTGTGCGGGAATCGAACCTGCGACCTCAGGCGAGGCAGTCGGTTATACTAACCACTACGCCATCGAAGCCGACAATAGTAAATGAGACTGCCATGCGTGATAAGGTCTCGAGTTTGATAGCCGGATTGGTGAAAGTGCTGTTGAGTATCTCTTTTAAGAAATCCTTTTTATCTGGATAGAGTTTGGAAATGTGCTCTTTAGATGGCAATAGTCATTAACGTGGAACCTAAATCTATTCCTGCCAAAATGTAGGATTATACACATTTGCATACTCCTTTAATGTTTATAATAATTTGTCGGCCTCGATGGCGTAGTGGTTAGTGTAACCAACTGCCACGCCTGAGGTCGTGGGTTCGATTCCCGCACAAGTCAAACATTTGTGTGCATGAACATGGATGTTTGTCTTGGTCTGGGTGTTTCTATGTATAATATGTATGTATTTACAAAAAAAGAAAAGTATATATGTATGTTTATCCATTGTCTAGTACCCATAATACAAGCTCTGCTTAGTTTGGGCTAGATGGTGTTGTGTGTATGTGGTAGAATATTATATTATTATTATTATTATATTAATATAGGCGAGAGACTATGAATGTATGTAAATATCATTTATTTTTATACTAAAGTTCATTAGTGAGCCATGCTTTCCGTATACAATTATCGTTTAAGGGTATTTCTACAAACCAAATGAGAGTTCTAATAACAATTAATTGATCAGATCTTTTTCGCAATTCCCGTTTTATAGTTCCAATTAACTTTCAATTTCCACTCGAATAATATTCTCATTAAGACACTTAAACGCCATTAAGGGAAAAAGTTGCAAGCTTTTCTTCGGTAATTTTATAAGCATTTCTCTTCGTTTATGTAGATACATATATATAATCAGATGATTCTGGCAGGCTGAAGGCACTAAGCTTTCAGAAGACCTTCTTTAAATATCCTCTTTTTCATATATCTTCACCTTTCTTTTTAAATAATATAATATCAGCCCTGTATTAAACTGTCCCACTGCTGGGCACGGGCCTCTTCTCAGTGTGAGAAGGGTTAGGCCATAGTCCACCACGCTGGCCCAGTGCGGATTGGCGGACTTCACATATATTCGAGAACATTATGGAGAACTCTCAGACATGCAGGTTTCCTTACGATGTTTGCCATCACCGTTAAAGCAAGCGATAATTAACTATTTAATACGCATATAACTTCGAAAAGTCAGTGATGCGCGCCTTGGGTTCGAACTCAAGACCTCTGCGTGGCAGTCCAACGGTTTCCCACTAGACTATCCCATCTTTCTTTATATAATAAAAAAGAGAGAGTAAACGCACTAGTGGTTAACCGCGAGAGCGGCTGGTCGCTTTTCCAGTTTTAATATGCTACCGCTTGTGATTTTTTGGCGGTTAATTGCGTACAATCTTGTCCGCCCCCCACCGTTAATCGCTAGTGCGTTTGAGCGCTTAGACTCAATGGTCCATTTTTTATGAATAAAAACGAAAACAAACAATGTAGCTTTCATCATATAATCTTAGAATATCAAGTGATTTGTTGCGTATTGAATGAAATTTCACAAAGGCAGTATTGAAAGTGATAGAAAAAGAAGACGTAGGTATATATGTTTTTCATTTTGCTATAGAACATACATAGAACTTTTTATTGTGTTTTTTTTCTAAAAGGGTAGGACAGGTACCTTATGGCATGGTGACTGTTTTTCGGAGGATCGGCAACGGGAAAGCTACTAGCTATTTCTAGTGATCCTAGTTGCCGTAGATTTAGATTAACGCTTACCATCAGTAGCCTGAAGCACTTTTGCCATTTAGTAAGCGAGATGTATTTTAGCTCCTAGTGTTGCAGGTTTGATTCCGATTTGATCCCGCGACAAATAAACAACGGGTTGCACTCCGGGATTGCCGGTAGAAGTGAAAACTTGAATATTAACGTTGTGCATTTTTGATATTTTGGAATGGTTAGGGAATAATTTAGCACGAATTGCTTTAATTATCAGTATAAAAGTACTATCATTTATGTGGTAAAATACAATATTCATTTATTGCGCTATCGTACACAAACATGACAATTCTCCCTCTGTCTTACAAATTTTCGATCAGGTCACGTGTCCTGACGCGAGTTTAACATTTTTTACCCATCACAAAAAAGTGCATAATGCCGCTAAAGAAGATTTCACTTCAAAAATTGTGCGATCCACAAATAGTGGTCCTCCGCCAAAGAAATTATTCCTAGTGTGGCAGTTGCTTTTTCTAAAAGAGAAATATAACAAAAGTTTGTTGTTAAAAACGGTGATTCTAGCCCTCCGCTTGAATCACCGTTTTTAACAACAAACTTTAGCCTACTGGTTAAGGTATTTACGATCTAGAAATCGTGGGTTCGAATCTTACTCATTACACTTTTGACGTGAACCCTCCTAACACAAGCATTCTAGCTTAACTGAATTAGTAAGAATACTAGTAATTTGTAACCCAAATTGAAAGGAAACTTGAAAAAAGGTGGATATTGCCCACGTTGTGAAGTGAGTCCCGTAAATCATATGAAATGGCGGTGCAGATCGATTTTAAAATTTATAGCCGCTGTTACAGCGACCTCATAGTGTGTGCTCTTTCTATCTAGATTTATTTATATACTTTTATAGTATATAAGGTTCTGCCCTCGGTGTCTCTGTCTTTCCTGTATGTCAGCGAATGGGGGAGTGGTTTAAGCGGTCGCCTCGCCACTGTCAATGCGCTGAGTGTTGAGTTCGATAAAAAATTTGTGTGTACCACATATAGTTTTTTCGAGGTGGGTCATCTTTGTTGAATGTTTGTTAAAAGCCCCGTGGCACAGGAATTATTTTAAGTGAGTAAGAAGTTATCTGTTGTAAAAAGGAAGAAAAGAATATCTCTCGATTTAATAGTGAAAGAATACATTGTAAGGCAATCTTTGTCTAAGAGTCATCCATAGTAGTCGCTGCCAATTTGCATTAGTCCGGAGTAGTATGCTACTCATACTGAAAAATCTGTTTTTAGTAGTCGAAAACTTTAAAACATAATAATCTGTTTTAAAGTTTTCGGCTACTAAAAACGAGATTTTCATGCTCAATCAACCCGTAACCACGATCGATGCAAGTCGGTCGAAACGTGGGGAAACCAATAGGTATTTATTACCTTCTAAATAATTCATCTCGACTAAGACCCACGATAGCTTGTTTGGTATTAAGTATTATTAAATAAATAAAAACAATCACACATAAATTATATTTTCTCACAATTTACTTGATGAAGTTAACTCGATATCACTTATATCGGCAAAGATTTCTTGGGAGCAGTTTCACTCACACTTATTTCAATAACTTACATACACGTCGACAGGTGGCGAGCCGATCCGTCTCAAGATTTATTGCTAGCTCCGCACTTGATTGTTTCATATCCGACAAAAAATATATAAGATGTGAATTTTCTGTTACATATAGCAATAAGCCATCGACACTATATCCCTGAACAGCTAGCGAAGTATATTTATTTCAGGAAAACGTATAGTATTAACTATAAACAGTCACAGTATTGAGTGGTTGGTGACGTTTCAGTAGTGAATACTACTGTGTGGCCTCGGTTCTTTTTCCGGGCCGAACAAAATGTTATTTGATTTTCTGTCAAAAAATTCTCAATAGCAGTACTGAGTCTGATACATAATAATAATAATATTCTATCACATTCACATAACACCATCTAGCCCAAACTAAGCAGAGCTTGTACTATGGGTACTAGACAATGAAAAAACATACATATATACTTTTTTTGTAAATACGCACATATTATACATAGAAACACCCAGAACAAGACAAACATCCATGTTAATGCACACAAATGTTTGACTTGTGCGGGAATCGAACCCGCGATCTCAGGCGTGGCAGTCGGTTACACTAACCAC
Organism: Catocala sponsa; assembly: GCA_963564715.1. NCBI lineage: Eukaryota > Metazoa > Arthropoda > Insecta > Lepidoptera > Erebidae > Catocala > Catocala sponsa. The sequence goes on along the minus strand of OY751348.1, from coordinate 14,303,762 downwards.
TGCGCCGTCGAGGCCGCAAAGATTCCTATTGTTCCTACTCAAACTTAGGTTATGTCCGTCTATTACGAAGATCCTAAAAATTAAGCTGCTGGAATGTGGATGTAATACGCATCTGTCCACCCTTTCAGGAATACAGGCTTGAGATTATACACGTAGGTATACAGTATCGATATAATAATTAACTAAGCCTGCGTCACGTAGCAGTAACATATCGTCACTAGAAAGGCAAAAATACTAAAGCGCGATACATGTATTTTACAGGAGAGCGATTTAAACTTTTTTTTTATATCAAATCTGGCATATCTTTTTTTCTAGTATTCCAATTTAAATACGCTGAAGGAAAAAAAAACATTGTTATATTATTATCTATGTTTTAAAGTTGTTATATTGCCTATTATTACTGTATTGCCGAAGATAGTGTCGCTTTAGTATAAATGCGCTGACCACTTCGTAAGACAAAAATACGTATCTTCATAAAATATTCAGGTACAGTTTACTGTACCTATGCTTTAGCATAAACACAATTAACTTACATCCATTGAAATTTAGGAACACAAAAACGACTAACTTGCATTAGAGACTTATACAGTCTTAGCCATTATTACTTATACGTAATAATTAAGTTTAAAGATCTAAAACAATTTGACTTATTGCCTTGTAAAAAATAATAAACTAAATATACTACCCCTTTTTATAAAACTTCTATCAACTGTAATAATTAGATTATTACAGTTATCTCAATAAATAAAACAAAGTATATAATATAATAAAGCCAATAAATATTTACTGTAGCTTATTCGTGAAATCAACTTAATATTACAAAGTAAACGGAAAACCCGAGATGTATTTTAGCAATTTTTAGACATACAATTACTTTTTATGAGAACGAGTTGTGCAATAACATCCACGTAGCACTAGCCATGTTTCTTGGATGTTTTTAATAAGGGGAGTTTATTGCATACCGGGCGCGTTGGCAGATTCTTCGCTACCATTAGAATTTTCTAACAGAAAATATAAATAACACATCCTAACCCAGGATTTGAAGTAGAACCTCGTAATCAGTTGTATAAAACACTAAGCGTCACTTAGGCTACGGGACCAACGACGCTGCATATACATATGTCAATAATAGCTTCAAGAATCACGTCAAACCTACCTGTGATCCCGGGCCTTGCATTTGAAATTAAACAACTTCATACGGATTTAATCGCGTTGTTTATTTTTTATAAAACTCTATTATTACATAATTTTGAAACTTTAAACTACTATTCTTAAACACTTTTACTAGTTACTGTTTACTTCTATTTAAATTATAAAAAAATATTTAGATGGAGTTATTGCACTTTCCCCGATGTTTCGGTTGCTTTTCAGCAGCCATGGTCACGGGGAGATATAAAGTTGTTTAATTTCAATGTACAACATTTGCGTAAACATAACACAATTTTATGCGTGCGTTTTCTTTTCAGAAAGTTTTTTTTAGCAGCTTGGTGCAATGCACTTTTAAATGGGTGGAGATAGGAGATAGGCCTTGAATTTAATAGTAGATCCTAAAACAGTAAACAAAATACCTATGCTATCCTAATCCTAACTAATATAATAAAAGCGAAAATGAGTTCGTTTGTTTATTACCTTTTCATGCCTAAACCACTGAACCGATCATCCTGAAATTTTGCATATATGTTGTCAGGTGTACAGAAACGAACATAGGCTACCTTTCATGTAAAAAAAAAAAACTGTTACCGAGGAAAATAATAATAACGTTCTTATGATAATAGATGGCGCCACGTGTCTTTCGAATCATGATTGTATTATTTTATCACAAGCAGAGTACAACCCGAATTGATTGTCAAATTCTAAATTAACGCGGGCGAAGCTGCGGGCAAAAGCTAGTAATATTATAAATGTGAATGTGAGTTTGTTTATTACGCTTTCATACCTTTTAAGGTAGTAGAGCCAAGCTGGTTACAGCAGGAATGGGCCGGCTCGACCGGGGAAGTACTACCCTCTCACAGAAAATCGACGTGAAAGAACAGTGTTTCACTGCTGTGTTTCGTTCGGTTAATGAGAGCGCCGGAGGCCTAAGCATGAGGTGACGATTCTCGCAGCTTATGTGGGACCTGCAGAGTATCCGTAGAGTCATTGTGTGGGTGGCGCGAGTCGACCCGGCGGCCAGGGAGAGCCGTAGAAACGGTGCTCTGCTGGCCGCCCGCGGTATAGTCCAGAGGCCCAACCGAGTCTAACCAACTAGGTTGGCTGCCTTATCATGCCGCGCATAATCTCGAGGTGGCTCGTCGTGCCGGATGGTGACCGGAGGGTGGGTCCCGGCGACCACTTTCGGGAGGGTACGGGGGTCCTTCCGTCCGTCGGATCGGCTATCGCCATACCATACAGTTATATGACAAAACTTGCTCTGCGCCTTGCCCCACTCTGCTGCGAGAATAGCCGCCTCTTTTTTTTCACGTTTCCCCTTCCTTTCACTCTATGGCAGTACAAACAAAGCATTGTCGTTCAACAGCAGCCAATCGCCGTAACCCCACTGCTGCTTCCTGTGTCGTGGAGTTTATTAACATCAGAGGACTCCACGCTAACCTTAATGCCGTCCATCACCACCTGGAGACGGCTCGGCCGGCAATGCTTTTTCTAACGGAGACACAAATACGCCGTCCTGCAGACACGAACTACCTGCAATATCCCGGCTACGTGCTAGAAGAGTGTTTCTTCGCGAAAGCCGGGGTATGCTTGTTTGTTAGGGCGGATATTTGCTGTCGCCGTCTACAATGCCTAGAGGACCCTTCCTTCTCTGTCCTTTGGGTACACGTAGATCATGGCTCTTTCAGCCAAATCTACATGTGCCTCTACCGATCCCATTCAGGAGACGCTGAGACAACTCGACTCTTCAATTACCTGAGTCAGGCGGCAGACGACGCGCAGGAGCGGTTTCCGAACGCTGAGTTGGTGTTCTTGGGAGATTTCAATGGCCACCATGAGACCTGGTTGGGTTCTCCCAAAACAGACCACGCGGGACGAACTGCCCATGCGTTCGCTCTCACGCATGACCTGTCTCAACTGGTACTCCAGCCCACCCGGATACCAGACATTGCAGGTCAGGCGCCCTCTTTGCTCGATCTGCTGCTGACGAGTAACCCGAACCGGTACAGTGTGACGATTCGTGCTCCTCTGGGCACCTCAGACCACTGTCTGGTTTGTGCCACAGCTGTTGTTGTTACGCCTCCACGACCCGAGGAGGCAAGACGACGACTGTGGCACTACACGTCGGCAGACTGGGATGGAATGCGGGAGTACTTCGCATCCATCTTTTGGGCTCAACGCTGCTTTGAGAACAGGGATCCATCAGAGAGCGCTACTGCTGTCGCTGGTGAAATCATCCTGGGTATGGAATATTATATTCCATACAGTGATGTCACGATGGCGGCAGGAAAAGGCCCTGGTTCGGTCGTAAATGCGCTGATGCTGTTGAGCGCAAACAGACAGCGTACCGCGCTTGGACCAGGGCTCGCGCTCTCCACGACCCTAACGTGGATCACCTGAAGGCAGCGTTCAACCAAGCCACAAAGGTCTGCAAGAGGGCATACTTAAGAGCGGATGCGCGTCGCACGGTTCGGCCAGGAACTCATGGCGCATCCTACGGGCAGTCGTAGCTATTGGCGCCTGGCCAAACCGTGCAGTCCAACTTCTGCCAGACCTTGCTGCCCCCTCTGAGGTATCCGAATGGATCACTGGCTCATCGGCCGCAGGAGAAAGCAGATCTGCTTGCAAATCTCTTTGCGGCCAACTCCCGAATCGATGACTGCGGTTCGCAGCCGCCTAACATTGCCAACTGCGGCTACACCATGCCTGATATATGTATCAGGCAACGAACCGTTCGTGCGATACTGCAGTCTCTCGATGTTCGGAAAGCCAGTGGACCTGACGGCATCCCAGCTGTGGTCCTTAAAAAATGTGCAGCGGAGTTGTCTCCCACGCTTACGCGCCTATACCGGACGTCTTACGCCGCAGGCATTGTGCCTGAGGCTTGGAAGGAGGTGAACGTTCAACCGATTCCCAAAAAGGGGGACCGTTCCGAGCCAAGTAACTATCGTCCCATAGCTATCACCTCGGTGCTCTCCAAGGTGTTCGAGCGGATTATTAACACCCAAATTGTCCGCTACCTGGAGGATCAATCGTTGATCAATGATCGCCAATACGGCTTTCGGGCTAAACGATCAACGGGTGATTTCTAGCGTTCGTCACGCACCTCTGGGGTGAAGCTATGGACAAGCACGTCAAGTCTTTGGCTATCAGCCTTGACATAGCCAAAGCTTTCGACAGAGTCTGGCACCGGTCTCTTCTTTCCAAGCTTACGGCCTATGGCTTGCCCCCTCAACTGTGCACCTGGATTGCAAGTTTCCTGCAGAAGCGTCGTATTCGGGTCCTTTGCGACGGTCGCGCTTCCAAATTTATGCAGGTCAATGCAGGAGTGCCTCAGGGTTCTGTCTTATCCCCTACGCTCTTTCTTCTGCATATCAATGATATGTTGAATCTCGGCAACATACATTGTTATGCGGACGACAGTACCGTGCATGGGCGATATCTCGGACATCCTGGGGCCAAACAGGCTGAGGTTGAGGGGAAAAGGCAGAATCTTGTCGTTGAACTTGACCAGACCTTGGACCGCATCTATCAATGGGGTGCCAAGAACTTGGTCGAGTTCAACGCCAAGAAGACCCAGGCATGCGCGTTCTCAACAAAAAAGTCTCCGTTCCTTCCCCTCCCTTCTCTGAAGAACACTCCACTCACCAGTGGATGGAGAGACTGTCACGTATCACCATACGTGACAGTCTCTCCATCTTAGGTATGGATCTTTGCCGCTCCCTTATTCAGAAAACCTATATCGAGAGCGTCATTAAGCAAGCTTCGCGAAAACTCGGAGTTCTGAACAGGGTGAGGCGGTTCTTCACGCCTGCGCAACTGTGCCTATTGTATAAGGCACAAGTGCGCCCTTGAGTGGAGTACTGTCGGTCTCGTTGGCGTAGTGGTTAGTGTAACCGACTGCCACGCCTGAGGTCGCGGGTTCGATTCCCGCACAAGTCAAACATTTGTGTGCATGAACATGGATGTTTGTCTTGGGCTGGGTGTTTCTATGTATAATATGTATGTATACACAAAAAAAAAAGTATATATGTATGTTTATCCATTGTCTAGTACCCATAGTACAAGCAAGCTCTGCTTAGTTTGGGCTAGATGATGTTGTGTGTATGTGATAGAATATTATATTATATTATTATATCTTTGGGATGGATCCGCGCAGTACTTGCTGGACGCTCTCGACCGGTTACAGCGGCGGGCTGTCCGTATCATCGGAGATCCAGAGGTCACGAGTTCACTGGAACCTCTGCAACTCCGTAGGGACATTGCCTCATTGGCATGTTTCTACAGAATATACCACGGGGAGTGCTCTGAAGAGTTATTCCACCTTATCCTGCCCTCCCCTTTCCAATCCAGAACAACGCGTGCTAGGCTCAGATGCCATCCTTACACGGTAGAGTCGATTAGAGCGCGTACCAAAAAGTTTGGGTCCTCATATCTCTGCCGAACGACCAAGGCATGGCATTCTCTGCCAAGGCACGTGTTTCCTTCTTCCTTCAATCCTGGGTTCTTTAAGCGGGGCGTGAAAAAGCATCTTCTCAGGCCGTCAAAGTAGAGACCTCAACATCGCCTCGGCTACTGTGGGGGCGATGTGGAGGCCACTGCTCTTAGACCACACGACTGCTTACCATCAGGTGGAGTGTGGTTATTTTGGCGAGCAAAATAAAAAAAAATAAATAATAACAACTTGACTGATCATCATGAAATTTTACATACACGTTGTTAGGGGTACAGAAAAGGACATAGGATTTTAATCCAGGAAAAACACTGTTCCCGAGGGATAGAAGATTAAAATAGCGAGCAAAGCCGCGGGCAAATTCTAGGTAGTATATTTTGCTTTTTCTTTTTATTTTTTGTTATTTCTTCATGTTTTGTGTGTGCCGTGGCTCAGTTTGATATTTTTATTTTTCCGTTCCATACTTTACCTATATCCTAAAGTTCCTACAAACTTTAGGGTATAAAAGTATATAGAAACACTTGCCTATAGAAATGCAACTTTATATAAAAAAAATCATATCAATTCAATGCTTACTTTTCGACTTACTATGCGTTTCAAATAAGAATAGGTGGGTCAATGACCTCGATCTGTCAAATGTTACTAGGAAACTACAGATAGCAACAAAAAATAATTTTCTTAAATATTATTTTTTGTTTTATTAGTGAACAATAAATAATTTGCGTAATTATGACTATATTATTAGGCGTTTTTTTAAGGAACAATAAACAACTACATCATTTTCTTGAAAATTTGAGTACTGTCAGAGGTAAAATAACTATGAATAACTGATATTGTCTATGATTTTTTGTTTTAATAAAGTAACTCTGTCACTCGTATCGAAAATGAATACCGGCAACGAGAGTTTATAGAAGACGATGATAATTTCAGTTTCGTTATAAACACAGGTAACAAAATTAATATTTTTCTTTTAAAAAACAGTCAGAAAAATATTTTTATGACCTAAATATTTTTTGAAAGGGTAAAGCAGCAGTGAGGATGATGATGGCGGTGATGATGATAACTGCTCAAGCAGTAGGATGAGCGGAATCGAAGAACTACGAGATTCAGATTAAAATAAAATATTATTTTAAAAATATCTGTTTTACTGACCCTACCTATTTTGTTCGATTTGACAACTATGACGTCACAATATGGTGCGGGTTCATGCCTATTCTTATTTGAATCGCATAGTATGGTACATACGGTAGTTGATCTTTTTTATACAGACATATACCATACACACCTGTATACCTCTTTATGGAGGCAGGACGTTATTTTTAACGGTCCTTTGACTCTCATAAAGTGTTTAGTCTTTATCAAGTATGCTTGGTGTTTTCAGAATTAATTGAGCGCCGGAATTCGCCGACTTGGCTTAAATTATTTACGGTATAGGCTTAATGGTTTAATTGTTGCGTTGTCATTATCAACGCTAAAACTAAACTGTGGGTGTCGTGTTTGAAAATGACGATACCAGAATTTTGTTTTAACATCCTAATTATCCTAATATAAAATTATAAATGCGAATGTGAGATTCATAATCATAAACATTTATTTGCATGAACATGGGTTGTACATTCGATTTTAAGACTAACAAGAGTTCAGGCCGTATCCTACCTTTTCAGGTGTGCAAATTTATAAAATTCTAAATAATTAGTGATAGATATTAATAAGAAAGTTTAGAAGAAATGATAGCTTAAAATATGATCATTGGATCCAATCACTTATAGAATACAATATAGTTTGTTTGTTTGTTACGCTTCACGCCTAAACTACTCAACCGATCATTATGAAATTTTGCATACACATTGTCAGGGGAACAGAAAAGGATCTTTTTGTCCATTTCACTCTGAAAAGAGTACGAACCTAACCTAACCTACATTTACGCGAGCGAAGCCGCGGGCAAAATCTACTAAGACTATAGTTTTTACGCGTATTTGCAGTAACGAAACGCTTCACTCAAAAGCAACCTGTCATTATTGTCCAAGATGGTGACACCGAATTAAAAACAGGTCAGCATCGGCCATTTTGTGACAGGTAAACTTCTATCAATTAACAATTAAAAAGTTTTCGATTAGGCGTGTTTTGTTTCGGAACAATATTTCTCTGAGTAACAATTTGACGGCTTTGTTAATTAATGTTAAAAGAAATATTGATTAAGGAGCATGAAACACGTGCTACTTTAAGCATCCGCGATTAGCGATTTTGCAATGCTCGACAAAGCGTCTGGACCTTTAGGTTATATGTACTCACTACATACTCGGCTCTCAATTGTTGCGATTAGAATTTTGAATATGATGAATATAGTCATATAAAAATATCTGTACATTTTTGTTTTTCTGTATTATTATTATATTTTACAAACGAAGCATCTTCAAGTAATGACATCTATAGAACTTTGAATAATATTCTTACTAATAGCATAATATACAAGTCTTGAGTAAACCAAAATTTCTGAAATTATGACGATCAAAAGTATGAGTTTATAACAAGATAAACGAAATCAAATCAAATCAAATCAAATCAAATCAAATCAATCTTTATTTGTATTAATGTGGTGTATACAGATGTTTGGTTTAGTTTACAGAGTTCCAACATTAGTCATATATTCATGACATACAGATATAAAATACACAAAAATAAAAACAAAAACTTATAACTAAATTAATTTAAATTCTAACTTAATAAATGTAGACTATCACACTGTATCTTACATGCAAAATATTCCTGTAGTGTGTAGAAACATTTATTGCAGAGCCATCGAAATAATTCTGCTTTGAATTTATTTATACGCCACTCATAAACACCCTGTGGCAAGTGATTGTAGATGCGCACCGCCATTGTGTAGCTATTCCGATTACATACATCAGTTCTTATGGGAGGAAGCATTAGTCTATTTGGATAGCGGGTGTTGAAGTGGTAATTATCCTTTTTTAATGAAAACAGGTTACAGTTAGACTTAACAAATACACACATTTCGAATATATAGAGACTTGCGACGGTTAACAAAGACAGTTCACGAAACAAAGGTTTACAGCTTTCCCATGGAGCCTTATTGCATATACCTCTGACACATTGCTTTTGGGCTATAAATACCCTGTTAAAGGTTATACTTGATTTCCATTCAATCAATCAGGCCTTAGTAGTTCACTGTTCAATATGTCATAGCATACTCATCGATGCAGGTAAGGTATTCTAGAAAAACCTTTACTTACATTTTAATCATTTGCACTACAACACCCAATCGCCTCTCTATTCATTGAAAATGGTGTCACATGTTTCTGACGTCACGCTAGTTTCCTTTTTTCAGTGACCTGCATGCGCAGCCCCTTTATAATTATAACTGCCTAGTAACCCATTCTAAGCCATTGAACACAAAACCACTAATAAAATTAATTAATGTAACTACATATTATCACAGCAGCCCATTACTAAGCGCTCAAACAATAGTTAAGCTACTAGGATAACATAATAGGCGTAATGTTATTTAGTACTGGGCCAAATTACGATGTCTTCCGCATCATGAAGCCCTGGTAACTACCCCGTCAGTTCATTAGAAGATAGTTGACAAGTTGAAGAGTAACCGTGACGTTAATTACTTTGCTAGAATGTTGTTTAGTTTTCAAGGGTGCTCTTATATGGTCGTGACAGCCTGGTACATATAATATTATGTTTACTGTATCTATCATGTATATATTTTTAGAATATAGTGACAATGTAGTTCTGTGAATAGTGTTTCAATTTAAACATATATTATTATGTTCATATCGTGGGATATGTTTATGTTTACGTTCATATATACTTACGAGGTCTTGGGTTGCTTAAAATATTCATTGGGTTTTCTGTCTCTTGTTTGTCAATGAATAAAGAAAGATATTACGCCAATAATTTGTTTTTTTCTCCCCCTTTTTTAATGCTTGTATTCCAACTAACCATCTTATGTTCACAACTCTGTAACTACATACGTATTGTAATATCACCTTAGTTGGAAGTACAATGCAAAATTCAATTGTATGTTGTCATTTATATGTGAGAGCTTGTTATTAGCAACAGAAGTTAATTATTGTATTTATATATAAGAATATTAGTCTGTCAGCTTTCTGTAAAAATAAATAAATAAATAATAAGATAATTATGTACAACGTATTCTTTGATCTCTGTTTCATTTATTACGTGATAAATAAAATGTTATAAATTTCCTTTAATCTGACTGACGGTGTAACTGATACGTCTTTATTCTTTCATGTTTGTTATATAAATTTTAAACATAGAATGAAAATAAAAGAGTTGAAGTTGTGTGATGATGTAAATCAATCATAATGGTGTGTTTTAACGTTTGCACGAACACTTGCACGGAAACCGTTTATTATAAAAAGTATTTTTGTTTCGTTTTACTTCTTACACTATAAAACAGGGAATTCAATCCCTGTTTGATAGTAGCAGCTTGATTTTATAAAGTTCATTGTAGAACATCGATCCGCTGCGAAAGATTATAAAAATGTGCAGAGAATAGGGACTCGCAGTATTGAACTTTTGATGATCGCTCATGTTGAAAGTAGCGTGTCCTATTCCTCTTAATTATTATTTATTTTACCCACAACGCCTAAAACGGTTCAAAAAGTATTATTTCTACGAATTAAAATAAAATAATATCCACTGGATCGTTTTGTTACCGTGTAACATCGGACCGAGAGCAAATTCACGAGTGTCCAGTAAGTGCATAAGCTGTTGATACCCTAAGTGTGCGTGGGTCGTCTATGTCATTTCTTTCCCTTGCCTGATACATTCAAAGCACATGTTGGGCAAACATTTATAAAATTAACAAGAAATGGCTTGAAATTTGAACGACGAAAATATTGTTCCAAAACAAAACACGTCCAATAGAAAACTTTTAATTGTCAGTTGACAGAAGTTTACCTGTCCCAAAATGGCCAGTACTGAATTCTGTGTAGATGTCGTGGCTCGTAACGAAGCGACGTCGGGACGATGCAAGTTTATCTCTTATTGTACTCCGGTCCAAGTTTCTGCAGAATACCTTGGCAGAGAAAATTAATTTTGCCAGTTGCGAGGAATATCTTCAATCATAACTTGTAGACTAGGATAGTAGCAGCGTAGTAGAGCTGTATTGAAGTAGATTTAATCTGTTTAAAAGTATTCCTTCAAATGTAAATCCAGTTGATATAATTCGTTTGTGAATATTCTAACTACTTTATGCGAACATAGTAAGCGTTAGTTTTAATGTAATATACTTAGAAATCGTGCCGTAGGAAATAATACTTGGTTCACGCAGGCTTTACATTAGCATATTCATTTGAGATAATAAAGTCGGTATAATGTAAATTCTATCTTTAAAAACTGAGATCTTATGAAAGCGTATTAACTATATTTAAATATTAACAATCAGATATTTCTGTAATAGTCTTCTATATTAGATTGAAGTGAAAATTGCATAATGTAAACTGCCTGTTTTAATCAATGCGTACTCATTACAATCAACGGTGAAGTCAATTCTTAGATCGAACAAAATGTTCATACATCTATGACATGAGATACACGCATGCTTAATTATGTATATCTCGTTCAAAAACAATTAGTATTTTTAAAAAAGACGCCAATGTTCTCTGCCCCACTATCAAACACTGCTGAGTATTCTCTAAAAAAACGCAAATGTTCACTAAACCACTCCAAAAACAAACTCAGAACGTGACGTCTAAAGTATATTTGATCGGTCGTAAGTGCGAAAGTAACCTTAAGTCATTAGCATAGTAACAAAGAGCCACGTGTTTCCTAACAAAGTAGGTATACTGAAGGCACTGTTATAACGTACTCGTTATTTAAATAAAATGCCCGTCAGAGCATCAGGTGGTGTTCGCCAACTTCGCTGAAGTTAGGTTGTTATGAGGCGCGTACAACTTACTAAAATATTTCCCTGTATTAATTAATATATCGCTTCTTTCGTATTTTGTGGTAAGTAGCAGATGCGGTGCTCGTATTAGTTATTAAAAGTATGTAGTAAGTTTTATAAGATGCGGTGTGGAATGAAAAGTCTAGTATGAATTTTGTTTCTAGCGTACATACAATATATATGTTATTTTTTATTGTAAACCATTTTTTTTTGCTCGTGAAAATGACCATATTCCACCTGATGGTAAGCAGTCGTGTGGTCTAAGAGCAGTGGCCTCCACACCGCCCTCATAGTAGCCGAGGCGATGTTGAGGTCTATACTTTGACGGCCTGAGAAGGTGCTTTTTCACGCCCCGCTTAAAGGACCCAGGATTGAAGGAAGAAGGAAACACGTGCCTTGGCAGAGAATTCCATGCCTTGGTCGTTCGGCAGAGGTATGAGGACTCAAACTTTTTGGTACGCGCTCTAATCGACTCTACCGTGTAAGGATGGCATCTGAGCCCAGCACGCGTTGTTCTGGATAGGAAAGGGGAGGGCGGGATAAGGTGGAATAACTCTTCAGAGCACTCCCCGTGGTATATTCTGTAGAAACATGCCAATGAGGCAATGTCCCTACGGAGTTGCAGAGGTTCCAGTGAACTCGTGACCTCTGGATCTCCGATAATACGGACAGCCCGCCGGCGCCGCTGTAACCGGTCGAGAGCGTCCATTTATAATTTTTTGGTTATTGATTATAAAGCTGGTAGTATTCTAAGTTTTTGAACATTTTGACTAACAGAGTGCCTAGTGCGAGTTGTTTTAACGATAACGCGGTCGAAAAGTTAACCGCGTTTGACTCTCTGATTGGTTAAGAGCTTGTCGCGGGCCAATCGGAGCGCCGAACGTCATAAACTGGTCGATAACGTAAATGTAAAACAAACTCGCACTGGGCACTCTGCTTGAAAATGAATAGATACGAAGAATAGCTAGTACTCAAATGGGTAAGCTCATCTTTTACCTATAATACTATTTTAATTGCCATAAATCAGAATATATAGATAAATTCTCAAAATGTTTTGAAGGTTCTTACATATTATTTTCCATTGTCCTCAAGCTCTTTCAATGTTTGCTATCTCACGGTCGTGAATTTCAAGTGCATGTGGTCTCGGAATGGATTACCGAGTCCGTCAAAGGGTTAATGGGAGGATTTTAGTCAATAAATTGCCAGTCACAGCGATGAATCCGGTACATGTTAAGCTTCATCGACGGCAATAGACTCACTTCCAATTATGTGACACCTACAATCATAGTTATGGCGATCATAAATATAGTCAAGCCGATTTATCGAAATGTGCGTGTAAAACAAACTATATATCCCATCGGTGATATAGGCGCAAGGTTATGTATATATGAATATAATAAAACATTTGATTTTATTTCAAAATTATAAATCTTACTAATATTATAAATGTGAAAGTTTTTGAGGATGAATAGATGGACGGATGGATGTTTGTTACTCTTATACGCAAAAACGGGTCCGGCCTTTAGGGTCTCATTCCGGTAGGCTCCCGGCCGCCACGCATCCACATTGAAAAATTTGTTATTCCGCTACGCCCCCGGCCGAGACGCTCCCATTGTAAAACAACCGGAGAAGACACTTGAGCAAATACTGTCGAAACAAAAGTGTTTTTGAATTTCAATATTTTTGTTTTGTGCTGTGTGTATAATATCATGTGTATCATAGATTAGTTTTCAAGTATACTTTTTATAATATGTTTAAAAAATGCAAACTAATTGTTTCGACAGTATTTGCTCAAGTGTCTTCTCCGGTTGTTTTACAATGGGACCGTCTCGGCCGGGGGCGTAGCGGAATAACAAATTTTTCAATGTGGGTGCGTGCCGGCCGGGGGCTTGCCGGAATGGGACCCTAACGGCCGGACCCGCAAAAACTACTGAACGGATTTTGATGAAACTACAGTATTATTGTTTATAAATCAGGATAAAATATAGGATACTAAAATCTATCTTTACATAAAACTACTATAAAGCGTGCGAAGCCGCGGGCCAAATCTAGTTTACAGTATGAGAGAGCCCGGTTATATAATTAGCTACCTAAAAACAAAAAATTATTCTTTATCTATTCATATTTTTAAAAGTAGATTAAACTAAAATTATTATTCTTAACAAACTTAAACTCGACTGATCGAATATAAAATGTTAGTATGTACTTGTCATGTTATAATTGTTTAGTTTCTCATATTTTAGATTAAATATTATGTAATTTTCTTTTAAAATAATCTCAGTAACCGACGCCGACGTCTTATTTCAATTTTATAATAATACCTAGCGTCCCGCCCCGGTTTTGCACTGGCGGTATAAAACCTAAACAAATTATACAATTAAACCTTTCTCATGAATCACTCTATCTATTGATGAAAACCGCATGAAAATCTATTCAGTAGTTTTTGAGTATACCACGTACAGACGCGGCAAGGAACTTTGTTTTATAATATGTAGTGATTTCAGCAAATTTAGTTACACGACATAGAAAGTTCAACTATATTAGTTATTACATAGCTCCCTATTTGGAAATAACCATTGCGATTCTACGTAACTATTAATTAATACGCAGTACAGTGATATCGATGTTACTACTGACTTTCGGTCGCTTCCAAGAACAGACAGAAACTCGGAACAAAATTATCCATTTATGTAAGAGAATATTTTTGTACGTACAAGGTATACAATAACATATTTTGTTACAAAGACCTTTGTTATTTATTTGATGTTCTCTATTTGGTGTGGTGGGAAAAAGTGACATCTAAATTAGAAATAATAATAATATTCTATAATATTGTCTTCTGTTTACGCGAATGTTATTCATTGAAATTAAACTACTATATACGGATTTTATTGTGTTGTTTATTTGCACTTTATTACAAAATTTAGAAACTGTTACACTACTATTAAGTAATATTAAACTTTACAAATTTTAAAGCTAATTAATTTTTTGAAACTAATAAAGCTTTTTATACTGCTATTATACTATTATACTATTTATATTTAGTATATATAGTAGTTTAATTTCAATAATATTCTATCACATTCACACAACACCATCTAGCCCAAACTAAGCAGAGCTTGTACTATGGGTTCTAGACAATGGATAAACATACATATATACTTTTTTTTGATTATATACATGTTATACATAGGAACACCCAGATCAAGACAAACATCCATGTCCATGCATACAAATGTTTGAATTGTGCGGGAATCGAACCCTTATCGAAGAATCGAAAATATAGTATTATCACAGATAATAATATATTACTATGCAATTAGTAATATTGAAAATTGTACACTATCGTTCACTAACACGTAAATATGAACTCACTCTTCTTAGCATGTTCACTTTTTTGTGCGATCGACTCTATCATGTAAATGACTCGCTGTGCGAAACGACTAAGTACCCAGTGTTAGCTACTCTTCTTAGTACGGAAACTTTTTCGTGCGATTAGTGTGAGAGTACATTTATGAATTAAATCTTTGAATGCAAATAGCAAAATTATTTTAACATTCCGTAACTTAGAATAAAGGCTTCAAAGGTCAACTTTCAGCCTCGAATTGAACAAAGAACTAAATTTCTTGCTATCTAGTTTTCCAACTTATATTAAGTTGGGCGATAGAACTAACGTGATCTTATTGTAATACTGCAGTAGGTCCCGTTACAGTTGGTACAACTTTTAATTTGGTGCACTACAGATGTGGGCTATTAAGTCATTTGAATGTTCTGATATTAAAATTGGAGGGTAGGGAATGTATTTTATGTCGTGGATTAGCAATAGTAGTAGTAGAGCCTCGCTGATTTCGGCATGAATGAGCCGGCTTGACCGGGGAAGAACTATCCTCTCAAAGAATATCGCGGTGAAATAGCAGTACTCCTACTGTTGTGTTTCTTTCGGTGAGTGAGAGTGCCGGAGGCCCAAACACCCTCTTTCCCCCTTCCCGCTCCTTCTCTTGCCCACTTCCTTTCCTAAAGGGTCGGCAACGCGCATGTGATGCCTCTGGTGTTACAGGCGTCCATAGGTTACGGTGACTACTTATCATCAGGTTTCAGGCTTGTTTGCCATTTTAGTTGTATAAAAAAAAAGGTAGAGAAACTAATATTGCGGCATACTCGATATTCTTTTTATAGTTTTGTAAGATTGAAGACAAGCATATTATGACTGACCTCGCCTTACAATTACTCGCCTAATCCTAAGCGTTTAGTAACTACTATGGGTTAGCAACTGACTACCCTTTGGTCTATTAACATAAGTGTGACCGCTTGCCCAACTTTACAAAAAATGGCCAGGTGGTGGACAGGCCTACGGCCCATTTATTGGTAGCGGGTTACGGGATAGTTGCAACTTCAGAGTCTCGTTTAGCGCGTTGCCGATATTTCTTAAAAGGAATCCTTTGTTTCGCTAGAAATATATGGGGTAAAGATAACTCCTGTTCTCTCCTGCTTACAATACAGCGCCTCTATAAGTCCATACTTTGGGTAACATAGAAGCTTTTCATTCTCTGGCAATTAAGTAACATTCTCATAACCAATGCTTCATCCATATACAAAAAACCTCAACAGAAACTTCCGATTTTATTTTGCAGCTAAAACTACCAAATTTGCACTCTATAACATAGCCAATAGAAGTTACAAGATACGCATAAAAGTTTGTGTAGCCTCAATAGCAAAGTTTGCTAGAGCTAATGGTTTTCCAACAAGCGTTTGTGTTTCTTGGCGATATGATCTTGCGGCAATACTTCCACAGTGTGAATTGAATCGACTCTTCTTTGAAACTACTTGGATGAAGAAAATAGTATTGGAAAAGTTTCATGAATATTTAGAGAGTATTACCGTACCAGTAGATATTTTCTATTATTTTGTATATTATATTTGTAGTAAGGCTGTGACTGTCATCTTTGTCTATATGAAATAGGATGAAATGAAAAAGAAAATAAGCGATATGAATTATGAAACAGGATGAGATCGAAATGTTGGAAATTTATTTTTGAATACTTATTCGTCAATGTGTTTATAAAGCTAAGTAAGTATTCAACTCAATATAATAATTATAATCAATACAAATTCAATCCTATCCTAATCCTAACTAATATTATAAATGCGAAAATGAGTTTGTTTGTTTGTTACCTTTTCACGCCTAAACCACAGAACCGATAATTCTGAAATTTTGCGTATACGTTGTCAGGTGTACAGAAACGGACATAGGCTACTTTTCATCCCAAAAAAAATTACTGTTCCCGAGGAAAACAACAATAACGTTCTTATGATAATAGATGGCGCCACGTGTCTTTGGAATCATGTTTGAATTATATTATTACAAGCAGAGTAAAACCCGAATTGATTGTCAAATTCTAAATTAACGCGAGCGAAGCCGCGGGCATAAGCTAGTATTATTATATTTTATAGTAGATATGCAGGTTACCCTTTATATTTAGTGCAATTCATAAATTAAATTATTAAAGATGGGAGGGCAAACTGAGAAGATCTTTTTAATAGGTCACGTTCTCCTTATTTGTTAATACCAATGATTGCAATATAAAGATTAGTAATAGCACCTTTGTGGTAGGCACTTAAATTATAATAATTTAAACCTATTGACAGTCGTTCTAAAATTATTTACCATCTTTATGACCACAAAAACTAATACAGCATTTTAAAAACACCATAAGCGTAAAAGCCAAACTTATACAGCGTGCCCAAAAGGCTGTAAAAACGAACCTAACATATTTCCTTTATAACAAAAATCACCTAAAATATACCTCCGTCAATATGTGTCAGGGTTCAAGTCGACCGTCCACTGCAAGTAGTGGCCGGAGTGACACCTAGTCGCGTTGACCGCGACGCTTATAGTAAAACGCTGTCAACTCGTGGCGTAACCATATGATGGATCGTTCTATGCTGGCCGTCAACGGCGAGTTGTGGATAGTTTGCTATGGATGTGAGGTGTTAGTTATAAAATGATCAGCTGCGAATTTAAAACAATAGAGACAAAGGTAGGCAGTAGTGTATCTCATGCCTATATTTTCCTATCTTTATTTTACAAAGGTAAAGAAAGTCGACCGTATTCCCGTCTACAAAGACAACAGGTCTTTGTAGACGGGAATACGCTCGACTTTGAAAGAAGTATATTATTAGGTATATTAAGAATGTAAGGATTTCCGACGCTAAAAATGAATTTATAAACCAGGAAAAAAGACATCCTATGAAGCAGGACTTCAATCTGCAACCTTGCCAATCAAATCATCATTACGCATCATTTTTTTGGGTAATTACCTTAACTTACTTTTACGCGAGCAAAGCCGTGGGCAAAAGTTAGTATAAAAATAATTATATCAACATAAACTGTATGCGAAAACCAAATATGGCAAAGTATTATTACCTATACCAAAAAATTATGCCAAAAAAAATATTATAAGAAAAGAAGGGATTCTGGAACTAAGTTATATACCTAATTGCTGATCGCATCCTAATCCTATCCTAACTAATATTATAAAAACGAAAATGAGTTTGTTTTTTTGTTCCGAACCGATCATCCTGAAATTTTGCACATACGTTGTCAGATGTACAGAAACGGACATAGCTACCTTTCATCCCGAAAAAATTACTGTTCCCGAGGAAAGCTATAATAACGTTCTTATGATAATAGATGGCGCCACGTGTCTTTCGAATCATGATTGGATTATATTATTATATATACAAGCAGAGTACAACCCCAATTGATTGTCAAATTCTAAATTAACGCGAGCGAAGCCGCGGGCAAAAGGTAGTAGTTCATAATTATATAACTGCTAGCGGATTGTTCTACCCGTACGTTGTCTTACAACACGATTGCAGTGCCACATAAGGGCTATTAAAAAAATAATTCCATCTAGCGACCCATCCAAAAACACATTTTGTATGAAAATTGGTCCAGTCGTTTCGGGTTGAGTGACATACACATGTACAAAATAATTATATATATATATATATATATAAAGATACTGTAGATGACGCATAATTTGCCTCTGTATTTCGCATCATCTCGCGTCTTAGAGACTTTCAATTCCACATGACCAGGACAATGAATAGTTTAGTTAGCAAAATAGCAAAAGGACAACATGGATTTTCGAGTTCACAGATTCAAGTCCTGCTTCATGGATTGTATTTCCTGGTTTACAATTATTAATTAGCAGAAAGTTTCTGAATCGTCTACTGAACAGAGAACGTTCTAATCGAATAATAATTGTACTCTTATTAAAAGCTATTCAGTGTCAATTATCAAGACAAACCTCTTTCCCTTCCTTTCTTATAAATTGACCGAGTTTGACAAATGAGTGGTCAATAATGTCGCGGTCATTATGAGGGTCGGTTGCCGGGGTCCTATTTTATTTTCCGACGTAGGTACCATAGAACGTTTTTGTTGGATACCTATACGTTTTAAATAAAGATTACACGGTATCTTAGTGGTAGCCTCGACACTACTGCCGAGATTCGCGGGTTCGATTGCTATGGTATAAAAAATACAATATTTTGGAAATAATAATTGCGATTCTGCTACTATGATATTATTTATACATAGAAAACCTATGTCCTCGGATGATCTCGTGATAAGCTGAGCTGGTTTACAAGCTGGCGAAAAGTAGGTTTAATTCACCTCTGGGGTATTATGCCAAGTTTTTCTTTAGCTTTTTTGCTGGGGTATTATATTAAGTGAGATCAAAACTAGCGAAGTGTGTCTGTTATACACCTCTGTCTTCCTCTTTAGGGTCAAACAGGTCTATGTGTAACTAGCTTTTGCCCGCGGCTTTGTTCGCGTAAAAGTAGGTTAGATAATGTAATAGTGTTTGTAATAGTACTTTTCTTAAATAGAATAATAATATCCTATGTTACTCGGTGATAATACAGCTTTCTAATGGTAAAAGAACTTTTAAAATCGGTTATGTAGTTTATGAGTTAAATCCTTATAAACAAACAAAAAATCAAATCTTTTCTTTTTATAATAATATAATATTCTATCACATACACACAACACCATCTAGCCCAAACTAAGCAGAACTTCTACTATGGGTACTAGAAAAATGGATAAACATACATACATACTTTTTTTTGTAAATACATACATATTATACATAGAAACACCCAGACCAAGACAAACATCCATGTTCATGCACACAAATGTTTTACTTGTGTGGGAATCGAACCCATGACCTCAGGCGTGGCAGTTACACTAACCACTACGCCATTGAGGTCGACATATATTAATATAGATTAGCATAGAAAAGTGATTTAAAACAAATAACGCTACAAAATCGATGTTGTCGCGTTGTTTATACGGATATCAAGAAGTTTAATTCCAATGTACTACATTCGCGTAAACATTAGACAATATTTAGATCAAAACCGAAAAATGGCGTTCATCTATATTTATATAAATAAACTAGCTGTTACCTGCGGCTTCGTCCGTGTAGATTTTAACTAAAAAGTATTGGTCTCCGCGGAAAACTATTTTTTTTCTAAAATCAAAGTAGCCTATGTTACTCCTTATAACATCAGCTATCTGCCAGTGAAAGTGCCGTCAAAATCGGTTCAGCCGTTTCGGAGATTAGCCGGAACAAACAGACAGACAGACAGACAAAAATTAAAAAACTAGATGTTTTCGTATAGGTACCTTATATACTGTCATATGCATTAGTTAAAAAGCTGTTATTTTGACATTACAAACAGACATTTCAACAAACCGAAATTATAAAGCCGAAAATGAGCTTACATGACAATCAATTATCTACAGCAACTAATTTGTGCAACGTGATTATAATGTGTCGTAATTATAGTCGGCACACTAATTTGCAATCACGCGTCGCTTCGTAACCCGGTTATCCAACGTTATTGGTTTATCATAACTGTGTGATGGACACTGCATGACGGAAATTGATGCTGGACGAAGCATTCTCTCTTTTTGTGTATGTGTGTGTGTATGGTCGGTGTATGTGTTTGTGTGGATACGTAGGTATCAAATATGGACGTAATGCCGGTACCGTTATATAGGACCGGCCTTTAATAAAATACTGGGTCCATATTAAAACAACAGCTTATTATAAAATTTAATATAGCAATAGCATGCCTTCAGTGTACTTTGCCAAACTAAATATGATATACGAGTACATTACCATAATTATTTAGTTCAGCAAAGACTGCTTTGCTGATGCAGAAGTAGTTTATGTGAATGTTGAGCTTATTCTGTAATTCACGAAACAGCACGTCATCGACACAAAATCTCGTCCTTCATCAGCTAACTAGATGTGCCCGCGGTTTCACCCGCGTTTACGATTACTGCGCCGCCCCCGTGGTCGTGGCCTATAACCTTCCTCGATAAATAGACTATCCAAGACTAAAATAATTTTTCAATTCGAACCAGTAGTTCCTCAGATTAGCGCGTTCAAACAAACAAACAAACTCTTCAGCTTTATAATATCAGTATAGATTAGATTTTGCTCGCGAATTCGCTCGCGTTAAATGTAGCTTACCTCAGGCTAGTTTAGTAACAATATTTTATTCTGGATAATATGTACCCTATATGTATCCTTTTCGGTTCCATCGACAACGACGACGACGAGTAGTTAAGGCGTGAAAGCGTAACAAAAAGCATACAAACAAACTGACATTATATTAGTTAGGATAGGTATGTATAAATATTGTATATACATATGTATATATGCTGCCGCGATACATGCATAATACCTATTATGCATGCGTAGCAATTTTACAAGCATTGCTACAATGACCATTAAAAATACCGAGACTGAAAACAATACTTTTTGGATCACACAATGTATTGCTTGCGTGACAAGAAAATTACACTATAAACAACACTCGATGCAGTGGCGAAAGGGCTACTTTAAGCTTGCAGTCCAAAGCTTTGGCTGTGTACTTAATTCTAAGCATAAATCAAATTAAAAATGTAAACATTTTGACACATAAATGAGGTCTATAAAACTCGTTTTTACTGGTGCCACAAGCGGCGCCCTAACGACACGTATTCCTAAGTCTTTTTAATTAAATTTCTCCGTATTTAATCCCTCTGCTTTGTGCAAACTCTTAAATTAATTTTCTTTGGTTTATTTTGATGTGCGCTTACATTTAGACCACTTTGCTTCGACTAGTCTGCCAAATATGATTTAACCGCATAAACAGTTATGTTTTGTTATTTTCAACTTCAGAAAACTTATTGAATAGTATTATATCAATCTATGTTTAAACAAGAGCCACTGAAAAGTTTTTGCTTATAACAATTTTATAGAAAAGTATTTTACTAGACTAAAATAAATGAAAGTATGAGCTTTTAATTGTACCGCCACGTGCAAAAGTATTAGGCACCCTATAGTAATGTCAGTTTTAGGGTGATTGAGCATAGGGAATGTAAAGAAAACAAAACATATGATTACTAAGATTTATTTTAATAAAATAATTAATATTTTGTCGGTCCACCTTTGGATTTAATGACAGCAGCCACTCTTTTTGGCATTGACTCTACCAGCTTAAAACATTCCTCTTGGGATATCTTTTGCCACTCATGCTTTAACGCGGCGAGTAGTGTTTGCTTGTTGCTTATCGAGTGTCTACGGATATTTTTCTTCAAAATAGACCAAATATGTTCAATAGGATTGAGGTCCGGTGATTGTGGCGGCCAGTCCAAAAGATCTATTCCATTTTGAGCCATCCATGCCATAGTGTGTGCTGACTTGTGGCAAGTGGCGTTGTCCTGCTGGAATTTTACGCCGTCGGTGTTTGTATCACCAAAAATCTGTGTAACAGACGGTGCTAGAGCTGTTTCCAGAACTTCTGTGTATTTGGTGCTATTCATTCGCCCCTCACACAACATCATTTCGCCCACTCCATCGGCAGCCATGCAACCCCAGATCATTATTGAGCCTCCACCGTGTTTAACAGTGGGCACTACACAATCTGGGTTGTACTCTTCGCCCACCCTTCGCCTGACGTAAGTAACACCGGGTGTTCCAAACACCTATGGAACAAGCAAAAAAATAACTTAATTCAAGATTGCATATTTCCCTCGCAGGACGTGATTTCAAAGACGGCTATGTGTTTTGGTATAATACATAAATTAAATAACAATACCTCAAAGTTAGATTCGTCTGACCACAGTACGTTGGACCAATCCTCCACTGTCCAATCTCTATGTCTGAGGGCCCACTGCAACCGATTTTTCTTGTTGTGCTCCGATAGCCACGGCTTCTTTCTTGCCTTGCAACCTTTTAACCCAGCTGCAATAAGCCTTCTTCTCACAGTACACGCGCTCACTGATCTGCTTTTTCCTTCAGATAAAGCTGCAGCGAGCTCCAAAGCAGTTTTTTTACGGTCCTGTAGGTACTGCCTAATTAACAATCGGTCTTCACGATCTGTAGTTATTTTTCTTCTGCCTGTTCTTGGCCTATTCTCATGAGTACCGATCTCTTTGAAGCGATTTAGTGCATATTGCACTGCACAACGCGAGCACTTCACTTCTCGGGCTATTTTCACTTGAGACATGCCTTGTTCATGTAAAATTTTAATTTTTAGGCGCTGCTCTGCACTAAGTTCTGCTTTTTTAGGCATTATTAACTCGATGAATATTAGTCTTCAGGAATATGGTAACAACAATTGCGTACGATATGTGTCTGTTCACTGCAAGCACTGATAACACACTAAAAGAGTAAACTTTAAAATTGCAAATTTGTAAAAACATTGTTTTAAACTGCACCTGGGTGTCATAAATATTTGTTATTGTTTTATTTTTGTTTAAAAATGCCGCCGATGCAATAGTAAGACCATAAAACCCTTATCCGAGCGCTCATTGTTGAGATAGAGACAAACAATAGGGGTGCCTAATACTTTTGCACGTGGCTGTATAAGAAAAAAAATTGGGGCTGTCTTTGGGGACTGCCGATAGAAATGAAAACTTTAATACTTGATCATAAACACTTCTTTATAAACAAGAAAAAGGGGGCGGGTCGGATTCCTGATACTCCCTTAGGGTTTGTTACGGAGGTCAAAATTTCGTAAATTTTTCGTAGGACGCACCATTTCTGAGATATTGTTAATATTCTAAAATAATTCAAAAATGGAAAGCGTGGAAGCGTGACGATGCCGCGAGTTCTATGATTTTTGTTCACCCAAGAATTGCTCAACGCGCCTAAAGTAGTTTTCACTTCAAAAAATTGATAATGACATCCTATAAAAAAAAACTATAAATCCCATACACTTTTTTAGTTAATTGTCTAGGTACGATATGCGAAAAAGGGTATTTGCACATGTTTTTTCAATGTTCTAATAGTCATATTAAAAAGATCAATATATATACGTACGTAATCATAAATGATTATTGGTGAAGATATTGTGTGAAGACAACAGAAAATTCTTAGAACATGCAAATTATATCGTAGATACGTGAGGGTTGCGGTGGCTGCTTGCCATTGGTCAGACCGTGTGCTTGTTTGCTACTCATATGACTTACGATAGACAGTAACTTGTTTTCTTACTTTGGAATTACTTTTGGTAGCAAGCGGAGACACCCATATCCAGGAGCACCGGTAACACTGACCATCAGGGGGATCGCTGCTTCATCTGTCTCTAGCAGCAATAGGAAACCCATAAGATTGAGGATTTGACTTCAAATAACTAACGTAAACTCATGCCTCTCATGCTGAATTTCCTTAACAAGTACTCTAGGGACGTGTATTCCACGGATATAGTAATCTTCTAAAGCCTTTCGTGATCTGTGTCGCACGTTCCGTATTTCAAGTTAGACTTAATTGAGCGACCTACTAACTCAACTACCCGGCAATTTTAAAAGAGTGCCCGAACTACTCGGTAAGTTCATTCAATTGTTTATGTGCTAGGGCACATATTTAACTTTGTAGGGTTTGCTATTTGATGCTGGGTATATTATATAGACTGTACTGATGGTGCAGTGGGCAAACGATCGTCTTGTCGCTGCTACCACGCTGAGTGTTGTGGGTTTGTATAGCTGACAGGACAATTACATATGTAATCCATAAGTTCTTGTTTTAAATCTGGGTGTATTTTCATGTCCATTATTTGTATGTATGTTTACATCCCCAAAACATAGGGCTCTGGCATTCTCAGAGAGGGTGTATATTGTGTTATAAAAAGAACTAGATTTTTAATATCAACTTTATATTGTTTCGATATGATTTCAATCGCCCTTTTTGGGATTTGGGATATAGGCAAGAGATCCTTATATAAGGCCAACAGATCGATCTGTCTTTTTAAATGCTTTAGTCAGAATATTTAATACTTTAATATATTTAAACTAAAACGCAAACGCCCAGACACGGAACAACCATTTGCGAATCACACATTTTGTAGTCCTATGTGGTATTCGAAACCATAACACTCGGCGTTATGGCAGCGACTTAGCGATCAGTTGAATCATTTCGTCAACCATGCAGTCACATATTGTACCAGAGACCAGTCGCCATACTTATTATGTATTATAAAACGTAAAGTTGCCTTCATTTTGTGGCTGTTAAAATATAATTAATTATCGATAAATTCGGCTTCGGATTACATATGCGGTAAAGTTTGACTGGTTGTTGTGTCGAAAACTTGTCATGCACACATTTGATGCGGTTTCGATTAAACGGTTATTTCGACAATATCTTTACATTATGAGCACTGAAATAGATTTCGGTACACACAATATTAAGTTGAATTCATTAATGGCGTTTGTGTTGTAAATTTATGAATTGACTAATTGAAGGCTGTCTCGTTGATCAGTTTGCTTCTGATAAAGATAATATCAACCCTGTATAATATAATCTATGCCACTGCTCGGCACGCACTTCTTCTCACTGCAGAAGGGATAAGACCATAGTGCACTATGCTGGCCCAGTGCGGGTTGGTAGACTTCATATATGTTCGAGATCATTATGCAAAACTTTCGAAACTTGCAGGTTTCCCTTTACCGTTAAACCGAGCGATAATTACAATTTAATACGTACATGACTTCGAAAAGTCAGAGATCCGTGCCTTGGAATCGAATTTTCTCGATCTCTGCGCGACAGTCTCCCAGTGGTCTCCCAGTAGGCTATCACAGTCATATGTATGGTCGCGCTTCGAATCGCCGGTCATTTCGAATTTCCGTGCTAGTAAATTTTTGGAAGCAGCTTGGCGTCTGGCAATATGCCCGGTAGAGGGCTCGTTATTTAGGTATAACATGAAACCTAAAACATATGTAGTTAACGAAATTTGGAAGTTATACACTTCTGCATACCCCCACGTGAGTTGAATTTGAATAGCAACTCACCAATTGAATTTGAATCGCAATCTGTCTGCGCTGACCCTTATGAACGAAACTAGTTTCCTATTCATAGATTAAACTGTTGATTGTTAAGCATTATTGACTTCCCATCCGAACTAACGATCAGGCTTGCGATACCTTCATCCATCTTTCTGATACTTTCGCCAAGTCATCGTCATCAATTTTGTGTAGACCAGTCCTATGCCTGCCATATTGTCTTTGTCACTGCCCCTGTCCGTTGTATTGATGATGTATCAAACATTATTTATTACAGGATAATATATTGCTTATACTCTCATACCGTGAGATATGCTTTTATGGTCTACCACGATGGATCCGAGGATTATGTTTGCGTGAAACGTAAGGGTCCAGGTACGATGCCGAGTTGAGCAAAGTGCTGTGGAGTTAGTAACGCACATAATTGTACTCTTGCTTCATTTCCATTCCCTCTCTCTCTTTAAAAAGACAACACCCGCACTAGGAATAATTTCTGTGTCGCGGGGGACTTTACAAACACTCAAATAACGGACACAAAGAACATCTATTTGTGAATCACAAATTTTTGTCCCGTGTAGGATTCGAATCCACAAGACTCGGCGTGATGACGATAACGAGGAGACCACTTAAACCACTACGCTCTCCGTGCAGTCAACATAACTCCCGTATTAGGAATATTTCCTGTGTTCCACAAAGATCAAACAACGGACACAAAGAAGACGGTATTAAAAAGCCAGTTCGTCTGGAAGTAACGTAGGCTATAACATCATGCTACGATCAACGGGACCTGCGTAGTAGTCATTGGTGAAACCGCGGGGGACAGCTTGTCGTTAATATCTTGACATCTTCTTCTCCCTAGTCTTTATTATTCCCTAGTTACTTGGGGTCGCCTTCCTAGTCTAACCGGATTTGACTGGATATCAGTTTTTACACGGAGCGACTGCCATCTGACCTCTGCAACCCAATGGCTAACGATACTCTAAGGCTAGACCAGTTTTAGGATATTAGAGGGCACTGACTTTCCAATAACGACTGGCATAGGTGTTTATGGCAGCCGGGACCGACGGCTTAACGTGCTCTCCGAGGCACGGAGCAGGCGATAATTGTCAATCAATACGCACATAATTTCGAAAAGTCATATTACTTCCGAAAGTCAGAGGTGCGCGACGTGGGTTCAAACCCGAGACCCTCTGCATTGCAGTCTGTTGGTTCCCCCACTGAGCTATCGCTATTAATATCTTGACATTTCAAGGCTAAAAAAATAAACTAAGTTTTACGAGATTTCCAGGCTTCAAATTATATTATAATCTTAATAAAAGGTAGACAGAGATAATTTCATAACCTTTTTATGTCAACGATATTAACGAACTTGACTCAAGGCTTAGCCGCTTTTGCCTTCGAATATATACAAGATATTAGATATACAGGCTTCAGACACGCACAGTTCTATTTGAAAGTGTAGACAATTGTATATAAACGCACGCGAGGGTCCTTGACAGGCAATACAAGTACAACGTTGCGAAAAATTATATTCGAATTTTATTCGAATGCAATTGTGTACATCGCTTATAAATATGGAGCGACAGACGAAGAAGTTACGACAAATGTCAAGAGATGGCGCTTCATACAATTACAACCTTCGCTATACATTCCTGAATCACGCAAGCGAAATTAACTTCGTTTTACACAAACGTGAATATGTATATACATATTATGTTGAAATTAAATTACTTTACACGAATTTTATCACTATATACATATTGTAAATAAACTACTTTATATGGATTTTATCGCGTTGTTTATTTTAGAACACTATTCACAGGGAGAGGCTCCTCGTAAATGGGCTGCTGAAAAGCAACCAAAACTTCGGGAACGTGTTAACTTAAATCTAAATAATTTAATAGCTTAAATAGCAGTAAAGTTAGTACTTTAATAGTTTCAAAATTATGTAATAAGTGTTCAAGGCGTTAAGATCAACTAGTTTAATTTTAATGTATAACATTCACTTAAGACAACATGATGTATATCCATATTATGTCTTATAAAGCGAGTTTATTGTGAATTTTATAATGATAATTTCAATCACGTAATGTTTTTTACTAGAGATAACAGTCCGGAGGAATGTCGTTGGTTGTTAATGATTACTACGAAACAGTCTAGTTAATTTAATTAAAGTGGTTGGGTTGGTAAGACAATCATGCGACCACAAAACAATCCTCCCTTTCCACTAAAACAATAAATAATTATTGTCTTTGAACGTCTGTCGCTAATAGTTTTAATGTCTTTGATAATTGGATATCTACAAATATTTTATTGAGCCTACAAACGCTTAAATATTTACTTCCAAATTTTATTAATAAAGTCTAGAAGAATCTTGTTTCATCGAGTGTTAAATATTAAATTTAAAAAGATACATTGAAAGAATACCACACTGCTTGCGCGAGAATGAGATGGCGTATACATAATGAGGATTGTCTCGTTCTAGCACATGCAATAACAATGCTATAATAGATGTACGTATATTCCCTGATGTCAGCAAGTCTGTGATTTTAATATAGAAATGTGATGGACAAGAGCGATTACGACTTGCGCCAAATAGGTTCCATATTGTAAAGTATAAAAACTCTTAAAGGCAGTCAAAGTAGTCGAGGGGAACTTAACAGACATATAGAACATTTACAACAATAATTATGGTGTATTAAACAATTCTTTGTCCTGAACGTCCATGTACTTAATATATTACTAACTAGCTTTTGCCCGCGGCTTCGCTCGCCTTAATTTAGGATTTGGCAATCAATTCGGGTTGTACTCTGCTTGTAATAATATAATTCAATCATGATTCGAAAGACACGTGGCGCCATCTTTTGTCATAAGAACGTTATTATTGTTTTCCTCGGGAATAGTAATTTTTTCCGGAATGAAAGGTAGCCTATGTCCGTTTCTGTACACCTGACAACGTATATGCAAAATTTCAGGATGGTCGGTTCAGTGGCTTAGGCGTGAAAAGGTAACAAACAAAGAAACTCATTTTCACTTTTATAATATTAGTTAGGAAGTTAGGATTAGGATTAGGATAGTTAGAATTGCACTATGATCAAGACCTTTCGATCGTAGACATCTTTGCGAAATTTTGATATTCTGCGACGGAACTTTGTGGGTGGTCCTGGATAGCCTGAATGTATCAATTAACTATGATTATCTATAAGTAAGTAATACTTTTAAATGAACACACATCTTTTTTATTTCGTTTAGCATTCGAATCTACAACGTTTGGCGCATTGGCAGTGTCAATTTGGCCACTTTAATAGTGGTTCAAGTAACCGTCTCGCCACGCCACTTGTAGTCAAAGAACTAGCAATATGGACTGAGAATGGCTAAGTCGTTATTATCTTACTTATTATGACATTATCTATACTAATATTATAAAGCTGAAGAGTTTGCTTGTTTGAACGCTCTAATCTCAGGAACTATTGGTTCGATTAGAAAAATTCTTTTAGTGTTGGATAGCCTATTTATCGAGGAAGGCTATATAACATCACGCTACGACCCACGGGGGCCGTGCAGTAACCATAAACGCGAGTCAAACCGCGGGCACATCTCGTATGAATATAAGACCCACAAACTCTTTTCACGACTTAGGAATTAGGCTTACCCTACAATCCAGGTACTAACAAGTCAAAGGAAAACGGAATTCTTGTTTAATGGGTACTTCATGATATTTGATGACCACTTTAACGGGTAGACAGATTGAAAAACGGCTCCGATAAAAGATCCGTTTCTCTTTAAAGAAAGGAACCCCACAATATTTTACTTTGTGATATTAAAAGTCATTTCGAACAAAACTTGAAAAGTCAAGCTTTAAGTAATAAAAGCGGACTTGGTATATATAATAATGTATTTTTGTATGTGCCGTTTAATATGAGCTTGCATCCGCGTATTTCTGAGTAAATGAAGAACAAAGAAGGCATCAGCTGCCTTAAATGGCCACCATTGCGGTATATGGACGTCATCAAGCGATGCTATTATAGAAGGTTATAATGCAACCCTTTTGTATTATGTAACCCTGGTCAGTGTATACAGAATGTGGTTATTTATACTAATATTATAGAGAGGAATGATTTGATTTTTTGTTTGTTTGTTTGTAAGGATTAAACTCTACATAACCGATTTAAAAAAAAAAATTTCACCATTAGAAAGCAATATTATCACCGAGTAACATTGGTTAAACTTTATTTAAAAAAATTTACTGTTTGTAACATAACCTAACATACTTTTACGCGAGCGAAGTCGCGGGTAAAAGCTAGTTGCTCTATAATTAGAACAAGGTAGTTGCATATATTTGTTATTTTATACGCAACAGGAACATTATGAGAGTTTCAACCATGTGGGCTGTGCCGAGTGGTAAGGTCGCAATTAAATGTTATATTTTTTGGTTAATAAATCTGATTCATTATCGTTAAAAAGAAAACTTCTTGGAAAATGGCATCAATGTTATTTAGCATAATAAGAGAACGATTAATATTTTAAGTTAAGGTATGAGAAAAAGTAAAGAGCATAATATCTCAAACCACATAGATATACATACATCTAATAGAAATAGTCAACTGTTCTATTAAACATGGCCTTCCCCTTCTCATTTTGGGAAGAGGTCAGTAATTAGCAGTTAAACAGTTTTTTGGACCGATATTGTATTTATATTCACTTCTAAAAAAGGAGACATTTTTTCGTGACGTTAGATCCTTTGCCATGAGTTTGCACTTACGCAACGAGTTGATCTTGGGATCGTAATTTTTTATGGCTCATACCCAAGTCATGTCATCGGGAACGTATGGAACCCAAAACTTAATACTAAGCTGCCGCCGTCTAGCGCCTGGCCGTCCATCTGAGCATATGTTTGATCCACCTTTAAGGGCTCCCTTAATACCTGACCTTAATAAACGTAATAGAAAGCCGACTGTTCTTTTAACTTGCGCTGTAGTTAGTGTTAGAACGGTTATATAAACGTCGCTTCTTGAACGAGTTTATTATGTGTTATCCGTGTGCAACTGGTGGCTTCGATGCTACCCTCAGTATAAGACAGGTTAATACAATAATCTACCTCGCTGAAATCTCACGCGGATACTGATAAATTGAGAGATACTCAGAAAGTTTATTGAAGTGAAAACTTCTTTAGGCGCGTTGAGCACTTCTTGGGTGAACAAAAATCATAGAACTCGCGTCATCGTCACGCCTCCACGCTTTCCATTTTTGAATTATTTTAGATTATTAACAATATCTCAGAAATGGTGCGTCCTACGCAAAAAATAACGCAATTTTGACCCCCTTAATGAACCGTAAGGGAGTATCAGGAATCCGAACCGCCCCTATTTTTTTTTTGTTTATACAGAAGTGTTTATGATCAAGGAAAGTTAAGTTAAAGTTTTCACTTCTATCGGCAATCCCGAAAGACTGCCCCAATTTTTTTTTATAAAGTATTATTTGATTTGGATCATGGATTTTTCTAAACGTTTGGGCTTATTTAGAGATACTTAAAAATAAGTATAATTTCTGCAATATTCCTGACGCAGGCGTCGTCTTATACATGTATACATACGTCGGTAGAGGTATCGCGAAGAAAATTAACAACATTCAAGAAAAGTCTTGAAAGAACACATGTGACATAAAGTGTGTTTCATAAATAGTTGTTTTGAGTCTGGGTGTTCTTTGTTTGAATGTCTGTAAAGTCCCTACGACATATATACAATAAGATACCTATACAATAAGATACCATTAGCTTTAAGAAATGAAAATAATATTAATTTATTTAAAAAGCAGTTAAAACATCTACTTGTAACAAAAAGTTATTACTCCTTATTTGAATTTTTTAACGACATAAACATTTAATTTTATTTTCTTTAGTTTTGACATGATTTTATTTCTTATTGACAATTATTAAGATTGACTGAATAGTTTTTATTTTTAGTAAATTTGTATATTCATTTACTATTAATATTGTGATAAAATTTTTAAATAGCAAATTTTTGCATGCTGGACGGCGGAATATGGCGATACTATTATTAATGTTGTAATATCTATTGTTAAACCCATATTATGCAAATAAATAAATTGAATTGAATTGACATAGGAATTATTTCTAGTACGGGATATGTCTTATATTAAAACAAAACAAAACAACTAATGTTCTTGTTCGCATAATAGTTCCACATGTTTATCCTATAAGTGAATCCACGTCAGCTGAATAGACCATCAGTTATAGGTATAGTTAAGTGATGATGTTCCCTAACTTCTTGTTTCTTTTGTTGCAGGTTGCGTGAGTGTACAGCCGAGGTAATGGTACCTATGTGACATCAAGTGCGAGTGTTAGTGGTAGTGACATCTAGCGGTAGTCGGTGACAACGATCTAAGATGGCTGACCCCGACGCGTTTGATGACGAGGTAAGTGTTTCTTTGCTTCGACTAGATTAAGAAATATATATGTATATTATATATTCTTAACTTTTTATTAAGTTTGCTAATTTTTAATGAAGAAATTGCAATTAATTTACATTTAAATTTACGAGGTCTTGCGGGTCTCCAGGGCAACTGTCTATCAAAACAGCTACTTGATAAGAGTAGCACCATCTATTTAGATACGACGTAATAAAATAATGATATGTACCTACCGTACGTAGAGCTGGACTATACTAAAATTGCGCGATCCTGCACTCCGTTTTACGAGATGCAATTACGAATTAAATATTCGAATAATTCGAATGTTTAATCGATTTGAATGTATTCGAATATGTAATTATTATTATTATTGGTGGATTATTATGTACTCATGTGACAACAAAGAAAAGCTCACGACCTACCGAAAATGTTATCCCTGTGTTATGAAATTGTGATTCGGACATTGCATTGTTATTCGAATAATAAACATGCACACACACACATTCTGCATATTATGTAGAATTTTATTTTTTAGATATAAAGTATGTTTATGACTTACCGACATCAATAAAACTAAGTCATACACTGTGTCTAGCGTAAACCTTTTTGACTGAGCACTGTCTCCCAAAATACAGGCTACAGCCTAGTTTGGGAAACAGGATCAGTACCGTTTGTAAATATAAAACTATACTATTTTGTAATTACTTGTTGGTAACTCATTATTTTTTGTTCAAATAAACATTTTTATTATTTTTATTTATAATAGTAGTGACAATACATAAAACATACGAATGCACGATATCAAATCATTCGATTTGTTTGGTGACAATTGACGTGCATCGCTAACGTAGACTTATTTTGTGGCTATACACTATCATACCATAGAGCTACTTAACCTATTCATAATTAAGTACTTGAATAAGTATGTAGCATTTTACTTATAAGTAAAGTTATATATAAGCTTTATGTTACTAAACACAAATGTGTAGGCTCAATATATAATTAATTTTGCAACGGAATACGTCCTAGAATGACGAGAGATGATATGAACAATACGACTATACAATAAGACTGGCCTTAGATTTACTCAGGACAGTTTACGACGTGTTCAAAGGGGCGAGATTACTCCAGCTAGGGGCTCACTGCAGTCTATTGAAGTCTATAGACTATAGATTAGACTACTCTCGAACCTCTCCATTCTTCGACAAAGCGGTTTTAAAGGTCGTAACAATAATTGGATAAGTCATCGTTTCTGAGGTGTAGGTGCGAGTAAGATGCCGATAATTGATAAAAGCTTTACTCGTAATTTTTTTTCGTTCATATGTGTCTGTAAAATACCTCTGGATTAGGATTAATAATTTCAAACATCTTGTTGTTAATTAAACACTATACAAATTTTGTGCAAAATAAGCATTTTATGTTATCTTTTGGTTACTTAGATAAATGTACCACCATTTATTCAGGTGTTACTATAATTTCAGAAATATATTTTATGCAACATTTAAAAGAACTTGAGATAGATTAGATTTGTATTATAGATACATATAAAACAAACTTTAATAGAACAAATAAGTATCTATTTTTTTTGTCACGTAATTACATAGTCAGCTTCCATTGCGCATATGTGTTTTAAAATTTGCCTTAATAATAAAGTTAAATACATTTACTGCTATTTATTCTTAAAATCGATAACAAACAAATAAATTGAAAATAAATATATTTCTTTTATACCGAAAAAAATACCAAAAATGCAAAAGCGGTATGTCAGACGTTACTGATGTACATTAAACCAAGTACAATGAAATCGTTTCTGAAGTGGCTTATTGTTCTGAAATATTAATATTTCCTAAAAGTTTTCTCTAAAATATTATATCTATTACTTTTTAATAAACCAGCTTCATATAATAAGCAACGAAAAAATTTCTATTATTTAATTTGCGTGTGTCAATTATCAATCTAAACTAAAGGTTGCTTTATGCATTAAAAAAAACATATACAATCGCCGATGCCGCGTTCCAAATTCGAAAATACGTCAATTTAATTTATATTGCCATCGCGCCCACTGGGCCTCGCGTTGGATTTATTTTGGTATGTTTTATTTTTCAGTCCAGTTTTTTAATAATCACTTTACGTGGAAGTTGTATTGGCAGCTGAATTAAAAGTTTTTATTTTTGCTTTCCTTTTAACGCTAATGAGAAGTTGTTTTTCTAACAAATGAGCAATTAATATGGTTTGCGTGGAATGCGCGGTATTTGGTCGAGATGGCGTGTGGGTGCCCACAACACAAAGTGACAAAATACACTGATGAAAATGGCATTGGATAGATATACTTTTTTACTATTGATTTAGAAATACTTTTTGTATTTAAACCGGCGAGCGTGTATGAGGAATGTTATGAATCTGAATGAAGCCAGAGAAGTGTGTCAGGATCGTAGCAAATGGAAATCCGTAGTCTCTGCCTACCCCTCTGGGAAACAGGCGTGAATCTATGTATGTATGTATGTTGTATTTGTAAATCAATAGTAAAAAAGTAAGTAAGTGTAAAAAATATTCTATGTGTATCCAGGATAGGTTTAAACAAGTGTACTAAGCCTTATTATCCAAATTAGTTAAACGGTTTATGTGTGATTAAATCCTAACTCCTAACTAATATTATAAAAGCGAAAATGAGTTTGTTCGTTTGTTACCTTTTCACGCCTAAACCACTAAACCGATCATCCTGAAATTTTGCATATACGTTGTTAGGTCGACAGAAACGGACATAGGCTACCTTTCATCCCGAAAAAAATTACTGTTCCCATAGAAAACAATAATAACGTTCTTATAATAATAGATGGCGCCACGTGTCTTTCGAATTATGATTGAATTATATTATTACAAGCAGAGTACAACCTGAATTGATTGTCAAATTCTAAATTAACGCGAGCGAAGCCGCGGGCAAAAGCTAGTAATAAAATGGTCCTTTCACCTTCGCAGAATGTTATTTTCCTTTATGTATATTTTTATAAACTTCAGTAGGTTTTAAATTACAGTCATCTGTTATTGGTAATAAAATAATTCCAAATATGAATAATAATTACAATAATAATATTATGCCTTATGTTTATAACTTCGTCATGATGAAAATAGTTTTTATTGATTTAAAGATTACGTTTGGACCAATTTGGATATGATGGTCATCAGCTACACAGCACGCTACACCACTCAGTCTGAGGGTTTTAGTTTACGCTATATTTGAATATTACTTACTTAGTTTTTGCCCGCGGCTTCGCTCACGTTAATGTAGGTTTTTATTAATATTTATTTATCCTTCGGGAATAGTACTTTTATCTAGATGAAAGGTACTCCATGTTCTTTTCTGTAACCATGACAACATATGGCGTGAAAGCGTAACAAAATAAAACAAACTCACATTTGCATTTATACCTAATATTAGCTAGAATAGGCAGCGATAGCTCAGTGGGGAGACCAACAGACTGCAATGCAGAGGGTCTCGGGTTTGAACCCACGTCGCGCACCTCTGACTTTCGGAAGTTATATGACTTTTCGAAATTATGTGCGTATTGGTTGACAATTATCGCCTGCTCCGTGCCTCGGAGAGCACGTTAAGCTGTCGGTCCCGGCTGCCATGAACATCTATGGCAGTTGTTATTGGAAAGACAGTGCCCTCTAATATCCTGACACTGGTTTAGCCTTAGGGTTGCGGAGGTCAGATGGCAGTCGCTCCGTGTAAAAACTGATATCCAGTCAAATCCGGTTAGACTAGAAAGCCGACCCCAAGTGACTTGGGAATAATAAAGGCTAAGGAGAAGATTAGTTAGGATTAAAATTTGTTTATGTTACTGTTTTATAACAAATAAATGTACCTATATAATTATTTGATTGTATTACCTTTTAGCAAATTTTAATAAGAAATCTAAAAACTTTGATTGGTATATTGATTTTCGTCTAAAGCTTCTCATATGCTTGCCAAAACAAACAGATACTTTTTTTCTTATCGTGTTGATGGCAACAATTTTTAAATGATTTTAGTCCAGTGCTCGGCAACGTGAATCGCATTAGGCATATCTCATCAAGCGTGCACAATCCTGGGCTGTTGCTGTTCTCTGTTTGCAAACAGATACTTGTAAGTTTATACTACACACATACATAATTACTCTCAAGAGTCTCAAGTCTATATTCCCGAAAGTAGAAGCGTATAAAATCGACAATTCTCTACTTACTTATAGTCCACGTGATTATGGGCGAGCCTTATCCCGGTTATAGTTTCGGTAGCCGTAAAAAAATCCTTGACAGAAAAACCCAATAACTTTTTGTTGGCCCGATCCGGGATTCGAACCTGAGACCTCATGCACAGCAGTCGCATTCACTACTGCTGCATCATGGAGGCAGTTCAATGTTAATATTATACATGCGAAGTAGTTCTAATTGGTTTTGCCGATGCACTGTGCGGATGGACTCAGGTCTGTAAGCAGTAACTAGTTATGTTCTAAAAATACAAGTTAGTGTAATCCTAACTAATATTATAAAAGCGAAAATGAGTTTGTTTGTTTGTTTGATTGTTATCTTTTCACGCCTAAACCACTGGACCGATCATCCTGAAATTTAGCATATACGTTGTCAGGTGTACAGAAATGGACATAGGCTACCTTTCATCCCGAAAAAAATTACTGTTCCTGAGAAAAACAACAATAACGTTTTTATGATAATAGATGGCGCCACGTGTCGAATTGATTGTGAAATTCTAAATTAACGCGAGTGAAGCCGCGGGCAAAAGCTAGTGATAAAATAAATAGTTTTTTCCCTTATCACTAATGTTCAATCAATAGAGGACATTGTTTTAATAGTTCATGATTATTCCGACATATAATACCAATGGAAAGATTAAATTGTCATAACAGCTGTCAATATTACGTTAGTTATCGATTCGAAATTACAGTCGCCTCTATTGACCTTGTTTACTAAAAACTGGTTTTCTAGTTTGGCTCCTCATACCTGTGCCGAACGATCAAGGCATGGAATTCTCTGCCAATGCACGTGTTTCCTTCTTCCTTCAATCCTGGGTCCTATAAGCGGGGCGTGATCTTGTATCTCTATTCCTTCCGATTTTTTATAAGGAATAGAGATACAAGCCTTTTGCTCGGAGGAGTAGGTAGGGACTTAAGATTAGTATATATTTTTTGTCGCATTGACTATGGTAATAAGCAATGATTGTATGTACCTGATAGAAACGATCAACGATAAAACGTTTGACAAGAGGATCATGCCAGGCATACCTTTTTAAAACACTTGACGGCCAAGTTGCACTAACTGTGATTTCAAGCAGACTGGTCCGCCGATTTCAGGCTTCCTTCTGCGGAATAGACGTTTTTAAGACCCCATCACATTTTGTTTTTCCATGTAGCGCACAAACTACGGTAAGTAAATTTAGCGTATTATGGACTTTTTTGTGTGAGATCTGACAGTGGATCCTTAACTTGTCGATAGCCAGAATGCCAGATATGTATAATTGAAAACATTTGTGACTCGATGCCGCTTATTAGGCTAAGCTATATAATATCTGACGATCAATAAATCGGTCTCTAATGGTGTCCATGGAACTTCGTATTGTATTCCGCAACGATAAATCACGATATATAAGTCTCTTGTTTAACCGTATTTTTTCTAAAGTTGGTGTAACTGTATTTTGATAGCGAGCAAAAGCTTCGCAAAAAATATATGACGACAGCGGCCGCAATATTTTACACATCGAAAACGGTAAGGTTTTTGTACTATGTGAATATGATAGGTCGATATATTTAGATTTTATGCACGAATAAACAACTGTTAGATTTGTAACAAACCTAAAATTCTGTTGCTTTTGTTTGAATGCGAATGTTTGCAGATGTTTATGACATGTTGTTTCGGTTTCTGTTCTGACTATTTTTGTATTACATTACGGAAATGAAAATTATACTATGTATTTAGGGATTTATAGATTGATTTACGTATCTTCTGAAACGGTTCGTTTTGTCTAGATATTCTGACATTTTTTAATAAAATTATGTACATTTGTTGAACTTTACTTGGGCAAACGGTGCAAATTAAAAGTAAAATAATATTAGTGTATACTGGCTCCGTATATTTACAATAGACAAACCGTTGCCTGTAAATTCGTATGCAATTCAATTAAAAAGCAAATGTTACTTTTTTCTTTTTTGTGCAATAATTAAACTAGCTGCCTGACTCAACTATTTCGGCTGTGCCTTGATCGATATGTTCAGTCCTTTATCATCCTTTTACAGTTTAAATTTACAAATACTAACTGCTTTTTTAAAAAAGAAAACATCTGCACTAGCAATAATTCCTGTGTCACAGAGGACTTTACAAACATACAAACAACGGACACAAAGCACGTCCAGACTCGGAACAACTAATCATGGATCAATTTTTTTTTTCCGTGTGG
Organism: Catocala sponsa; assembly: GCA_963564715.1. Taxonomy (NCBI): domain Eukaryota; kingdom Metazoa; phylum Arthropoda; class Insecta; order Lepidoptera; family Erebidae; genus Catocala; species Catocala sponsa. Next base: position 14,265,001 of record OY751348.1, on the reverse strand, counting down.
TGTCGATCCACAACACTCGGCGTAGTAGCAGTGACGAGGCACCCTTACACCACTAACTTCTTGGAGTCAGCGCCGACGGGAGGCCCTTAGTGTTAGCCTACAATGTATAAGAAATCTATGTACTGAATTTCCAGAGGTATTGGCTGTGCACTGACCATTGATCCATCAGTCAGTCAGTTAAACGGAGAGTCCGTTTTTATTTAAAAATATTTAGATTAGTAACACTTACTAATAAATAAAAAATTATAAAATACATATTCTATTTTCGTATTAAAAATACCATGTACGTTGCACAATCTCGACCCCATTACAATTTCGTTATAACATATACGTATATACATGAAAGACACACAAAAATCTCACGCAAAGCAACTTTAATTCCAACTCGTTTTAATTGCCCCACCTTAAACCGGACAATGGACTCGCTACAGCTACATACATACGTACATAGGTACATACATATATATGTATATAAACATGATGTATGTGTATATGATTGTACATAATTACGACAGGTAGAGCCATTGTTGACTGTTTGTGAAAACGAAATGTAAAATGAATTAGCTCGGAGACTTTTGTTGTATTGTGAAGTTTTGAGCTTCAAGTTCCAAATAATGGTTTGTGTGCTGAAGTTTTGTATTATTGATAGCACGATTTGGGCGTTTCTCTTAACTATACATACATAGTCTATAGCTCTGAAGGGATATGCAGAGGTGTATTACACCGCCATTTTGCTACCTAGACTTTTAGGTGCCACGTTATAGGGGGCGAGTTTATTGCTGTTTTACGTGGCACAGTTATAAACTCCTTTCGTTTTATAATTCTTTTACAGGAATACCCAATAATACCCAAAAACTGGGGATCAAAGGCGAGTCCACTTACATGATGCTGTGCTTATATATGCACTACCGCTAGGCCTCTAAGGCATTAACTATTTAATTTCGGCTGCACATTATTTGATTCTTGTTGTATAAGTTTGTAAAATGGCGGTAGACCAGTGGATAAGATTCTAGGTTTGTAATCAAAGATCGTTCAAGTTTTATGCATTACACTGTCGACGCGAACTCGCTATAAACAAAAGCATTTTCTTTTGCTGTAGGTGTTAAAAATATTACTAGACATTTGCAACTCAAATTGTTATTAATTTCTTTATTTGTCTTTGCATTTATTGTTACTTATGAGATTCTAAATTTCTTTTCGGTATGTATTAATAGCGGCACAGTATAGAACCAGCGATAATTTATAATAAATAGAATATTAATTCTCAATAAAGTTTACACAAATATTTAACACTAGATTTTGCATAAATTGGTTATTTGTAGGATATGTACCTAAATTATATATCCCTCGAGCACTGTTCCGTTTTCTGAATGAAAGGTACCCCATGTCTTTTTCTGTACCCATGATAACGTGTAAGTGAAATTTCATGATGTTTCGTAGAGTGGTTTAGGCGTGGAAGCGTAACAAACAAATAAACAAACTCACATTCACTTTTATAATACCTATTAGTTAGGAACTTAGGATATGTCACTAATATGAAACGTCTAACTATTTTAGCCTACTTAATTTTTTTGAGAGTTCTATACATGACCCTAAGGACACAAAAAAGACAAATGCGATGTTACCGAAAAAATAATTTAAGAAACATCTTTTGTAAATAAAATATGAACACATCTACATTTAAACTGTTAGTAACTGTTTCGAATTACATCAAAATAAGTGCCAACAGAAACACTATTCCACAAAACGAATTAAAATCCAAACCATTTTCTTCTGAAACTTACAGTTTCATACAGAAGGTTTTCTTTAGAAATCTTTTGAAATCATTTCCAAACTAATTTCCTTTTGTAGTAAGTTGGCAGCGCCCCCTAGAGAGCGCCGGTGTAATGAAATGTTGGCAGTTGGACGCTCGTTATGCACGAACCGAAAACGTTTTAATTCTAGCCTTTTAAAGATTTCACAAGTCTTAAGACTTAACGATCAGCTGTGGATATTGCATCACTTAACCATATACGACTAGATTTTGCCCGCAGCTTTGCTTGTAAAGGTAAGGTTATGTCAATTTTCAAAGCCTCGGAAACATTATTTTTCTGGATGAAAGGTACCTTTTGTGTAACCTTGACAATGTTTATTCAAATTTTTCATGATGAATCGTCGAGTACTTAAGGCGTGAAAGCGTAACAAACAAACAAACTAACTCACATTTATATTTATAATATTAGTTAGGGTTAGGGTTTACATACACCTCACATCTATGTATATCGGCAAAAGGATTGAGAGAGGTATATTATTATTATACCCAACAATTTTTTTTTCTAAATTGTTTATTCGCTTTTATGACATACGAGTAAATTACAAAATTCAAATTTTCTCGCTTAAATGTTTTTAGGTCCCTTGTAAAAGGGGGCGAGACTATTGTCGCTAAGCGGGCACATTTCCAGACTCCGTGCTACCTTAAACACTTTGTATGATCTGGTAATCGAATCCGAGACATCATGCACAACTGTTGCGCCACCGAGGCAGTAGTACGATTTGATAAATGTAAATATTTGTAAATAATTAATTTATCTATAGTAATCTAACTTAATGAAAGAACAAGATGGTCATAAACTCTGAACACCTCTGTTTAGTACTTAACAAAAGTAAGATTTCCTTAATACAACTATACGTAATTTCATTGCTCTCCAATTTCTCTAGTTTTGTTCCATCCTTAATATTTTATCCCTGAGGCTGGCAACACGAGAGGAGAGAGGATAGAGAAACATAAAGAGGGAGACAGGGACAGAGATAGATAGAGAGTGAGAAAGATGAGGACAGACAGAGAGAGACAAGGGCGGAGATAGATAGAGAGTAAGAAAGATGGTGAAGGAGACAGAGTAAGACAGAGGGAGAGAGAGACAAGGACAGAGTGTGATGATGACTGTTATTGCAAGCAATCAAATCCTATGTAAACCGCTAACCACCAGTCAGACCGTATGCATGCGTTCTCCAATATACCTACTAATATAAAAACAACATGTTTTTATATTGATAATATTACAAATAGCTGCTTTCATAAGAGGCTTATGTTGATACACCATTCCTTTATATTTGTAATGTAATCTCCATCGGCATGATGTAATATTTTCTTTTTAGTTTTGCGGTAAGCTAGATTTTCTTCTAAATGCGAATAAATGGTTTTAATTTTCCTAGAGCTTCGGTGTCGGTCGCTTGCATTAGCTATTCTTACTTTCGTATTAACTACTTAAGCTGGACTACGAGGGCTGGGGATTTAGTAGCATTATAGATTTTTTTGATAAATAGACAATAGTTGTAGCGAAAGGCGAAAGTGGCGTACTTTACAAAATGGCGCAAGCCTGTCTCATTTCATAATTTGACTGGCGTTCTATTATCTATTGTTTTGCTATTGGAGTTTACACTAGAATTACTTTTAAATTTGAATATCGTACGTATCACGGCTGTTATAATAGAGTAATCATATTTTCTTGTATGGGGATATCTTAGTTGTATCTAATATTGTTTTTATTACAATGACACTCTCTGAGAACTTAAAACAAACTAGTCCTTTAAAAATAAGACAGGCAAACGGCGTAGAATTATTAATATGGTTCCGTTGGCACTGCTTGAGTACGGCACCTTAAAAAAGGATGTCATATTTTTGTGAACCTGCACAAAATTTTTAATGATTTTTTTGCGGTTTCCTTTCTGTCGTTATTGTTATTTACATAAATGCCTTTACTGTTGTCAGGCAAATTATAGGATTCTCATCGGATACTTAAAAATCAAGACAGTTAAGCCGTGGTACCTGTGTTCCGAATTTGAAATTAGAAATATTGTCTTCTGCCAGTAATTTACTAGACCACCTGACCGTTTAGTATTAGTATCCATTTTAGAATCGTAAGATAGTTCACTCTAACGCTACATTTATATCTCAAGGCTTATCTAGTGATTGAAAAATCAACCCTTAATTGCTGAAAATTTCAATTAACTGAGTCGTAACGTCTCACCGACGGTCGCCAGACACAATAGGCTATAATTATGTCTGGGATTCCAACAATTGACAAGTTAAAAATAATTATTTATTTTAGAAGTAGGTAGTGCTTTTCCTTTTCGTTACGTGCATGGCTTTCGCACGTGTCGTTGAAAAGCGTGTTCAGCTTCAGAGGCCAAGTGAGTAATGTGTGACAACACCCGAGATTATGAGGCGTTCCAAAGAGTTGAGTTCGATCGTGCCGACATTGAACGGTAAGGTACGTGCGAGGACACGCGGATTCAGGTTGAGCCGGAACATGCTTGGCTGACACGCGTCGTACGAACGATGCGAAAGAATTCGCAAAGGAACAAAGGAAGTTGCGATTCATTTTAAAAAATTGCTTTATAGTAGTGTAGTAAAGATTTAGGCAATTTTCCTTCTTCTTATTTTAATTATCGAATATCTAAATGTAAGCTTTTACATTCGAAATATTTGAAAGCATTAGGTAGATCATTTCTACTGTGTTATTTGCGCAAAGATATAATAAATAAATGTCACACAATGTATACATATATATATATAATTGGATATAAGAAATGATAATCAATAAGATAAATTTAACTAGACCTGGCACTATGTGTTTAAATTAGCCTGACAATTTGCAGAGTACTATAAAACTTTTCACAAAGACCACACTGCATTGATTTGAACAACTAACTGGTGATAAGTGATAACAAACTCACATTCGTATTTATAATATTAGTTAGGATATTCTATACTCTATTTTTCTTTAATTATAACTTGTTTTGTGAGCCAAATAAATAAATCAAACCGCAAAGAAAAAGACATGAGCAGCGCAGAGATTTAGCAACATCTGGCACTATGACAACAAATTAGCACGTCAATATGCACAGTAATATAAAACTTTACAACAATACACATAGAACACCATGCTTTAAACAACTAACTGTTGAACGTAGTAATGACGGTCCCGTGTGTGAATTGAAACCGCAGCACGCAGTCTAATCGTTTAAACTATAGCGTGCAATCCTCCCTCTGATAACTATCTGTAATCAAAACTGTTTATGATATGCCTTCAAACATTAGTTGTAGGGCAATTATATCATCTCTGGTTGGTCTACGGAATACATCTTGTGAAGCATATTGGCCCTTTTCGAACTCACACTATTTACTTTCGCTCTGAAGGTGGAGCCATAGTTTGACCTCCGCAACCTAGCCTATCTACTCAGATCCAGTACATAGAGCCTTCTCTTCAGACGGAAACCATCTGCTGTGTAAAATTATAATTTGACTTCTGCACAATTAAACATTTCTGTATCCTGAAAGCCTTTTTAAACATTCAAACAACGGAATCAAACAATACCCTGATTCTAAACAACCATTTGTGAATAAAATTTCTGTCCGTATGGGACTCTCAACACTCGTTGTAGTAGTAGTTGCAAGGCGGCAACTTAACCTATTATTACGCTATTCGTGCAATCTTATACCTGCTAGTACCACGTCAATACGTAGTCATTTTATAGAGACATGTCTGTATAGTAAATATCCCCGAAGAAGTACGCGGAGAAGTATATATAAACCATATTATATACACATCGTCATCACGACCATGGCATGGAATTCTCTGCCAAGGCACGTGTTTCCTTCTTCCTTCAATCCTGGGTTCTTTAAGCGGGGCGTGTAAAAGCATCTTCTCAGGCCGTCAAAGTAGAGACCTCAACATCGCCTCGGCTACTGTGGGTGCGATGTGGAGGTCACTGCTCTTAGACCACACGACTGTTTAGCATCAGGTGGAGTGTGGTCATTTTGACGAGCAAAAAAAAATATAAAAAATCAAAAGACGTTTATTGCTGGACATAGGTCTCCCCAAGGTTTTCCACACAGACCGGTCTTGGGTCACCCGCATCCAACCGCTTCCCGCGACCTTTACCAGGTCGTCACACATTATGCCAACTATATTTCAGATAAAGCTTATTACTGCTGTTATAAGAAAAAAAGACGTATCTAACAGATTTTTCCGAAATTAAGATCTTTACATATTTAGAATCAGTAAAACAAGACGAATCTGCCAGTATAATTAAAAAATATTTTTTTTGGCAGATACGTTTTTTTTCTTTATGACGGCAGATTAGACTTTTGCGATTTGTACACATACTAAATACAATAACAGGTAACGCTTAACTCACACCAGTCAACCCGTGACCACGATCGATGTAAGTCGGTCGAAACATCGCGTCGGGCAAGCAATATGTATTTATTACCTTTTAAATTCTTCATCGCAATTAAGACCTGTTACCTAGTAACGTATTAAATATAATATGATTCAGGTCCCACGTATAATACAGGTAATAGAGGGTAAGAATTTTGTCGCCTGACGGACACATTTCTGAGAGTGCTAACCGCAATTATTACGATTTGGGATCCCACGACTCTTTGCAAGCGAAAACTTATGCTACGGGATCAACGAGGTGGGATTCCAGTTATGTGCGTGTTAAATAAATGAATAAAGAATAGTTTTACCGGTCGAAAACTTTGTGAGATGTGATGTGTGGCTGTAAGCTCTGTGTAATAAGAAATATACGTAGTACGTATATAAATACTGAACTGTCGCCTGCGGTATTTCCGGACCAATAAGACCTTCAAAACTTTACTCCCTTTTAAAAGGCCGGCAACGCACTTGTGACTCCTCTGTTGTTGTCCATGGGTGGCGGTAATCGCTTACCATCAGGAGATCCGTCTTATCGAATGCCCCATAATCTTCGATCAAATATACCATAGATGCACATTCTCATATAATTTTGTTGGGGCCGTTTTTCGAGCGACGATCGTGCATCTATGGTATATTTGATCGAAGCGTATAACACCCAAATTTTACCAACTACGATTTTAGATCACACGTCATAGGATCCGAATGCGCAGATACAGATACAGACTCCTTGCTGTTATTGTTGTTAAAATAGTTTGACAGCAAATCACGATAATAGTTTGTTCAACCCGGCAATCAAATTAACAACCTCATGCACAGCGTGTATGAGGAAAGGATGAAAGTGAATGAAGCCAGGGAAGTGTGTCAGGATCGTAGCAAAAGGAAATCCGCATTCTCTGCCTACCCCTCTGGGAAACAGGCGTGAATCTATGTATGTATCCACAGCAGTCACACATACTACCGCTGCGCCAAAGAGGCAGTCTAAGAAATATATAGACTGGTAAATTTCACTTCGCCAGCATAGTTGATAGCAACCTAACCCTTCTTATTCCGAGAGGAGTCTTGTGCTCGAGTGAGACAATTCACAGGCAGGACTGATATTAATAGGTATTATTGTTTACCATCAATTAGCAGGGATTATTTGAAGTAGTTCCGGTTGGTTTTACGAGTGAATCTGTGTGCCAATAAACTTCCAAGAGCACGGCTGGTGTATAATGAGTATTTAATGAGATTTGGCAGCTGCCGTAATTGCCTTGTCCGCCGAGTGTGCTGGTGTGCGGCAAATAATTGTGCAAATCACTTATTGTGTAGTTCATTTATTGTAGTGGCTTAAGGTTGATCTTGGTCTTCCAACTATCTCTGCACGAATGGCGTAGTGGTTTAAGTGGTCGCCTCGCCACTGCGTCGAGTATTGTAGGTTTGAATCCCAGACGGTACAAAACTTCGTGTGATCCACAAATGGTTGTTCCGAGTCTGGGAGGTCTTTGTGTCCGTTATTTGAATGTTTGTAAAGTCCCCCGCGACACAGGATTTTTCCTAGTGCGAGAAAAAGACAACAATTTTCAAAATCTAGGATCGCAATCAACTATATTATATAAGGTAGCCTATATATTATCTCATAAAATTCTTAGCATTAAAAAGAGGTTGATAGTTACCATCGCTAGACCGTAACTTCTTTTCGTTCATGGTGCTCTAGGATAATGAGTGAAATATCAATATAAAGTGCTGCCTCCTTTGTGCCGTGATGCAAGTTTGCGACCAATGCTTTGTTCCGATATCTAACTTGAAGAAATCTTGTTAGTCAATACGCAGTAGCTCTATATAAAAAAATACGTAAATGGAGGTACCATTTACATATATTTTTAGCGGGTCATAAAATAATGAACGTACATCTCCCTATTACCTTACTCACAATAAATTACATACGATGTAAGGCAGAGTGCAAGGTAAGAAAAAATGTATGTGAGCGTGACTGTATGTGTGGCCGATCAGTTACTGCGCACTGATCGGAGCGAGGTTCTCTCGGGGATTATACGTGAGTGAATGAACACTTTTATATTGGAGAACATTATTTTAATTAAACAATACCCAGAGATACCTGTGACTAGTGGCCTAGCTCATTTAACGCTCGGTAGAATATCAATAGCGTTAAATTTGTTTAAGACTGCGACGAGCGAAATGTGCCAATACAGGCGGTCACAGTTAAGTGAATAAAATCAACACTTTTTGAATACAAATCTAAAACCTTAATTACGGAATTAAATATCCACCTTTTACAGTTAGGTATTTTTCAATCTATTCTGTCAAGACCTTACAGCAAAGAAGCTATCAAAATTTATAAATTTATTGTTAATTTGAACAGAACTCAACTCTGAAGTTAATATTTCTCTTTCTTTGACGCTTGTATTTTATTTAGGTTATGATGGGGCTAGCATAATCTTTGTTTAGATTTTAAGCCTCTAAATATCAAAAAAGAGAAAGAAAAAAAAATCTAAAATATACATTTACCATAACAATAAATGTGTTTACAATTTTATTACTCCGTGTAAAAAACTTAAAATAATTAATATTTTCGCCTACAAAATTACGTAAAAATGCAAAAACGTAAGCTCGTGTTACGTGATCTTTAAATTATAACAGTAGAAATCTATCCTATTTTACAGCTTAAACGAAACATAAATAGTTATATTACAATTTGTCCGTCCCAAATATTTAAGTTATTAGTTGACAATAAAGATACGTATTTATCAAAAAACCACTTCAAATCCTGCATACAATTTTACTATGGCGGCCGCGCGCCGATTTGAATATGCGTCGCACGAGCTCTCTCATTATCTGTCTTACATATTATCTGTCTTAAATAAAAGATGTTCGTAATGCTATATGCATAGCGGATTTTGTATTAAAATGGGTTTACGCAGTAGCTACACTATCACATAAAGGTTTTATTTAACACGTTAATACCACTGTCACGGATGTCATTACGATTTACGAAAGCGTTTCGTTTGTACAAAGCCGCCTAAACTGGATGATTTACCGAAAATACGTAAAGCCGACACTTCTCTATGTCGAAATGGAAATCAGATGGACATACAAACATGTAGATTACGGATTAGGACACTCTTGGTATATACGGTGTTACGGTCTCCGTACCAAATCCACATAGATCGTAATCTACAAATAATGCATAATTTTAAAGATAGAGTCTTTGAAATTATGCATTATGTGAAGATCAGATATCATTACATAGGGCAGTAATGTCTTATTAGAAATTACTACATTACTGCCAATATTATTGACTTAAGATATATAATTATCCTAAATCTGAAAAGTAACTATAAGGCATACATTCATTTAGAGGATAAAATTCTATTATTTTATTCTATTATATTACTCCCGTACTAGGAACACATCTTTTGTCGCTTGGATCTTTACAAATTCAACGGACATAAAAAACGCCTAGACTCCGTACAACTATTTGTAAATCACACCATATTTTATTTCGTTTGAGGATAGAACTCACAACACTCGGCACAGTTGCAATGGCGAACCGACAATTTAAACTACTACGTCATTCGTGCAGTCTGAAATAAAGTCTAGTGCTGACGATCAACTAAAAAAAGAAAAATAAATTGAGTGCATAAACTAAGAAAGTTCTGCAGCAGCAATATGTTTCTCCAGTGTCTGAATAAATCTTGCGCCAGCATAATATCCAGAACAAAAATGTTAAAACAGAATAGCTATCAATAAATGGTTAGTTTTAATTGGTTTCTGTCCAGCGCTTCCAATTAAGGAAGCAGCGGTGAATATACTACCGTGAGGGGAGGGAAGACGGGAGTAAAGGGAAAACGGAAATTAATTTAAGTGTTTGTAGAGAAAATGTTAACTACATTAATTTGTTTGAGGATGCTCGGCTGGCTTCTTCAGAAGGAGGACAGATTTGCAGAATCCACGAGTAAATGGTCTTAAGGTAGATTTACAAGGGCTTGTATAAATGGAAGTAGAAGCCATTAAACCTATGGATAATAAAATGTTTCAATTTCGATTTTTATTCAAATCTTAAATCTATCTTGTATTTTTGTAACGCAGTTTTCTCTCTGTAGTCGGCAAATGAATTATGTTTACATGTCTAGTTTTGTTACATTAAGTTGAGACTGTAAACCATTTATTAGTAAAGACTATAGGGACTATACGAAAAACATAAAATAAGTTATAGTCTTGAAATGTAAAGACATTTCAAGACTATAACTTATTTTATGTTTTTCATCATTTTATCTAACTGACTAATAGTCGTAGCGTTTGTTATGCTAAACAAACGAAATAAGCAAGAAACTGGCATATAATAATAAAAATAAATATTGTTCAAATATTGAAAGACAATATTTCATTATAAAAGTTTAAATCCTTCACCGTCGTGCAAACTTTTTGCTTCTAGAGCTCAAATTAATTACTTCGTGCCCTAGATGTAATTTATGATGCTTGTTAAAATACGAGTTTTTTTACCTTTGTGATATAAATGTGATTTTAATGATAAGCGTTGTGGATGTTCAAATGAAGTGGTTCGTTGTTAGATATAGTTATATATTATATTTACTGGTACCAGTTATAATATGATAAATATTCTATGCATCTTCTATCGCTTATACTATGGGGAGTGTTCCGAGGAATTGTTCGGAATGATCCCTGCCGCCTCTTTTCGCCATCGTCCTACGCGACAGTATTTTCACTCCCATCATTTAGATGGTTGGCAGTCCACAACTGTGCGTTTCTCCAGGAATTTTCTGCCTCGCACAACAAAACTGTGGAATGAGCTGTCGCCTGCGGTATTTCCGGACCAATACGACCTTCAACACTTCAAGAAAAGAGCGTACTCCTTTTTAAAAGGCCGGCAACGCACTTGTAACTCCTCTGGTGTTGCGGGTGTCCATGGGTGGCGGTAATCGCTTACCATCAGGCGATCTGTCTGCTCGTTTACCCCTAATCCATAAAAAAAATACATAATTGAACGACGACGTAACTCAGTGGTTGTGGGAGACGACTGCCGCGCGGCGCTACTGTATACTTGCGCCTGACTATACTAAACTAATGAGTCAGCAGTGTTGCTACAAATGCTAGAGGGCTAGCCTATTGGCGTTGTTCCAGACCTCGTGCTATAACTAAGATTTATTTTTACCAAATACCCATTAACATGTTGCCCTAGTCGGGAATCGAGCTTGAGACCTCGTGTATATTATGTACTACTAGCTTTTGCGCGCGGCTCCGCCCGCGTGGTACCTACATCAATAAAAAGTAGCCTATGTCCTTCCCCAGATTTAAACTATATCTGTACCAAATTTCATCTAAATCGGTTGAGTAGTTTAGCCATGAATAGGTAACAGACAGACAGACAGACAGATAGACAGACAGAGTTACTTTTGAATTCATAATATTAAGTAAGGATTAGTAATATATTAGTAATTAATAATATTAGTAATTAGTAATATTAGTAATTAGTAAATTAGTAATATTAGTAAATTAGTAATGTTAGTAATTAGAAAATTAGTAATTAGTAAAGTAGTAATATTAGTAAATTAGTAATTAGTAAATATTAGTAAATTAGTAATTAGTAAATATTAGTAAATTAGTAATTAGTAAATATCAGTAAATATTAGTAAATTAGTAATTAGTATATTAGAAAGGATAACTACACCACCGAGATAATATTAAAGCAATATAGGTTTGCTATTATATTAACTGCTGATATTATAAATATGAGCCCTGTATTAACTTTCCTAATGCTAGGCACGGGCCTTTTCTCTTTGTGAGAAGGGTTAGACCATAGTCCACCATGCTGGCCCAGTGCGCGTTGCCAGAAAGATATGTGAATCTTTAAGAACATTGTGGAGAACACTTCGACATAACACACTCCCTTACCGTTAAAGCAAACGATAATTAATTATTTAATACGCGATACCTTTGAAAAGTCAGAGATGCCTTTAGATTGTACTCGACATCTCTGCCTGACAGCCCAACGGTCTCCCACTAGGGTATCGCTACCAGAATCAACCTATAGGTACATAAATGTCATTCCGTTCCTACTTGTTGCAGAGTTACGAACAAACTTTTACATTTGTAAAATTACTTATTACTTTTTCTTACACGCGGTTTTATTCCGAGATTTTCCTGCTGCTCCAAACTCGAGAGCCGCACGAATTCATTACATATTTTAAGTGAATCTTCTGGGATTTGGATTAGCTTAAACAAACTTTCGTCCAAGTGCACATTTGGAAGATTAGTTGACATAATATTCGTGACATTCACAAGCATTCGGGGTACTGACTGCTACTTGTAACTTGTATAGAAAACTAGTTTTGGCTCGTGGATTTGCTCGGTAACATCATATTTGAACCCTTTGTCAAATTTTATGATGATCGCTTGAGTGGTTAAGGCGTGAAAGCGTAAAAAACAAATTTACATTTGCATTTATATTATTAGAGAGGACTGCATTTTTTTAAAATTATTGTGCTCGTCAAAATGACCACACTCCACCTGATGGTAAGCAGTCGTGTGGTCTAAGAGCAGTGGCCTCTACACCGCCCTCATAGCAGCCGAGGCGATGTTGAGGTCTCTACTTTGACGGCCTGAGAAGGTGCTTTTTCACGCCCCGCTTAAAGGACCCAGGATTGAAGGAAGAAGGAAACACGTGCCTTGGCAGAGAATTCCATGCATTGGTCGTTCGGCAGAGGTATGAGGACCCAAACTTGTTGGTACGCGCTCTAGTCGACTCTACCGTGTAAGGATGGCATCTGAGCCCAGCACGCGTTGTTTGTGAATTTGAAAAAAATGCCATACCACTGTTTAATAAAATTAATGTGGATTATATTAGTCTTACGTTTACGCGAGTGTTATACATTGAAATTAAAACTAGGTACTTTATACGGATTTCGTCGCATTGTTTATTTTAGAACACTTTTATTACATAATTTTGAACTATAACACTACTATTATTGAACTCTACTACAATTTAAGCTATTTAAATAAATTAAAACTATTTATATTTAAGTTTATACTTTTCGCCGACGTTTCGGTTGCTTTACGTTGACTAATATTTTAATTTTACATTACAAGCTAACACTAGGCTACAACTCGCTGAACATTATTTAATAACTAGCAATTTCGGTTAGCGATAGCCTACTGGGAAACCGTTGGACTGCCACGCAGAGGTCTCGAGTTCGAACCCAAAGCGCGCATCTCTGACTTTTTGAAGTTAAATGCGTATTAAATAGTTGATTATCGCTTGCTTTAACGGTGAAGGAAAACATCGTGAGGAAACCTGCATGTCTGAGAGTTCTCCATAATGTTCTCGAAGATATGTGAAGCCTGCCAACCCGCACTAGGCCAGCGTGGTGGACTATGGCCTAACCCTTGTCATAGTGAGAAGAGGCCCGTGTCCAGAAGTGGGACAGTTTAATACAGGGCTGATATTATTATTATTATTATAATTTCGGTTACAGATGACTAGGACTCTTGTTAACTCCGTCAACTAAACTGAATGATTGCGTATCTTGCCTGATACGTATCCGATAGCTTTATTATTAAGTTACAGCCACTTTTACTTATGGTACGGGACTTAGAAAGTTCCTGACCCGGTAGCGTCTGTATATATTTATATATTCGCTAAGTCAAGCAATTTTATCGACATATTGCTCGTAGATGGGTGAAAAAATGTTGTGCCTCGGAGAGCACGTAAACCATACGATCGTTTTTGAGCAGCGATAGCTCAGTAGGGAGACCAACAGATTGCAATGCAGAGGATCTCTGGTTCGAACCTTTGTCGCGCACCTCTGACTTTCGGAAGTTATATGACTTTTCAAAATTATGTGCGTATTGATTGACAATTATCGCCTGCTCCGTGCCTCGGAGAGCACGTTAAGCCGTTGGTCCCGGCTGCCATGAACATCTATGGCAGTCGTTATTGGGAGATTGTCGACACAAAAGATCTCATTGGGTCGAAGTGTCACCGGTCTGCACTGACTGGCCCCCACATAAGATAAGATAAAGCATACGATCTCAACTATTAAGAGTATCTATAACTATTGATACAGGGAGTCAATACCTGCAAATAATCTATATAAAAACAGGTTGTCCCAGAAGTCGACGTCAAGCTGGAATCAGGTAACGAGCTAACTGGGACACCTGTATATGACTGACGCACGAATGGCGTAGTGGTTCAAGTGGTCTCCTCGCTACTGCCGCTAAGCCAAGTGTGATGAGTGTAAAATCGCAAACGAAACAAAAATTTGTGTTATATACAGCTCACACTCATACACACACGCACACACACACGCACACATCCTCACACAAACAGATCCACACACACGCACGAACGAACACAGTACCATAAAACACTACAAAAATGTTTATTTACTTTCGAATTTTATTATATGTTCTAATTTGTACCTATTTACACAAACTAACGCACTTAGCATAAATATATGTAAACGTTATATTTCAATATAATATCTACCACTAGGGGATCGAAACTGTCTCTCCTAAACACAGGCTATGCTGTGGCCTATCTAGAAGAACAGTACTCCTTCCACGAAATTGTAGTTCAAAATTATTCGATCGATGTAACATACTATTGTACAATCCTACAATATTGTTTTGTGTAAATAAAGTTATAATTATTATTATACAGACTCCGAATCTCGGTATTCTTTGTGTCCGTTGTTTGAATGTTTGTAAAGTGCCGCGACACAGGAATTATTGTAGTGCAGGAAAAGACTTTTAAAATAAACATTTAGTTAAAAGAATAAAAATAAATAGCAACCTTTGGGTTCTGTCTGCTGTCGTTTTATGAAAAACTAATCTAGACCTATACAATTAATTGGTAACAAAAAGGCTAGAGTACAGAAAATTCTGAACTTGGATATTTTTATCTATCGCACAGTTTATCATCTATAATAGTCCTCCTCATCGTTTCGGAAGACGGTGACCCTAAGGCAGTAACGATTATTTTTATTATGAGCCCTAATATAGCTCTGTAGACCGCCTTGTCTTAAGGCAACCCGGCCAGTAGAGTTGGCGGAATTGTACAGATGCATATAGGAGAGCATTGCGTATTTGGCGCTTTACTTTTGGAGGTGTTTGAGGTACAAAAACAGCTGCCCACATAGGGATGTAATGTATCACAGTATGATGTATCACTGTACATACTATGATACATTACATCCCTATGTGGGCAGCTGTTGTTCTCGTTGTTCTGCCAAAAAATTCTTAGTATCACAACTTGGTCTGAAACTGAGATCAGTAGGCGGCAGTAGGCTTGTCATTACGTAGAACTTAATTTAAAGCTGGCAAAATCTGTGAGTATTACACCTCTGCCTTACCATTATATAATGGGTTTAGCCATGGGACTATGTAAATATGATAAATACTTCAAGAATATAAACTTTCTGTTGGTTTCCATTCGACCTCTCAGTATGTATAATATGTATGTATTTACAGAAAAAAGTATATATTATGTATGTTTATCCATTGTCTAGTACCCATAATAGAAGCTCTTCTTAGTTTGGGCTAGGTGGTGTTGTGTGTATGTGATAGAATATTACTATCCTTACTAATATTATAAATGTGAAAATGAGTTTGTTTGTTACGCTTTCACGCCTTAACTACTCAACCGATCAACATGAAATTTTGCATACACGTTGTCAGGGGTACAGAATAGGACATAGGGTACCTTTCATCCAGAAAAAAGAACTGTTGCAAACCTTTTTTTTTTTAAATTTTTTTTTTTGGTACCCAGGAAAAATGCTTGATGCACTATCCGCCGGCTAGGGAACGCCACCGGCGGAGCGTGTGGGACTCCCCATTCTGGTATACCCACTAAAAAACCTGGGGTGTTCCCTCTCTCACCAAATGGAGGGGCCTGTTGGGAGCTCTTAAAAGAATTGAGTCATCCATTGCAAACCTAACCTAACCTAACCTACATTTACGCGAGCGAAGCCGCGGGTGAAAACTAGTTATTATATAATGCTATAAATCATCATATAATGATGAAAATTTTGCGAGTAGAATTTGCCTTATGAATGTTAAATCTATCTGTACTTAGTTACGTTTATGGCAGCCATTTGCAAGCAGAGCTTCATGAGAAAATCACTTGCTGTAAAACTCTTGTCATTTCTATTTAATCGCCAGCAAGTTACAATTTTGCAGTCCTTAAATAGGTTGTCTATTGTATTATGTAATCAAAAAGGGCTTTGTACCCTGTAAAATTCGCTATACTTAGGATTTCTGAACATAAAAAACAATAACACTTTTTTGACCCAGGAATCATATTTAAGACCTCACGATCTCTAGCGAAGTATATGCAACTAATGGCATTACACCAAATTTGGTTTCATGTATATTTAGTCATTGTTTTCATTCACGCTTAAACTACTCGACCGATCATCATGAAATTTCGCATACACATTGTCAGGGGAACAGAACAGGACATAGGGCTACTTTTATTTAAAAAAAGTACTGTTACTAACCTAACCTACATTTAAAGGTGCGCAACGTACTTAAAAAGGGGCGCAATGTTCTCTTTACGTATTAAATACAGATATTATCATAATAAAAAAGATTAGAAATAAATTGTGTTGTTTTGTAAGCCCAGGTTTGCGATTTGGTAGATTGCATATCTAAACAGAAATGTCACAAGAGAAACATGGTGGGTAGATGTGAGGTATGACTACGGAAAGCTATGTATGTTTTGCTTTCTGGTCGCCTCAACAAAGATAGTATATGCACCAAAAAGGATACATATGTTACGATATGCAATTCAGATAAACGTTTAAATATACATATGTATATCAGTTTCTTATATAGTAATTTTCCTGCGGCATGTATAAAGTGAACTTTTTGCAATAGAGGTTAATTGTTACCACCCACAATATTTGGACGATTAAGCACGAGGCATTTAACTGAATCAAAATAACCTTTTTATAATATACACGAGCAAATAAGATGTATAAAGTTAAACAACCTTTCCCTCCTAAGATCATAAATAAAAAACGAAGGGATTTGCTCCGTATACCTTGGGAAATAGTTTTTCAGAATACCAGGCTGTCAGACGACCGTAAGAGGTTTTTCGTAAAGCCGTCGCGGCTCGAGCACGTACGCGAATAAATCCTTATCCACCGCTGTTTACTATCACTCCTGTGCTATGTTCCTCTGGTAGCGATGGGGAAGTTTAGTGGTTTGTCGTTTTTTATGGCTGTTATAACGCGACATTATTTCTCTCTGTTGTCATGATAATACGGGAAGTTACTGCAATTATTATTTGTTTTGAAAAGATTTTGAATGTAAGGTTGTGTGATTGAGATATTTATTGACATGTCTGGTTTTTTGAAGCCATTATTAGTATACATACATATAATGATGAATATTTGCTTGACATTTAAAATACTGCCCATTTCAGTAGCATTTATATTGACATTGCGATATAAATATTATCCTCAAATGATAGCACTTATTAATAATAATTTATGACACGCCCAATAAAAAATGTTGCATGCTGAATGGCTGAATATAGAAGCCCTATAAATTTTCTGTTACACCTCTGTATCCCACCTATATTCGCAATATATGATTATTATTTGTTTCTCTTTCACGGGTATTTCCCTAATTCGTTAGGAATATACCCGGCCCTTTAGGGGGCTTACACGGGGACATGGGTCCAACATGCAGAGGCCCATCGAGAATTTTAGTTTAAAGTGAGATGGGACACTTACCGAGACATTAGCCGTAGCAGGTGTACTATTGCTACATTTGGAATCTAATTATTCTGGTCTATAGGGATAGGTGTTTAATAGTTTGGTAAAATGCAAACTATAGTTAAAAAACGGCGTCTGCCTGATATACTGTCTCAGTACAAAGTCGGAATGGCAGATCGGCTCCATGAATAGCCGCCATAGACATACAGGCCTTAAAATCAGCAGGGGGCAACACCGGTATGAGCGGCTAGGGGTGTCGAGCGGTGCGGCGCCGGCGCCGGTTTCGCCATCACGGGTTTCGTGAAAACGGAAACCCGGAGCGGGTTTGCCCGTAGTTATGTCCTTGAAAATGACACTTCCACCCCCAAGCATATAGCTCTAGCGGCCTCCCTCTGACCGGCCGACCAGGGCAAGCCAAAGTTAATAGTCTTACGGGCGTTCTTGAAGTTCCACCCCAGCCGGGCAGTAATGACAAGCCGGGGACGAGGCCCTAACCGACTCTCTGAGGCATTCAGAACCGCAGTGTCGCCACTCTCATTCAGCTCGCCACAAACTGCTTTGCGATTTGTGCGCTTTAAGTTAACCTGGTGGTACATTTTTGTTTATATCACAAGGTGAAGGTGATATTCGAAAAGCTTAAGTACTATGCCCTCCAAGATGGCGTCAGTCTCATGATGAGATAACGACTGCCTCAGAGAGGTTATTGTTATTATTATCTTTTGGACTATGGCAGATAAGCCAGCTGCAAGAGTGCAGCCAGGCCGCGATTTCCCGTGATAGTGGTGCTTGCCTTGAATCTGGTTAAATAAATACCTGGGAAGCACTACAGCAGTACTGTATAAGTTGCTGAACATTAAAAATATGTTAAAGTATTTTATGTACTAAATATCCTATTATTTGTATTTTCGAACAATTATTAAAATTAGCTTTAACTATTGCTACTATAAAAAACTAGCATTTGGTTTATTTTTATTAGATAGAGGTCATCGAAATCTTGCAAGTGTGTATCGACTTATAGGTAATGTTGACTGTTCGTGGGAGAAATTATCGCTGTATATATAAATGAGGGATAATCAGGTAAAATGGTGGAATCATGCGAATGGTACAAAGAGAACGGCCACATTATTTCAAACTGTTCTTTATAATCTCCGAGGAATAGATAGTCAAACACAAAGGTATTCAAATTCTCTCCGTCATACAGATGCCGTTGTTATCTTTTTAGAAATGAAGTGGCAAATGTTTATTAACTAATTCGAAAGGCCTATTTTATTTACAATAGAGCGATGGCTTAGGCTATGTTTCCACTTGAAGTTAAGAGATAAGCAGGCAGCGTAAGCAAATCTAAGCTACAATGTATGTATTTATACCAAAACGTGTTTCGAAACTGGTAAGATGTATGAGGCAGATCGCTTTGCTCGAAGTAATTAGTCGCAGTGCGGCAACTTTACTTCATAGTTCGCATGGCTATATCACCCCATCCCTTGTCTGTATTCCTCATTTGCATCCCTAGCTTCAGCAAGTAGGAAATACTTCACTTCATTGAACCCTTTTCTATCAGAGCTTGACCTTAGCTACAAAACTTGAAATTTTTATTTAAAATGGCAACTCCGCACTAGAATTAATTTCTGTATCGCGGGTTTACAAACATTCAGGCAACGGACACAAAGAATACCCAGACTCCGAAAAACGATATGTAGATCACACTATTTTTTCTTCTGTTGTATTATTTTACATCACTTGCGAACGTACGTGGTAAAATGGTATCGCAGAACATGGTATCATATTCCTTACCGTGCTTAGGTGTATAGTATTTAACCGAGGACCACGAAATAATACGCTCCAAGCGCGCGCTAGGGAAATACAAACATATAATTACGCAATGCTCTGAACATATTCGCTAGAAGGGTATGTTTTGCCCCTCAATTTTTCTAATGGAAAATAACACACAATACGTCGCTGTGTTGTTTATCTTACATTAACAAATACTAGGGCAACAGAATTATGAAAGCGATCTATTATCCGTTTAGAATGAAAACTGGTATTAATCTCCACAATACATTATAAGCTCAAACATCACGTTGAGTATTATTAATTACAGGCATACGTACCGCTAGTCTCGTTAGGGATGGCGAAAGTTGAACATTTTGAATTTGTTAGGAAAATCTAATTTATAAGTTGGTGGTAACTACTAGTTGAATTAAGTTTGGTTCTAGACGCCGAATAACTAATACAACCTCAATTTATTTACATGATTTATAGGTTTCTAGAAACTTTTCTATCAGAATCTGATACAATATAATAATTTTGAAGCCTGTTTTAAACTGTGCTAAAGACGCGGGCCTTTTCGCAGTCTAAGAAGGGTTAGGTCATAGTTCTGCAAGTTTCTTCAGTTCACACATCTTTGAGAAGATTATGGAGAACTCTTAGACAAGCAGATTTTCCAAGTTGTATTTCAATGCTGTTATACCGTGTGTAAATGAACAAGTTGGAAAAGTGTGAGGTATATACCATGAGAACGAATTCGATATATATCCACAGGTCTTAGTGGAGGCCATCACAAATATACTACGACGTTTTTTATTCTTATATGCTTAGTTACACATACTTTTGTTAGACAACCCTAACGATAAATTATGGATACAAGGTAAATACAGGTATTTCTAATTTCCATTTATCACTGGATTTAATTACTCCAAGCACACGATGTTTGTCATACTAAAGACTTGTCTTTATCACAATTTATCCTCTTTCGAGATTAATTAATATTTCATACTAGTTTGTGTTAGTGGTTTCGCATGGCTACGGGGGCGTATACTAAGAATATCCATAGTGTTAATCCAGGTCATTTTTTGAAGTGAAAACTTCTTTAGCGGCGTTGTGCACTTTTTTGTGATGGATAATAATGTTAAACTTGCGTCAGGACACGTAACCTGATCGAAAATTCGTAAGAAGGAGGGAGAATTGTCAAACTTGCGTTAGGACACGTGACCTGATCGAAAATTCGTAAGACGGAAGGAGAATTGTCATGTTTGTGTACGATAGCGGAATAAATGAATATTGTATTTTACCACATACATGATAGTACTTTTATACCGATAATTAAAGCAATTCGTGCAAAATTATTCCCTAACCATTCCAAAATATCAAAAATGCATAACGTTAATATTCAAGTTTTCACTTCTGCCGACACTCTCGGAGTGCAACCCGTTGATGTTTTTTCTGTGGGTGTGTTCTGTGTTTTAACCATATCTATTTAATGTTTACGATTGAGCGACTTACTTTTAAATATCCAAACATCTTTTACCATTGTAGAGTTTAATCGATACAATATAGTTTTAATGTGAATTTAATACAATAAGTAGCATGTAATGTGTTTAGTAAAGACTTTTATTTATTTATTGAATAAAAAAAAAATTATTAGATATTATATTTGCGTATATTTGCGTAAGTTGGCAGCGGGTTGTGCAGGCCCTGGATTGGGCAAAGTTATAAAATAGCTATATTTTATAACTTTGACAAGTAACCTAGATATAATATTGTGTGTCGTTCTTAACTGACGTACACTTCAATGATAGATTAGCTCAATGATAGATCATCAGGCAATTTTCGTCAGCAACATTGATTCGCAAACTGTGTTCAATATATAAAGCTTAATAATTAATTGATTAAATGCGAGCTTGAAATAGACCTGCTTATCGCCTTTGGTAAATATAGTCGATTCGTTAGTAAATTTGAAATCATTTCGCCAGTGGAAGGATATATGTATTTATTTTCAAAATAAGTTCGCTCGCTGTCTATATGTATTTACATTCACGAAAAACAATGGGTATAAGGAAAGTCGCAGTAAAATACACAGATTGTGTACATTAGTACACATTTGTGTGTTGTGTACATACATATTGTTATGTAAATATCGTAAGTGGATTAGTAAGTGTTATAGTGGGATGGGATCTTTGCATTTTGTTGATTGATGCTCTTATGACAATGTTTTGCAGGATTAAGATAGCTTGATCTTTTTTTAGATAAAAGCTGTTGGAAATGTGGCTTGATGTGTTTAGGTTTTTTTTGTATGGCTTAGGAATAAAGAGCTTAAGGCAACGCTACTTACATATATTAAAAATATTTCGCGAGATATGGGCGTTTTAATATGACATGATTTTATCAGGGAACATTTTATTTGGCCATCACCTTATTAGCATTATGTTAATTGTATTTCTGAATGTAAGTTTCCCTAAAATGTTAAAATAAAATTAAAATAAAGTAACTTCTTCTTAATGATAATGGTGAACTGATAGCTAGAGACAATACAAACATACCTAGAATATCTTTATATTCTTTTTGTAATCTCTTTTTATTCGATAACGAATATTGTTTGTAGGCAATAACGAAATTATTTCATAATAACCAATTAAAAAAAATAAACGAAATGGGATATATACATTCAAGCACTTATGAAACTAAGTACACCTGTTTATAAGCCTACATAGACTAACATAATTATACGAATATTGCGCAAATCCATCAACATTACCTACATACGGATCGAATTAATAACCTCTGTTTATGAAGTCAGTTAAGAATCTACTACGTCATTACCATACATCTTGTCAAAATCTCCATGTCTTCCAAAGTAAATTGATCCTTTTAATCTTAAAAGACATGTGGATATCTCGTGAAGGGAATAAAATATGGTTATCCTATGTACTAAGTGCTTAATGGTATAACGCTGTTTTACTCTGACGATACGCGACGAAGAAGCGACACTTGATAGACATGGACAGTAGTACTACTTTGTCTTATCTTGCTTTCATTTATTTACTTCCTCACTAATATTATAAATGCGAATGTGAATTTGTTTGTTTGTTACGCTTTCACGCCTTAAGAGGAAACACAAGGGCCGTTTTTCCATACAAACGTAGTCCCCTGTTTCCCCCCTGGATAATGCCAGTAGAGCAATTATTTTTCAAAAAATTTTTTGCCTCTATTGGTATGTCCCTATGTTCTTCTTTTTTTCATAAATTAATTATTAAAAGAGATATGAGCCTTCAAAAACCTCAAAATATGGCCAGATTTTCCGCTGTGTTCAAACACCCAGAAAACAGATTTGACTAGATTATTTATAAAAAGGAAAACACAGGAACACGGCCAAACCTTTTTTTAATTCTTTAATTAAAAAATAGTTAAATAGGTCAAGTTTTGGAGAAGGAATCAGAGGACTACGAAATGTTGATTTTGTGTACTTTTAATAGGTATTTTCGATCCAAGCTGCAGTTGTCTCTATCGCGCTCTGCGGGCACTGCGCGACAGCAATAGATATTTCAAATACCTATTTTTCAATTTTTCAGTTTAAGCTATTTAAATGTGCAATTTCCTTGATGTTTGAGTTTCTATTAAGTACCTAGTCTCGCTCATGAGGAGACTAAAACGGTGGACGTATCAACTGTCTTAAAATGTGGTTATTTTACAGTACCCAAATATTATTAAATTATAATTATTAGTGTTGCCATTTCCGTAGAATGGGCTCAAAGTATCTATCTCAAAGTATCATGAATCATTTTATGTTTTGTTTCTTCTTAGAATTTAGTGAAGGAATTACTGGTTCAAAAGTAGTGTTATTTTAAATAAGCCACATAAAATTAGTATAAAGTACCTAGTTTAATTTCGTTCTTCTAAATTGCAATGTTTGAACAAACTTTAACGTCTGCCGATTACCTGTACATTGGCATGCTTTTACTGGATTAGGTATAATATGTATGTAGTTGTCTACGCGTGTCTAAAGAAGGCTTAATCTCAGAAACTAGACCGAGATTGATAGACCGGTTAACGACACCGAATTTGTGGGTCTTTAGTGATCGTAAGCCATTTGTTATGAATTTGCCACACGTAAGACTATTGACCAATTATTTTTTAGTTTACTGTTATTTATTCTGCAATAGACATAATATATTGTCTTAAAAATGAACTATAATATAAATTGTATTTAAAAAGAGAGATTAGTATAATGTAAACCAATTTTTATTAATAGTATGTTAATTTAGCTTTGATTTTTTAACCGACTTCAAAAAAGGAAGAGTGTCTCAATTCGACTGTATGTTTTTTTTGTATGTATGTTTACGGTATCAATCCGCCAATTATGAATCGATTTTGATGATTCTTTTTTGTTTGGTAGATCATACTTTAGGCCCCATATAAATTTAATCGAAATTGATTTGGCGCTTTTTGAGAAAATCAACAAAAAACAAAATATCTGTTGTTGACTTAAGGTTGATTATTGTTTGAGGTACTAAATGCAATATTTTTAATAAAAGGACACGACTGTTTTGTAGCTTTGTAATGAGCCAACTGGTATGACATAAAACGAGCGGACATACCGCCCACCAAAAGGACCGTATGGCCTTTTCTAATAACATTTCTATGATCGAACTAAATAACTAATACAATATTATAGACAAGATTTCAATGTAAGAAACATAACAATAATATATAGTGGACTGTATGTAAAAAAAAAAAAAACCGGCATATAAACATATGTTTAAAAAAGTCCTTATGGATTTACTTAAGTGTATTTCACAGTAGCAAATGTCGTTAGTTGTTTTATGCGTGGTAAGTACCTATTTATTTAACACATTTAGTTAGTTATTTAGCTATCTATACACATTATACACTACAGAAAGTAGGTGGGTGTAGTACGTTCGTACAGTTTTGTAATTAATATTAAGTTTAACGTTAACAATTGAAAGTGTTGATGTACACATTTATATAGTTTAACTGTTTATAATCATAAGTAGTTACATAATTAGCATGTAGTATTTTGTATAGTATGTTATTATCACACATAGATTCATTTACTTAATCATTTGACAGGTAAGTGTATACACATAACTTGATTTGATATTATTGTAAATAATTAAATATCTTTAGGTAAAAATATTAACTTAGATAACGGTCGTTTTAATACACTTTGTCCTTTACACTGCACTGTGACTACTCTAACCAAATTGTCTTTTCCAGGATGAAGGGCCTTGATTTTTCCTAGGAGCCATCTCGTAGGCGGCAGACCTTCCTCCTT
This sequence comes from Catocala sponsa, assembly GCA_963564715.1. NCBI lineage: Eukaryota > Metazoa > Arthropoda > Insecta > Lepidoptera > Erebidae > Catocala > Catocala sponsa. The sequence goes on along the minus strand of OY751348.1, from coordinate 14,239,991 downwards.
GATGATCACAATGTCCCCTACGGTTGGTGATTGGATTGATGTTTGCCACTTAGTACGTTGTTGGAGAGTATTAAGGTATTCAGTATGCCATCTTCTCCAAAAATGTTGCGTCAGTCTCTGTACTAGCTGCCATCGAGTTAACAGGTTAATGTTTGAAGTTTCATATTTATCATCCGGAACACTGAGCAAAGGTTCACCTATTAAAAAATGGCCAGGTGTGAGTGGTGTCATCGTCTCAATAGTACTGTCCAGCTGGCACAATGGACGGGAATTGAGGCATGCTTCTACTTGTGTGAGCAGCGTTGTCATCTCTTCAAAGGTAAGTTTTGTATCCTTGTTTATCCTTGATATATGTTCTTTCGCAGATTGCACCCCGGCTTCCCAGAGACCACCATAGTTTGGCATTCGGGGCGGAATGAAATGCCATGTAGTTCCGTCAGTTGCGAGGTGTTCAGCTATGTCCGCTGAAATGTTCTTCTTATCAATCCGGAACAAGTCTTTAAGTTCTTTCGCAGCACCGATGAAGTTGGTGCCATTGTCGCTGTAAAGATGGAGACATCGACCTCGACGTGCGACGAATCTCCGGAACGCAGCCAGAAATGCTTGAGAAGTTAAGTCAGTTACAGCTTCCAGGTGTATGGCACGCGTAGCCATACAAACAAACAGACAGATATACCCTTTTGTAGTGTGATATCCTCGCCCTTTGGATGTTTTGATCAATACTGGACCTGCGTAGTCGACTCCACTATTCAAAAAGGCTCGGTGGGGGGTTACTCTCACAGATGGTAATTGACCCATTAATTGGTATTGTACCTTGCCTTTGTTTATTATACAGACTTTGCAACTTCTTATGTGTTTTCTTACTGCTGATTTTAAACTGATTACCCAATAATTACTTCTTATGTATGTCATTGTAACTTGTATACCACCATGTAATGTATTTTTGTGTGCTTCGTCAATCAATAATGTCGTGACGTGTTGATTGCTGGGTATTATTATTGGATGCTTGATTGCAACGGGTAAGTTAGCATTTTCTAATCTTCCTCCAACTCTAAGTAAATTATCTTTGTCTAAAAATGGCGTTAAACTAATTAATGAACTTGATTTTCTAACCTTTCTATTATTCCTTATGTCTTCTATGTCTTTTTCATAAATTAATGTTTGATAGAATTTAATGCACCTTTTCACTATTATTTCTAATTCTGCAGTGGTTAAATACATTTCCTTCTTTTCATGTTTTACGATTGTTCTTCGGCAATAAGCAAGTACTCTTTTCATTTTAGTCAAATTAGAAAATCTTTCCCAAATTGGCCTTTCTTTATTTTCTTCGGTTGCAACTGTGTGACATGTTATTTTTAACTCTAAATCTGTTTCAGTGTTTTCCGATCTTTTAAAGGGAATTTCCTTTTCAGCGAGCCAGTCTGGTCCCTTCCACCATAATCTTTCTTTTTTCAAGGCTGTTAAGAACATTCCTCTGGATGCTATATCAGCTGGGTTGTCTTTTGAATCAACATGGTGCCACTGGATATTGTTTGTGTTATCTTTAATTTCTACGACACGATTGGCTACAAATGTTTTCCATTTTTGAGGTTCACCATGAAGCCATGCCAGCACAATCGTAGAATCTGTCCAGCAGTAGGTTTGTGTAAAAGGGATTTTCATAGCTAATACGACTTGCTTTAGTAACTTTGACAGCAGTAGCGCGCCACAAAGTTCTAGACGTGGAACTGATATTGTCTTTAATGGGGCAATCTTAGTTTTTGATGCAATTATGCTTGTGTGAATAGTTCCATCGTGTTGTTTTACTCTACTGTATACAACGGCTGCATAGGCTCGAGTTGAAGCATCGCTGAAACCATGTAGTTGTATTTCTTCTATGTGGCAGCTGTATGTGTGCAGCCATCGGTCTAGAGAAATATGGTTGACGTTCTCGAAGTCATCTCTGATCTTCAGCCATTCTAAGGTTAAATCATCTGATAGCGATTGATCCCATTGTGTACCAACTAACCATAGTTGTTGAATAAGCATTTTAGCGAGCACAATGCTTGGCGAAATCCATCCCAAAGTATCGTAGAGTTTTTGCACATCTGACAATACATTTCTTTTGGTAATGATAGATGGCGGTGAAGGTAAACTAATTTTGTAGAGAAATTGGTCCGTGCCAATGTTCCAAGTGATGCCTAAAGCCTTTACAGTACCATCCAAATTTATGTCGAGTTGGATGCATGAAGAAATATTGCTGGGATCTATTGATTTCATGAAGTTGACATTATTTGATGACCATTTCTTTAATTCAAAGCCTCCACTGCTTAACATGGCTTTCAGTTGATTGCTTGCTTCTATAGCTTGTGGTACAGTATCACAGCCAGACATGACGTCATCAACGTAAAAATCAGATAATGTAATGTCAGCAGCCACGGGATAGTTATCTCGTTCTTCACATGCAAGTTGAATCAGACTCTTTACCGCCAGGTATGGAGCTGAAGTTGTGCCGAAGGTCACGGTAAGTAGTCTATAATGTGTCATTTCTTCTTCACTGTCATTCCTCCATAGTATTCTATGAAAATCTGTATCTTCCTGGTATAAATTGATCATTCGATACATCTTTTGTATATCTGCAGCAAACATACGGCGTGCATTCTCCAGCGCATAATTATGCTACGTAGATCTTCTTGCAGCACGGGACCAGGTAAGAGTTCATCATTTAATGATATTCCATTTGTTCCCTTACAGGATGCATCGAATACTATGCGAGTCTTTGTGGTTTCTTTATCTTCGCGTACAACTGCATGGTGTGGTAAGTAAACACATTTTTTTGTATTTATTTCCTCTGTAGGAACCTTTTCCATATGACCTAAGTTTTTGTAATCTTCTATGACTTTTGTATATTCTTCTTTTAACTTAGGCTGTTTTTTAAATCTTCTTTCTAATTGTAACAATCTGTTCGCAGCTATGTCTTTAGTATTTCCATCAGTTGATTTTATGCAATTTGATTTAAATGGTAATTTTACTACAAATTTTCCTTGTTCATTTCTTGTATATGTTTTCTCGTAAATGTCTTCGCTTAGTTGCTCTTCTTTTGTATTCGTTCGCCTTGTGTTTGTGTTATCTATCTCCCAAAAAGCCCTTAACATGTTATCAATGTCTATTTGGTGATGCATGACAAGAAATGAATGTTCGTTATGTTTTGTATTTATTTCTCCAAATAATATCCACCCTAGGGTTGTCTTTTGAGCACATGGAGACCCTGGCGGACCTCTGATTATTTGCTGTTCAACAATATGTGCATATTCCTTAACACCGAGCAGCAGATCTATCGGGCCTGGAACATTATACTCAGGATCAGCAAGAGTGAGACCCTCCAGGTGCTGCCAGTTGTGCACTGTCATAGTTTGATTTGGTATTTTCGTGGTCAGTTGCTTGGACATGACGTAGGCTTCTACGTGCATGTTGAATTCAGGCTTCCATCTTGATACTATATTAAACTGAACCACGTGTTTAATTTGTGCCTTCATTGAACCTACACCTATCACACTGCCTTGTATTGGTATCCGTCGAAGTTTCAATAATTGAGCTGCTCTTTCACTAATAAAGCTTGCTTGCGAGCCCTGATCTACAAGAACTCTTAGCAGTGTAGCGTGTCCTTCTTCACCTTTTGCTGTTACTAGTGCAGTTGCTAACAATGCGGTTCCACTCGCTCCAACTCTCACATGAAGACTTGATATTGTCTGTTTGTTGTTGTCTGCCGCTTGAGATGTTGATGGTTGTGTTGGTTCCTTAGGACCCACCGACATCACTGTTTTATGGAGCAAGGAATGGTGACGCCTATTACATATGCGGCAGTTAACTGGTACTTTGCATTTGTAAACTGAATGTCCCGGCAGCAGGCAATTGTAACAAAGTTGATTTTCTTTTACATAATTACTGCGTTGAGTTTGATCCATCTTTATAAATTCCTTGCAGTGGCATAATGTATGCTTTTCACTACAAAGTGCACAATTTCTATCTTTGGCAACACTCACAGAATGGTAGGATCGCTCCTTGACTACACGATCTTTATTTGGTAGGGGTTGTATCATCTCTAATGTTCTAAATTTTGATTCCAAAAATCTTCTTAACTCTTCCCAAGATGGCATCTCTACTGGCTTTTCTTTATAAGCATGAGTTTCCCACTCTTTGTGTGACTCCTGGTCCAATTTCTGAACCACCAGAAATATAATTACTGGGTCCCAGGAATCGGTGTTGATTTGCAAATTCTTTAAGTTATTTATGCACTCTGTTGTTGTATCTAATAGGTTTTTTAAACAATTGGATGTTTGTGATACTATTTTCTTTTGATTAAATAGTCTTTTCAAAACTGAGAACACAATAACACGTTTGTTGCCAAATCTCTCTTTTAGAAGTTGCCACGCTTGGTTATAATTGCAATCCGTAATCTGAATGTGTCGTAATAACATTTCCGCTTCCCCGGTAACACTTGATTTAAGATAATGTAGTTTTTGTACGTCACTTATTGACACATTATTATGCACAAGCGATATAAACATATCCTGGTATGTAGGCCATTCTTCGTATCTTCCCGAGAAAGTTGGTAGTTGAATACGCGGTAGTTTTACAAGCGAACACTGCCCTTGTCCACTTAAAGCTGAAGAAGTTGAGGTGTCCATCGACCTCGGTGTTGGTTGTATTTTGCTTAACATATCTGTCAAATCTGCTTGTAAACAAAGGTACAAATCCTCGATGATGAAATAATCTTCATTAAGAAAATAAGATATTTCACCACGTTTTTCTCTCGGTGTACACTTCGCCAACATCTCATGTGCTTGCTTGAAAGAACACCAGTATTCTTCGATACACTTTATTCTTGCTTTAAGGTAACCGTCTGTAAGTCTCGCTTTAGAGCATTTTTTTAGGTTAACTTGTGTCTTTTGAATCAATTTCGCCACATCGTCTAATGTATTTAAATAACTTTGTTGTTCTGTTGTTAACGTCGCCATTATAAAGTTTTATTTCGTAATGAACACTTCTGCACTGCGAACTGCACAAATTGAATAGAAATATTCAACTAATATTATAAATGTCTATAATTTAGCGTAAACAAGTTATCTGCTTGTCTCGAACGCGGCGGCCTATTGTTCGGTCCTCGATCGACCGCCCGATGCTCACATGTGTTAGTAAGTAATTAGCTAATGATCCGGCTCGATATGCGACCAAATGTTGTTGACTTAAGGTTGATTATTGTTTGAGGTACTAAATGCAATATTTTTAATAAAAGGACACGACTGTTTTGTAGCTTTGTAATGAGCCAACTGGTATGACATAAAACGAGCGGACAATATCTATATACCCAGATCTACTTTCTTTCAAACGGCGTTGTCATTTGAGCAGCGCGTTTAGTAGGCCTACCCATATTATATATTATAAGAATCAATAAACATTAAAATACAACTACTCTCATTAAAATTTTAAAAAAAAGGAAGCACAGACCGACTTTTTTTTTTAAATAAATTTTTAATTTAAGATTATTAAGGGGTAATTGGTTACTTTAGCCTATGACAGGTTGCAATACCAGGGTATCATTCGCATGTTAGCGGTTCTATGAAAAATGAATTAGAGATGTAATTGAAGAGAAAAGTTTGTGCTTCAGAATCGTTACCTAGAAAACGCAGTAACATCGTGCACACGTATGCATACTACTTTTACGCTGTTTTTTGTAAAGGTAGATACTTCCACAGGAGAGCCGGCTCATTCGACCGTCACTAAATAATTCGCAACGGTGGTTTCTTTTTCTCCTTTAGCATTAAAGCGTATTGAACATTAATGATCTTTATAAAATCTATCCAATCACCGATGTGTTTCAATCAGTCCATATCTACTTATGTACTCAATACCGTTATCCATATTGGCCGCGTTCGACCATAAAGCGTCATTTACCCCACTTTACAATACGAACTCGGTATCACTATATTGAATATCTAATACGGCGAGGCTCGAAGGCGGTATCCCGCGGGAATCCTAATTTGCATAGTGAGTAATTTCAGCCTTATCCCGGGATTGTAGTCCCATATACATATTGGTGAGGATCACCAGGCTACAGATTTGGTTAGGACGAGTTTTATTCGGGTGTATTGGGGATTATTATGTTAGTGGCATATTTGGAGTAGTATCTAAAGTCATGAATTTGTTAGTTATAGATTAGGGTTGGAGATTCGCTTGTGATATCTCTGATATTCTAAACGGTTGTAGAATGCGTTAACTACTTGCTAAGCCGTATGCTATTTTTCAGCCTTAGTCCTAACTTCCTAATATTATAAAAGCGAAAATGTGTTTGTTTGTTTGTTACCTTTTCACGCCTAAACCACTAAACCGATCATCCTGAAATTTTGCATATACGTTGTCAGGTGTATAGAAACGGACATAGGCTACCTTTCATCCCGAAAAAATTACTGTTCCCGAGGAAAACAACAATAACGTTCTTATGATAATAGATGGCGCCACGTGTCTTTCGAATCATGATTGAATTATATTATTACAAGCAGAGTACAACCCAAATTGATTGTCAAATTCTAAATTAACTCGAGCGAAGCCGCGGGCAATAGCTAGTAGTATATAATATTGTCTTCTGTTTACGCGAATGTTATTAATTGAAATTAAACTACTATATACGGATTTTATCGCGTTGTTTATTTGACACTTTATTACAAAATTTAAAAAAATGTTATAAATAATATGACGTCTATGTATTCTGACTACGTGTGTGGTGGTTTAAGTACCTAGTCGCCTGGTCATTAATAATATTTATACTATATATACAAGATGTTCACGCGGTTTAACCCGCGTTTATAGTTACTGCACAGCCCCCGTGGGTCGTAGCGTGATATAGCCTATAGCCTTGCTCGATAAATAGGCTATCCAACTCTAAAAGATTTTTTCAAATCGAACCAGTAGTACCTGAGATTAACGGGTTCAAACAAACAAACAAACTCTTCAGCTTTATAATATTAGTATAGATGTGTTGCCCTCTGCTGCTGGTTTGTATGCCTATGGTGGCTATTCAGGGGGCCCATCTAGTGAGTTGGCGAGCCAGCGTCTGTCCATTGCATTGATGCCATTAGAGTGTTCAGGGCAGACGCCGTTTTTCATCCATAGTTACCAATATACTGGTCCACCAAACACCCATACCCATAGCCCATATATTAGAATCCATACGTAGCAATAGTCCTACGCCTGCTGCGGCTAGTGCCGCAGTAGGTGTTCCATCCCACCTTTGATTAAATCTCTCGAAGGGCCTCTTCACGTTGGACCCATGTCTCCGTGTAAGCCTCCCAAAGGGCTAGTTATTTTCTAATATAATATGTTACAAAATACATTTGATAAGAGAAACATAATAATAATAATATATTTTTATATTTTTTTAAATAATAGGTACCTACAATAATTTATAATAAGTGACTAAGTAAGTTATAAAAATAAATTTGTTGTTGCTTTTGCATTGCCACTATGCCGAGTGTTGCCGGACAATAAAATTAAATGTGATGATAGTTGTTTCGAGTACGTCTGTCGTTGCTTAAATGTTTGGATCCCCTTGCGACACACGAATTCTGTAATATAAGAAACTGATAACATTTTTTCACGAAAGGATCGTATTGATGTTTTTATTGTTCTTTATCATTATGCATCAATCATGTACTGATACATAACCAAAATCCTAAACAGCCTAATCTGCCATGCACAGAAACTCAATCAGAAAAAATTCTACGTTTTATATCATCTGTCTGTACCTAGCATACCAGCTCTGTGAATAATTAGCTACTCTGAGCCGGCGCGGCACATCCACTAACTTCGTCAGCCTATAACTTCGTCATTAATCTGAGCGCCTGGTATTTACATAATTAAAGGATTCCCTCGTCATCGTCATTCGTGTCACGCAAGATGATTACGAATCCAAAGCATGTACCAGGAACTCATTAACTGAAACAGTTGTGAAGTTAATTTCGATCAAAACGTTTTGGATTTCAAATATTGTTAGGACTAGTCTATTCTGTGAAACCCTGTGGTACAACCGGTATAACCGGTACCGAATGCCAGACAAATTCGGTTTGGTATATACTTTAATATAATATATACTTTAATATAATATAACAGCTGAAAGTGATCTCTTCGTCTCTCGATTTTGTCGTTCTGCTGATAAGTATTCTGACAAGCTTTAAAGACATATTATTTGCATAATGGTTCTTGATACAGAGTATAAAATAACCACGTCAATTATATTCTTCTTATTTGATATAATTATGGCCAGATAATCTAAACGTTTTGTCATCTACTTTGGACTTTATTAAGTTAATTAAAATTTAGATTTGTGAACGACTGTTTGTATTATCGATAAAGTTACTTATAGAGAAGATTTTACTCAAACTAGTAGCTTGACTGGAGAATTTTAAAAGGTAAAGCGGTAGTGAAGCATAGTGCTGTACAAAAGTTCTCGGGTTAATTTTCGAGAGGGGCGTATTTTTATTAGGTATTCCTGTCAAGTAATTCTCAGTAGAATCACAGGTTATGTGCCCAGTAGGTGGCAATAGGCTAGCTTCACAAAATATTGCTGCAAAGGCTGGAGAAATGCAAGCTTAAATGTATTTTCGGGGAAAGAGCGTAAGACTATGTATGATATGTAACAAAACAAGGTGTTACCGAATTCAACGCTTGTGAGTACCTAGCTTTATAATGAACAGAAAAGTTGGTGCGTTGTACTAGTCGAGTTTTAACATGAGATATTTGCGTTTTATTTGAATGTTAATTTTGTTTTAATTTGTATAGTCCATTTCGTTCTGGTGGTATAATGACGGGATTAAGGTCAGATTTAAAACATGATTATAAATATGGACGATAAGTCCCGTGAGTTATCCTAGAACCGAGCAGAATAGTTGCATTATTTTTATATTTTGGTAGCTGTACTCGGCGGCCGGCATGCGTTGCATTGCCACGTAAAGTAAATAGGTATTCGGTTGTATATTCTGTTTATTGAAATGCTTTTTTGCACACGACAATATAGAATTTTTCGAATTTCAAAAAGAGATCGGTTTAAGGATTTAATTTGCAGCGCCCAGTGCAAAGGTTGTTTAAAGAAAGTTGAGGTTACTGATACGGGAATAAGGATTTAACCCATTCACAGACCCGTGATAGACAAAATCAATTGTTATGTACCATATTATTATGTGGTTCATCGGACAGGGAACGTGTTAAGTAAAATTTATAGACATAATTATACACATATAACATTATTATTTCGATCTAATGTAATAGACTTTGCTATAACTCTTGAAACTGTAGCGGAGTTCAGCAATGACGACTAAAATTCTTATAATTATCAGAATAGCAGCCATAACTAAGAGCTATCATAAACCAAAAATAAGTAAACATTGCATTTAATAATGCGTGTTTAGGAACAAGCACTAAATGAAAATAAAATAAAATTAAGTACGTTATTGCCACTGGTTATGGTTACGGAGAGCACGTTAAGCCGTCGGGCCCGGCTGCCATGAACATCTATGGCAGTCGTTATTGGGAAGTCAGTGCCCTCTAATATCCTGACACTGGTGTAGCCTTAAGGTATCGTTAGCCTTCGGGTTGCGGAGGTCAGGTGGCAGCCGCTCCGTGTAAAAACTGATATCCAGTCAAATCCAGTTAGACTAGAAAGCCGACCCCAAGTGACTTGGGAATAATAAAGGCTAGGAAGAAGAGATTGCCACTGGTTACGGTCATATATATAATTTTTGAGTCATCGACCACAATAAAAACATTTCCCCTACAGGGCAAAGGTTTTCCTCTCGCTTTACCACATATAGGGATAATAATTAATGTAAATTTTTTTAATAACAGGTTTATAAACAATTTTTTACCATTAATTTGAGAAAGCTGAAATACCTATGCAGCCTTCAGAATTTTAACTCACCGGGCAAAATTAACCAGCTTCTTGTAAGAGCTTGATATTTTTACGAGTGAGCCAAAGAATTAACTAATTGGTAAGGGAGGAGTTCGTTGTCCTTAACGTGAATGTGTCTACTGACGCTTTAGAGTCTGAACATGTAATTCTACCAACCTCTAGGGGCTTAGCAGGCGTGATACACATTTAATTGTAGTACTGATGTGAACAGCGTTATATCTTAGGGCGGGAGTGCAATCCAAGTCCGTTGAACTGAAGCGTATTATTGTAGTGAACTCATTCTCAGTAAAAACCACTTTACGTTGAGTTTAGTTGCAGCTGTTAGACGAGCTACATCTCTCTAAGGTAATAAAGAGGTAGAGGTTGGTACTGCACGATAGTTTAATGCACGGATTAGTGTCTGGAAGTTTAATTTTTTTTTAACTTAAATATGGCATGTATGGTCTAGAGATATTATTTTTTATTTTGTAACTTATTTTTAATCTATTGAGTCGCAGAGGCACAGAGGCCAGACACAAAAGGTTTTTGAATTATGTCTGGCGTTCTACGACATGACCGGTTAAAGAGGAATTCTAACTTTAATATTCTTCTTGTAAATTCAAAAATTATTTTAAATATGTAGACTTTGTTTACAACCCAAAAAATTAGATAATACTGAGTTTTCTTACTTACTTACCTGTTCCATAATATTTAGGGTAGTTCTATTTTTATCTTGCTCTGACGTCAACGGCACGTGTGGGTTAAACCTTTTTACCCGGAACAGTTATAGGTACCGGGGAGATGGGCCTCGTTAGCATTGGTTTGCAACCTGTCTAGGAGAAGGAAAACTCCGAAATCACACCCGGGGAGATGGACCTCGTTAGCATTGGTTTGCAACCTGTCTAGGAGAAGGAAAACTCCGAAATCACACCCGGGGAGATGGGCCTCGTTAGCATTGGTTTGCAACCTGTCTAGGAGAAGGAAAACTCCGAAATCACACCCGGGGAGATGGGCCTCGTTAGCATTGGTTTGCAACCTGTCTAGGAGAAGGAAAACTCCGAAGTCAAACCAATTTTCAGGGAGCAGACCCGAGAATAAACCCCGATCCAAGGTGTTAACCGACCCGTGCTGATGGATTCGTGGCCAGAGGGAAAGCTGGTCGTGAACGGAGGGTGCCTGTGTTGGTGGTCACAGGGCACAGGATGGATCCACCTTACCTCTGTAAAGGGCTCTGCGGAGGTGGACAGTATTTTCCCTAACAATCGTGGGAACGCATATGGACTTTGATTTTATTAATAATCCGCATGGCGGCGACGCGGTCCGCCACCCGTCACGTCTCGTTTCTCGCGAGGGCGAAAAGTGGCCTACGGAAAGCCGTTTTGCTACATTGAATGTTGGAGGAGGGATGGATGGAAAATTGAATGAAGTATGTCAGATGATGAATGAGAGAAAGATTGATGTTCTGTGCGTGAATGAGACGAAAAGGAAAGGCTGTAATACCACTAGGCATGGACCCTACACGGCGTATTGGTCCGGCGTGCCTAGCAATACCAGAGCCTGTCAGGGAGTTGGTGTTATTCTGTCTGCTAGAATGAATGAGTGTGTAAAAGAATTCGAATATGTGAATGCTAGGTTACTATGGATGAGAATGAAAGTAGGGATTACTCGTGTGTTTATGGTAGGGGTCTATGCACCCGTAAACATAGCAACGGGTATGTCTCAGAGTGCACGGGAAGAAAGAGAAGATTTTTGGGAGTGTTTGACAGATGTCTTGAGGAAATGCAAGGAACACGAGAGGTTGATAATGTTAGGGGATTTTAATGGTTGGGTGGGAGTAAAGCGTGAAGGATACGAAAGGGTTTTAGGCAAGTATGGGGACGAAAGCGTGAATGAGAATGGAAAAAGGTTGCTTGAGCTATGTTTGGAGTGGAATCTCTGTGTGACAAACACTATGTTTGCCCACAAAAGAATCCACCAGTATACAAGAGAAGCAAAGAATGTAAGAAGTAGTATGATTGACTTTGTTGTAGTGGATGAAAGATTGAGAAAGAATGTCCTAGACACTCGGGTATATAGAGGTATTGGTGTCCATACCGACCATTTTTTGATTATGAGCCGGATACGTGGCCTCTTCAAAGGATGGCGACACCGTATACCTACCCGAACAAGTGTCCAAGAACGAATAAAAGTAGAAAATTTGCAAGATGAAGTATTGAAAGACGAGTATAAAAATCAATTGAGGAAAAGATTTGAAAGATTTTGTGACACTGATGATATAGAAGAATTATGGCAGTCGTTTAAGCATGAAGTGGTTGTTGTAGCGTCAGAAGTATGCGGTGTGAGCAAGAAGAGGAAAGTTATAAAATCGAAGAATGCGTGGTGGGATAAAGATGTGCAAGGGGTAGTACGTGAGAAGAAGCAGGCATGGTTGGACTGGCTATCTGTCAGAGCCAATGAAAGAATGCAAGAAGCAACGAATGAGGATGTGAATGAAGCTAGGAATAAGTTTATAAGAATGAATAAAGTAGTGAAAGATGTAATTAAATGGAAAAAAGAGGAATTGAAAGACGAGTTTGATAGAAGATTATCTGAAGATTTCCGGACCAACGCGAAGTTCTTCTGGAAATCCATTCGCTCGGTTCGAGGTAAAACCGTAACCACAGAGCTGAAATCAATCAGAGATAAGAATGGAAGTTTACTGAATGAAGAAAAGAGCGTACTGAAGAGATGGAAGGAATATTTTGAAAGTTTATTTGAAAGAGAGGAATGGCAAGGGCAAAGTTTCGAAATGAATGATAATGATAGTAGTGATGAAAGCCCTATTAGTATGGATGAAATAATGAAAGCATTGAAAAGCATGAAATCAGGAAAGGCTGGTGGGTATGATAGGATTACAGTCGAAATGCTGACAGCTGGACAGGGTCTTATAGCAACTCAGTTGTGCCGCCTTTTTAACTTGTGCTGGAATACCGGCCGTGTACCAAGTGATTGGTGCAAGGCCGTCATAGTACCTTTATACAAGGGGAAAGGCTCACAGCAAGAGTGCAAAAGCTATAGAGGCATTAGCTTGCTCAGCGTCGTCGGTAAATTGTATGCAAAAGTGTTAATTGAAAGGATTGTGAAAGTAACCGACAAGAAAATATGGGATGCACAAACGGGATTTCGAAAGGGTATGGGATGTACGGATCAGGTCTTTTCCTTACGGAGCATAGCCGAAAAAGTTTTGGCCAAAGGTCAAAAGGTCTATTGCGCATTCGTGGATCTGGAAAAGGCTTATGATAAAGTGGTGAGGAATGAACTTTGGTCGGCATTGTCCATGTATGGAGTGAATAGCAACCTCACGCGAGCTCTGAAATCTCTTTATGATGATTCCAGAGCTTGTGTTAGGATAAATGGGACCTACACAGAGTGGTTTAGCATCGATAAAGGTGTTAGACAAGGATGTGTAGCGTCACCTTGGCTGTTTAACCTATACATGGACAATTGTTTGAAAGATTTAAAAGATTGTGAATGGGGATTAAGAATGAATGAGTTACTTGTCAAATGTCTTCTTTATGCCGATGACCAAGTAATATTTGCGTCATCGGCGGAAGAGTTGCAGGCGATGGTAACTATTATGCATGGTGCTTTTGAGAGTAAAGGAATGAAAATAAATGTAAGCAAGACGAAAGTAATGGTATTTGAAAAGGAAGAGTGCGTGACGATGTGTAATATTATGATTGATGGAGAAAAAGTGGAGCAAGTGAAAGAGTTTGTATATTTGGGTACTTTGTTTACAAGGGATGGTAAACATGACGGAGATATTGAAAGGAGAACGATTGCTGGCAACAAAGTGAATGGAGCCCTACGCGCTTTTATGAACAGTCGAAATGTATCCGAAAAGGCACGTTTGGCTGTTCATAGAGGACTATTAGTGCCCACACTTATGTATGGAAGTGAAAGTTGGGTATGGCAAAAGAAGCATGAGAGCAGAATAAATGCTGTAGAAATGAGAGCGTTGAGAAGCATATGTGGTGTGACTCTGAAAGATAGAATAAGAAATAGTGTGATTAGAGAGAGATGCGGCATGAAAGTGGATATAGTTACAAGAATAGAAAAGGGTATGTTAAGCTGGTTTGGACATGTAGAAAGAATGGACGAGGAAAGACTGACTAAGAAAGTTTATAAGGCTAGTGTGAATGGAACAGTCGCAAGAGGAAAACCTAGGCGAACGTTTCTCGACCAGATCGGAGGCGTCCTGGACAAAGGCCAGGTTAAGAGCTCCTTGAACCGACGGGCGTGTATGAGGAATGTGATGAAAGTGAATGAAGCCAGAGAAGTGTGTCAGGATCGTAGCAAATGGAAATCCGTAGTCTCTGCCTACCCCTCTGGGAAACAGGCGTGAATCTATGTATGTATGTATGTATGTATTGTAAGGTTTAGCCACGGTACCGTATCAACAGCGTAATTCTAAGGGGATAACGTGTTATCTTACTTTTAGTTTATGTATACGTAATATTTTAGTGCGTGTTAAGTTATGGTTATTAATATTATTATAGATCTCTTATCACAGGTATTTTCTAACATATTATATTAGAAAAATACCTGGCCCTTTGGGAGGCTTACACGGAGACATGGGTCCAACATGAAGAGGCCTTTCGAGAGTTTTAATCAAAGATGGGATAGAACACCTACTGCGGCACCAGCCGCAGCAGACGTAGGACTATTGCTACGTATGGATTCTAATATATGGGCTATGGGTATGGGTGTTTGGTGGACGGGTATATTGGTAACTACGGATGAAAAACAGCGTCTGCCCTGAATACTCTTTATTATTATTGCAATGACTATGCTAATATTATAAATTGGAAAAATGTTTATTTTTGTTTGTACGAAATAAAATTCTTTTCTGAAACAAAATATGCGTTGACGTGTGTCTCGCCTCAGCACGAGGTATCTTCTGGACAGTTTGGCAACGAATGAGCCATAGGAATGAGCTTATACGCTATGTTTGAGTCAAAATACTGCAAGTTGGAATACACCCGGATTCATCACGATGAACGGTGTGACGTCATCGAAGATATGGTAACCGTGACCTCCAGGGCTACCACGACCTCTCGATCGCAAGTCTAGTGCCTTATGCATTGACCTAAAACTAAGAAGAAACTAATAATGATGATACCTAGAAAAAAAAATGCTTACAAGCCACGCATTCACCTTTCACATATTTATTAACAACTAGATGTTCCCGCGGTTTCACCCGCGTTTATCGTTACTGCGCTGCCCCCGTGCGTTGTAGCGTGATGTTATATAGCCTATCGCCTTCCTCGATAAATAGGCTATCCGAAACTAAAAGAATTTTCAAATCGAACCAGTAGTTCCTGAGATTAGCGCGTTCAAACAAACAAACTCTTCAGCTTTATAATAGTAGTATTTTGTCCGCAGCTTCGCTCGCATATATGTAGGTTAGGTTAGATGCAACATTACTTTTTTCTATATGAAAGGTACCCCATGTCCTTTTCTGCTCCCCTGACAACGTGTATGCGATTTCATGTTAGTTCGGTCAAGTAGTTAAGACGTGAAAACGTAACAAACATACAAACACACATTCGCATTTATAATATTAGGTAGGATTTGGCGTAGTAGTTTAAGTTATCAACTCGCCACTATCACTGCGTCTTCGATCTCCACACGGGACAAAAAAATTGGTTGTCTGTAAAGTCAGTTTACGGACGATAGTTTAACGTGACAACAAAATTTCTTTCCTGTAACGTTACAATGAGCGTAACGGGACAGTGAACGTAACGGGACAATGAGCGTAACAGGACAATGAGTCATCCTTTTTCGTGCGTGCAGCCGGCGTTCATCGATTTATTAGACGTTGTCACGTCAAAATGATGTGCTCCATAAATAATTGTTCTTTGAATGTTTGTAAAGTCCACCGCGAATAAGTAATGAACTATTTATTTTTCAAGAGGAAAAAGCAAAAAGAAATCTTTACTATACAAAAATCCACATAAATTAACAAATAACTACAAACCATGACTTTATCATTCGCAACTTTTTCGTTAATCTCTCACATATGTCAACACACAACTTTTCTGTAGCAGATAAGCAGTGTTAGCGGTATATCTTCTTAACAACATACTAAAAGAAAAGAAAAATTTACTGTGGCACGCTGTAACTCACCCATACCTCGGTCACTAAAGCAGCTTAACGTTCTCTTGAACTTTAACCCAGAAGTTGATATTTTTGTGGATGAATGGAAAGTATTGTTATTAGAATGTATGAGGTACTGTGAGCAGAATGCATGAATGCTTAATTTTAAATTTATATATTATACTAGATGTTCCCGCGGTTTCACCCGCGTTTATCGTTACTGCGCCGCCCCCGTGGGTAGTAGCTTGATGTTCCGTGTACCGTTCCGTTAGGAGCCGACCATGACCACGCGTCTGAGCGGCATGGTATCTCGCAGAGTTTTCGGCCGGCCTTGCACATCATAAATGCGCGCGCAGTACTTAATCATTATTTTGCTGCGTATGTTATTTTAAAACTGCGATATCTCCTAAGATTTTAATTGAAATCGAATGATGTAAAGGGCAATTTCGTTTTAAATTAAATATTTGTGATGAATAATGTATTTATTTGGATAAGGATTAATATCATGTTTATAAAAACACCTTCGCAAATAATGCATTATTTTAGAACAAATTTTGTTATGAGCCAACCTTAAAAGATATACATAATTATGCTGTTGCAGAGTTTTTTTTAGAACTTTTAAAGAGGAACAATTCTGTCATACATGATTTTTGCGAAACTTTAACTGTTTACGCAGCGCACGCAACGGAAGCTCTCTAAAGGAAAAAACCCTCCGATTTTGAAACATTCCTCATTGGTGCCCCTTCCTATTGATCTTAGCGTAATGATATATAGCCTATAGCCTTCCTCGATAAATGGGCTATCTAACACTGAAATAATTTTTCAAATCGGGCTAGCAGTTTCTGAGATTAGCGCGTTCAAGCAAACAAACAAACAAACTCTTCAGCTTTATAAAATTAGTATAGATTGTTAAATGGTGTAATTGTTAACCACTAATCACACGAAAAGAAGAAGAAGAAGAAGAATGGTGTAATTGGCGCAAGTCGTTCTATTTGATGTAAATAAATAAATAAATACGCTATGTTTCTTTGAACTAAACTTGCTCATAAAATACTACTTGGAAGACATTGCTAACGGGATTCTTTCTTAAGCATAATGTTTTTCCCCTAATATAAAGTATAATAGGAGAAAAAACATTATACTAGGCATAACTAGTTTGGCATAAACTTTTTTGGCATAATAATACTCTGCGATTGTCTTTGGCATACAGTTTATGTTGACAAAATTATCTTATTGACAACCCGAAAAATAGGTTCAGATGTAATAATATACAATTCAACTTTATGATAATGCTTAAAAATATGTGTAAGCTGTTATGCGTAAATATAATAATTAGGACAAACAAAAGTATGCCATGTTATATAATGTCTTAAAATTTATGCAAATAGATAGGTAGCCGTTGCTGACCTTACGTAGAACAACGTATTATTTTAAAAGATGACTGATTCATAGCATACGCTCATGTTCATGTTCGATTGTAAGTTCTTGCGGGGTCTCCTAACACAGGTAATATTTACTTAAAAGGAGTACCCCAAATACTGATTATAAAATAGCTTATAAGAAAACGATAATAATTTTTTTTTTTTTTTTTAAGTTCTGTTTTCTATTTTGGGGTCGAAAAATGTGCTGTCAGGATTAATTACTAGTAGCTGTTTCTGGTTGCCGTTTTTTACCATTCGGGTAAATGACCCTAAAAACTATGAGAACATTATTTATAATGATAATAATCCACATAAAAAGCGTTGCCACATATTATTTTCGCTAAAAGCACAATTTGAAAATCCCGCCAAGTATTATAGTCAGACAATTTGTTGAAAAACCTTTAGAATAACAATTGAAAAGGTCATCCATTTTGTGTCGGGCAGACCCATTAGTGGCTGTCGTAAGCAATTTGCTGCTAAATCCTGTTGGGAACGAACAGAGGACCTTGCTCTGAAAACTTATAACGTGTTTTATATGTCGTCATGTGAACACAGAATAAAATAAAAATAATAATTTTTTACTTATATGTCTGGGTGAGCATATCAATACATTAATACGTGAAGATGAAAACTATTTTTGTGATAAAAGACTATTCCCGCAATAGAAATAATACCTGTGTCACAGAGGACTTTACGAAGTTTCAAACAATAGACTTAAAGAACATCTAGACTTGGAACAATCATTTATGGATCAGACAAATTTTTGTTCTGTGTGGGAATCGAACCCACTCGAAGCTTTTTAAGCGTATTGCGCGCACCGAGGTTTGTGTTACTATAGTTAAAGTTTAAGATTGAGTGCGCATCAACAAGTTTGGGTCCTCATACCTTTGCCAAACGATCAAGGCATGGAATTCTCTGCTAAGGCACGTGTTTCCTTCTTCCTTCAATCCTGGGTCCTTTAAGTGAGGCGTGAAAAAGCACCTTATCAGGCCGTCAAAGTAGGAACCTCAACATCACCTCAGCTGCTATGAGGATGGTGTGGAGGCCACTGCTCTTGGACCACATGATCATACCATCATTCGGAAAGTGGAAATTTTGACGAGCAAAATTAAAAAAATACTTAACGAAGGAGAGCAGAAAGCTAAAATATATAAAATATCTGTAATGAGTTACGTTCGAATTTTCAGCACTTGACGACTATTAGTACACATTAAATACAGCAATTTGCCTTTGGAAAACAATGTCCAAATGAATAGGATAAGTTTTTCTTATTTTCTTTTAATATTTTTCTCTTTTCATTAATTACTAGCTGACCCGCGTAGCTTCGTTTGCATTATTACAACATTTTTTGTTCTATCATCAATAGTTTCTGCAGCGGATGCGATGACAGACACTTTATGACTCAGTTTTTCACACCTTGGGTTACATTATTTCAATTTTAGTAGGGATCCTTAATTTTTTTGAAAATATGTTATAGCTTATGTTACTCAGTGAAGATGTAGCTTTCTAATGGTGAAAGAATTTTGGAAATCAGTTTAGTAGTTTTGGAGCCCATTCAATACAAACAAAGAAAGAAAAAATCTTTCCTCTTTTTAATTTTAGTGTAGATTACACGTGGGTGATTGGTGGGACATTCTGAACACGCAATCGTAGTTTTCACTACAAGGTGATTAATAATAACTTTTAAACTTTCGCGTTGCATGATATATATAATATGTAACGGGTATTAACGCGATCATGCATAATGTTTACCTTTTATAGGCTTGACGTTTCGACCAGCTTACACCGGCCGTGGTCGCAAGCTGACTGGTGCTGCGATGTCATGTCTCCGTTTTGAGGCAGAAGAAAAGGTGATAACTGCTTTCGATAAGGGCCTTACTGGTCATTGTATTCTTGTAGTAAATGTATATTTGCAACGCGTGAGTCAATATTTGTATAAATATAATAAATGCGAAGTTGGGAGGGCGTTGTCTGCGATCTGTCACACATTGTATACTAGTTTAGACACCATCGTACAATCTATCTTCAAATTGTATATTAACTACATTATAATATGTACATTTTTATTTGATCAAGATAGATAAACTCTGCTATGTTTTATAGGCAGATAAAGATATATTTATTTATTGTGTCATCGCTGTGCATCTTCTATCGCCTTTATCCCTGCCGCCTCTTTTCGCCATCGTCCTACGCGACAGAATTTCCATCCCCATCATTTAGATAGTTGGCAGTCCACAACTGTGCGTTTCTCCAGAAATTTTCTACCTCGCACGACTAAACTATGGAATGAACTGTCGCCTGCGATATTTCCGGACCAATACGACCTATAAACCTTCAAGAAAAGAGCGCACTCCTTTTTAAAAGGCCGGCAACGCATTTGTAACTCCTCTGGTATTGCGGGGTGTCCATGGGCGGCGGTAATCACTTACTATCAGGCGATCCGTCTGCGCTATCTCATAAAAAAAAATTGTGTTGCAAGCCTCTATAGGCGATGGTAGTGTAGTATGATAGTAATGGTTACGAATAGGTGCCATAACAAAATGCTTTTTTGAGTCTCTCAGTGAAAGATAAGTGCGTTCATACCCTAAGAATCTTATTTCCTTCCCCACTAATTAATCTAAATTACAAACCGATCCGCCATCACAAAAGTTCGTCACTGCACGTAAGTACCAGGATAGCATGACCAGAAAAGAGAACGACTACACTGAATAATTACTGAACATTAACCCAATTCGTTGACCCAGGCTCAAAGCCCTTTATTAATAATGTCCATTTCAGTCAACCGGTGAATATTTGATCGCATCTGTGTATTAATAAAATAGACGTTTAATACTTTGGTGAATATATTTTGGATAAAAATAAGTGATGTAACAGACGTTAATGACACTCTATATAATGCACGATTTAAATAGTGCGGTGAAGTTGTGGTTCTGGAGATTACCTTCCACAAACTAAGACAGTCATTTTCTCTTTATGGTATTAGTATAATATTATGTAAACTTATGTAGGTATCGTGAATAGAATTCTGGCTAAACAAGATTTATTTATAAGTTTACTAGCTTTTGCCCGCGGCTTCGTTCGCGTAAATTTAGAATTTCACAAGCAATTCGGATTGTACTCTGCTTGTAATAATATAATTCAATCACGATTCGAAAGACACGTGGCGCCATCTATTATCATAAGATCGTTATTGGTTTTCCTAGGGGACAGTAATTTTTTTCGGGATGGAAGGTACCCCTATGTCCGTTTCTGTATACCTGACAATGTATATGCAAAATTTCAGATTGATCGGTTCAGTGGTTTAGGCGTGAAAAGGTAACAAACAAACAAACTCATTTCGCTTTTTTAATATTAGTTAGGATTAGCAACAAATGTGGTACCTAAGTATAAATATACAAGTGAAGGTCCTCAAGATTTCGATAAGCACATACATAATATATGCAGTAATAAAGAAAGGCTACAAAAAAGCCGATGACAACCAAAAGTAGTCCATAATCTCGAGTGGTCGGCCATAACAAAATGAGAAAAGTTTATCAATACGTCACGAAATCGTGATTAGAATATGCGATCATTATTCAAATTACGACCAGGAAGTCAGACAACCCAAGAATTGAAATTCAAATTATTATACCAATTTCGAATCATTCGCTATTATTTAGGCAAATCTCGCGCATCTTCATTATGAGTTCTTCAAATGCATTCAGATCTTAAACTAATCTTGCTTTTATACAATGCATTATGCAAGTAGCTCGTCTGTCTACATATACAAGCTACGTGCTAGTTACCTAACCTACAATTACGCTATCGGAGCCGCGGGCAAAATCGAGTAGAAAATATATTCCTTGCAGATACTGATGCTATTTTTAGTCAGTGTTTATAATAAGTCCGATAAGGTTTCTTAAGATGTAATATCATTGAACTAGCTTTTTTTAAGTGCAAGCAAATATTGTGATAGTCCGTGACGTCATCAGACTTCATGTTTTTGCTAATATTTAATTTATTAACCTCTTAGTCTTCTTCGAAGAGGATAATGAAAACACTTTGTGGGTCTGTGTGTCTGTCTGTTAGTGACAGGCATAGCTCCGGAAGCACTGGACCGATATCTTGAAGAAATTAAATCTTCTCCAAATGATGATTTTACAACAAAATTGGATCAATCTATAAAACAAATAATTGAAAGCGAAGGTTTTATAAAGTATAACATTAATAAACAATGTGTATCTACAAATGGTGGTAATTATCTAAGTTTTATATATGAAATCGATGTGAAAGGAAGCACTAAGAATGGAGAGAAAGAAATTAAATATCTTTGTGAAAAATGCAATTACCATAGGATCTTTTCATGTTATTTCTATAACAGAGGTGTATAACTCTGAGTTATTTGCTTACAAAGAACTGTCTAAGATATTTGCAGCACTACAAGAAAATGCAAATGTACCGATGGAAGAAAGATTCAGAATGGTCAAAGTTTACGATGAAAGTAATACAGAAGCAATTATAATGGAAAACATGGCTAGACGCGGATTCACAACATTTCATCGCATGGATTCTATGCCTTTGAAATTTGTTGAAATATCTGTCAAACATCTTGCGCGATTCCATGCGCTTTCATTTGTCTTAAGAGAGAAAAGGCCAGAATATTTCAACAAGAAAATTAAACATTTGAAATATCTCGTAATATTTAATGATGATTGGATTGATATGGTTGCCATGACAAGGGATACGATATTTCAGCACATAGATGAAGAATACAAAGACAAACTTCAAAAAATATATAAGGATTTACCAAATAAATATGCTGAATGTTTATCCAAAGAAAGTATTAAAGCTTGCTTGTGCCATGGTGATTATAGAGCTAACAATATTATGATCAAAATAGACGTAATTATTATTTTGTGCATATTTTTTGTATTCAACCTCATTTTTGTCTGTTTTCCTAGAACACGATATTTTCTGTTTGGCTCTTTAGACCTTCTCTTTAAAAACCCTTATGGCGCAGTACATAAATATATATTTATGGACTGCGCTATTAGTTGTTTTGTAAGAAAGTTTAACCAATTGAGTTGCAGCAGCACGCCGGTGGCCAGACACAATACATTTTTAATTATGTCTCGTATTCTAAGACTTGAAAAATTTATTGTATCATTGATTCTGATAATGTTTTAAGTAGACGGTAATTATTATTCACGATGCGAATGGTAGGCAGGGCCTGCCATTACCGACATATTCAGGCGCGTATCCACGAATGTATGTACAAGATATCCTATTATACAATGGCCAGAATTAAATAAATAACAGTGGTTTCATCATTTAACTGGACAGCGAAACATATAGTGTCATATATTATTAATGATTGGTTCGAAAATTTCTGTGTGACATACGAAATGGTTTTTTTCTGTCTGAACTTTTGATGCTGTGTGCTCTTTAATAATAAATTTTATACAAAAATTCAATTGAAGATACTTCATGTTTCAGCTTTTATATTCATAAAATGTATATCTTTTGTAGTAATTTATTTCTTTTTTCAGGCAGGTGAAATACAAGATATAATTCCAGTAGACTATCAATTCATGTATTACGGATGTCCGGTATCCGACTTCTTATATTTGATCTACACTGGCACTGACAGAGATTTTCGGCAAGCTCACATGTCAAACCTAAAGGATCTATACTATGATACGCTAAGTAACTTTTTAAAATACTTCGATCTTGATGCAAATACATTATATTCTAGAAAACACTTTGAAAATATGTATACGGAAAGACTCAAGTTTGGACTCATGCGTGGGTTGTTCGCGATACAATTTATTTTTGCATCTGAAAATCATCTTATAGATATAAGCAAAGAAAAATCTAAAACGACTATTCAACTCGATGATAGATTTAAGAAAATATTCCGAGGCATAATGGAAGATTATGAAGAATACGGTTTTATATAGAGTACCAGTCAGTAGTGCTTGTTTGATTTCATACATAACAGCGAACAGCATTATATAAATACGTTTTTGCGAACGCAACATAAAACTTGATGCAAAATTAAGGAGCAATTAATATTTTATATTTGACTATATAATAAAGTAGCGGGAGGGAATATTATGTATTCTGTATATATTACGTCACAATCGTGTATCTTTTTTCTGTCATTAAACAATTAATTTCTCTTACAGCCATATTTGAAAATCTTCTATCTTATTTATTCCTAAGCGGATATAAAATCTTTGTTGTACATTTATATTTATGAAACATTCTAATAAAAATTAAATAAATAAAAGAAATACCCTATTATATGCTAAGCTATTACCGGTGAACATTATGATGTTTTATAAATCTGATTAAATAAATCTTACGTTATCCTATCCCAGTCCTAGCTAATATTATAAAAGCGAAAATGAGTTTGTTTGTTTGTTTGTTACCTTTTCACGCCTAAACCACTGAACCGATCATCCTGAAATTTTGCATATACGTTGATAGGAGTACAGAAATGGACATACCTTTCATCCCGAAATAAATTACTGTTCCCAAGGAAAACAATAGTAACGTTCTTATGATAATAGAGGGCGCCACGTGTCTTGTGAATCATGATTGAATTATATTATTACAAGCAGAGTACAACCCGAATTGATTGTCAAATTCTAAATTAATGTGAGCGAAGCCGCGGGCAAAAGCTAGTAATAAATATATTGTCTAATTGCCTTGCTATTTGTTCAAATCTAATAACACTTTATCTTTACAATAATTATCAACGTGCACTATTATTGGTAAGTCATCATGCCATACAAAATAAAAGAAAATTTCGAGTTTACAAAAATTATTTTAGAATTGCCTTGGTTGTGCAGCTTTCATAACTGCGATTGCTGTGCATAAGCTCGATCGTTCCCGGAACGAACCCGAGGGTTTGATTTGTAAGCTAAGTCTCAATTGCCGAACGTAGAATGACTTGTTGACGACGATAGGCTCGCTCCCTATTACGTGAGACTATAAAACCATATCTGGCTTAATGTCAGTACCTAATACATATCGTCATCAGTTAACACTTTACGTCTCTAGATGTAAGTCTATGTATGTTATAATTAATTTCATAATTATTTATATTATTATTGCATAATAATATTATAGTACATTATAATTATAATATATCCCGTCTAGTGAGTTGGCGAGTCACCGTCTGTCCATTCGATTGATGCTATTAGAGTATTCAGGGCAGACGCCGTTTTATCATCCATAGTTACCAATATACCAGTCCATCAAACACCCATACCCATAGCCTATGGGCTATGGGTATGGGTGGTAATATATGTATTAGAATCCATACGTAGCAATAGTCCTACGCCTGCTGCCACTGCTGGGCACGGGCCTCTTCTAACTATGAGAAGGGTTAGACCATAGTCTACCACGCTGGCCTAGTGTGGGTTGGCAGACTTCATATATCTTCGAGAACATTATGGAGAACTTTCAGACATGCATGTTTCCTCACGATGTTTTCCTTCGCCGTTAAAGCAAGCGATAATTAACTATTTAATACGCATATAACTTCGAAAAGTCAGAGATGCGCGCCTTGGGTTCGAACTCGAGACCTCTGCGTGGCAGTCCAACGGTTTCCCACTAGGCTATCGCTGCTTCGTACATTATAATTAGCAGATCTTAATTGTTTTCTAGTTTTTTAAATGACAACTCCCGCTTTAGGAATAATTCCTGTGTCGCGGGGAATTTACAAACATTCAAACAACAGACACAAAAACACCCAGACTCGGAACAACTAGTCGTAGAACACACAATTTTTTCTTGTGTGGGGATCGAACCCACAATACTTGGCGCAGGCGATCACCTAAAGCACTACACCATCCGTGCAGTAACTTACTAATTTCAAATAGCTAAATACGGATCAGAAAATCCAAAAACAATCAGAGGCACGTGATACTGTCATTAGGTAACTGGCTCTTTTCCTTCTTCGTGAGTAAATTATAGCAGTAATTATTAGATAGAAGAAATTAGGCGAATAGAATTACAGGAAAAATCTGTCCTTTTCCCTGTTGCGTTATTCCGAAACCTCTAATTGACATTTCGTGACAATGGGCACGTTGTAATAGCGCGTGACTAACTTATTTGTACGGCGGGTAAAGCTAATACTACAGAAGAAAAGAGCCACTATTACTGTCGTTGCCTGATAAGTTGATAACTATATCAGGCAACGTCCGTTAAAATACATTAAGCAATTTCCAATAGCAGTTGACTATTAATCAGACCAAATAATTCGAATGTTTCGTTAATTCCATTGAGTTATGAATTCGAACGGCGACGATTATAATTAATACAATAATTATTATTCGATTGTTAACGAATTAAGTAACATGGACCTGCAACTTACCGCCTCTGGTCGTAAATCCAGAGGCTGACCCAAAACAAGGTGGAAGGCTGTAGTGCAAAGAGGATAGAGGATAGAGGATAGAGCGAAGTAGAAGAGTAAGAGTAGGAAGACTGACTTCAACACCGTGTGGTATATATAGCCAGGCAGAGAGAGAGAGACTAATCGAATATAAATTAGTATTATTCGTCTGTTAATCGCAGTATACGGTGGACGAGCAGTGCATGCAGTTATTTATAATGACGCAATTGATTGCCTCTGCGTGGCAGTCCACCGATCTCCCATTAGGCTATCGCCGAAAATCCGTATAAAGCAGTTTAATTTACTTGTATAACATTTGTGTAAATGTAATACAATATGAAATTAATACCGTTAAAATATAACAATAATGATATTCTACCACATACAACACCATCTAGCCCAAACTAAGCAGAGCTTGTACTATGGGTACCTACTAGACAATGGATAAACATACATATATACTTTTTTTTTGTAGATTCATACATATTATACATAGAAACACCCAGACCAAGATAAACATCAATGTTCATGCATACAAATGTTTGTCTTGTGCGGGAATCGAACCCGCGACCTCAGGCGTGGCAGTCGGTTACACTAACCACTACTCCATCGAGGCCGTCATAAACTAAATATATTCCTACCATCTCCTGTTTCCTCTAGTTTGTACATGTAATTACAACATCTTCATATCATTAACAAGATAACCCTGCTAAACTAAATAGCACCGGAATCAAGTAAGTTATGATAGCGAAACTACCTATTTTAATTGACAAATATATACATCGGAACAGCTACATTTGGCTGGCAGCCAAGTGCACGCGATCGTGCTAAATGCTAATAGTATTTTACATTACCGCGAGATAATACATATTATTTGGTAGCATGAGGTTGGATGCATGCATTTAATAGGTCGGTTGTAATGGTCCTCTTTTCGAATAATCGCGATGTTTTAGAGGCTGTATTACTGTTATTGATGTTGCTATATAACCTACTAGCTTTTGCCCGCGGCTTCGCTCGCGTTAATTTAGAATTTGACAATCAATTCGTGTTGTACTCTGCTTGTAATAATATAATTCAATCATGATTCGAAAGACACGTGGCGCCATCTATTATCATAAGAACGTTATTATTGTTTTCCTCGGGAATAGTAATTTTTTTCGGGATGAAAGGTAGCCTATGTCCGTTTCTGTACACCTGACAACGTATATGCAAAATTTCAGGATGGTCGGTTCAGTGGTTTAGGCGTGAAAAGGTAACAAACAAACTCATTTTCGCTTTTATAATATTAGTTAGGATTAAAACGATTATCGTGTTAATATATACAATACTGATTACCAGCAATTACCGTATTATTAATACAAAATTGTGAGCGGTAATCATAACTTAATATATTAAACAAACTGACATTTGTTATACGTGCTTGCTTGACTTGTTTCAATCGTTTAATAGAGGAAAGTTACCAATTACGGAATATGTCCTTAATATGGAATACCGTAATATTTCTAAAACTAAACGCCACGAGTATTCCAAACGTGTGTCATGTTATCCCTCCCCCTACCCGTGTTCGACGGCCAGTGCGCGTGCGGCGTTCGGCGGCACCAGATGCGAGGGAGAGCGTGCGACACTGTCAACGCAACATTGATTGGAAATTTACGTAAGTTTTACCTACATATTATCTTATTATTTTTACATGAATATTTCCAAATAAGTTGATAAGTATGTAACCAAAGTATGTAGTTTTTGAATGGAATTGAAAAAAGTTACTTTTATTTTCTTCCTGCCTTTATGTTTTTCGAAATATGGAATATACGACTAGGTCCTAATATGGAATAGTATTCCATATTAGGACCTCAACGTAATCTCAAGTTTTAATGAGGTGACTGAATATTTTCTTTATTTTACAGATATATTTGTGATCGACATGGCCCCACCAGTGAAGAAATAAGTATTTTGTTTTGATTAACTAGATGTGATCCTATTATGGAATACTCTATTCCATAATAGGGTCACATTTTTAAGAAGCATGTTTTTGGTTGATTTGTTTTAAATGATAATTTTAGAGAAAGTGTTGATTATTTGTTGATTTTATTATTATTTTTCAAGAGTGATTATTACTGCATTTACTTGTAACCCATGAGACTGATTAAAATAAAACGTTTTTACTGATTTTTTTAAGAATTTGTTTAAGTATTCCATATTCGGTCCTTTTCCTCTATTAATAAAATTCTGCCTTTGTGGCGCAGCAGTAATGAATGCGTCTGCTGTGCATCTGATCTCAGGCTCAAATCCCGGATTGGGCCAACAAAAAGTTATTAGATTTTCTGATAAGAATTCTCAATAGCAGCCCGGTGTTAGGAAGTGGGCGGTGTTAGATATCCCCGTGCCTCGGAAATCAAGTGAAGCCGTTGGTCTTTCACCTGATCTCTTTCCGATCGTGTCGGATTACCGTCCCATCAGATCATGAGGATTAAGGAACAGAGAGTGGACTTGTGTTTGCGTACAAACTTGTGCACTATATCTCCTGCGCAGATGGCCAGTCTCCCTTAAGATTGACCGCCGTGACGGAAATTCGGTCTCGAGGACATTATTATTAATGATACTAAGCAGTTACTGTAACTGCGCTTGCAATACTAGAAATGTCACTAGTACGTTACCGATTTAAGGAAAAAGGAATTAAGTATGTGGTAAAAGGTAAGGACCCAGTCCTTACCTTAAAGTAGGACTATGGATATTTTTCTTACTATACGAAACTTAGTAACTTCTCTTACGTTTCGGGTAAGGGTGGTACTAACGCTGCTTAGCTGGTCCACGAACCCTTAGCAAATTATTGACAACGATGTGCGAAGGCCAATGCTGTGAGGTGTTTTA
Organism: Catocala sponsa; assembly: GCA_963564715.1. Classification (NCBI taxonomy): domain Eukaryota; kingdom Metazoa; phylum Arthropoda; class Insecta; order Lepidoptera; family Erebidae; genus Catocala; species Catocala sponsa. Next base: position 14,211,262 of record OY751348.1, on the reverse strand, counting down.
CTCAAAATTATTTAACATCAGAATTTTGAATCTCACTGGTAATCAGTCTTAAAAAAACCACACTACTTAAGTTAGAAACACTCATACGATTCGCCTAATAATATAGCCAGTGGATACATATATACGCATATTCACGCCTGTTTCCCAGAGGGGTAGGCAAAGACTACGGATTTCCATTTGCTACGATCCTGACACACTTCTCTGGCTTCATTCGCTTTCATCACATTCCTCATACACGCCCGAATAAGAGTGAATTAGCCAGTGGATGCTTCTGATGATAAACTTGCTATAATAGCATGGCGTCTGAAACCGTCTTGGTCAACGGCAATAGGTTTGCATCTTGTAACATAACAATTAAAATTTGAAATGTTTATCGAATTATGTGGCTGACCTAAAATCTAGGCGAACGTTTCTCGATCAGATCGGATGCGTTCTGGACAAAGGCCAGGTTAAGAGCACCTTGAACCGGCGGGCGTGTATGAGGACTGTGATGAAAGTAAATGAAGCCAGAGAAGTGTGTTAGGATCATAGGAAATGGAAATCCGTAGTCTCTGCCTACCCCTCTGGGAAACAGGCGTGAATCTATGTATGTATGTATGTGGCTGACCGTAGCTGGCTGGGTTAGAGTTAGCTACATTTAATTTCCAATGCCGTGATAATGGAACGTTAAAAGTAAATGTTGGCTAATTTTAATATAAATTATAGTTATGTTTTTGTATTACCTACAAGTTAAAGGAATAAACCTGCCGACGCAATATTTTTACACAAATGGTCCTATTAAGATAAGAGCTTCAAACATTATTGCTCAAGTAGCCCATATTTTTAATTAATAGTTAATTTTATTAAAATCATTTTAACATTTTCGGTAAAAGTTTCCATGTGTACCTATAGTTAAGCAAGTATGTCTATGAACCATATTTTTTCATATCAGTTATGTTTTTTTAATTATTACAAACACAGAGCGATAGTTTAGTGACCGTTGGCCTGCCACGCAGAGGTTTTAAGTTTGATCCCAAGGCACGCACCTCTAACTTTTCGAAGTAGGTAATGTGCGTATTAAATAAATAATTATCGCTCGTTTAAACAGTGAATGAAAACTTCGTGAGGTAATGCATGTTTTAGAGTTCTCCATAATGTACTCGAAGATATTATGTAAAGTGTGTCAACCCGCAATGGGCCAGCCTGGTGGACTATGGACTAACCCTTTTTACACTAAGAAGAGGCCCGTGCCGAGCAGTGGGACAGCTTACATAGGGCTGATAAAGATTGCTTTAAGTACGAATGTTCAGAAACTGATTAAACAATTTGTATGTGGGCTTAGTCGAGCCTCGTTCCACTATGTATTATATGTATATAGGTATACTTACTATCTAATAAGTACCTATATAACAAATCAAATTTCTTTTTATTCAGATCTTGTTTAATGTCCACAGTGTTTAGTACATAATAAATGAACTATTGAATGCTACTCTACTAAGAAAATTAATATTACATTCTTAGTATATATTCATTTTCGTGGTGTTCCATTGTTGTAATAATTATTGACTCTTGGAATATTGAAGTTACACTAAGTTCTCAACCTTGTGCCGTTATAACAAGTATGCGCATAGATTTAAGTTCACCGAACTTTAATATATTACGTGTTCTGTTTTCTAAAGAAGTAGGAAAGCATACCGAAGTAAATGTAGGTAATGAAATGGAAAACTTATTTCAGTGAGTACATTATCGGTTATTTCTATGACGGTTTCTAGGCTAGAATGTAGTTTATTAAGTTCTTGATTTCTTGGTATATCGGTGATTCGTTACACTTAAATGTATAAGAAGGTTGATTTGTTGCTGATTAGACTAAATGAAAATAAGAGCATCATTTATATGGCCTTGCTTTAACAGAAAACCGGCGTATTCGTAGTAGCTCTGCCTATGGTTTTAACCTGGTGAGTGACTGGTGCTTCGTCCTATCTTCAACTCGTACGCTTGAGTGATACCTCTGGTAATACGAGCGATCGTAGGTTATGGTATGCGCTGTACGTACGACTGTGCTCGTATGTATGACTCTATCCAGACAGGCATGTAATTTGTGGGTTACGTCTCACATACCTAGTTATGAAACTAAGCCTCGGTCCCTATATTCAAAAAGCAAGTCATTTTACCTACAACAGTTAATTTTTGACACACATTTTAGGCAAAGTATGTATATAAATTTTAACAGTCAGTTCATAATAACGAACTGAGCCTAAGTCTACTGCAGCGACACACTTTAAGATGTTAATCCATGATGTTAAGCTGCTATCGAAAATGACAACAATAAATCGGAATCATCTAAATTAAGGAGACAGTTTAATTTTACACAACACATATAATATAGTTAACATCATGGATTTCCATAAAGGAGGGAGGGGGTGTGGTTACGATTAGTGACGCTAGCGTAGTTACAAATTTTACAATGCAGCTTGCTAACTTCAACACGACGGACGTGTGCATCATGTTCTCGCAGTGGAGAAACGCTAGTGGAAAGGGGCCTTTAGAAACACAATAAATCAAGATACTATTTACTTACACTTTTTCTATTGCTACCTTTATTTTCATTTTCTTAAATCTTACTATTTTATACGATGCCAAAATAAATTATAGTTTAATAATTCAATGATTTAAAAATAAACTGCTTGAAATATATTTTACCACAAATAACATTAAAACTTAAAACAAACTATAAATTATAATTAAAATCATATCGCTTAGGCATCGACCTGAACATTTGCATAGCCAGCGGCATTGGTTCAGCCTCCATTTTGATCGACGCTGGCGCTTGTCTCGTTGTTGGCTTCGCTGATACTGGCGAGACCTTCAATCTGGGCTTAGCCATACTCTGTAAGTATGACTCGTATAAACTCATCCTTGGTAATACAGAGTTGTCTTCCGCTGGTTCTAACGGAACGTTGATTGGATCGAATGGCAAAGTAAACATGAATTTGCTTTGGTCAGCGAAATACGGAGGATTGCTAGTGCCATCTGTCGTATTTGGTTGTAACTTCGATGTGGGCATCGTTGTGGTTGTCGTGGACGGTTCTGTGGTTGTCGGTCGGTTGTCCTCGTCCCATATTATGGAATCTAACCATTGAGAGAAGGATGACACCTTCGGGAAGGCGTGCGTTTTCGAGTAGAGAGCGCACGGGTTGATGAATGAGGATATAGCTATAAGTGTGTTGTTCTGGATTACTGCTCCACCGTTGTCTCTCTGGAATAGAAGTAAGATTATGATTAATTCATACTATTACCTTTTATAAAATTGTATGTGTCTCTTTGTAGGGTATATTCTAATAAAATAATCTGGATCGATTATTTAACTTAAATCAGTCAAACAGACAAAAACAAAGTTATTGTAATGAAAACTTATATATTTATGTGTTTGTGCAATGCACTATCTGATTGTCGTGCATACAATAAAGTTGCTTTAGTAGCCCCTGAAAATATTTCTACGCCACTGGTACTGTTCTCATACTAAATGTTATATGTTTTTAAAGTTCCACATGACACAGAAATCGAAATTATCTTCAAAAATAAAATAAATAGTAGCGGTAGCAAGAAAACTAACGGTAAATTGATCATTGAGGGAACTGTGCTTCATGGTAAAAACATGCTATTTTTAACCCTCAATCTTGTAGAATGTTCGTCCCCTTGGGTAAAGAATGAAATATGATCTGTTTTTGTAGTTCAATCAGCCAGAATCAATTATAGGGAGTACGTGCGTGATTGATTCACGTAAGAATTGTGTAATAATACGTTTTATATGAAGACACGTATATATCCCTGATTTCCCTGAAGGAATAAGCAGATAGTGTTACACACTCATTTCGCTGGCTATGTGTTTATGTCTCGCGTGATTGGGAGTAAGTCTAATGCCGTCAATTAAGTACATTCTCATATTCCGTGTTAATAGCATTCTGCTAGAACTAGGCATATGAACCCGACTCCTATGATTAGATGGAAGTGTAAACCGCAACTTATGTCACAGAAAAAGCCAGTATAAAAATAAAAAGTTTAAGTATATGATTATATTCAATTAATCGTATAAATAGTATAATATTGAACGTTTTTTCAATGCATTAACAATTCATTGATTTATATTAACAACTAGAGACTCACTCTTTTGTTGCATATCTCACATTATGCACGATTTAAATAATGCGGTGAAGTTGTAGTTCTGGAGATTATCTTCCACAAACTAAGACATTTATTTTCTTTATGGTATTAGTATAATATTATGTAAACTTATGTATCATGAATAGAATTCTGGCTAAACAAGATTTATTTATAAGTTTATTAATACAACAAATACCTAAGTATAAATATACAAGTGAAGTTCCTCAAGATTTCGATGAGCACATACATATGCAGTAATAAAGAAAGTCTACAAAAAAACCGATGACAACCAAAAGTAGTCCATAATCTCGAGTGGTCGGCCATAACAAAATGAGAAAAGTTTATCAATATGTCACGAAATCGTGATTAGAATATTCGACTATAATAATTCAAATTACGACCAGGAAGTCAGACAACCCATGAATTGAAATTCGAATTATTATACCAATTTCGAATCATTCGCTATTATTTAGCCAAATCTCGGGCATCTCCATTACGAGTTCTTGAAATGCATTCAGATCTTAAACTAATCTTGCTTTTATACAATGCAAGTAGCTAGTCTGTCTACATATGCGAGCTACATGCTAGTTACATGTGTGAGTTAATCATACGGTTTACTAGCTCGCGTCGACGATTCCATGCCACCAGCACAAGGATATTATTACCTGCTTCTTGTACAAGAACCACAAGTTAGGCAATTAAACACAGGCAGAATAAACCAGATGTAAACAAACACTACATCAATATGTATGATAAATATAATAAAATATGATTGTGAGTGTCATTGTCAGTTGTAGTGAAATTAAATGGACCTGCAATGTGTCCGGAAGCACAACACATAAATCATGGAGTTGCCGTATCATTGTTTTCAGATCATTTATTAACGTCGTCGTTGCGAGAGGACTGAATTTAAAATGGAAAACATACATATATTATGTACTTTAGGTAACGTGAGGACTGTATGCAAAAAAGAACCAAGCTTGTTCAATTATTTTTAAATTTGAGGTTCATATTCGTAAACATTGGGGGTAGCAGGGATGGGCTCTCATAAGGTGGACCGACGACCTGGTGAGGGTCGCGGGAAGCAATTGGATTCGGGTGGGCCAAGACCGGTCAGTGTAGAAAACCACGGGGGAGGCCTGTCCAGCAGTGGACCTCTTTCGGCTGAGATGATGATGATGATTCGTAAGCTGGCGTCTATATATCTTTCCTAAAGGGGTAGGCTGCAGTGTATTGAGCTCACTTTTAATGTATTTTAGGTATCTCGTTACAGAGAGCTTAGTCTAGCGTCTATGACAAAATGAAAATGACTCGTTTTTACATTTGTTAAATTAAAAGATTTGAATATCGCTTGCAAGTGGTACGGTAGCTGTGCTGTGTTTTGTTTACTAGCCCAAATGTTTGAGAGAGCCATTCATTTATATTCGTAAGTTATACTATAACGCAAACGCACATCCTAACTAATATTATAAATTTAAATGTGAGTATGTTTGTTTGTTCGTTACGCTTTCACGCCTTAACTACTCGATCGATCATAATGAAATTTCGTATACACATTGTCAAGGAAGCCGAAAAGGACATAAGATAAGATACTTTTCAACCAGGAAAAAGTACTGTTACAAACCTTTTATTTTTTTACGTGGGGAATGCATTGACGCATACCCCTCCGCGGGGGCGGGCGGAGGGGTTATGTCGGACTCGCCGGGTTAAAATAAAAGCATGGAATGAGAATAATGTACCTCCTGGAATACCGACTAAACCTACCACGGTGTTCCTCGACAAACCACTATCGGCGGGGCCGCACGAATCACTTTCACATGCGGTCGCGACCCCGCCGAGGTTACAGCCCGCCGTATGAAACGGCAGGTCACTACACGAAAAGACCTACCCACTGGTCACCACTAAAATAAATCCTTACTGTCCCCCCCTAACCCCTAGAGGGGAGACAAACAAACCTAACCTAACCTTCTTCTACGCGAGCGAAGCAGCGGGCAAAATGTAACTGCTAATTTCTAGAATTGTTTGACCAAACTGGCTCTCTTATCTTTGATAACTTTATTTGCATTGCAGTATAATGTACAGTTTCAAAGCTAGCTGAGAAAAATTTTATCATGTTTGATAACTTTTATAATATTGAGTAATCATAAAAATATAAACAGGTTGAGCCTATGAGAAGATACCTGCAAGAAACTAATATTTACATCGTGTACGATTACGTCAATATATGATTGTCGGCTATAGTAAAATTAAATGGACTCTCGCTGAGTCCGGAAGCGCAACACATAAATCATGAAGGTTCCGAGTCATTGTTTTTAGATCATTTATTAATGTCATCGTTACGAGTGGACTAAATTTGAAACGGAAAATATAAATACTATCGACTTTTGGTAGCTTACCACGGCAATAAGATGGAAAATAAATTGTTTCGCTTTGATAAGTAGCGATAGCCTAGCGAGAGTGGCAAAAGGCAAAAAACTCTGACTTATCGAAGTTATAGGCGTATTTAATTAGTTAATTATCGCTCGATTACTCTACAAAGTGATCCACAAAGTTAAATATTTAAGACAACATTAACACGAGCCTATGCCTAATTCGATAACTACAGTTCATCTCTAGCTTACTTTTTAATAAAGGGCATTGAAAGGTACTTGCCATAGATATACTTGTATATTTCTATGGTACTTGCAGTATATATTCCTCTAACGCAACTAATCTATCTTATTTATCTAAACATGCGTTCACACTAAATTATCGTTTCAAGCTTCAAAAATCAAAATAGTTACAATAGCCTCATCGATTTCGAATATTATCATTATTTTTAAATTTTGACTGAACGGATAACGGAATGGTTTAACTGTTGGCCTCGCTACTGCCACTAAGTCTTGTGGGTTCGATCCCCATGCACAATTATTATGCTACGACACAAAATACTTTAGCAGTAACTATAAACTTCATTTAACGGGGGTAGGAGCAAGAACAAGCAACATATACGCTTCGTCATCATCTGAGCCACTAAAACCTCCCTCTGATACATCCAGCTCTTGCAGAATATCATCTTCTATCAACTCTTAAAAAAAAGCAATAGTCGTGCCTAGACCGCTTGTTAAATTTAGGACATGCCTTTCGCAACTTCATAAGAACCGAATGTACTAAAATAAGAACATCTACGAAATTTACAAAATAAAGCAGTTCATTTTTTAAATGTCGAAAGAAATATTGCTTTATGTTATTAAGACAAGAACTAATGTATAAGAAGTGTAAATATTAAAATAATCCTAATAAAAATAGTTATTATTACGGATTAACTTACTCTTTCAAAACGGCGCACGCGCTCTCTGGTCTTGTAATGCCATGTTTACCTTATGCACATACTGACAGGACGTGATCCTATTTTAATTTTATTCTGTAGTTAAGGAACGTTTAAACAAAACTACGTTTCGTAAATGATTCACTGTAACAAATTTTTTATTGTTTAATGTTCTAAATTAAAGAAAAAAGTACTCAGGAGGCTATACAAATGAAAGACGAAACACAATGTGCTGAACGTATTCGCATGAAGAATTATTATCAATAACTAGATTGTCGACAGGATTTGTTTTCATAGGCAATCTATCCAATTTACTTTCCATAATATTTCACTATTTGACGTTTTGGATGCGTTGAAATTAAACCACCAATTATACGAATTCTGTCGCGTTATCTATTTTAAAACAGCATCTATGTTAACGGAGCTTTTCTGCAGTCGTATTCATGGCGAGTCTTCCCATGAATACGACTGCACAAAAGCAACCGAAATGTCAAGGAAAGTCTAAACTTAAATATTGTTATTAAAAGTATTTATATTTAAGTTGAGACTCTCATGTACTCTCACATACATTGTACATGTATGTCTCATGACTTTAACAGTAGTTAAGTTTAACAATAGTAGCGTAATAGTGTCAATTGTGTAATAAAAGTGTTTTAAAATAATCAACGGGACAGAATCCGTATAAAGTTTAATTTCAATGTATGATATTTGCGTAAACGTAAGACAATATTATCTTTTATATGCCGTTTTAATCAAAAACCGACATTGGTTTATGAATATGTCAACACAAACGTCATGAACTTTTTGTAATAAAACTGATAATGTAGAGCAATATCACATGACAAGGAAACGGAAAATACATGTTTTCAACCACTAAGGTAAATAAACGGTAGACGAGTAAAGTTATTCTCAAATATTTAATTTATCTAGGCACTGTGATCACTCGGCGTTGTATATAATAACAAGCATATGAAGTGAGCGGTATTAAATTTAAATCTTCAGAATCTGAACTATTCAAAATCAATTTATTTCACAATTGAGTTATACCTGCATCAGTTTACTTTATCTAAATGCTATCGGTAGGAGTGAGTTTTCGTCAGAAGTCGAATGGATGGAGATTGACGCGATCGACTAGTGATACTAATCGATGATTTTTGCGTCACCATTAGGCTATGCTTCACTTTAGAATTGCTTGAAAGCTACACATGCTATTTCGCAGTCTATAAACAATTCTGATACCTGTAAATCTATTCAAGCCTTCCAGGGATATCATATAAATAACAAATTAAGGTCCTGGTCGCTCCGTAGAAAATCGGGTATTTATCTATTTCTAGTTCGACTATAATGATAGTAGTAGTTATCATTCTGTTTTGCCATGGGAAGATATTTAAAAACACTAACATTGTGTATTATGGCTACCTTTTTGAAATCACCACTAGGTAGAATATTAACCAGATAAAGAGTTTACACGGAGCACCAAATAAAAATTTATAATATTTTTGTGCAGATAAAAATTAAAATATTTTTCTGAACGTAACCATATGAAACGACCTTTACAACTAAATTACATAATTTCTTCTATATAAAAACTTTATCATTGCAACGTGATTCCAATATTGTTTGAATGTCACTGTGTAACCTACGTCGTTTCAATTGATATAATATGGAAGTCGAGTCACGTTCCAGCAATAATTATCATCTTGAAGAAATTAAATCTTCTCCAAATGATGATTTTACAACAAAATTGGATCAATCTATAAAACAAATAATTAAAAGCGAAGGTTTTATAAAGTATAACATTAATAAAGAATGTGTATCTACAAATGGTGGTAATTATCTAAGCTTTATATATGAAATCGATGTGAAAGGAAGCACTAAAGATGGAGAGAAAGAAATTAATATCTTTGTGAAAAATGCAATTACCATAGGATCTTTTCAAGTTATTTCTATAACAGAGGTGTATAACTCTGAGTTATTTGCTTACAAAAAACTGTCTAAGATATTTGCAGAACTACAAGAAAATGCAAATGTACCGATGGAAGAAAGATTCAAAATGGTCAAAGTTTACGATGAAAGTAATACAGAAGCAATTTTAATGGAAAACATGGCTAGACGCGGATTCACAACATTTCATCGCATGGATTCTATGCCTTTGAAATTTGTTGAAATATCTGTCAAACATCTTGCGCGATTCCATGCGCTTTCATTTGTCTTAAGAGAGAAAAGGCCAGAATATTTCAACAAGAAAATTAAACCTTTGAAACATCTCATGATATTTAATGATGATTGGATTGATATGGTTGCCATGACAGGAGATACGATATTACAGCACATAGATGAAGAATACAAAGACAAACTTCAAAAAATATATAAGGATTTACCAAATAAATATGCTGAATGTTTATCCAACGAAAGTATTAAAGCTTGTTTGTGCCATGGTGACTATAGAGCTAACAATATTTTGATCAAAATAGACGTAAGTATTATTTTATGCATATTTTTGTGTTCAGCATCATTTTCGTCTGTTTTCCTAGGACACAACATCTTCTGTTTGGCTCTTTAGACCTTCTATTTAAAAACCCTATTGGCGCAGTACATAAATATATATTTATGGACAGCGCTATTAGTTGTTTTGTAAGAAAATTTAACCAATTGAGTTGCAGCAGCACGCCGGTGGCCAGACACAATACATTTTTAATTGTGTCTCCTATTCTAAGACTTGACAAATTAATAGTATCTTTGTTTCTGATAATATATCAAATAGACGGTAATAATTATTTACGATGCAAATGGTAGGCAGGGCCTGCCATTACCGACATATCCAGGCGTGAATCCATGAATGTATGTATAAGACATCCTATTATATAATGGCCCGAATTAAGTAAATAACAGTGGTTTCATCATTTAACTGGACAGCGAAACATATAGTGTCATATATTATTAATGATTGGTTCGAAAATTTCTGTGTGACATACGAAATGGTTTTTTTCTGTCTGAACTTTTGATGCTGTGTGCTCTTTAATAATAAATTTTATTCGAAAATTCAATTGAAGATACTTCGTATTTCAGCTTTTATATTCATAAAATGTATATTTTTGTAGTAATTTATTTCGTTTTCAGGCAGGTGAAATACAAGATATAATTCCAGTAGACTATCAACTCATTTATTACGGATGTCCGGTATCCGACTTCTTATATTTGATCTACACTGGCACTGACAGAGATTTTCGGCAAGCCCATATGTCAAACCTAAAGGATCTATACTATGATACGCTAAGTAACTTTTTAAAATACTTTGATCTTGATGCAAATACAGTATATTCTAGAAAACACTTTGAAAAGATGTATACGGAAAGTCTCGAGTTTGGACTCATATGTGGGTTGCTCGCGATACCATTTATTTTTGCATCTGAAAATCATCTTATAGATATAAGCAAAGAAAAATCTAATACGTCTATTCAACTCGATGATAGATTTAAGAAAAGATTCCGAGGCATAATGGAAGATTATGAAGAATTCGGTTTTATATAGAATACCAGTCAGTAGCGCTTGTTTGATTTCATACATAACAGCGAACAGCATTATATAAGTACATTTTTGTGAACGCAACATCAAACTTGATGCAATTAATATTTTATATTTGACTATATAATAAAGTAGCGGGAGGGAATATTATGTATTCTGTATATATTACGTCACAATCGTGTATCTTTTTTCTGTTATTAAACAATTAATTTCTCTTACAGCCATATTTGAAAATCTTCTATCTTATTTATTCCTAAGTGCATATAAAATCCTTGTTGTACATTTATATTTATGAAACTTTCTAATAAAAATTAAATAAATAAAAGAAGTACCCTATTATATGCTATTCTATAAACAGTGGACGTTATGATGCTTTATAAATCTGATTAAATAAACCTTACGTTATAATAAATAAATTGTCTAATTGCCTTGCTATTTGTACAAATCTAATAACACTTTATCTTTACAATAATTATCAACGTGCACTATTATTGGTAAGTCATTATGCGATACAAAATAAAATAAAATTTCGAGTTTACAAAAATTATTTTAGGATTGCCTTGGTTGCGCAGCTTTCATAAATGCAATGCAGGTCTGATATTATTTCTGACAGTTTCTCTGATATTTAAAAGATTTCTGAAAAATCTTCAAATTTATTTATATTTTCTGCTGCATTGATGATCTTAACGATGTGAAGGCTTAATACTGAACAATCTATAGATGTAGCAGCACTTCATGAGTATCAGTGGCGTAAGCGCTTACATTAGATAAGCCTCTGGTAAGTAGAAAATTATCTTAAGATGAAATTTTATACTTTTTCGTAAAGATATTCGAGATATTGATTTTGTTCAATACTAAAGTATCCTCGAGTCCTAATTTGAGCTTCAGAAATTATTGTTTGATATTAAGTTTGTAGTGTTTGAACTGTTACCTTTGGATCAAGAAATTGATTTTGACGACTTAGTTTAAAGTTCTGCGTGAAAGGTATGGTTTGAATTGAATGCTTTGATGGTGGATGCCTTACTTACAACACAAGTAAAATATAGAACGGGATAAAGACACATAGTGTTTTTAAAACAATAGCCTTGAAATTAAATTGTTCTGAGTCTGGTTGTTCTTTGTGGCCATTGTTTCCATGTGGTTTAGGTCCACCGCGATACAGGGAAAAAAACCAGTGTGGGACATGTGTTTTAAAAAAAGGAACTCTATCCCCATATTGTAGTCTACCGTGCGATCATCAGATTAGCGCTGCTTTTTGCATGGGTAACTAAGTATAATATTGGCACTTACTCTACAAAAATGTCTGTTAGGGTCCTGGACACCTCCCAGGCAAACGTAGTGTCCCGGTAGCATTCGTGTGTTCCTCTCACAAATATCCGGGTCTATTAATGGAGCATTTACCAGTCGCATGTGCTAGAACAAATGAAATCATTATTAAAACAATATTTTCTTTACCTTAGTCCCGGGCTGATCGTTAAATCCTGGATTCAATTGCAATGTGTTCTGCAAGGTGTTTCTTGTTAGAAAATTAATAAACCAGAATAGAAATGTGAATGTGTCTATCAAATAGTGCTTATCTCTCTCTAGGGTCTCACACAAATCGTACATTTTTACCAGCTGTTTTAGGTCCAAGGTTATAACTGGGACTTAAAATAGCTGGTGAAAATGTATTATTAAACTTTGTTGGTTTTGAATGCAATGCTTTGTTATCCCTTTTGAAGAATAGAGGCATGAGTTTTCTTCAGTAGTTTAATAAAGGTATAGCAAATAAAGCAAGCTGAAGACAGGGCGCTATGGCGCTCTTTGGGGGAGGGCTATGTCCAGCAGTGGACTATTATAGCCTGATGATGATGATAGCAAATAATGCTATAAAGATTGATAGTGAAGTACTTCAAAGCAGGAATGAATTATTCAGACTTAACTGCACTAAATTTGAATACACTTTTATATAAATTAACAGGTATACGCTTAGCAGTTTGTAGGGTTCTTTAATGAGACGCCCTGTTGTAGCACAAACTACTAAGTTTTGTCTCCTGTTTTGACTGACTGTGCAGTAGCCTATTTCTGGCACGATCGGTAACGACTACCAGGTGCATCAGCGTTGCAATTATCCGTAGGTTTAGACAGCCGCTTATCACTGTCGTATGCTTGTTTTAACATCGTGTCCTATAAAATTCAGCTAGGTAATTGATAAGAATGGTCATAAGCACGACCAGCCACGTCTTCTTATCAAAGTTCCTTTAAAATTTAATTTATATAATCACTGACTACCAATGGACAACATAAGAGTACATAATCATACAATATTCGAAACATTCCATTTTTCCAGCATTTTAAAAAGTTTTCCATTGCTTGCCATGGTGAAGGCTTGTTGCAGAGATTGAAAAGGTGCCTAAAATATCGAATTTTACTGGTATTTTCGGCATCCTTTTAATCCCGACAAAGTGATTCAGCTAATAGAACTCGAACCGCAACCAGAACCTAAACTAAAACCTCTGTTGTACAGGTTCTTCAGGCTGAATCCAAAATTGTTTGAGTTCATTGTATTGTACAATGCCGCTTATCGTTAGACTATAGCAGTGACGTGAGAGAGCATCTGATGGGCGAATTTAAAAGTTTGGGGATCGGTATATTTTGATAGGTTATCTCCATGATTCGATGACTATTCAACTATCCGCTCTTGCTTAGATAACCTTCAAATCGGTTTGTATGGAACCAACATTATAACCTTTATAAGAAACCGATAAATTGAAATCTGAACCCTAACCGGACCCGGCAAGAAAAACCTTTTTAAGAACCGAAATGAAATTATTTTCGAATGTTATTCCGTGAATCCTTGGGACAATAATGAAATAATGATATTGTATTTCCTGATATCTAATTATACCCTTGGTAACTAAACTACCGAGCGGATCTTGGAAATTGAAAAATTTTCGCACAATGTCTGATCACTTTAATGTTAGTATTAGTTTTACCTTTTATGTAAATGTTAATATTCTCGTTATTTGCATTATGTTAATAACATATACATTTGGATATATTATTTTAATGCTCAGAATCTAATAACAATGTGCTATCCAAAAAAATATGACAATGATGCTCAAACGAGTAATCGAATGTATTTGAAAATGCGTGGAAAGATACTGACGACGCATGTGTGTAATTTATAGACCTAGACCGCGGACTACGTGTGCAAGCAGCACGCACGCGATACATGCACAAGCTAGTCACGCAGAATATATGCGTAAGCTAGTCACACGGTCTACCCATGCAAGATTTTCGGGCGGGCTACATGCACAAGCTGGTCACGCATAAGCAAGTTCATGCACGGCGTAGCAACGTTGTATAATACTAGCCATTCTTATTACACAGCTCCAGTCCTTTTCCAGGGTTTAAGTGATCTCCGTATAAATTTTCATAAACATTATTGTGTTTGTGATAATTATTAATAATATAATAATAATAATATTCTATCACATACACACAACACCATCTAGCCCAAACTAAGCAGAGCTTGTATTATGGATACTAGACAATGGATAAACATAATTACATATATACTTTTTTTTTGTAAATACATACATATTATACATAGAAACATCCAGACCAAGACAAACATCCATGTTCATGCACACAAATGTTTGACTTGTACGGGAATCGAATCCGCGACCTCAGGCGTGGCAGTCGGTTACACTAACCACTATGCCATCGAGGCCGGTATTTTATTACCGATTTTAATAAAACTAACCGAAATATCATCAAACAAAACGTATTTACTTTCACATTTATAATTTTGCTATCTAAATTGTTTTATAACTGGCAGTACCAGATAACATTACATTTCCTATGTTAGCTTGTTTTATTTGCATTCAGATAAAAACCAGCAATGATGTTCATAATACATATTTTGATAACAAAGAATCCTAATATTATAAACGCGAATGTTAGTCTGTTCGTTACGCTTTCACGCCTTAACTACTCAAACGATAATTATGAAATTTCGCATTCACATTGTCAGAGGTACAAAAAAGG
This sequence comes from Catocala sponsa, assembly GCA_963564715.1. Taxonomy (NCBI): domain Eukaryota; kingdom Metazoa; phylum Arthropoda; class Insecta; order Lepidoptera; family Erebidae; genus Catocala; species Catocala sponsa. The sequence goes on along the minus strand of OY751348.1, from coordinate 14,196,258 downwards.
GTAACTTTCGTTCGTCCAGAAAAAGTACTGTTCCCGAGTGATTGAAAATTGACATAACCTACATTAAGGCGAACGAAGCCGCGGACGAATCTAGGTAGTTACATTATTGTAAAAATTATATAATAAAAGTAAGCAAATATGGATATCTTATCTTACATAATAATCATTTGGAAACGGGGCTGAAAATAAAATACGGCCTTCATTTTAAGATAAAAACTAAGCTACATTATACGTGCTACGGAAATTCATATGCCCAGCGTTTCTCCGCCATTGTACTGTCTGCAATCCAACCTTTTTCCTCATGTTTTTGTACCTCGTAAATAAATGGGGAGAACAAAATCTTGAGCTTAGTCTATGATCTTTTATTATGAATAAAAAGTTTATAGAGATATTTGTACCTATCCATTTGAATAACATAGTCACACAGTAGTATCAACTGTTTAAACATACACGTATCTACATGTAATTTTTTTTAGACAACGCTCTTGGAACAAATCCTGTGTCGCGGGGGAATTTACAAACATTCAAATAACAGAAACAAAGTACACCCAGACTCGGAACAACCATTTGTGGATCACACAAAGTTTTGTCCCGTGTGGGATTCGAACCCACAACACTCGGCGCAATGACAGTGGCGGGGCGACCACTGAAACCACTACGTCATCCGTGCAGTCATATATTTACATTACATATACATATATCCCCGAGAGAGTAGATAGATGTCTATCATAAAACATGGGGAGTGGGGAGACCAACAGCAATGCAGAGGGTCTCGGATTCGAACCCACGTCGCTCACCTCTGACTTTCGGAAGTTATATGACTTTTTGAAATTATGTGCGTATTGATTGACAATTATCGCCTGCTCCGTGCCTCGGAGAGCACGTTAAGCCGTCGGTCCCGTCTGCCATGAATATCTATGGCAGTCGTTATTGGGAAGTCAGTGCCCTCTAACATCCTGACACTGGTCTAGCCTTAGGGTATCGTTAGCCTTCGGGTTGCGGAGGTCAGGTGGCAACCGCTCCGTGTAAAAACTGAAACTGATATCCAGTTAAATCCAGTTAGACTAGAAAGCCGACTCCAAGTGACTTGGGAATAATAAAGGCTAATGAGAAGAAGAATAAAACATGCAATTAGCTGGTGATGTTTGCAGTACCATAAATGGCTATGCTTTCCTATCTACAGGACACTTTTGTAGTCACTTTTGTAGTCACCATGCTGCTACAATAATACTTTGCTTTACTCGTGAATCGAACTCGAGACTTCTCTCTAGCCCCAAACTTATGCAACAGTTTCATTAAGGCAGTCGTGTAAACCGTACTCCAAAATAAAAGTTATTTATTATTACACAATTTAGAATTTTTGCCTTTATGAAACATAACCTCTTTGAAGAAAATGTATGTTGTAATAAATCATTTATTTTGTCTGAGCACTTATGGCTGCATATGTGATATAGGTTAATATATTAATAAGATCTTATCTTAAAGTATGTTAGTAAGTACTTCATCAAGCTCAGGGGAAATCATTTTGTATTATGAAGTTATTTTTGTAGTAAAATGTCTATATGAAATTTTATGGTAAGGCTCACGGGGCTAGATGTAAGTTAATTTGTGTAGGCATTTGTACAATAAATAGTCGTAAAAAGTTTAAAAACTATAACCCGACTACGTAAAAAAGGGGTCTAAAAAGGACGAATTCAAAATTTATAAAGCCTGTGTCACCCGGGCCATTATTATGAATCTATTGACACCTCATTCATTAAAATCGGTTCAGTAGTTTAGGCGCTACGGTAGAACATACAAACATACATAACCAGACTGCCAAAATGATTACCCTTCCTTTTGGCTTCGCCGTAGTCGGGTAAAAATACATTGCTCTACATCTATAATTATGTCTTAGGTTTACGCGAATGTTATACATTGAAATTACTACTACTACTCTCGGTGTTCGGTTACTTTTCAGCAGTCATGGTTACGTAACCATGACTGCTGAAAAGTCACCGAAACACCGGAAAAAGTGTAAATATAAATAGTTTTATAATTTTAAAATATATACAAGCAGTGTTTCTGCCGTAACGTCTTTTAATTCAGTAAAATCTGCATACAGTATTTTAATCTTAAGTTGTTAATAAATGCTACTTCATTTTGCTATCGGCATATCATATTTCTCATACATTTGCTGTGTATATTTGCCAGTATGTACTTAAATGTGTGTTTGTTTTATGTACAATCACCTGTAATAGTGCATGGATACGGATACCTTAAGTACCAAAATCCTGTAGGCACTCGAATTAGAATGAATATGAATGAACTACATGGCGTTGTTTTATAAATATTGTAATGGGTAGTTATTTAGCAAATAGGAATTATAATTTCAACCGAAAAGACACTCGTCAAATCAGTCATCGAAAGTATCTATAAATAAACTACCCATTATAAATTTATAAATTCATTTGTAATTCTTTGCTTCTTATTTTACCCTGATATGTGTTCTTTTTTTAAATAAACGACCGCGAATAAAGATATAAAAATTGTTTAAAGTAAATTTATCAAAATTGAGTTATTGAGAAATCTACTTATTTTTATTTTATAGTAGTGCACCGCCATCTATTACGATATAAATAAACTACCTAACAGATCGTGTATCGATTTCCGTTAGATGGCGTCAATTACCGGCTTAACCTTTTAAGCGCATAGCTAAATATCGATTGCCGTGCCCCTAGCGCCCGGCTACAAATCGATAAAATAATACCTACAATAATTAGGAGGTAATAGGACGAAAATAGAACAAAAAAATTATGCATGTTCTCTGTCGTAGAAATACGACACGGGCGGTAGGGGCACGGAAATATTAAAGTATTTTAGTTTTGACATGGGTATGCATTTTTGCAGTTCACTGTATATGTGTGCGTGTACTCGCCTGAAATTGACTCACACTCACGTATGTACAATATACATTGTTCTTGAATTTTCAATAAAAACGTTACGCACAGTTCAGGCGGATGAAGACCCAGTACCTAATTATAACTTATTTAGTTAACCTTGAGCTTAGGTATGTACCTACACATATATAATAATAAAATAATAACGATAATATTTAAATAGCTGGTTTAAGCGTAGATTTCGTCAGCATCGATGGTAACTGTTAAGTACCTAGCAGGCTGCCAGCATTACTACCTTTAATGGCAATGCGGATTCTTTGGGCCAAAAAAGGACCAGATCATGAGAAACGTCAGGCAGTCATTTGTGATTTTATTTAGAGGATATGACTTACTCCGTTAGGAGTCCACGCGATGATACTCGCGAGGTATCCAAGCATGGCATGGTCTTCGGTCTGCGGTAGCCTGACGCTCTGCAACTGCGAGTTAAACTCCAACGGCGACTCTACCTTGGCAAGAGACACGTGCAGGTCATAGTTGTTTATTACCATTTTTATCTGGAAAATATAAGAATCCTTTAAGTCGTTGCCAGACAGAAGATTTTTTAAATGTTATTTTAGAAAATATCAGTTTAACAATATCGTCTCGATAAGATTAACCTAACAGGTATTATTATAAAAGCATTGTGTCTGAACGCCGAACTCCGTACGCCGACGGCTGGACTATTTCTTTTAGTAAAATTTAAACATCTTTATAGAAACTGCTTTAAAAATAACGCACTTTGCAAACGTTACAAAACAATATCTTCTTTAAACAAAATAAATTTAGAATACATATGACATACGACACTGAAAGCTTATGACAGACAGACACTCGTAAATACCATTGTAAATCTAGTAATGACTGTACTAAAATATTTTTTGTTTAGACTGTACTTTCAATCGTCTGTCAACGATTGATTTGAAATAATATATCGATTAAGTGAATTGATCTGACCACTAATCGTGACAAAGTGTATCTAGTGAAAACCAACAGCAGCCCAATCTCCAATTTGGTGCAAGAAATTAGAAGAAAGATCGTCACAAGAGAACTTTACACATTAACTGCTAAGTATTGGCTGCTAAGCTATGTCAATAGGTTTTATACGAATTGGAAGCCTTGGGTGGTTAATAGGTAAACAAAATATTCAGAAAAAAGGCCAGGTTAAGTCGAACCTTGAGCAATTCTATAAACAAAGTGGTATAGGTGCGCAAACCAAAACGATACCAAACGATAGAAACTATGGTACCCTGGAAAATAAATATGCATAGTGAGAAGAAGCCTGTGCCCAGCAGTGGGACAATTTAATACAGAACTGAATAAAAAATTAAAAAATAAAATAAGTAAAAATGTATGTTAAATTACTTTCTGCCTACAGCTTCGCCTATATGAATCTCACGGTAAAATATCAGGATACAAAAATTCTATGTGATAATCCAGGACATGGTCTATCTGTGTGTAAAGTTTGATCCGATTCTGTTTAACAGATTTCGCTTTATTGAGTAACAACCATCCAAACACCTTTATATTTTTAGTATATGTAGGCTTTTTGCAGTTGCCTTTGTTGTATGTAATGATAAACTGGTGATGCTAACCGACTCATTACCTTGTGAATGCCCCCTTATTGCCCCCTTTGTACTCATTTATGACCCCTCAGTACTCAGCCAGTGGCCGTCGTAAAGATTTTATGGTCAGCCCAAATAAAAAGCGTCTGATACCACCATTTGGCTACGTTGTTTTATTTTGATGATACAAGCGTTTATGGAAGATTTGGTTTCACAAAATGGGGAAAGATCTTTTTATATTAGGCAAAACGTCACTACAGGAAATCTTTGTATCATACAAGAAAAGAACGACTTTTTACCTCCATGCTAATATAACAGTACTACTGTTGCTTAAAGCAACATAAGTTGACGGATTGTAAGCCTCGAACGAGCACTACGGGAGCAAGTCACTAGCATTCAGCTCTTGTTCAATTATCGGCTTTTTGACGAACGCTGAGGAATTTAGGTCGGGAATGCTAACCTTCGACACCGTAATCATAACATCTGTCTGTTCTGTATCGTTGTATTATGTTAATGGATAGAAAATTGTTGTTACCGTAATGGTTTGTATAGGAATCGATAATTAATATCTCTATCCCACGTACCAAACTCGTCGCATCGACACTAACAGCTTCAAAACTTACGGCGGCTTCCAATAAACATATTGTCTATATATCTTACTAAACAAAAGAATTTCATATAATCTGTATAGAATTTATGTCAATTTTGTATCCCTAGAAGCCACACAGATTGTGACAACTGCCATTAAAGTACTTCATCTCGGAATGGTATGAAATATGTGAATGGTAAATAGCTGTCAAATCGTGAGAAGGAGGCCGTCCGCTATTATACGACAAACGTAATGTGTCTCGTCAACACGAATGACGACGGCCTACTCAGAACTAATCGTGACACATGTATATTTGAAAGGTAAATCCTTCATTTCAACAATAATACACCCATAATTAAACAATTAAATAATTTCACACTTCAAGATTGAGACGAAAACTACCTTAATTTCTTCTTGATTATCGAAGCTGACAAGTAGTCGCAACTTCGATGAAAGTCATATTAGTTTTAAAATAATATTAGAACAGAACAAAGTTAATTTAATCTCTTGGCCGACTTACGAAAGCCAAGCTCCAAACATATTTGTCATTATGTCTAGTTGCCTGCTAATGTATGAGTTGATTTCAATCCTACATTATTCATACCTAATTATGATAGGTATGATGCTTGTGACAGAATTAATGTCATTGAAATCTTCTGACAAGACATTCTCAGTAACAGAGTATTAGAGCTTCGCTGATTTCAGCATGAATGGGCCGACCTGGGAAGGACTACCCTCTTACAGAATATCGACATGAAATAGCAGTATTCCTACTGTTGTGTTTCGTTCGGCGAGTGAGAGTGCCGGAGGCCCAATCACCCTCTTTCCCCCTTCCCACTCCTTTTCCTTAGGTGTTGCAGGCGTCCATAAGCTACGGTGACCACTTGCTATCAGGTGGGCCGTATGTTTACTTGCCAACGTTTTAGTTGTATAAAAAAAACAGTACAGAGTCTGGCGATATTCGTGGTAGACAATAATAGACATGTCCGTATACGTGAAACACATTTGGGTTACATAGGTGACAAAATGTGGGTGTATTTCTGCTTATCCCTTTGAACATGTAGAGCCGTCAGTCAATGTAGTGGCTATGGAACCAGCGGTCCGCTTTCTAGTAAATGGTAGCTGTCGCTCATGGTTATAAATGTGTACGTTTGGTATTGTAAAAGCAATTCCAGGATTTGGTTGTGTTATCTATACATATTATTGCCAAGAAAAGGGAGTAAGAACATCTATTCGACGCTTAAGTTTTTCGAAAATATGTTCGGCGTCTAAAATAGACAGAATGCCTAACTAGACCTTGTATTAGGTACCATTTTGTACGAGAGTACCATCACCAGCGGTAGGAAAGAAAAAGGACAAGGAATGAGACAAGTAACGTGGCGTCGATAGCTCGAGAAGCTGTAGTCGTATGTCCAAGTTACGTGTATCATGTTTTTAGGTTACACTCAGAATTCATAGGGTATGGCAATAGACAAACTTTACCTTATAGATGGTTCCTCCTTTGTTATTATATGAGCTGCCGGTACGTATCGTAAAGTTGCCAAGTTTTTTGTGCGCCACGTATGAAGACAAGATTTCCCTGTGGACAAACCAATGTTATAAATATATGACCATAAAAATGCAAATAATACCATGAAATAATAATACTAACAGTAGAGTAGGTGGATCCGCACTTTAAATTTTAATTGGACTGCAACTACCTAGGTCGGCTAGTGCCTCTCTCCTAGGGAAGATTCTGAATTGAAGCCAAAAAATTTGCAGATTCATGATGATTAGCGACCGCTTACCACTAGGATTACCTTCTTTATCATCATGGTAGTATAAAAATATGTAATAATAATATCAGCATTGTACATAAACTGTCCCACTGGACACAGCGCTCTTCTCAGTGTAAGAAAGGCTAGCCTATAGTCCACCAAGCTTGGCTTTACATATCTTTCAGAAATTTATGGGCAACTCTCACACATGTAGGAAACCTGGTTAAAAATAAAGATTATTAAAAAAATATATAATTTGAAAATATAGATGTTAAGGTAGAACAACACAAAATTAAGTAACATTCTATTCCTAATCCTAACTAATATTATAAAAGCGAAAATGAGTTTGTTTGTTTGTTACTTTTTCACGCCTAAACCACTGAAGCGATCATCCTAAAATTTTACATATACCTTATCAGGTGTACAGAAACGGACATAGGCTATCTTTCTTCCCGAAAAAAATTACTGTTCCCGAGGCAAACAATAATAACGTTCTTATGATAATAGATGGCGCCACGTGTCTTTCGAATCATGATTGAATTATATTATTGTTACAAGCAGAGTACAACCCGAATTGATTGTCAAATTATAAATTAAAGCGAGCGAAGCCGCGGGCAAAAGCTAGTTCTATAATAAAGTTATAACTATTAAGTACAAATAGCATGCTCTGCTATTTGTACTCAATAGTTATGTTCGTCATAAATAACGCCGCCATTATTGCTACGGCCATTAAGCGTTTACCTTCCCATGACAGTACCTTTCTTTACCTTGTTGAAAGCTAGTTTTAAGTCCTGGCTTTGACTGTATTTCGATTAACCATTAAATTTAAGTATATTTATTACTAAGTTTAGTTTGTATGTAGAGTTAGTTTAACGTGTTTACAATTTTTTTTAAATATGGTCTCGTTTTGTTTGATTGTACATAAAATCAGGCTGAACAAATATTTATAGATTATCTGTTATATATTAACTAGAATTATAAAGAGAATGTTCGAATTTTGTGAGTTTTTGTGTATATACTTTATGAATCCACAGAACCTGATAAAAAAAAATTCAATGGTACATTATTCCATGTTATGTTCAACCGGGGTGAAGTTGCGGCGAGCCACTAGTATTATAAATTGCTGTAAATCTTTTATAAAATAAATATATTACCTGCTTGTAAACTCTATCTCAACTGACCACAGAACCTTAAAAAATAAGCCACAGTTCACCATGACAGCCAAAAGAGGCTTGCTGAGTTCCCTAAATAAAGTATTTACTCACTGTTAAAGGAAGCGACCCCACTGTTAACTGCCTCTGTGGCGCAGCGGTACTAAATGCGACTGCTCTGCATGAGGTCTCGGGTTCGAATCCCGAGTCGGGCCAACAAAAAGTTATTGGGTTTTTCTGTTAAGAAATCTCAATAGCAGCCCGGATTTAGGAAGTTGACGGTGTAAGACACCCCCCTGCCTCGGAAAGCACGTAAAGCCGTTGGTCCTGCGCCTGATCTCTCACCGGTCGTGTCGGATTACCGTCCCATCGAATCATGAGAGTTAGGGAACAGAGAGTCATAATCATAATCATTTATTTGTCAAACATAGGTATTTACATATAAAGATCTTGGATACAAAATATTTAGTGCGCTATGCTTTGCCAATATTGACATACAAATTAGTAACATAAAAAAATATTAAATTGTCATAACCAAAATTACAAAAGAAAATCATAATAATAATAAAATTAAAATAATAGATAATAATTTAACAGTAATACTCAAAATGTCAATTTAACTTATAATATCAATGCAGTCAAACAAATTTATCATTTAAGAACTCGTCTAATTTATAATAACACTTTTCTATTAACAGGTCAAATAAGAGTTTTCTGAACTTTTCTAGTTAACTTTTCTAACTCATACATTTTATTTTATTAGGTATTCTATTATATACTTGTGGAGCAGTACCAGTGTACTTCTGTTTGCACACACTTATGCACTATAATATCTCCTGCGTCAGATGGCCAGTCTCCGTTAAGACTGGCCGAAATTCGGTCTGGAGGACACTTATCTTATAATAATTATGTACCTACATAGATGCAAGGCTTTGTAAACGGTATGTAACTGAGATCGATCCAGGGACCTATACTACTCTATGCGGGCATCTCTTGCTACATGCAACATATTAGTAACAAAGTAGTCATTATAGTCCTATGGTTGTGTATTAGCAATTACTGTATTACAATACCATTTCATTGACGGCCTCGATGGCGTAGTGGTTAGTGTAACCGACTGCCACGCCTGAGGTCGCGGGTTCGATTCCCGCACAAGTCAAACATTTGTGTGCATGAACATGGATGTTTGTCTTAGTCTGGGTGTTTCTATGTATAATATGTATGTGTTTACAAAAAAAAAGTACATACATATGTATATTTATCCATTGTCTAATACCCATAGTACAAGCTCTGCTTAGTTTGGGCTAGATGGTGTTGTGTGTATGTGGCAGAATATTATTATTATTACTTTCTGCCCTAATTTCTTAAAAAATTACATTAGTGGCTTAACCGTATAAACACGCAAAATTACTTTGACATTTACCTATAAATAGACTCACCCAAAACATACAACAAACAGAAACGCCACTATACTAGAGTTGCCAACCGTCCTGTTTTCCCAGGACATGTCCTAGTTTTTGTGGTGTTCTGGGGGGTACGTATTACAATACCGAAATTTCATAATAACTTGACTGAAATACCGACGTCCAAAACAACGAAATTCAAAATACCGAAAGTTTTAAATGCCAATAGCCGTTATATCGAAACATAAAATACCGATGTCCATTTGGAAAGGAAAGTCCCGAAAGGATCAAACCCCGAATGGACGAAATCCCGAATGGATATTTCTCAGTTCTATGGTAGAACTAATGGGAGTTTTGGACGGAGCCCCGCTTCACGGGGCTCCTATTTCTGGGTGGGTTTACAAAAGAGAATCTAACACAACCTACCGCTTCCGAGTCGGAATCGTACGGATGGCCTAAGCATTTTCGGAATTTTAACCTTTCGGGCAAATGAACTTTCGGGATTTAAAACTTTCGGCCAAACAATCATTCGGCGTTTAATTTTTCGGGATTTCTTCCATAGGTATTTTAAAATACGGTCTTTTAAATTTTGGTATTGTAATACGTACCCGTTCTGGGACGTCCTACATAGCTTTTAGGCAGCGTCCTAGATTTTAAAATTTTAAAATTAGCGCTCTGCTATTCCCGCATAAATTCACAGTGAAATTTCATTTCACCTATTTTCACTACATATTAATTTAACTATTGCGTCCTGTTTTTAAACTGAATTGTCCTGGTTTTTCCAACTTCAAATCCTGTTTTTTTAAATTTGGGGTTGGCAACCCTACACTATACCAATTAAACACACGATTCAACGTCAATAAAATTACTTAACAAACGAACATCCTGACTGGTATTATAAATGTGAATGTGAGTTTGTTCGTTATGCTTTCACGCCTTAACAACTAAACCAATCATCTTGAAATTTTGCATACACGTTGTCAGACGTAAACCAACAGACAGACGACATCCAGAAAAAAGTACTGTTCCCGAGAATAGAAATGTATTGACAAAAATTACATTAACGCAAACGAAGATACGGACAAAATCTAGTTATACAATATTAGCTACTACACCTCCAACCATTAGCTGTCTTGTCCTATAAACCACTATCGCTTCCCACCGCCCTGTGTATACAGTATACAAAGTTGGTACAACAATACACATATACATTGGTACAACAGTACACATATACAAAGATTTGTTCAGAGACCCTTCCGCCCGATTTGCGGCCTTGTACAGCTATTATTGTCAGGCTTTGCCGGCAGTTCCCTAGTTTATTATATGACGTAAATCTTTAGGGGTTGCGGCTAAATGACTGCGTGAAGCTATGTGTATGGTGAGATATGATTGGCTTATTCACTTTTAGATAGGTGATCGAGACTTGATGACGTGTGCACTATAAGATAAGGATTGCATTGATGTATATGTAACTGTGTATGTTATAGTATTAAGATAAAGGCGGCCTCGATGCTGTAGTGGTTAGAGTAACCGACTGCCACGCCTGAGGTCGCGGGTTCGATTCGCGCACAAGTCAAACATTTGTGTGCATGAAAATGGATGTTTGTCTTGATCTAGATATTTCTATGTATAATACGTAAGTATTTACAAAAACAAGTAGGTATATATGTCGGAGAATTATTGAATCTAGTAGCGCCATCTATTAATTCATTTAAGATTTATTCACTTCCGTGAGTCAGTAGTTTCGAGCGGAAGTCTGTGATGGCGCTGTCAGCGTCGTCAGTGAATGAGTGAGAGTTGAACGAACGTTGTAGCGAGTGAAGTAGTGGTGGTACAGATTAGCTCGTTCGTTCGTTCTGTCACTGTCTGTTGACTTCGGGAGCTCGACCGCGTCGGACGTACGCACTGAGTCATTTATTTTATTTCGTACACAACATGGCGGACGATGAACAATCTTACGAACGGAATCGGTTTCCATCCGCGACAGCAGCGGTGGGATTGGAACAAAACACCTCCAGCGCGTCGAACCCACATCCTGCTTCGACGCAAGAAGAATATTTCGACAATTCATCCGTGCCACGTGGTGAAAATAACCCTCGAGTGAATACGCAGGTTGAAGATCGAAATACGTTCTCACAATCGGGTGGTCAAATACCAGCAATGTCACCTGATATGTGGGCATCCTTTTTTCGTGGTATGGCAGAGAGTTTCCGTCACACTGAAGCGAGTACGTCAACATCAAAATCGGAAAAGCGGATGAAACCTAGCGACGTATACGTGCCAACCTTTGATCCGGACGACTGTGAGTTTACAGCTGCTCAATGGTGCGACGAGATAGAACACCACCGTGTCCAGAACTCGTGGACGGACTATGAGACCAGGAACGTGGCGTTCACGAATCTACGTGGCCGGGCACGGAAGTGGGCGTCGAAGTCGTATCCCCTTTGCAAGACCTGGGACGAAGCAAAAGAGCGGCTTTCGAGACAGTTTGCGTCTACGAAGAGGTTTCATGACCTATTTCAAGAAATGGTGCGGTATTCAAGCGATCAAGCTTCTACCTACATAGAATATTCAACCAACAAGCTGGCGTTGATTGACCGACTGGAGACGAGCTGGAGCGAGGCGAACAAGATTGAAGTGGTGATCTCAGGTATCTCTGACAACCAGGTACGATCAGATTTATTAAAGAATACCCCAGCCGATTTCTTAGCACTCGACAGGCATTTTGGTACTTATCCTAAAATTAAATACTGTAAGAGGTCTCTTGATAATCATTCTTCCACGCTTAATGACCCTAAGCGACGGCGACTGACTTTATCCTCCATAAATTGTCACAATTGCGGTAAGCCGGGACATTATAAACGAAATTGTAAATTTAAAAATCAGTCTCACAATGCAACGGCTCCCGGAGATTCTTCCCAGCTAGTTGTCACTAAGCCTAGTGTTAAGAATACGCGGTGTTCGTATTGTCAAAAGATGGGTCATGCTGAAGATGTGTGCTTTTCAAAACGGAGAGACGAAAAACTTAAACAATCGAGTGCTTCGAAGTCTGTTAACATGTGTTTACAATCTGACGCACCTTTAGTACGTGTTAAAATTGATAATTTAGAATTACAAGCTTTGATCGATAGTGGTTCTGATTGTTCGCTTATTCGTAAAGAAATTGCTGATAGTTTGTCTGGAAATCGAGATTTCACACCTACGCGTCTCACAGGTATTGGCTCTAACACTATGTACTCCTTCTCGAAAGTAAGTCTGCCGATAGAGATTCATGGTGTATACATTGAAGTTAGCTTTATTATCATAGACTCACACGCAATTCCTCACGACGTCATCATAGGTCGCGATGTTTTCGCGCGACCGGGACTAAGCCTGATCATTAACAGCAAAGGTGTTCACGTTATACGCGAAGTCCAGGCCGATGTTTGTCTTTTGCAGAGCCTTGATATTAGCACGATCGACACAGACCTGACCGATGACAATGACTTATCTCGTTTACAAAAATTAATAACTAAGTTTAGTGATAATTTTGTGAAAGGCAATTCTCAATCTCTAGTCACTACTGGTGAGATGGAGATTAAACTTAAAGATCCTAATAAAATAGTACAACGCCACCCTTATCGGTTAGCTCCAGCTGAACGTGAGGCTATGAAAAGTATTATTGCTGATTTGGTTTCGAAAAACATAATACGCGAGAGTTCTTCGCCGTTCTCTAGTCCCGCGATTTTGGTGAAAAAGAAGGACGGTTCCGATCGCCTATGTATCGATTATAGAGAGTTAAACTCCAATACCGTTCGCGACAACTACCCTCTACCATTAATTTCGGAGCAAATAGATACCTTAGGGCAATCTTGTGTATTCAGTTCCCTTGATATGGCGTCCGGGTTTTATCAAATACCTATTTCTCAGAAGTCAAACTCCGTAGAAAAGACTGCGTTTGTGACGCCTGATGGTTCATGGGAGTATTTAAAGATGCCCTTTGGACTCTGTAACGCCCCTGCCGTCTATCAAAGAGCCATAAATAAGGCACTAGGCTCGTTGAGAGACGTTATCGCTACAGTCTATATGGATGACGTTCTAGTCTTCTCTAAGAGCAAAGAAGAAGCGTTTACACATTTAGAAAAGGTTTTAGATTCTCTCGCAGGTACTGGTTTCTCATTTAACTGGAATAAGTGCAAATTCTTAAAACGTTCCGTTGAATATTTGGGTTTTATTATTTCAGAAGGTTCAGTAAAACCAAACCCCAAAAAGGTAGAAGCTCTAGCCAGGTCTCCAATTCCCACTAACGTAAAAGAACTGCGTCAATTCAATGGTTTAGCAGGTTACTTCAGAAAGTTTGTGCCTAACTTCTCGACTATAATGGGTCCTCTTTACCAGCTGACACAAAAAGATGCCAAATGGGACTGGCAAACCCAACATACGAAAGCACGCGACACAGTAATAAAGCATCTCACTTCCGAGCCCCTGCTCACTATATTTGACCCAATTCGCGAAATCGAAATTCACACAGACGCGAGTGCTCTTGGCTATGGAGCAGTTCTCTTCCAAAAATTCGACAGCCAACTGAGAGTTATTGAATATTATAGTCAGAGAACGTCCGAGGTAGAGAGCCGTTATCACAGCTACGAGCTGGAAACGTTAGCGGTCTTTAAAGCTCTTAAACACTTTAGACATTACATACTAGGTAGGCGATTCAAAGTTATAACAGACTGTAATAGTCTTAAGGCGTCTCGACATAAAAAAGATCTGTCCCCCCGAGTGCATAGGTGGTGGGCATACATGCAAAGTTTCGATTTCGAAGTTGAGTATCGTAAGGGTGAAAGGATCCCTCACGTAGATTTCCTAAGTAGGAATCCGGTCGCTTCTAATGTTAGCTCAGCATCAGTTAACGTAATTCAGATTAGAGATGATTGGTTACAGGCGGAACAACGCCTTGATCCAGATATTAACAAAGTAATTGAGGCTTTAGAAAACGATACCTTAGAACCCAGTCTGAGATCGACATATGAAATGAAAAATAATTTGCTTTGCAAAAAGTTTCAAGTTAATAAAAAGACCTTATGTAGGGCAATCGTCCCAAAGAATTACCGTTGGCAGATAATTCAGCGCTTCCATGACGAACTCAAACATCTTGGATGGGATAAAACGCTCACCAAGCTCCGCGAACATTTCTGGTTCCCCAACATGGCGACATGCGTTAGGACTTACGTGGATAGGTGCCTACCATGCAAAATAAATAAGAGATCCTCAGGCGCTAGGCAGTCAGTCTTACATCCTATTGACAAAGTACCTGCACCTATCCATACACTTCATATAGACACAAGTGGCAAGCTTACTGGTAGTCGCAACACTAAAGAATACGTAATCGTGATCATTGACGCATTTACTAAGTATTGTCATTTAACTTCGGTAAAAGACTTAACAGCCAAGTCGGCATGTAACGCTCTACGGGTGTTTGTGTCATTGTTTGGTTCTCCAGTCAGGATAGTAGCTGATCAGGGTACGTCATTCACTGGACAGGAGTTTCAGAGTTTGTGCAATGAGTGGTCAATAGAGTTCCATGAGATCGCAAGTGGGGTCAGCCGGGCGAATGGCCAAGTTGAGCGGTTTATGTCCGTACTTACAAACTGCTTTACCATCGCTGAGAACCACGAAAAACGATCCTGGAAGTCTGTTCTTGGCGAAGTTCAATTGTCCTTAAATTGCACTGTTTCAAGGAGTACAGGCAAAAGCCCCCTACAATTGCTAATGGGTTGCAATAGAAACCCTCCACGACTTAACGCGTTAATTTACGAATATGAAAACTTAGACCTTTTTAATGTTAGACAAGAAGCTAAAGTCAGGATGGACGAACAGGCACTCATCGAAAAAGTGCGCTATGATAGGGGTAAGGCCAAAATTTGTCCGTTCAGTCTTGGTGATATCGTTCTAGTTGAGAAAAATCCTAGAATAATAACTAAATTAGGTGAGAAATTTTCAAATCCATGTAAAATTATTGAAGTTTGCACAAATGACAGATATAAAGTAGAGCCAATAGCTGGTGGCCGCGTGCAATACGTATGTCATGAAAAGCTCCGTAAATATCCTAGTAGCTTACCTGAACTATCGACACAGTTAGATGAAGTTAATTCAGAGGAAACTTTGAGCGAAACATTATGTTAGTATGCTAAGTGCAAGATGTATCAACAATAATTAAAAATATGCTTGATTAACGTAATCAATTATCTTTATTAAGAATGATGATAATGATTGTAACCGTTTTTCTGTTTACAGTTTAGACTGTTTGTTTTTTTTTTTAGTTAGTTATTACAACGAATTATGTTATGTGGACTAAACAAAAGGTAATGATTAATAATAAAGTGGACATTGTTCATTATGGTATCAGTTGTTTCAATAAAACCATATGTTAAAAAAAAATATACACTGTGCATTAGAAGCTCCGCGCTTCATGCTTGTGTACTACGCATTGGAAGCTCCGCGCTTCATGCTTGTGTACTACGCATTGGAAGCTCCGCGCTTCATGCTTGTGTATTACGCATTGGAAGCTCCGCGCTTCATGCTTGTGTACTACGCATTGGAAGCTCCGCGCTTCATGCTTGTGTATTACGTATTGGAAGCTCCGCGCTTCATGCTTGTGTATTACGTATTGGAAGCTCCACGCTTCATGCTTGTGTACTACGCATTGGAAGGTCCGCGCTTCATGCTTGTGTTTTGCATTAGAAGCTCCGCGCTTCTTGCTTTGGGTTTTCACCTAAGAAGCTACGCGCTTCGTGCTTCGAGTCTTGAGCTGGAAGCTCTGCGCTTCGCTTAGCACAACAGTAACTCTTCTCTGAAAGCTAAAGGCTATGAGCTAAGGTACATTTGAGTGTAAGTAGTGTGTAGTATCGCCGTGTGAGATCTTGTGCTGTCCAGGCGACTCCTGTAGCACTGATCTTGTATTTGTTGCGCTCGAGAACGCGCGCAGTGTCAGAATGGCCGTGTCGGAGAATTATTGAATCTAGTAGCGCCATCTATTAATTCATTTAAGATTTATTCACTTCCGTGAGTCAGTAGTTTCGAGCGGAAGTCTGTGATGGCGCTGTCAGCGTCGTCAGTGAATGAGTGAGAGTTGAACGAACGTTGTAGCGAGTGAAGTAGTGGTGGTACAGATTAGCTCGTTCGTTCGTTCTGTCACTGTCTGTTGACTTCGGGAGCTCGACCGCGTCGGACGTACGCACTGAGTCATTTATTTTATTTCGTACACAACATGGCGGACGATGAACAATCTTACGAACGGAATCGGTTTCCATCCGCGACATATATGTATGTTTATCTGTTGTCTAGTACCCATAGTACAAGCTCTGCTTAGTTTGGGCTAGATGGTGTTGTGTGTATGTGATAGATTATTATTATTATTTATTATTATTATAATAAGGTCCTCCAAACCGAATTTCAGTCACGGCGGCCAGTCTTAACGGAGACTGACCATCTGCACAGGAGCTATTATATGTGCATATGTGATTGTTGTCGTTAGTCGTTCGTTATTAACTGCGTTTTAAACATATCTAACGAAAAGGTATAACTATAAAGGACTCTGAGGTGAAGTACAACTATCATTTTATGTAAATATACCACATCATATCAGTATTGTTACAGCCATTGCCATTTATCGGCTCTGTGGGGAAGACTCGGCAGTTCCTTCTAATAACTTATTACAGCGCCATCTATTGACATCTTACTGAACTACGTAGCTTGTCGGTACGCGAAGAATAGAGGGAGTGCTGGAACATTCTCGAATCTTCGTACTGTTTACATACCGGGTATGGCGTTTCTAGAAATCTCCAGAAACGCTTTAACCACGTATAAAAGGAGAAGACCAGTGCTCGCCGAGTCAGTTTACAATCGTAAGCGGTCAGGTATTCATCGGAGCGAACGGAAGCGAAAATACCACAGAGTTTGAAGCAGTTACAGTGGAAAAGTGTAGCATAGTGTGTGTTGTGTTTTAAATTAAATTGTGTGTTAGAATAAAACGTGTTTTAGTCGGTAGTATTGTTTAAATTCTTATCCCTCGAACCCAGTACGTAACAGTATGTTTAGGTTTCTGCGAGTAGTCTCTGTGTTAGAGGTGTAATTTTCTTATGTATTAAAAATTGTACCTTAATTATTATTAATGTAAATGGTCTGCGGACGTTCTTATTAAGATTAAATAAATCAATCAATCAATTTATAATAATGACTAAATAAGATTTATTAGTAATTATTATGACATCCACTTATGCTTAATAAAGAGCTCTTTGCGGATGAATGCTTCATAAATTGATAATGAAGTTTTAATACCTTCGTCTGTACTCTATGTATGTCTAGAAAAATATATTTT
Source organism: Catocala sponsa (assembly GCA_963564715.1). Taxonomy (NCBI): domain Eukaryota; kingdom Metazoa; phylum Arthropoda; class Insecta; order Lepidoptera; family Erebidae; genus Catocala; species Catocala sponsa. The sequence continues at coordinate 14,178,522 of OY751348.1, read as the reverse complement.
GTACGACAAATGGCCACCCATTCTCCTTTTTCCGAGCAGATTGTGTGAAAGGACGTTTCGTATCAGCGCCATTGTTGAAACGTCGCGCCTCGAATATTAGCGAAACATTTTCCAATTGTGATATTTACAGTTCCAGTGATCGCAAAAGCTCTGCTACAATATTTTTTCGAAAATTTTATTTGATTTTTGTTAGAAATTGGAAGACATCATTATAAAAAATATACTGTTTATGATCAGGCTGAGTAGCATAATTTTTAAAGGTTTAAATATGAGTGATTGGAACGATATTGAGTAAACCAAATATCAAAAGATTTTTCAGGGTTGCAACATTATTTTATTAAATGGAATCTAGCCTCAGCGCACTTTGTCACTGAACCTTTTATATGTAAATATAATCATATCCACGGCGCTTTTATTTTCCTTGTAAAGTACGTAATAAAAATTAAAACCTTGCTGAAATAACAACACAAAAACGGAAATAAACTGACTAATAGGTGTTTGTAAACATTATGTTTATCACACGAACACAACAACAATAGTAAAGGTAAATCGGTTCGCAATGCGTATCTTGACACAGCTTCTGCAAATACGCTCGTCCCTTTCCTTCCTATCACAATTTGCGAGCCAGCGATAAACTCCAATTTTGTAGGGTATTATTTGCAGTACTGAACGAATCGTAATCTCGACTTAATTTTACGTAAATTGTATCGTTTATTTGATAATTAACAGCTTATATAAACAAGATAATTGGCCTGTTTATAGTACCAGTGATATTGGCTTTCGTTTAATTCTATTACTACAGTAACGAGGCTCTGTCTGTATATAAGAGAAAATTTTAAACTTAATTGGCAATAACTATTCACAGAGGCCTGTGGCCAAAGCAATTTTAGAACATATTATATAGAACATATAACAGGATATAGCTGTTAGTTCCGGTTTCAAAAATCACAGGATATAAATTTCCATAAAAACGTTCCATGGAGAAATTAGTGCACATATTATGCCACAGCAAAATATTGAAGGGTATATCTCATATCAACTGTCATATATATTAAACATCGCTAAATGTAGATGATAAGATAGGTACATCGGGTATCTTATAAATAAATAAAATTTTTGAGCTGTTACACATTAAAATCAAACTACCTTATGTGATTTGTTTTTAAATACATTATTTGATGACGATACATATACGACACAATTTTTTACGTTTCACACGAATATAGCTGCTGTAATGAACCTTTTCGAGAGGAGAGAGGGCAATCTAAGATGTTGGTTAAAGTATCTCTCTCTCTCTTCCTAGTTATGTATCCCACATGGTGGTGAGGTCAGCTTTCCTTATTTTTATCCTCCACTTCGCTCTGTCTTCGAAAGAAAAGAATTAAAGTATAGTTATTTTAAAGTACAAAATAATTTCCTTACAGGTGCTTAATGTTCGGATATTTTGAAATAACTGTACTTTATGACAATTATATTATCAACGTCTTCGACTTCACGCATACATGGCTGCTGAAAAGCAGCCGCGATAGTTTAATTTCATATTATAACATTATATAAAAACCAGTCAATAGGAACAAAAAATCAACGGGTTGCACTCCGAGAGTGCCGGCAGAAGTGAAAACTTGAATATTAACGTTGTGCATTTTTGATATTTTGGAATGGTTAGGGAATAATTTTGCACGAATTGCTTTAATTATCAGTATAAAAGTACTATAATTTATGTGGTAAAATACAATATTTATTTATTGCGCTATCGAACACAAACATGACAATTCTCCCTCCGTCTTACGAATTTTCGATCAGGTCACGTGTCCTGACGCGAGTTTAACATTTTTACCCATCACAAAAAAGTGCACAACGCCGCTAAAGAAGTTTTCACTTCAATAATGAACCTTACGGTAGCCACATGGCAACTACGAAAATTAAGTCACGTTAAAATAACAAATGTCTATATAATTATGAAGAGAAAGTCTTTAATTACTTTGTATTTCTATTTATGATCTTACTAACCTTGTAAGTAATTAAAGTTTGTACATTACTGATATAACTACCACCTTACAAACACAATAGGTTCCTTAATGAAGTTTCGAATACTTCGTTGACAAAAGCATAATATGTACACACATAAGTACATATTATGTTATGGCGTATCTTTAATTATGTTTGTTCGATTTTACAATGTGGTTCCTGGTGTTATCACCTGGTTTTTTAATGTATATTATAGGTAAAATGTAATAATATGTTTTTTTTCTTTCAGGTAATAACAAGTCTATTTGAGGAAACAAAGACATCTAAAACAAGTAGTAAGTACAGATTTGACATACTGTTACTCTCGGTTCATTTGTGTGGAAACACAATTTTATATTTTATATTTTGGATTCGCCATTTTGTATTATATTTCGGAGCAGTAATTTGCAATTGTCGATTTCATAAATTCAAATGCAAATCATTCGAATGCTCAAGTCATGATTGATGTGATTTCTGCATAATTATGCTTAAAAGGTCGCCGAATTGTCGAGACACAGACACACGACAACTAATATATATGTAGGTATAGGTAAACGTGTCAGCAAACATGTCAGCAAACGTGTTTCGAATTTCGAATATTTGATCGTCATTCATATAATTAGAGAATAAGCACAAATGTTTATTTGAACGTAGAATTCTACAATAACCGAATCGTTCGTTATTTTTTTGAGACCAGTCTCCGTTATCGATCATTATATCAAAATTATAGTAATTAGTTATAGTCGAGAAGCATCTTCTTAGCACTCTAGTCATTACTATGCTTCAATACATAGCGAACTCTGGCTAAAAAATATACCTTTATCAGTAGGTATAGGCAAGTAGGAATATTGGGGATATTTAGCCAAAGTAGTAACATTGCGAATATGGGCGTAAAATTACATATGAATATGATAATGATGTCCTCCCAGACGTAACCGTCGACGGCGACACCCTGTCAATTCTCAGACATCTGTCTGCGTCTGTGTGCCCGGACGTGGTTCGCAAAACCAAATCTAGAAATACCTACATATGTAGGCAACACGCTCGAATTGCAAAATACATAACTGTACCTGATTGACAATTATTGCCTGCTCCGTGCCTCGGAGAGCACCTTAAGCCGTCGGTTCCGGCTGCCATGAACATCTATGGCAGTCGTTATTGGAAAGTCAGTGCCCTCTAATATCCTGAGACTGGTATAGCCTTAGGATACCCTAAGGATAGACCAGTGTTAGCCTTCGGGTTGCGGAGGTCAGATGGCAGTCGCTCCGTGTAAAAACTGATATCCAGTCAAATCCGGTTAGACTAGAAAGCCGACCCCAAGTGACTTGGGAATAATAAAGGCTAAGAAGAAGACCAAATTTTTTGGTTCACTATGTTTTATATAATTATGTTTCCACTATTTTTTAATCTAGTTTTATTTACTTTGTTATATCTCCTCACTATAGGTACATGTATTTTTCTTTCTTTCTTTCACTGCAATACAATAGAAGTGATTTAGCAGCGTCAATGTACTAGGCGCACATATACTTAAAGCGGTGTACTCACGGCTGTGCTTTAAAGCACTTAGAGAGCGTCAGCAGCCAGTAGTTGTTCAGAACGATGACACTGCACCTGTAGGTGTTGTTGAACAGCAGTGCTGAGGCGTACGGGTGCCGGTACACCTGAGTGACGGTGGCTCCAATACGCTCTGAACTGTCAACATTATCATCACCTGAAACAATAAAAACATATAATTATAGGAAAATATTTATTTTTAAAGGAACAGTTTTAGTAAATTATGATTACTGAATAATTTGTCTTACTAATATAAAAATACTATCGTATCGTATCGAAAACGTAACGAACAAGCAAACAAACTCACATTCGCATTTATAATATTAGTAAGGATGTAAAAATGTCTTTTGTTAATGGATATTGCGTACTCAATCATGCATAAACTGATGAACAGATTAAGATATATTTTGGCCGACAAATAGAAATGTATGTCCTGTATGCATACATACATAAGACTTTTATTTTTTATTATGCCTTTGTACGAAGCTGTTGCTCTATGCGGGTATCGTCCCGAACAGAAAAAAAGTAGTAAATATTGTTAAGACGGCAATTATAACTACAATAGTGCCAATTCTGTTGTCACAAAATTCTCTAAACTTAACTAAAAATCACTAAAATTTTTTTTAGTCCTGTCCCTTTTAACGATTTCAGAATACGAAATGTCATTTGCGAGGACTAAACTAAATTTTAGTGATTTTTAGTTAAGCTTAGAGAATTTTGTGACTACAGAATTGGCACCAATAATATCTACTTTAGACAACAGAAACAATGGCTTTAGAGGTCAGCGCAGCTAATTCTAATACTGTCTTTTGTATGTGTTGTTTCAATGTTTCTTACTGCCTTTGGGACTTTGAGGTTTACTCTTAGTGCAACAAAATGTATTTTATTGATCTATATTTATATAATACCCAATATTTTCAAATAATCTTTTCAATCCTCTTTATTATATATCTTCTTAAATAGGAATTCATGCTTCGCATTCGCCTTGTGATGTACATATGTATTGCTTTTGTAGCTCGCCTACGCTTGAAGGCTTGCATCAAATAATATTTGCATACAAGTTGATTTTGAATATTGAGCGATAAATACGGTAATATTTGTTATTTGTCAATATGAAAATAAAATATGTTTAAGGATTTATGTTGAAATTAAAATACTTTATACGGGTTTCTGCGTTGTATTTTAAAACACTTTTATTACATAATTTTAAATATTATACTGCTATTGTTAACTTTGAATTCTATTTAAGATATTTAAATTATTAAAACTATATATTTAATTTTACACTTTCTACGACCTTTTTGTTAATTAATTCGTGTATTATAAACAGAAAATTTTTATATATCAGAAAATATGACGACAATGTCCTGAGTCCAAAACCTCGGCTTAAAAACTATTAAACATAGAGTTTCGATCTAGTCTCAATGTCATAAATTACAAATTGCATTCTCCTAAATTAAAATAAGAGTAAAACGTAGACATAAACTGCATTTCGGTGCACATTTGACATTTATTAGACTAGATCGGCACTCTATTTTGTACAACTTTTATTAGGAAAATGGGCTCTCTGGTATATTCAAAAACATAAATAAGGTTTGATCGCAATTTATTTTGTTACATGTATCTAAATACATTAGAGAAACTAGCGTATGTATATTAATGCAAAAATGTAACAAGATTGTGTCTGTAAAAAGATATACCTATTTTTATAAAATTAATTGGTTTATAGACTATTTAAAGGCTAATAAACTGATATTTTTGGTAGTCATCATCATCTGATACTGATCTTTAAGGCTTGAGGCCTTAAGCGAGTTTGCTGTCTATGGGAGCTGGAAACTAGTTTTAATAATATATAATATCAGGTCTGTATATCAAATCAGTTCTGTATATAAACTGTCCCACTTCTGTGTCTCACTTATCTCTTCTTAGTGTGAGAAGAGTTGGGCCATAGGCCGACACGCTGGCCCAATGCGGGTAGGCAGACTTTACATATCTTTTAGAATATCATGGATACTCGTAGTCATGTACCGTAGAAGCGAGCAATAATGAACTATTTAATAGACACATATCTTCGAAAAGTCAAGGGTATTTAGTGTGATCAAACTCAAAAGCTTTACGTGGCTAACGCTGCATTTCTGTAATAATCCTAACTTAATATTATAAAAGCGAAAATGAGTTTATTTTTTTGTTTGTTATCTTTTCACGCCTAAACCACTGAACCGATCATCCTAAAATTTTGTATATACGTTGACAGTTGTATAGAAACGGACATAGGCTACCCTTCATCCCGAAAAATATTACTGTTCCGGAGGAAAACAATAATAACGTTCTTATAATAATAGATGGCGCTACGTGTCTTTCGAATCATGATTGAATTATATTATTACAAGCAGAGTACAACCCGATTTGATTGTCAAATTTTAAATTAATGCGAGCGAAGCCGCGGGCAAAAGCTAGTATAATATAAATATCTAATGTGACCGAAGAAGTTAAGAATCAATAAAAATATAACAGTTAGTACATAATATTGCATATTACTTGTTTTTGTGGCGATCATGAGAAATGTGCGATGCTATTATTTTATATCTTTGGTTTTGTGTGTATTTCTTTAGGAAGCAAACGAGAACTGGCATATCAACCAAATTTGTAACTGTGTGAATGTGTGAGTGTAGCTTACAGTGTATGCATACTCACACAGATGCAAACATGACACATACAATATAGTGTCCAATACTTGGAGAGAATGTTTTAAGCAATTTAGTTTGACCCGTTACTGCGGTCGGTGATATTTGCACGTGACGACTCCAGCGATGTCATTAGGGAGGGCAGATATCGGTATTCCTAACATCTGTTACTGTATAACTGTATAGAAAATTCAACCTATGCTGTATAGACATAAAGAGCAAAGTAGTGTCGGTGTTGAGACTTAACGGTGTGTATAGTTCTGGAGATAATCATAGTCAGCAAGGTATTGTAACAAAAGGGAGTAGATGATTAAAATTATTGTAGTTTATTTAAAAGATAGAGCACGTATATATACATAGGGTCCTCTATATGCTTGGTTTGTGTGTGTGTTTTAGAAATCCATGTTTCACTATCTATATTATTCCCACGTAATAGGGGCCGAATTTATTGCAGTCTATCGTGCGAATTTCCAAATATTATTGATAATATCTTAATAGAAAAAGCCAAAACCACTTTTTCTAGTAGAAAAGCTCGCCAATGATAATTACTTGATGAGGAAACATAAAAAGTCTCTAGAAAAATAACTCCTGCACTAGGACTAATTTCTGTATCATGGGGACTTTAATAAACAAAATTTTAACAAAAAAGAAAACCAACTTCATAAAAGAATATTCTAAAACTTAAAATGCACTTAAAAGTTAATAAATAATTGCATATTCTTGTGAATAATTAAATTATTGTTATTTTTGGAGTCGGTGTCAGCCGCCCGCGCCGCGTGCTGAGTCTATGTGTGTAATTGTGCATGCCAATGTTATGTTATGATTATAGTAAGACATCTCATGTTTAATTAGTTACAAACCTACCTTGGCTGACACCGACTCCAATAATAACAATAATTTAATTATTCACAAGAATATGCAATTATTAATTAACTTTTTAGTGCATTTTAAGTTTTAGAATATTCTTTTATGAAGTCGGTTTTCTTTTTTGTTAAAATTTTGTTTATTTCTCGGTTTTTAGTGAACCTTGCCAAATATGAGAACATCATCAATGTAGCCAAATACGCATTATTAAGTATAACTCGAAAACGAATGGTCAAATCTTGATCAAAATGAAATGGGACCACACGGGAAGCACCAGCTTTCAAATAAAAAAAGAATCATCAAAATCGGTTCACCCAGTCGAAAGTAAAGAGGTAACAAAGATAAAAAAAATTATGTGGTGTCGTGGGACACCAGGTAGGAACGAAGTTCCTTCGGCTAATGTAGAATCGACACAAATTGCAAAAAAAATCGTGCTCAATTTTATGTTTTTATTTAAGTACAAGAAAGTATTTAGGAAATTCAGTATTTTAGGAAATAATAAATTACTTAAAATAAAAAAACATCGTAATTCAAATTATCAACTAAAATAACAAAATATGTCTCTTTATTTTTGTTTGACAACATAAAATTACATAGATTCATGAGTATATGCTATGCATTGGCGGGGTGGAGTGGTAATAGAAAGAGAATGGATGAGAGAACGAAAAGAAAGAGGGAGAAAGAGAAAAGTATTATACACTACTCGCTTGTGTATGCGACTGTCGCGCCTGCGCACGTCTCATTTAACGGTTTTATTCCACGCACTTTTTACCACGGATTTTTTCTTACGGTTTTACTATCACATTTTTTTCAGTTCGGTCGCGCAGCAAAATCCCTATCCCCTCCAAGCCTGCCGTAAGGAACTTCGTTCCAAAAATACAGACGAATTCAGTAGCTCCTCCTTTTTTTGAAGTCGGTTAAAAACAATAAAATAACGTAGAACATCCATTTATGATTTAAACAATTTTTGTCCCATGTGGGATTCAAACCGACAACACTCGACGCAGTAGCAGTGACGAAGCTGCACAATCACAACAACATCCGCGCTCTAAAAAATATATAATAAGAAAACATATTAAGAATAGCTTTAAAATATTTTTAATATAAATTTTATCGATAATAGCACTTCACTAGCAGTTATAATTTATAATTACAAGAACACAAAAGCATTCTGAATAGTTTACATAGATTTCGAAAACATACTGTTAATATTATGGTTAACATTAATATATAAACATTACATCTTGTTAAACGTAATGTATAAATATTACATCGTTTATAATAACAAGGGACATATGAAAGGCATTTATTATCAAAATATCACAGTTTATACCTGCCATAGTTTTCATAAAAGGATGATAATACCTACACATATTACATTACGTCTGTTTATGTTTGAAGAAATTAGCAAAGGTATATAACAATAAAGAGCAAAAAGGTTAATCGACGCTTCCCGTGACCAGAGGGCTGTTCTTTATTTCGCGGAAAGAGTAAGCATTGCCATTTGAAGTGGCAATGCAGCCAGCCTTTTGGGCACACTACCAGTCGACTGTGATGCGGATGGATTCTATGACGACTAATATAGGGTCTTAGTTATTCTTTTTTGTTTATGGTTTATAATATTTTAGGCGTAAGTTACGTTTTAAAGAATTGTGTTTAAGCAAAATGAATAAAATTTGGTCGTATTTATCTAGATACTAGCTGACCCGCGCAACTTCGTCTGCTTCACATAAGAGAATTTTCCCTGCTTTTGCAACAATTTTCATTTATGCTCTCCTCCTATTGGTCGTAACATAATGTTATATAGCCTATAGCCTTCCTCGATAAATGGGCTATCCTACAATGAAATATTTTTTCAATTCGAACCAGTATTTCCTGAAATTAGCGCGTTCAACCAAACAACCAAACTCTTTTTTTTCTCTTATTGGGTAAACTAACAACATCAAAATAACAAATTTTTGTTTCTAAACATTGTGACTAATTGTGACATCCACATTGTTTACCAAGAGTTTGTTTGTTTGAACGCGCTAATCTCAGGAACTACTGGTTCGAATTCAAAAATTATTTTTGTTTTTTAGCCTATTTATTGAGGAAGGCTATAGGCTATATAACATCACGCTACGACCCACGGGGGCGATGCAGTCATCATAAACGCGGGTGAAACCGCGGGCACATCTAGTTGTTTTATAAGATTGATCTGTTATACGTCAACAATAACATGGAAGGATAATATTAGCTTTCAATATGACCTTTCAGAAAGTATGTGACCCAACTTCGCGATATTATCTCATAATCACTGCCCCAGGTAAACGAAAGTTTAGTTCCATTCACAAACCGTGAACACAACTCAGCAAAAAATACGGAAACAGAAAGATTATACATCATTCGCGGAAAAATTTCGGACGGTTCACCCAAAAATTGTGGTCAAACTTTTATTCCAACTTCGCCTGCCGAAAAATTCCCACAATTTAGCCACTTTTTGCCGGTGAATTCTGAAAGCGTTCGTGGCATTTATCAAATAATATACCGTTCGGTATTTTCGTGTTGATCCTTTAATGTCTATCTTTCAGGTAAATATTGAAATCTTTTCGCGTACATTCCATACATAACCTCTCGACTAGTTTCCAGAAGAAGTCGGCAGAGGTGTGGTTATACCGAGATTTTGCCAGTATTTTATTACGTTTCGCGTAATAGAGGGCCAGCCAATTGCCGTTTAACACACAAGACACTAATACAGATTATATTCTGCCATTGGAAACTTCTTGATAAAAAAGCCTTAGAACACTTTGCCCGTCCCAAAATTAAACAAGACACCTCATACACAGCAGTCCAGAAATCGGCCATGTCTGACTGCGGCGCATATTTCTCTTATGGCTGAGTTAAGTTGCAAAGACCTATCTGAAGACATACCACTGGATATATTTCAACTTGGTTAAATCTAAGCAAGTAAAAATTATGGACAACGCTGAGATAAAATGAGTATCAACATTTTATTCGAGGTTGAATAAAATGTTGATACTCATTTTATCTCAGCGTTTTCCGTAATTTCACTACACCATAAAGAGTAAAATTACTGTGACATATGGATAGCAAACATGACAAATTTATAACCCACAATACCAATAGAACCCACAAAGCTAATTTTACTAGTTACAGTTTCATTGTTAAGATAAGACATATCCCGCACCAAGATAGATATGTCGCGGGGGAATTTTTTATAAACTTTATAACATCCAGACTTGTCCAAGTATTTGGTGGATTATTTAAATATTCTTACGTCTAGAGATTGAACAAAATAAATGAAAATAGGTAATATTTGAGAAAACTACTTAAACCACAGCATAATCCGTGTACTGACTTCAAATTGCTTAGAAACATTCTCAGCGTTTATCAAACAATAAACTCGTTGAAGTTTTTGCTCACAGCAGCTGTAACACCACAGATAATGTGGAGTTAAGAAAACTAGTGTTTGTTCTGTATCTGCTACCACTAACCGTTTGCAATGGTCTGATATTAACAATAAAACGCTTTATTAAATTTTGTTGAACTAAATTGTTGTTTTTGCTTCAGCTGTTAGTTTTGGGTTGAAATTGTATTTTCTGTGAGGACTCTGTTGATATGTTCTTCTGTCATGAATGGTTAGGTTGTAGAATGGACTAATATAATTCCCTACAGACTGCTCTTAAGGGATATAGGATATATCATGACATTCTTACACATACATTCTTCTTGGAGAACTCCATCCTTGACCATGCCTTGTAATGGGCTTACAATAATGATGCTAAGCGTAAGTCACTTATGGCTAGTTTCACAACTATCAAATTAAAGTATCCGAAAGATAAATCGCATGCTGTCTTACTCTTGTTAGGTTAAAGAAGAGAGATGGCGAGACTTTTATCTTATAGATTAATATATGGAGGTGGTGGGACAGGCCTCTATTCTTTTATTTTCTCTTCTGGGCGACAGAGTAATGGGTGAAATTCGAAACCGAGATTGTAAGCTATATTTCTGTCCCATTCTATCTTTCCAATATAACCTATTTCCGAACGTAAGATGTGTTTTCGCAACACCTGCCATTACCATGGTACGTCCCGTGACATTTGAAATACAATCTCTTTTTTAAATACGATCGCCTTTTACCTAACGAAAGTGACGGAAGCTTTAATAGCGACCATTTGTACTATTTGAATGCGAGAACTGAATCTTATGCGAACGTTTTATTAACCACCAAACTGGCAACAAGTACACGGCCTACCTAAAGGCTAGCAGTATCTGTAGCCTGTGATTGCTTGCAATAATAAGGATACCGCAACATGCTGCTCACTCTAGAGAAAAGGAATTCAAAATGGGGGTAAAGAAAGAGATTGTTGAATATTTAAGTTTTAAAAAGCACACATTCCTTTAATCCTTGGACATACGCTTGAACACTAAGCGCTGCATCATATTTTAGAAACCAACAATTATTTTCTTAAATTCTTAATAACAGCATAAGTGAAATGTAGCTATAATACACATCTGCCTAACCTTTTAGGCATACACGTCATCAGATATTCCAGTGAAGCGACGAGCGCACTTTAGCTAAAACATCCTCTTTCAATAAAGCAAAATTGGTATTGACATTCCACCGCTGGCGACCTAAACGTCCAAAATCTCTCTCTGTAAGCGCTGAACCAATATCGCCTATAAGTGGTTAGTCAGTTTATCAAATCAAAGGCATTATTTGTACTATCGGCTGTTCTGACAGTGATCGGAGATGAGCGGGGAAGTTCAGGAGCCAATCAATTATTATAACCTGCTCCAACTAAATGTATACTGGACAAACAAGGTTTTAGCATTTAGTGTTGGAGTTTGGAATTTGAGATAGTATCTGTAGGTATTGGAGGGAAGTGGAAAGTCAATACGTTATGTCTGAGAGGTTATGCTACTTGGTTGACTATCGTATAGTTTACAGTAAACGATTTACGTGTGTGTGTCTGTATGCAGCTTTTTAGTCGTATTTAGCCAGACTATTGTCAAACTGCTGCTGGGAATTTCATAATAAAAACACTTCTTTTTAACGGACAATTTAATCTGGAGTCTCACTCCTCACACAAATATGCGTTTAGCTGGAGGGTTTAATAGGAATCCTAGTAATTTGTAGCCTAAGTTGATAAAACACTTTGAAGTAGGTAGTATTGTTTGTTATTTGGTATTTAGGTTATCTTATAAAAATTATTTGACTGTTTTAACTAATTAGCACAGACTTCAAAATTTGAGAAACTTAAATCAGGATTCTCCTTCAAAAAACTTAATCCTTTTACCAAGATATTATCGTAAAAAGATATTTAATGATTGATGAGTCTCTGATATTACCAAGATTAACAAATGCGAAGCGACAATTTTATCAAAAATACTGTTATCTATACTAATATTATAATGAGCAAGGATTTGATTTTCTGTTTGTTTGTAATAATTTAACTGAATAACTAACCAAAATTCTTTCACCATTAGAAAGCTATATTATTACCGAATAATATAGACTATATTTTATTTTAAAAAGTACTGTTGCACTTAGCCAAACCGAAACTACTTTTACGTGAACGAAGGCGCGGGCAAAAGCTATTAGTTATAAAACTTATTTCCTTTGCATAGCTACCTATAGTTCGTTATGATATTATATAAATCAAAGTAAAAGATCAGTAAACGTGTTGCCCGAACCACCATCTCACAAACAAAAGATCAAAAACTTTCCTTTTCATAATATTAATATGTAGTCCATACTTCTACCAAGGTAACGAGCTAACTTAGAAAAATAACGTTACTGAAAAGTAACGTTATACAGTGTTTCATACGTTTCACAATATGTTATTGTGAACTTAGTGATACTGAATGAAAGGTAGATAACTATTGATCGAATAGTGACGTGCTATTCTCGATTAAACTTTCAATCATTCGAATACTTAAGTAATCTGAATGTTTTGATAATGTTAGTTATTATTCGAATGCTTTAATTACTTAGGTATTGATCGATTATGTAAGACCATTACGTAAACTATTATTGGTTGATTAAACTATGTGATAAATATCAATTTGAATTTTGGGCGCTAGTGAGGTCACGGATTCAACTTTCGAGTCTGCAATGCGTTGTTGAGCTTATCATATACGATTTTTTTAGAAAAAGATTAGAAAGTTGGAAATGTTCAATACGGTAATATGCGCGCCCCCTATTACGTGAGTTCTGAAATAACATGGCTGGCGAAATATAAGTGTAATACATTGCATGTCTTTATATGTATCTCCAAAGCTATAGCTTTAGAGATATAAAAAAAAAACAACGGGTTGCACTCCGAGAGTGCCGGCAGAAGTGAAAACTTGAAATTAACGTTGTGCATTTTTGATATTTTGGAATGGTTAGGGAATAATTTTGCACGAATTGCTTTAATTATCAGTATAAAAGTACTATAATTTATGTGGTAAAATACAATATTCATTTATAGCGCTATCGTACACAAACATGACAATCCTCCCTCCGTCTTACGAATTTTCGATCAGGTCACGTGTCCTGACGAGAGTTTAACATTTTTTACCCATCACAAAAAAAGTGCACAACGCCGCTAAAGAAGTTTTAACTTCAAAAACTAGCCAAGGTGTAAGGCTTAGGTACACCTTGTCTAGATTTTGTCTATATTATGTTACTAGCTGACGCGCGCAACTTCGTCTGCTTCCCCGTTTCTGCAACATTTTCCATTGATGCTTCGCTTTTATTGACCATAGCGTGATGTTATATAGCCTAGAGCCTTCCTTGATAAAAAGCAGTAGTTCCCAAACAAACAAACATACTCTTCAGCATAATATTAGTTTAGATGATAACTATTATGACACAAGTGACATTTGAATGCGAAATCATACAGTTATCGATTCTCTCGACATTCTTAGTAATTGATAATCGCACATCACTCTGATCGAGCGATATATACTTTGTAGTTATAGTTACTGCTTTGTTCGCGTTTGTATACGTTATTGAGAAACTGCTATTGAAATGACAAAGTGCCAAACTAGCAGTTTGAAATTTCGAGGCGAGAATTCATCAATAACGGCTATTCACACTATGAACTAAAGTTTGTAACTATGTGTATATGTGTGTGTTGTGTGTGTATGTGTGAAAATGTATAACGTGTATATGTATGTGTGAATCCTCTGTGTGTGTACTATGTACAGCCAGCGACATAAGTAGCTTAACAGTAGCCAATATTGTAATAGTATTTTACGAATGAAAATTTAATTATTACTATTCCATAGTAATGTATTGTGTTTAAAGTAAGTCTTCTTTATTGCGGTAAAATATGAGGAACTATTATTATGTATGATCGCGGACTTTAAAATCTCGGATATGTCTATCGACGTATGTAGCTAATTGTACCTATACGAGCATGTGTTTTATATAGGGGATATGAAACAGATATGTGGGGTGCGTATTTAGCGTATGTAACAGAGCATTAGTTCCCAAAATGGTCCAGGTGGACCCCCAGGGGTCCACGGGAGACTCGACGGGGGTCTACGTTGGCGTGACAAAAAATGGGGTTCCACAATTCGTAAGCGGGGGTCCACGAGAAAATTTATTTGCTTTCAGTAGTGAAAAATTAAAACGTTGGCTTGACTTCACCTATCAATGTAGGCAGATAATATTTTAAGAAGCTCAGCGACTAAACCTTGCATATTCCATATTCAGTACCAGTGGTTTCGAATTTACTCGGTAGAGAATTACTAAAAAACAAGTTCATCCCCAGAGATGTGATCAATTTTTTTTTAATATGGTAGAGTAGTTTGAGTAGTAGAACCTCGCTGATTTCAGCATGAATGAGCCAGCTCGACAGGGGGAGGACTACCCTCTCACAGAATATCAACGTGAAATAGCAGTATTCCTACTGATGTGTTTCGTTCGGTGAGCGAGAGTGCCGGAGGCCCCATTACTACCTTTCCCCCATCCCGCTCCTTCTCCTTCCCACTTCCTTTCCTAAAGGATCAGCAAGGCGCAAGTGATGCCTCTGGTGTCACAGGCATAGGCTACAGTGACCACTTACCATCAGGTGGGCCGTATGCTTGCTTGCCACCTTAGAAGTATATAAAAAAAAATATTGCTGCAGGGTTCCACCGGAACCAGCTACATTTTGAAAGTGGTCTATGAGAAAAAGTCTGGGAACCTCTGTAATAGAGGCATGGGCTAGTTTGGTGGGTTGGCATAAGTTTGTTATGTTGGTGGCCAATCTTAACGTTCCGGTGACGATACACCATTAGGACAATATTACTAGGTTTGCTTTGAAATTTTCAGATGCAGCACGGAATCTGCCTAAGTGACATTGAAAGACAATAGGGTATCAAGTATCTTTATACGCGGTGCCTAAAATATTACAAGCGACATGTAGATTTTATACACCTTAGTTAACTACTTCAACTATTTACAGTATGTTTGCGTAACCCTCCAGAAAATAGATAGTATACAATCATTTTCAAACAATTAAGAGGTAGTTAGCTATATTAGTTTGCGAACCTCACCAATAAACGTTATTCAGCGTAAAGAGGCAGTTGAATAATAATTAAGTAACAGTGGCTAGCTTTTCAAAATCATTGATCAAGGACTCAACAGCTATTTAGATTCGATTTAGAGAGATAGCTAAGTATTAGTTCGCGATAATATTACATATCATAACTATAATCAGACAATTTGTGATTGGAAAACGGGGGTAAAATCACAGAAAACACGTAGCCCTCTTAAATGTAACAAAATATACTCCAGTTCGCTTTCCTACCCTTTATGTGTCTAGCAGGTTTGTGTATATCCTAATCCTAACTAATATTATAAAAGCGAAAATGAGTTTGTTTGTTTGTTTGTTACCTTTTCACGCCTAAACCACTGAACCTATCAAATTTTGCATATACGTTGACAGGTGTATAGAAACGGACATCATCCCGAAAAAATTACTGTTCCCGAGGAAAACAATAATAACGTTCTTATGATAATAATAGATGGCGCCACGTGTTATCGAATTGATTGTCAAACTCTAAATTAACGCGAGCGAAGCCGCGGGCAAAAGCTAGCAAAGAAATAAATTGTATTTTTTGCATACATTTTTACCCTTTTTTGGAATATATTCGGAGGCACGCCCACTCCTACAGCAATAAATCCTTCAACAAACATAGCCAGCCTCCTGCCTTGTTAATTTGCAGAATCTTGGCTCTCTGGGCTATGTCGAGACTCTGTGCTGATTTCTTTTTTTATCAATCAAGCCTTGAATAATATCACCTTGGTTTAATAAAATACTTGCGACCCGCCCCGCCTTTGCACGGGTAGTACGGCCTCGATGGCGTAGTGGTTAGTGTAACCGACTGCCACGCCTGAGGTCGCGGGTTCGATTCCCGCACAAGTCAAACATTTGTGTGCATGAACATGGATGATGTCTTGATCTGGGTGTTTCTATATATAATATGTATGTATTTACAAAAAAAAAGTATATTTGTATGTTTATCCATTGTCTAGTACCCATAGTACAAGCTCTGCTTAGTTTGGGCTAGATGGTGTTGTGTGTATGTGATAGAATATTATTATTATAGTATAAAACCTTAACAAATCATACACCTAAACCTTCCTCATGAATCACTCGGTCTATTAGTGAAAATCACATGAAAATCCGTTTAGTAGATTTTGAGTTTATCGCAAACAGACGAGACAGACGCGGCGTTGGACTTTAAAGTGACAGTTAAATCGAATGCTATTGATCTTGAGAGCTTTATATGGCACTTGGCAGTCCAACGACCATCCACTAGGCTACAATACATTAGTTAGTGCAGTAACATTAATGTTAAATAAGTGAAACGCTAAAGCAGCGATAGCTCAGTGGGGAGACCAACAGACTGCAATGCAGAAGGTCTCGGGTTCGAACCCACGTCGCGCACCTCTGACTTTCGGAAGTTATGACTTTTCGAAATTATGTGCGTATTGATTGACAATTATCGCTTGCTCCGTGCCTCGGAGACCACGTTAAGCCGTCGGTCCCGGCTGCCATGAACATCTATGGCGGTCGTTATTGGGAAGTCAGTGCCCTCTAATATCCTGACACTGGTCTGGCCTTAGGGTATTGTCAGCCTTCGGGTTGCGGACGTCAGGGCCACCTGACTGGATATCAGTTTTTACAAGTTTTGCCAAGCCGCTCCGTGTAAAAACTGATATCCAGGCAAATCCGGTTAGACTAGAAAGCCGACCCCAAGTGACTTGGGAATAATAAAAGCTAGGGAAAAAGAAGTGAAACGCTAAATCATGAGGTTATTTATGGGTTAGATTCTTGGGCAAAAATGTAACACTGTATATATTATAGATTCACCCACCTTTCTTCACCCACTGTAAGGTCATATTTTCCAATAAGGCATAACAAATTTATCCTCTTAGAATATCTCTCTCCTATTGCAAAAATCTCCACAGGCCGTATCGTTAAGCAATTAAGGAGCATAACAGACATACCTTATAATCCGCAATTACAATATTGATATAAACAAATTGAACATAAATATGTACAACGATAACTAAACGTAATAATGGGTTACTCTTTTTTATCCCTCCGGTTTGTCCCCTAGGGTAAAAACAGGAAATAAAAGTTTCAAACAGATCGAACGAAATATTTGCCTGTCCCTCGGTGTATTTTCAGGGGGACAAACGGGAATTAAAAAGTTCGATCTGTTCTCTCGTAAATAACAGAGGGACAAAGTGACCTTTTATTTCCTGTCTGTTGCCCCAATGGGACAAATCAAGGGCAAAGAAAGGAATAACCCATAATAACCCGTTATCACACGCTTAATCCATAAACTAAGACGTGGTCGCGCTACAAGGTAAATTACACCTACCAGAGGAGTCTACAGGATCTTCTAGATCTTCTGCATCCAACTTGGTAGCCACAGCATTCGCGAAGATGACTATTAACAACGCCTTCCACATGTTCGCTGGTATACACGGCACACTGTTCCGTAAGACAGCTGGTTCACACACCGACTAAGAAACGTGCTGACTTAGACCGCACGTTTCTCTATACAGAACTATTAATTTATAGAGTTGGCAGGTACGAATCATATTAGTAAATTATGCGTATCTATAGGATGACACAATAGTTTTAGAAAAGCTAACACTAGGCACTAGTAATACCTACGTGCTATTTGCTGCCAACCAAGTTTAATTTTAAGACGGACCTTAAAAATCACTTAAATTTAAGAGGTTTTTTGATAGAAAATACCTATCAAAGATTCTAAATTCTAGAACTACTCAGACCAACAGCTAGTAGTTTATAAAAATTGTTTTTTTTTTATATAGAGCTAGAGTGGCAAACAAGCATCCCACCTGATGTAAGTGGTCACCGTAGCCTATAGACGCCTGCAATACTAGAGGAATCACTTGCGCGTTGCCGTCCCTTTAGGAAAGGAAGTGGGAAGGATAAGGAGCGGAAAAGGGGAAATGGGTGATTGGGCCTCCGGCACTCTCGCTCGCCGAACGAAACACAATAGTAGGAATACTGTTATTTCACGTCGATATTCTGTGAGAGGGTAGTCCTTCCCCGGTCGAGCCGGCCCATTCATGCTGAAATCAGCGAGGCTCAACTACTCTGAATGGATTTGTGATACTTCTTATTCCACGTTTATAGTACATGTTATTATGGATGTAAAGGTACTTTCAACATAAGTAAAATAGTTCGGATATTAGAACCTATTCATTGTTGAATGTTCGATGAAAGTGTAACTACGGGTGACGTAATAAAAGTCAATGACACAAGGTTTCCAAAAATAAAGGCACGAGCCAGGATAATAATAGTAACTAACCCTTTTGTCCTAACCTTTATCGATCACATAACAGCTTTTAAGTGTGAAATAAATGTAGGTCTAAGATACGTAAATTATTCTTCTTAAGAAGTTTTGTATTTAAAAAAGACTACTGTTAATTGCTTGATATATAAGGCAGTCATAGGAGTAAGACTATGTATGAAACTAACTCCTATATCCTCGAAGGATCCTCACACCAGTTAATCCGTGACTTTGATCGGTCAAAACTTAAGTAAATAAATAAGTATTTATTACCTATAAATAATTACCAATGCGATTTACCCTTTGTCTAATCTATCACTACATATTATAAAATAAAGTTCCCCGCTGCGTTTGTTTGTCTGTTCGCGATAAACTCAGAAACTACTGAACGGATTTTAATACAGTTTTCACCAATTGACAGGGTGATTCATGAAGAAGGATTAGGTGTATAATTTGAAGGTCGTATTGGTCCGAAAATACCACAGGCGACAGCGTAAAATTTCTGGAGAAATGCACAGTTGTCACTGCCAACCATCTAAATGATGGGAATGAAAATGCTGTCGCGTAGGAAGATGGCGAAAAGAGGCGGCAGGGATCAGTCTGAACAATTCCTCGGAACACTACCTATAGTACCTAAAAGCGATAAAAGATGCATAGCGAGGCCACATCTCTACGCAGCGCCAAGGGGTCTAGCCGATTTGAAACATCCTGGCAGCCGACGATTCGAGTCACTCTCCGTTGAATGCGGTCCAGAGGGAGAAGCTGGTACTCAGGTACCCCTGCCCAAAGATGAGAACAGTATTCCATGTGAGGTTGAAACTGCGCCTTATAAAGCAGTAGACGGTGGGCCGGCGTGAAATACTGTCATGATCTGTTCAGCACTCCAAGCTTTTTTGAAGCAAATTTAATCTTCCTTCTAAATAGCCGCGGAACTGGACTTCGCTCGATATGCCGACACCAAAAATTCCAATATCGGCTGAGGCAGTTATGGGGATGTTCTTAAAACAAAGAGATACGACCAACAGCAGCTTTTTTGCGGTGAACGCGTAGACTTGTGTCTTGTTTATTTGATGTGCAATATAAATAAAGTGACTAAAAATCTAAGTTACGTTTAATACAGCCCTGCTCTGTTGAACCACAGTTTTGGTGCATAGTATAATCAGTATGAATCAAGCAAGTCGCGGGCATAAGCATTAAAAAAGTTATTACATAATATATTGTTTGGAAAATAATTTTATTGCAACAACCAAAAAACCAGCGCTCCATTAAAGCCGTTTTTCCTTAACCATTCTGTCCTGCTTTAACATATGTTACAACTAAACCCACAGCGAGGGTAGTTGTAACTTCGCACTTGTCTATCAAAAACTTTAGATGTATAATTTTATATATTTTAATAGATGTGCCCGCGGCTTCACCCCGTGTATGATTACTGCGCCGCCTCCGTGGGTCATAGCGTGATGTTATATAGCCTTTCTCGATAAATAAGCTATCCAACAAAAAAGTAATTTTTCAATTCGAACCAGTAGATCCTGAGATTAGCGCGTTCAAACAAACAAACAAACAAAACAAACAAACAAACTCTTTAGCTGTATAATATTACTATAGATTTGATATTTTTGTTTTTTTTATATGCAGTAAAAGTAAAATCCAGACTCCCTAACTAATGTTATAAATGCGAATGTGTGTTTGTTTGTTTGTTGTTACACTTTTACATCTGGACTATTCGACCGATTATCATAAAATTTTACATACACGTCGTCATGAGTTACAGGAAAAAACATAGGGTACCAGAAAAAGTACTGTTCCCGAGCGAAGCCGCGTGCAATAGCTAGTTATCAACAAATGTTTAGCTTTTCGTTATTTTTCTGATTCGGATAGGATATCGAGATATATTCATTTTTGATACAAGCCATAGGGCGGGCATCGTATGATAGATAGACTTAAGAAAATATAATTTTATCTGCCACGTCTACTACTAATAATTTCTTAGGTGTACTAGGACGCTAGTTAACGCAGGATGTTTTCATCGCGCTAGAAATGTTTGTGTCAACAACTAGCCTTAGCGATACTAGTTCCGCAGTTCGGCCAATAGAGTGTGGCACGTTCCAAGTATTACCTAATAATCATCACATTGAATTTCAATTCGAAATGGTAACCAATTATTAAGGCGTCGTATGCCATCCTAGTAGCATAAAAAGGAAGTATGTGTAGTAATGGCAGTTGGCTTGCTAGTCTCTATATTTTTTTAATACAAATATGGTGGCAAACAAGCATACGGCCCACCTGATGGTAAGTGGTCACCGTAGCCTATGGACGCCTGCAACACCAGAGGCATCACTTGCGCGTTGCCGACCCTTTAGGTAAGGAAGTGGGAAGGAGAAGGAGCGGGAATGGGGGAAAGGGGGTGATTGGGCCTCCAGCACTCTCACTCACCGAACGAAACACAACAGTAGAAATACTAGTATTTTACGTCGATATTCTGTGAGAGGTCCTTCCCGGGTCGAGCCGACCCATTCATGCTGAAATCAGCAAGGCTCTATTGCTCAAATTCTCTATTATGTAACTCCTTTGAGTGTAGTGGAGTAATGTAGACAAATAAAAAATGTAACTGGAGTCTGCGCTCATATGTAGCAGAAAATGGCATTAAAATTTCAATCGTCGCTGATATAGAGTGTAGGTATATCTTCCTAGCATAATTCTTTTTTCTTTATTTATTTTAGGATTTTTTATCCAAACGGATATGCCAATTCCATCGTTACCTATTACAAAATAGCACGTTCTGAACCAGTTTTAAGCAAAGCGCATTGCATGATATCCACGTCTGAAACATTTATATTGTACTGTCTCATGAGTCTCCTGAGATGAGACACACATGAGATCAGAACTCCCTTTGGAAATTATTCTTTTTCTGTTAACGAGTATTGCTTATCGTCAAAAACATCGCCTACTATCATAGAACCCTGTACTCGATTTAAAAGTAGTTGCTATTATAGCAGAATAGTGCCCACAGATTACTATTAAAAAATAGAACGAACCACGTTCAGACAGATGATCTTGCAATTTTTCGTAGTTTGAGAGATCATTGCGATGTATCTATCCTGGTTAAACCTAATGTCACCCTGGGGAAGATTGCACTATTACCTATTATAGTATTTCTACAGTAGTTAGCGTTTCAAGGGATTTCTTACAGGAAGTGTTTATTTATTTAGGGATAACAAACAGCAGCGTATTAAACTAAGACGCTTATGCTATACAATATTAATGCTAAACAGCGAACAAAATAATAACAATAACGGAGAAAAAGAAATGTCAGAAGGTGTGTTTATCAGAGATCTATGGACAAGGACAATCATCCAAGACATTAATAATTCCATGAACATGGCTTTGGTAAGAAACATAATATCAACAGAGCCAAAATGTTTGTTATAAGAATCCACTAAACGGTGAAGTGGAGAACGGACACCAGAATTGCTGCGGCAGAAACTGGTTGCAAACAGATGTCTTGTACGTACTTCACGACCATGTACCGTACGTGGAACCAGGTAGCTCAAACTATTGACAAGGTCAGGACAGTCAATTTTATTACGACATAAGTTGAACAGAGTCATCATATCTAGTAGAATTCGTCTAGATTGTAGGGACATGAGATTGTAGGATTTAAGTAAGAATGAGTAAAACGCTTTTTTTCGGAAGCATCTGTAATGAACAGCACGGAGATATTTACGCTGAACTATTTCTAGTACTTCTATGTATTTTTTCATAATTCATAATTTTCATAATTCATTTATTTCTTGCGAATATGGGTATACATTTCTGTGCAGATCTTAATGCTAGTACAATTAATCGTTCTTAGACCATATCCAGCCATAGGGCATGCAAATTTGGCTGTCATCTAATTCTATGAAATAATAACATGTCATAATATACGTAAATATGTCAAAGAATAATATTGAAAATGTTAAACAACTATGTAAATATGTCAAATAATAATAAATGTTATTTTCAAAATTAATTGATTGACATTACAATTGACATTAAATTGAGTTCATAAATTTTCAATATTCTTATCCTCTAAAAACTCCTTCAGCGAATAATAGCATTTAGAGATGAGTAGTTTTTGAAGACGCCTTTTAAATATCGAATTACCTTTAGTATTAACTATATACCTCGGCAGTTTATTATATATATGCGTCGAAATGCAGAAAAAGCTTTTGTGCATTAGAGCGGTTTTACTTTCTACCACACACATTTTATCAGCATGGCGAATTCTCGACCTTTTTTTAAATAGATCAATGTTTTGTTTTATAAACATGGCACACTCATAGATATAAATACACGGTAACGTCATTAAATTATACTTGATTAAATATGGTTTACAGCTGTCTGGAATTTTTATATTAAATATTGTTGTAATGCACCGTTTTTGAACTTTAAATTCTAAAGGCCAGTCAGTGGAGTTCCCCCAAAATATGATGCCGTATCGTAATGTAGATGAAACAACGCCATGATATGCTGTTATCAATGTCGATACATTCGCTACGTTTCTTAGTTTATATAAGCCATATGCGTACTGACTTACTTTAGTACAAACTTTTTCAATATGAGCTTTCCAATTTAACTTATGATCTATTTCTAATCCTAAGAACTTTGTAGTATCATTTTCTTCAAATTTATAATTGTTAAAATTAATATCTAAATGTAAGTCAGTATTTTTATGTCTTTGCTTAAAATTTAATACCTTCGTTTTATCCAAATTAATTTTAAGGTTATTCTTTTTTAGCCATTCTATAATTAGCCTAATGGAGTTATTGATGTCCATTTCTAAAGATGTCAAGGATTTATTTGTAAAGAGTATTGTGCTATCGTCTGCAAACAAAGTAATATCGTAGGCAATACTTGATGGGAGATCATTTACATAAATGATGAAAAGTAATGGTCCCATGACACTGCCCTGTGGCACCCCAAACTTCACGGTTCTCATATCTGACCTACAAATAAGTTCTGATTTTGATTTGGTGCATGTTTTGGAAATCTCTGTAATTTGCTGTCTGTTAGATAAATAAGATTTTATAAGATCCTGGACGTTGCCTCTGATGCCGTAATGATATAATTTCTCCAGCAAAATGTCATGTCTGACACGATCAAAGGCCTTTGACATATCCATGAACATTCCAATTGCTGGTAGACCCTTATCCACATTCAACATTACAGGTTTCAGAAAATTATAAATTGCCATGTTTATACTTTTGCTTTTTCTAAAACCATATTGTTCTTTGACAAGTATGTTTGACTTTTCCAAATAGTTATAGATACAGTTATATATTACTCGTTCAAATATCTTTGCAAATATAGGAATTATAGCAATTGGCCTATAATTATTCATGTCCAGTTTATCACCGGTCTTAAATAGAGGCTTAACCACAGTTGTTTTTAATGGTTCTGGAAACAGACCATTTTCATTGCATATGTTAATTAGGTATGTCAAAACTGGGGAAATTATTTTACCTACATCTTTTATTACGGACGTAGTAATGCCATCATAACCAGCACTATTCGTGTTTTTTAATGAATTAATAATATTAAGTACTTCTTGGTGAGTTACAGGCGCCATAAAAATTGAATTACTGCTATTATTAATACTGAAGTCAATTTTAAAAATGTCTAAATTCTGATTATCTACCATGTCAATATAATAATTATTAAATGCATTACATATGTCCTTCGAATTATTTATTAATTTATCATTCAAATTAATACTGTCTATACCCAATCTAGGCTGCTGCTCTTTTGTTTTATTTATAATTGCCCAAGTAGCTTTTGTTGCATTAAGAGAGGATTTAATATAATAGTCATTCTTAATTCTTTGTGTTAAACGTATTATTTTTTTTAATCTCGCTGAGTACGTTTTAAATTTTTCTTATTGTCTTCACTTGGTACCTTTCTATACTGCCACAACATATTTCGTTTTTTGGAACTACAAAGCTTTAATCCTTTAGTGATCCAAGCAATTTTGTTTGTTGA
The DNA here is from genome assembly GCA_963564715.1 of Catocala sponsa. Classification (NCBI taxonomy): domain Eukaryota; kingdom Metazoa; phylum Arthropoda; class Insecta; order Lepidoptera; family Erebidae; genus Catocala; species Catocala sponsa. The sequence goes on along the minus strand of OY751348.1, from coordinate 14,153,575 downwards.
TGACTTTTTTATTTTTATTAAAGGAAAACATAAATTATAAAGCAGGGAAAATATGTCATAGAAATTATTAAATGCTTTAGTTGGATCTTGCTCAATAAAAACGTCTGAAAAGCTTATTTGAGCTAAGTAGTGTTTAAACTTAACTCTATTTTCACGAGAAAGATCTCTTTTTTCAACAAACCAATACTTCAATAAGCATTTTTTTGTAATCGGACATGTTATTATTTGTGCTGAGTGGTCTGAGATGGAGAATTCTTTAATCTCAGCCTTGCATCCCCTGATATTATGTGCAAAGATATCTAAACAAGATTTACTTAAAAATCGAGTGATTTCCTTAAATTCTATCTTAAGATTAAATGCCTGCAGTGTTTGCTCAAATTCCAAAGATAGCCTATTTCTTTTCAATAAATCTATATTCAAATCACCACACAAGATAAGCTTTTTACTTTTACTATTACAAAGTTTAAATAGTAGTATGTTCAGTCTTTTATAAAATTCTTGCATTATTGCATTATGGTATTTCGGCGGCCTGTAGATACAAACTATGTAAATTTTTGGCTGAATTAGTTCAATTGCCAAACATTCAAACACATTGAGAAGTGACAATTTGTTGATTTCATCCAAAGTCTGAAAGTTATGACCACGTTTTATTAATATACAGGAGCCCCCACGTCTATTTTTTCTCATAAAACAAGTAGCTAAATTGTAATTAGGTATCATCAAATACTGCTCATCGCCTTTCACCATGTTATGTTCAGTAATACAAATAATATCAATGCTGTTATTTAATTCATCCAGTTGCAAACTTAACAAATCCGATTTGCTGTGTAGGCCGTTGACATTTTGGTGAAGTATATATAAATTATCATGCACGAAATAAATTATCAGAATTATAATGAGTTGCTTCTATACCTGGATCTTCAATTAAATTATAGTAATCGTTATAACTTAATATTTCATATTCAACGGTGTATTTTAGATTTTTAAAAATGTTTTTCATTCCATTAGTATTAAGTATACCATTTTTTCTGAATACACTGTAATTGCAGGGAAGATTTAAATTGGAGTCAAACAATACTGTATAATTATATGTACACATGTCAATATAAAGCATATTATTGAATACTTCTACTCGTCCGTTATATACCATAGAATATTCATTAAATTTATATGTAGGTAAGCAAATAATGATGTTAGTATGTTGTACAGCTAACAATGTCTGCCTTATGTAAGTTATAAGGTCAAGGTAATTGTTGGTATTACAGAAGTCCTTATCACCAATTAAAATAATGCAACAGTCTTTCATGGTGTAATCTGTTAGTTTTTGGTCAAGATTACTCATGAGTTGTTTTATACCACAGTTCGGAAAACAGTAATGACACATTTGAGTGTTTGGAAACATTTCTTCCGCTACAGATAGTACATTATTTGTGTTATTACTACTGATTATACATAATTTATTCTTGTATAGTACATCCGGCATTGTTGTTGTATTTATACTATTCCCATCTGTTTTGTGAGTTGTCTTTTGTTTAGTTGGTTGCTCAATACATTTATTTTCCAATATTTGAGTTAATGAGGTCTGTGTCTGTTTATTCTTGGTACATACTTTTGCTCGCGGTGTGCTTATTTTCAATGATTTAATAGGACTGCATGTCAACGATTTATATAAATCATTTTTCTTATTTAAATCTTGATTCAACTGTCTTAAATTTACATTTTCTAATGACAGTAAATCAATTTCCTGATGTGCACTATTTAATTCCAGTTGTAGTTGTTTTACTTGCTCTTTTAAGCTATTTATTAATTCATTTTGTCCTTGCTTCGATAAATCTGGTAGGCTGCTAGCTAAGCTTTCATCAAAGTCCGTTTGTATATCCGACGTATTGTTAAACAATTCGCTAATATTATTTGAATCCAAATGTGTCCTTGCTCGTCGTATTGTAACATTATTTATGGAATTCATTTTGATATTTTTTATCGAATGGAATTTGAAGTCTTGTTAAATTATGAAGTTTTGGTATCACTTTTTCTTTATGTTTTATAATTGACACTCGTGAATGGTCTGCTTTATAATTGACACTCGTGAATGGTCTGCTTTATAGTCGACATTCATGAATGACCGTCTTTATCTTTAATACTGATGCTCAATGACAGGCACTTCACGGACCTGGAACGCGCCCTGCTTGAAATGCGTATATGTTGGTAGCACTGTATTGCGCGAAATATTTTGAATAAGAAACGAATTCCCATATGTACAATGTTAATTGTTACGGTTTAATCGCTCACTGAGTCATTTTATATTAAGGATATATGTTTTGGTGTCACTTTATACTCTACACGTATGATAGTTTGTAGTAAAATGTCTTTATTATGCGGATAATATCGAGTTCACTTTGCACTTTGCACTTTGTACATATAGTTTATATTTGTTTATAGTTCACTGAGATGCTGGCTAACAATATCCAAGAAGATTTCACCAACTAGGAACGCACTGAAGTTATTTTTATTAGGATTTACACACTATAAAAGTAAACAAGTAGAATTAATTACGGAGCTAATGTTTTTAATGTTAACTGACAGGTGTCATTCAATTTTATAGAAAGGATTCCACACGGGTGATGCTAATTCTAGCTGGGGTCGGATTATGGACCTGTAAAGATGCAAGTGGGTAGACGGCCTCTTGAATTCTCTGGATGCTCGCATAACGAAGCCAAACATTTGATAAACCTTGTTCACTATATTATCAACGTGAGCGTCCAGATGTAGTTTCGCATCCAATTGAACACCAAGATCGCGGAGACAACTAACATTGCTTAGTCTAACGTTACCGAGACTGTAGTTGTATTTAGTTACCTGTTTCTAAATAATGTTAATTTATCAAGTGAATCATCATTGTCTTGTTTTTTGTCAGCACATTAACTTCTGTTTAAGTCAAAGTCAAAGTCAAAAATCTTTATTTTCATAAAACTGTGCAAGCAGTTCTTGGACACATTATAAATATATTAATAAAAAATAGAATAATAAGAATGAACTAAAATTGTTGCATTGAAAAAGCCTGTTCTATTGAGCACGGTCAGCATATTCCAGGATTCCCCTGGTCATGCAAATGTATAGGTATACGACACCGTGTCTGATTTCATCTTGTGTAGTAGTATAAAGTTATCCACTATAAAAAACAAAGTATATTGGAACGAAGTTCCTTACGGCAGGCTTGGAGGGGGATAGGGATTTTGCTGCGCGACCGAACTGAAAAAAATGTGATAGTAAAACCGTAAGAAAAAATCCGTGGAAAAAAGTGCGTGGAATAAAACCGTTAAATGAGACGTGCGCAGGCGCGACAGTCGCATACACAAGCGAGTAGTGTATAATACCAGGATATCAGAAATCACTAAATGACCAATATATTTAAATGTTTGGAATCATTTAAATATATTGGTATAAATGAATATTCTTTATTCTATTTAGTGAATTGAGCATGATTTTTTTTGCAATTTGTGTCGATTCTACATTAGCCGAAGGAACTTCGTTCCTACCTGGTGTCCCACGACACCACATAATTTTTATTATATTAAAAATTGTCTTCGATAGACCTTGAAAAAATATTTCGTCTAAATGTCTCATATACTAATTGACTTAACACAAATTCGATCTTAATACATACATTATAAAGTTGTATTTCAAACAACATTCGCGAGCGTGAGATCGAGCATCAACTAATATCGGCAAAATTAAATGCTCTGTTACGAAGTGGTTACGAATATGTATATGATGTTAACATATCAATTGTAATAGTACTTTTGTATTTAATGAATAAAAACTAGTTGCTGCCGCGGCTTCGCCTACGTATATCCTTTGGCAACATCTTAATCTTATGTGTTAATCGGGACGTATCCTATGCAAGTTTTATCCAAAGCCGCATGATGGAGCTAAAAACATCCAAAAACATCTCACAGACTTTCACATGTAATAATAATAATAATATTGATGCTATTAGAGTGTTCAGGGCAGACGCCGTTTTATCATCCAGTTACCAATATACCAGTCCATCAAACACCCATGCCCATAGCCCATATATTAGAATCCATACGTAGCGGTAGTCCTACGCCTGCTGCGGCTAGTGCCGCTGTAGGTGTTCCATCCCACCTTTGATTAAAACTCTCGAAGGGCCTCTTCACGTTGGACCCATGTCTCCGTGTAAGCCTCCCAAAGGGCCGGGTATTTTCCTAACGTATTAGGAATATACCCGTGAAAGAGAAACAAATAATAATATTCTATCTATCACATACACACAACACCGTCTAGCCCAAACTAAGCAAAGCTTGTACTATGGGTACTAGACAATGGATAAACATACATAGATATAAACTTATTTTTTTATAATTAGGTATATACATATTATTAGAAACACCCAGATCAAGACAAACGTCCATGTTCATGCACACAATTAATGTTTGACTTATGTGGGAATCGAACCAGCGACCTCAGGCGTGGCAATCGGTTACACTAACCACTACGCCATCGAGGGCGCCAATACTAGTTGTTTGGCATATTTGTGTATTGTTGTATATCAAAATCATACCTTTTCTTTCCTGTATCTAAATTAAAACATTATGTTACGACCTTATCATTAAATAATCTACTCATTATTTATATTTCATATTAATTAAATTACCTATTTGTAATCATCTATAAATAATATTATATCGCTATGTCAAACACGCATACTACCGCTCTGTGCACGTACATATAAAGCCCGCTCGCCTTCATGAGTTACAAGAACTTTAATATACTAGCTGTCCCGAGAGACGATGTCCTGTACAAAAGAGAGAAAAAAAAAACATCTAAACCATCCTCGAATCCACTACCAAAACTTTTTGTGTGTGTTCAACACACAAAAAGTTTCATTTAAATGGGTCCAGCCGTTTAGGAGGAGTTCACTGTCAATACACGTACAAAAGAATTATATATACAAAAAGATGTGTCGACAGCGATACTTCTTTAGGAAAAAGTAGGATTCAATAATATTAGCAGATAACAAACAACTTCGTCAATTAACTAACTTCTTCATAGATGTACCAGGGCGTTAGTAACTATAAGAGGTTTTTTTATTTAGCGAGTATTATTTGTGTCGACAGCGATACTACTTTAAAAAATGGCGTACTTCCTTAGTATTTTTATAAGACCGACGCCACAACAAAACGTCTACTAGACATTCCACACACATAATACGGCTAAAATAGGATTACAATAATATAGGTAGATAACAAACAACTTTGCCAATTCAGTAACCTCTTTATAGATGTACCAGGCCGTTAGTAACTATAGGAAGTCTTCGTCTAGCCAATAATACCTATTTGTATTGACAGCGATCCTATGTACTTTAATAGTAAATGGCGTGTGCCATGACTTAAGCCTTTACCATCTCATATCGAATCGGCTACGAATCTTGCTCATAGTAAGTCCAAACATTTTATACACTAAATATGACTACTGTATTAGGATTACAATAATATGAATAGCTAAAAAACAACATTACCAATTCAATAACCTCTTTATAGATGTACCAGGCCGTTAGTAAAGGAGGTTTTCATCAAGCCAGTAATATTAATTTGTGTCGACAGCGATACTACTTTAGGAAATGGCGCGCACCACGGCCCAAGTAGGTATTTCCTTTATGACGCCACATCGAATCGCCGATACGAGTAGAACTTTCGTGCTTATTGACGTTGCGAGGCCATTCTGTAAGGCGTTGGTAACGGTTTATGTGATAGGGAACTATCCAGATGGTTCTCTGGAACTTGTAAATGTATTTATTGTAGGTAATGAAGCGAGTTTTCAATAGGATTTGGTTATTCTTAAGTTATTTTAATTATCCCTTCTTAGGTTATATGCACTGACGAGGCTTTTATAGTTGTTATACAGCTATCCATTTTGTAGTCAGTGGGTAGTTTACAAGAACTACAGATGTATCATTTGCAACTCTACCACAAAAAGACATAATGCGCTGACGAGTCAATAATAACAGCCCTAGGTCTTCTTTTGATTCACCGCTGAAGATGCTCTGTAATTCACTCTTGCTACATACGACAAACTCACTTGTCTACCGACCTTCTGTTAAAACAATTAATTCCGATTGCAGCTCATGAGGGCGGTGTGGAGGCCACTGCTCTTAGACCACACGACTGCTGCTTACCATCAGGTTGAGTGTGGTCATATTGAGGAGCAGAAAAAAAAAAAAACATCTGTAGCCCCATCATTTACAAACACAGGATCTATAGAAATACATAGACCGAGGCCTCTGTGTCCCTAAAGAGGTAAGCAGAAGTGTATTAAGTACACTAATATTTCGCAAGGTATGATTATATATAGTCCCACGTATAGGCAAGCTTAGTTCTATGTGCCGAACACAGTTCCAGATTACGTACAATTATTGAGGTTTTTTGGAACCCAAGAACGCGATAACCAACCTGAGAATCCGACCCGACTTGTCATGAATTTACTATCACCGCGTCATCGAAGCAGTAAATACAAAGATTCACCAGCCCACTTAATAGCAAATAAAATCTCCATAGTAACCTTCAAAAAATTGCAGTGATCTCCAAAAGGTTGAAGGCTAAGATAACCCTGTAATAGAGTGACATCGGAGAGGGGCACTTGTTAAGATAACGCACCATTAACGCCCTCAAGTGGCTATAAAGTTGGAGTCAGTTACCGGCTATTAAAGCTGCCTTCGTTTTTGGTGTCTTGTGTATCGGCCGTTTATGTCTATGTTTAGGATATAACTAAAATGTGCATTGTAGATAGTATTGTGTCACTGTTACGCTAGACAGAAAAATTTAATTAAATTACCAATTTTTACAAGGATTATTTTCAAAGGTAAAGGTAGGTAGGAACCGTTCTCATACTGAGAAGAGGCTCGTGCCCAGCAGTGGGACAGTTAACATATCTTTATAGATTTAGGTCACAAAGTTACACAGTTATTAATTTACATTTACCTGTTACCACGTTCAGCAAAACAAGGGCGCAGAACCAATGAGTAGAACGGGCAAAAAACTCACTCTTTTTAGTCACCGATTTTACATTGCTGATTATTTTTACAAATTATATCTGTAGTTAGGTTCACATTAGAATATATATTTTTTAAATATAATACTTGCAATAGGAATCTGCGATACAGAGGTGTCGCGGAGGACTTTAGGACTTTAGGACAAACTACACCCAGACAATAATTACACAAATATTTTGAACTATTTGAAAAACCGTCACAATGCCTGCTTATAAGCATCTGAATTTGCAATGAAAATATAAGTTGTATTTTTCCTGTACACATTAGTACCGTAGTTATCAACAATAATAACCAGCAATCCACGAAAAAACATAACAATAAATACTACGTGGAAAAATTTCATCTAATCATGTAACATTCACATCACATGTACATACATTCTTAACCCCACAAAGCCTCCGTCAGGTACACCCCTTTGTGCGAACAATTTAGCAAATAATCGTTGGACTTGCGATAATCGGATCGATAGAGGCGTATCTGACACCTGGCGCTTGTGTCAGACAGGTTATGAGTAACCCTGAACAAATTGGGGTGAAACGGGGCCGCTAGAAACTTGTAGTGTAATTGTGGGGGTATGTACGTGTTGATATTGTGATGTTGCTGTAATATCTCTAATAAAAATTGGTTCATTTAGTTCATGGTTGGTTCATTTAGGTTATTAGAACTTTAGTATTTAATTGCAATATGAATGAAAGTCAGTCTTATCTGTGATGTTTTACAAGTATCAAAGCAGCTATAGTCCAATAAATATGGCATCAGTCTAGCAATCATGAGGTTCATTGCACTACCCACGTGTATTCACTTCTAACAAAAGCATTTGTGGACTAAAGTACTAGTTATTTGTACCTCAAAGTTGTTTTTATATCCCGTCAAGTGTCGAGCGGACATACGCTGTCCGCAAAAATGAGTCATCAAAATTAAGAAAAAAAGACGACAAATGTATGTCCGCTGCTCACTTGACTCGTTAATGAGTCAGGTGTCGAGCGCACATACATTTGTCCGTTTGTGTATTGTTTGCACAATGAATTTTTAATTATTTTTATGTATTTCCACTAGACATTCAAGAGGATATAGATGATATTCTTATTTACTGCATTAGGAATAAATCCTACGGGGATCTTACAAACATTCAAACAACGGACTCAAAGAACACCCAAACATTGAATAACTATTTTCACACAAATTGTTGTTTCGTGTGAGGATCGAACTTACACCACTAAGTCAATTAAGCAGTTAAGTCACTTTAAGTCTAATTGAATTAAACTATTTTGTATATGACTACTGTGTAATTGCCAGAGAGAGATTTAACATCAAGTGGCATACCATCTGGTCAGTGGGAAGAACTGGCCCAAGATAGGCAAAGGTGGCGCGCGACTACCCACGCCGCAACAGGCTGCTTTGAAGCTGGAAGATTAGAACGCCTTGACGAAAAATGCGCTATTCAAAAAAGTCGCCAAAAGTGCTCCTACACCTACACATGTAATAACGCCGGCCAGCTTTACTGTACTCAGTGTGACCGGATCTTCAAAACCAAATTTGGATTTGCGAGCCACATTAGAGCTCATGATAATAAGTGAGAAGTATTATGGGTCGCTGTCACCGGACACGGTGAAGAGGACATCATCAATTGCCAGAGTACCTATATCTTGTCCGTGAAGCTCAATAAGATTATTAATTCAAGCGCTACAAAATTCAAGCTTTTTATAAAAAGACGTTTCGCACAACATCTTCTGTAAACGAAAGAAAGAAAATACATTTTGCAATTCACGTCCCTGTCATTAGCACACCACACCTTCCCCTGAAAGCATCACAGCCTATTCATCGTTGAAACGTCTACACCTGAACCTAGATTCGTAACAGATTACCCTCTATTATCCCGAAATCTATTGCTTAGTCGTGTAAACGCGCGGCGGGGTGCGTGCGACCCCGCCGGTACGTGCGAGCAACGTCAGAAACGATTGATCATTTTACATTGACGCTTAAACCAGTTATTGCGTAGACGTGACAACGCTAAATTTTAGGTTGGGTTCAGTAATTTAAGCCCCCATATTAAAGATTAATAGGAAATTTTGTATATAATACATATAATAGTCTCATGCTAATTATCCCTAAAAAGGTAGTCAATGGTGCATCCAGCATCACACTAACTCTTCGCCAGGTATGGTTTTAAGCGCCAAGTAAGAACGGGCGAACCTATTGCCGTCTACCGTGTTGCTAATAAGAATTACTTGCCAGAAAAGAAATCAAATAAAACATTAAACTTTGCCATTAGGCTGTCTACTTCGTTGGCGCAGCGTTAATGAATGTAACTTGTACATAAGGGGCTGGGCTTCATATCAGAGCCGGATAAAGTGTTATTATGTTTTTCTGTCAAGAATTTTTCAGTAGCGGCACAGAATCTGATTCGGTTTCTGATAGACGGTAATAGACTCGCTCCATATTAAATGGCACCCAAAACTATAGCTGTCAAGATGTGGTTGCAATAGACCTCTACTTACCCCTCCGGACATATAGCCGCGATACTATTTATATATGAAATACACTATGCAAGTCCGTGTGAGGTCACTTTAATCTAATAAATGTATAAGAAAAACGGGGAAACTAAGATGGTAGTCTCAACCATTTTAGTCTCCCAGTGAACATAGCTGCTGTAAAGCAACCGAAACATCGGGGAAAAGTGTAAACTTGAATATAAATAGTTTTAATTAAATTAAATAACTTAAAATATAGTAATAAAGTTCAATAATAGTGGTGTTAGAGTTTTCAAAATTATGAAATAAAAGTGTTTTAAAGTAAAATAAACAACGCGACAAAATCCGTATAAAGTGTTTAATTTCAATGTATAACATTCGCGTAACTAGTAGTACTATGAATTTCATATTTTGTTTATAAGATAAAAGTTAGAGTCAACAACTGAATTCGCTGCAGAATCCGATTAGGTCGTTGGTTTTGACTCTGTACTAATTCTATCACTAGTATTTTATGAATGTTTACATTTTACACAAAAAGTTTTGTAAAATTTAACTATGGAACTCGGACAATTCATGATTGTTCCGCACGGTAATATATTTATTTACCTCAGTGGCTTATCGGTTGTGAATGCGACTGCTGGTGTATGGGGCTGGCTCTGATTGGTTAAGAGCTTGGAGCGGGCCAATTGGAACGCCGAACGTCATAAACGTGTCGATCGCGTTAACGTAAAATAAACTCGCACTAGGCACTCGCATAATGAGTCCTGTTGAACGTCAATAGACTTGCTCCCTATTATAAGGAGACTTAAAACCATACTTGGCGATATGTGGTTGTAATTCACATTAACCTAGCTCTTGCTGCTGCTACTAAAACTTTTGAAATGAAGACTTCTTTAGCGGCGTTGTGCACTTTTTTTGTGATGGGTAAAAAATGTTAAATTCGCGTCAGGACACGTGACCTGATCGAAAATTCATAAGACGGAGGTAGAATTGTCATATTTGTGTACGATAGCGCAATAAATGAATATTGTATTTTACCACATAAATGATAGTACTTTTATACTCATAATTAAAGCAATTCGTGCAAAATTATTCCCTAACCATTCCAAAATATCAAAAATGAACAACGTTAATATTCAAGTTTTCACTTCTGCCGGCACTCCCGGAGTGCAACCCGTAAATTTTTTTTTTAACTGACAAATGTATCATCCCGTTACCCGGCTCAGGAATCTGATATAAGTGTACGTATATCTATTACACTGGACCAAAAAAGCAGTTAATTAATGCTATCAATCAATGATCATAATTTATCTACTATTTACAGTAAGTATAAAGTTTTAGTAAGTTTAGTGGTTTTTAAAAGGTCTTCTTGACGTCACTTTCAATATAATCCTCTAAGGCAGTGGTCCGACCGCCAACGATGAACGAGAAACGAGTAAAATTAGAAACTATAAACGAGTTGACGATCAGCGGGAAGCGAGTGTGTAGTTTCGATAATTTTGTCGCCGGGCTATAAGCGAGTGTGCAAGTGCGACGAGCGATTACTCGCGCCACTCGCCCGCGGTCGCTCAGTCCTGTGCAAACCTGCGCGTGCGACTAGCGAGCATCGCTGAACGAGTATCACTGAGCGAGTTTATTTTTGAAAGCTCGTGTCGCTCAGCGACAAAACTAGTAAAGCGAGTCATTGCCGGCAGTGTGTACAGTCAGCGAGCAACTTTTAATATATGAATCTCTTTCGTTTACACGGAATGTATATTATTTGTGCGTTTTTTGAGAGAGAAAATCGCCGATAGTTAGTCGTTTTCTCGCCGGCGGTCGGACCACTGCATATAATACTTCACAATCTAGATATAGAACCAGATTAGTACTCATAAACTCCGAAAATTTCATGTAAGCGGTCCAGCTATTTCCCTGAATCTCAAATGATACAAACACCTCGGCTTATTGCACTCAGAGTAATTACGGATTAGGTACACCCAACTGAGAGTCACGCATATGTGTCCACAAACGGGTAAGCTATATTATACCTACATCTACGTTTTAAATAACTATGATAGAGAGCCAAATACTGTCGCTACAGAGTACATTGCTGTACTTCATACTGCTACTGATATTTTCGTAAAAGAAATTCAATTACATATTGCCTGACCTTGAAATAGGATACAAGATTGCTGACGCCAAATATTAGACCTAATTTATGCCATGGCAGCAACGAAATAGTTTGGAAAATCTTTTTTGTTCTGTGGAGACATTTATATGACGAACATTGCTCCATTATCTAGGAAACCAGCTCAAGATATCTTTTAAAGTTTAAACCAATTTTGTTTAAAAATACCTATATAAAAATCAATTGCCGTGTAGTCTCACAAAAACTTTTATAGTCTCGCAAAAAATTTTGATTGCGTGATTGATATGAATGCGTTGCGCGTTGTTTTTGTTACCTGAAGGAACACTCAAAAAATCACAAAGGTCTAAATATATAATTTCGTATAGAATTGTCATTTCAGTTTACCAATTTTATTTAGGTGCTACATATACCACCATTTCATCTAGTAGGAAATATTAATAAAAACATTCTTAACTAATTAGATTTCAAAAAACCACACATTAATTCGCTATATATCCATCTATGCGCTAAAAGACCATCTTATTTGGTTGAAGAACAAAAATCCTAAAATGATTGGATAATATTCTTGTACGGAATCCAGAAAACGCAAGTTGTTTTCACTTAGCATCGCTCAGCAAGGGCTTTTAAGAACTTTTTGTTCCTCTTAAGCTGATGTTAATATGGGACGAAATTCTCCAAAAGCTTCGATCTCGGTGGTACCGCAATATTAGATTTTTTACTCAAGCGAATGTCTCTAAGGACAATTTCAAGGACTTAAGTGAGTAACTTGGTATTTTTACGGTTCGGTACTTTTTAAATGTAGTAGGTACTTGTAAATATATTTTCTTATGTGAGTTGATTTATCGTGTAGTTAATGAGATTTATTTATAACTAGCTTTTGCCCGCGGCTTCGCTCGCGTTAATTTAGAATTTGACAATCAATTCGGGTTGTACTCTGCTTGTAATAATGTAATACAATCGAAAGACACGTGGCGCCATCTATTATCATAAGAACGTTATTACTGTTTTCCTCGGGAACAATAATTTTTTTCGGGATGAAAGGTAGCCTATGTCCGTTTCTGCACACTTGTCAACGAATATGCAAAATTTCAGGATCATCGGTTCAGTGGTTTAGGCGTGAAAAGGTAACAAACAAACAAACTCATTTTCGCTTTTATAATATTAGTTAGGATATCAGCCCTGTTTGTATGCTGTCCTATTACTAAGCACTTGCTTTTACTCAGTATGAAAATACTTAGTCTATATATAGTCTACGATGTTGATCTATTTAACAGACCATATATCTTCAAGAACTTGAAGACTCGCAGATATGTAGATATTCTCAGGATGACTTTCTTCAACTTTATAACCAGGGATAATTAGTAATTCAATTCGCACATAACTTCAATAAGATCTCATTCATAACATCGAGAAGCTACATGCGCGTACCGCCTTACACTCGATATTTCTACGTGTCAACCCAAGAAACATTTGCAGCGATAGCCAAAAATAGACATCTAGGCTATCACTGCAAATCTTTTGTTGGCAAAGTGGTCTTGGGTTTTCGGTGAAGAAATTCTCAGTATCCACACACAGTCACGTAATCACGAATTGTGCTCGATAGACGACAATAGGATACTTGCGAAATGTGTGTGTAATAATAAATTTTTGTATATTATGTATCCTGTGCTTCTACCAAGGCATAATTTGCCTGAGCCGATATATTATTTAAGTAAAGTATTCAAAGCGCAAAATCGAGTAAAGCAGCGTAAATATAACTTTTGCGCCTTTATTCTTCATTAAACTAGTCCACTTTGTACGTTCGATACTATTTGTAGCAGACCTTCGTCAATATCTTATGTCCTTTCGGAATTAAATTGTCATATAGCATCGGAATGAATTCACCCATATCACTTTTGAGGACACTATTGGGACCTTTATAGGGTTTTGTACGTGGCTGGCTATATAAAGTAACCCCAATATAACCGTAATTTTAACATCTGCCTTTGTTTATAACGGGACCTCTTTTAGTTAATATTCTACCACATACACACAACACCATCTAGCCCAAACTAAGCAGAGCTTGTACTATGGATACTAGACAATGGATAAACATACATATATAATTATTATATATAGAAACACCCAGAAAAGACAAACATCCATGTTCATGCACACAAATGTTTGATTTGAGCGGGAATCAAACCCGCGACCTCAGGCGTGGCAGTCGGTTATACTAACCACTACGCCATCGAGGCCGACTTGTAGTGCAAAACTCATTATAGGTAGCACAGAGATTGAAATATTGCAATATTTTGAACTTTGTGCTGTGCTGGTCCACGGGGTGTTTCTTATAGAGATGAAAGTAATGTTTTTATTCGTAGTGAGTGAGGGAGCCACAGCCACCATCTGTAAGATTGTAATAGCATCATACTTTTGTTACCTGTGTAATTGCCACTGACGCGCTTGAATTATAATAAGTGGGGCGTATCTAAACGAAAACTAGCATGTACCGTGTTTCGGGACACTGCACTGGGACGCTAGTGTTTTTCCTTAAGACAATATATTAGAACACGCTCCTTCATTCGCCGTGAATATGCCATGATTATTATTATCTAACGCTACAATTGAGTTCGAGATGAAATTTCTCATCAATTTTTTAAGGTTGATAACATGTCTAGATGTTTTTATATCTTGATTGTGAAATTTAAAAAATACCTCCGTTATTCCTATTTATACTGACATTAGCATAACATGCTAATAAAACCTATTTTTAAATCTATAGAATAATCATAAATAGTATACATAGATTTAGGTCTATTATAAACATTAATTTCTCCACCTATTATAAAATTTACTCTATCGAGCGCCTATTGCCTAACATATTTGCCGGCTCTATGCTGCTACTGATTTAATTTATTACAAGAAAGACATTTTATTTTTATTAAAGTCACACTTGGCCGCATGTAAGTGTATGCGCAAAATATATTTTTCTACAAATACTATCATTTTTAAAATAATCATACATAATATGTTTATTTGTAAATCTATATCGATACTAATATTATTAAGCTGAAGAGTTAGTTAGGTTGAACGCACTAATCTCAGCAACTATTGGTACGAATTTAAATTCATTTAGTGTTAGAAAGCCCATTTATCGACGAAGGCTATAGGCTAAATAACATCACGCTACGAACAATAGGAGCGGAGCAGTAATTAAAAATGGGATTAAATATAATGATCATCAAAAATACTAATTGGTTAGCAAATATTGCACAGCATAACGAGCATCAATACGCCTCAAATCACTGCATTCCGTCTCGGAAGTGTTAGGTTATGTTAGGTTCCTTATTTTAAACCCACCCAAAAATAGGAGCCCCGCCAAGCGGTGCTCCGTCGACTTAGTTTGATCTCTTTAAAGTTTGCTGGCCATGAGTTGCTGATCTATTAGCTATTTTTGCTCACAGATTATATTTTTCTGCTCACCAAAATACCAATACTATGCTCACCATTTAAATAACATCCATTAAAAATGTTGCAAAAACAGGGAAAATTCTCTTATATGAAGCAGACGAAGTTGCGCGGATCAGCTAGTAACAAATAAAACGAATCAATTCATCTCTTCTACAAGCTCAAGCTGTGCTCGAAGTACATATGCTTCGATCAAAATTAAATGTAATAGTTTAAGCTACCATTAAAACGCTCATCAATACTTACCTGTAGACGCCTCGTGAAAGTGCTTTGTAGGTTATTTTTATGTGATCAGCTGCAACGACAACGATCTCTGTACTGTAGCCTGAACTAACCGCCGGTTGGCGAGCTAATCAGCTTACAAACGAGGATTACAGGAGTGCTACTGCGAACTTATATCTATAGTTTGACTTAAGACAACGATTATAGATCAAGAAGAATTATATTGCTACTTGGTAAGAGTAAAGTTACTTTATTGAAGGAGGAGAGTCAAACGTAACTACAGAAGGATTATGTTCAACCCCCTCTTGTTCATGAGAATCAATTTAGATTTGCGGTTTCATCGCCTTAAATAGTGTTTTTTGTATGTCACATCTTTTACCAAATTCTGTCAGCATCTAAGGTTGTAGCGTATATACAAATTTTTCCTTACAACATATAAAAAATTTGTCGCATACCTATCATTTGGTTTCTTTTCATCCTATTTATTATTAATTCCTTTTCTAAGTTCAATAACATGTGGATGATACATCTGGTATTGCAAATGGTTATAAAGTCATCAGGTCGAAAGCATATTAGTTACATATAGTCAGAAAATGTGGCATTAAATAGAGAATATTAATATACCTAATCAGTAACAATCTTAAATTTTTACATTTAGATATATTGTCCAAAGGCTTTTTTGACCAAGTGTGTATTTTTTAAGAATATTTCCTTCGAGATCTATAAACCACCCTTCAACCTGGCTTGGTCTATTTTAGTGATTATGATATGCCTAAACCCACCGCTCCAAGAAACAAGCGTAATTTATGTACATATAGGTATGTAAAGTTCTAAAAACTTAATAAAACTAGCTGGATGTAATCCGGAAACTTTAATTGGAAAAGCCTATTCTATGGCGGAACATTTTTCTATTCCCTCCGGAGCAAGAAACTTATCACCGAACTTTATGTACGGTAATAAAAAAGGAAGTTAGGTCTTAACTCTTGCAGTATGAGGTCAACTAGCAATCAACTTAGTTATCAAGTTGATTGGAACATAAAACAAGAATAGACATGTACTTTGGTTCATCGTAGTACTTTGATTGTTTCCAATGTTTAACCACTACCCCTTTAGTCTTCCGGCATAAGTTGGAGGTTATGTTTGCGTACGCTGGTAAGACCTGAAGTTCGATACCCAGATCAGGCGAAATGCTTTGGGTTATTCTGTTAAGAAATGATTAGTAGTAATGCGGTGTGCGGAAATGATCATATAATATGTGGGACCTACAAATACAGCTGGTGAAATGTGGGTTTAATGTACCTCTCTCTGCCTACCCCCTCGCGGATTTAAAACATGGTCAAACCTAGTCTTATGTGAAATACAATATTTTTCTATCGCGTATAGTCTGTCAGCAATAAAAGGGTTGATATAATTTTAGGAACGGATGCGCACGCCTTTTTCTAATTATTTAGTGACGCGGCGACAGGTCAAAAAAGCCGGCTTGTCTGGAAGAAGTACCATACATTTACAGCTTATAAGTAGTAACACTATTACGGTGTTTCGTCCGGTAACCAAGCGTTTTGTTCAGGGAATAATAGTACCGGCAGTTTACATACCTACCTATCCTTTTTTTTCATATCATGATTTCTTATTTTTGTTAATAATTCTGTTCGGGAGTTTTTATTTAACCAACTGGCAACACGGCTAACCATCATCTTTAAATAGTGGGGTTATTGTGGAAGTAAAAAGTAACTCTTCTCTTGGCGAGAGATCGCTCAGCAGTGAGGAACTAGCATTCAACTGAGTAAGACGTTCTCAACAGTCCGTGTAATTGCTGTGAATTTGGTAATATAGTCACATAATATTTTAGACGAGTGAGTTTCATTGTAATATTTTGTTCTTTTATTTTTTTATTTTGCTCGTCAAAATGACTTCCACGCCGCCCTTATAGCAGCCGAGGCGATGTTGAGGTCTCTACTTTGACGGCCTGAGAAGGTGCTTTTTCACGCCCCGCTTAAAGGACCCAGGATTGAAGGAAGAAGGAAACACGTGCCTTGGCAGAGAATAGAGAATTCCATGCCTTCGTCGTTCGGCAGAGGTATGAGGACCCAAACTTGTTGGTACGCGCTCTAATCGACTCTACCGTGTAAGAATGGCATCTGAGCCCAGCACGCGTTGTTCTGGATAGGAAAGAGGAGGGCGGGATAAGGTGGAATAACTCTTTCTTTCACCTTTAGACAATGCGAGAATAGAACCTTCGTATTGCAAGCAACCATAGGCTTCGGTACCTGCTTACCATCAGGTAGCCCATACGGGTATGTTTCCTTTGTAGTACAATATAAACATGCGTATATAATAATAGATTGTGCTCGCGAAGTCGCCCGCATAAATGTAGGTTAGATTAGTAACAACACTTGTTCTGGATGAAAGGTATCCTATGTCCTTTTCTGTTCCCCCGACAACGTATATGCGATTATGCGAAATTTCATGATGACCGGTCTAGTATTTTGGAGTCAAAGTGTTACAAACAAATAAACTGACATTCGCATTTATAATTCATATTATAAATGCGAATGTGAGTTTGTTTGTTAATTATAAGTAATGAGGATGCCATTTTGTTAACGTAACTAATGTTAGGACAACAAAATGGCATCGTCATTACTTGCCAAACATATTAGCAGTATTGGATTTGGCACATAAACTCAATAAAACAGTTACAGCTTGCGTTGATTACGAACTTGATCGAGGATTCAACACTTCACTCAAGTCAATAATCTTGCCAAATTAAATTATTAACAGCCGACAACTGACATATACCTATAATTCAGTTAATTCAATACCCACTGGAGCTTCTAAATCAAATGTTCATTGAATCTTTAGAAACAAACAATATTAGCTTCCAGAAAACACAGCCTCCTCTTTAAGCAATCTACCAAGTTTTATTGATTGCACGAATGGCGTAGTATTTTATGTGGTCGTGTTACCACTGCCACTGCGCCGAGTGTATGGGTTCGATCCACACACGGGACAAAAATTTTTGTGATCCACAAATTATTGTGCCGAGTCCGGGTGTTCTTTGTGTCCGTTGTTTGAATGTTTGTAAGGTCCCCTGCGACACAGGTATTATGTATTCCTTGTGCGGGAGTTGTCCTACTAAATCTATATATTAATACGTGAAGCGAAAACTTTGGATCCCTTTTTACGAAAATTGGGCGGACGGAGGAGTATGAAATTTCACACACTTATAGTTTATACAGAGAAGTGACGAATGATAATATTTTTTTAAATATGCATTAGAAATACATTAAATTAATGAAAAAACACTACACGCATACAACCATGCCTTTGACACACGCAGTCGAAGCGCGTAACTATGGTTACATATATCAATATATAATGACATATATCAGCAATATCTTACAGGCAAACTTTGGTCGAATTTCGAGCACTAGGCGACCGCTAGTACCTATAATTTAGTTAATTCAATACCCACTGGAGCTTCTAAATCGAATTTTCATTAAATCTTCAGAAACAAACAATATTAGCTTCCAGAAATGGAAAACACAGCTTCCTCTTTAACCAATCTACCAAGTTTTATTGATTGCACGAATGGCGTAGTATTTTAAGTGGTCGTCTCGCCACTGACACTGCGCCGAGTGTTGTGGGTTCAAATCCTTCACGGGACAAAATATTGTGTGATGCACAAATGGTTGCTCCGAGTCTGGGTGTTCTTTGTGTCCGTTGTTTGAATGTTTGTAAGGTCCCCTGCGACACAGGAATTATGTATTCCTTGTGCGGGAGTTGTCCTACTATCTTATCTTATCTTATGTGGGGGCCAGTCAGTGCAGACCGGCGACACTTCGACCCAGTGGGATCTTTTGTGTCGACACTCTCCCAATAACGACTGCCATAGATGTTCATGGCAGCCGGGACCGACGGCTTAACGTGCTCTCCGAGGCACGGAGCAGACGATAATTGTCAATCAATACGCACATAATTTCGAAAAGTCATATAACTTCCGAAAATCAGAGGTGCGCGACGTGGGTTCGAACCCGAGACCCTCTGCATTGCAGTCTGTTGGTCTCCCCACTGAGCTATCGCTGCTTTTGTTGTCCTACTAAATAATAATAAAAAGAAGTTTATGATATAGCATCCCCTTTCCACATACCTACCAGTCAATGTTATGTACACCATAATTGTCATACATATCAGACAAAATAATATATATATAATATGTAACGGGTGGGTATTAACGCGATCATGCGTAATGTTTACCTTTTATAGGCTTGACGTTTCGACCAGATTACACCGGCCGTGGTCACAAGCTGACTGGTGCTGCGATATATACTGCGATATATATATCATGCAATGCCAAAATTTAAAAGTTATTAAAATAATATGTAACGTAACGAAATGTAATATCTATACTAATATTATAAAGCTGAAGAGTTTGTTTGTTTGGTTGAATAATAATATTCTACCACATTCACACAACACCATCTAGCCCAAACTAGACAATGGATAAACATACATATATAGATACTTTTTTTTTTGTACATTACATGCATATTTGTTTGTTTCTATGTAAGAAACAATGAATGCGCTTATCTCAGGTACCAGTGGTTGAAATTGAAAATTCTTTTAGTGTTGGATAGCCTGTTTTTCGAGGAAGGCTACATAATGTCACGCTATGACCAACGGGGACGGCATAGTAACCATAAACGAGGTTGAAACCGCGGGCACTGCTAGTTCCATTAATATGTATGATGTGTTTGTGCTATTAAATGAATAAACTGTAAGGTAATAAAAATTAGGACCGCTTTACCGGCCAGTCCCCAAAAGAACTTTCTGGGACCAGTTACAGACAGGTCTTGTGTTCAAATCGTCAGAATCGTCTCTCAATACACACAAGATCATAAAAATATGCACTACTGATGCTACGTATTTTTCATTGCACGTATCTTAAACGCCAAATAATTTAATGAGCAAAGGTTTGTAAATCATAATTAATAATAAACTTGTTGTTATTATTATTATTAATCATGTACAATGTGACAGTTTTCAAACATAGCTGACAAAGATTACTGTCAAAACGAGAAAAAAAATAAACCGTTCGTTTGCAAAGACCTGCAGCTCAGATTAATAGACTCGTTTACTATTTCAGTTTTTGGTACACTCGTGTCTTATCTATTACTAGATGTTCCCGCGGTTTCATCCGCGTTTATCGTTACTGCGCCGCCCCCGTGGGTCGTAGCGTGATGTTATATAGCCTATAGCCTTCCTCGATAAATGGGCTATCTAACACTGAAAGAATTTTTCAAATCGGACCAGTAGTTCCTGAGATTAGCGCGTTCAAGTAAACAAACAAACAAACAAACAAACAAACTCTTCAGCTTTATAATATTAGTATAGATATTATTCATACACTTCAATATATTGGAAATGGACAACATATAGGCAATTATTCGAAAATCACTGCCTAAATATATTTTACGTATCTGGACTTTTATTGCTGAGATAAGCCTGCAAATATGCCAATAGCCTTGTTGGACGCTAACCATATTTCAGACCACATCGAGATATTACATTTATTTTACGATTTCTGATAAACTATAGCATATTTTTACAGTAAAATATTTTGCCTATTATGTTATTATTTATATCCAAGCTTATTATAAAACGACAAGGTAACTTTTGAATGACTTATTAGAAGTTAAAATTTGGAAATAAACGAGATACGGGCGTTTGAGTGAGGTTGAAGTGGTAACCTCGTCACTACTATTACGGCAAGAGACAAGTCTGCTAAATTTTACGTGATTCTCAAATAGTTGTTTCGAGTTTTAGTGGTATTTGTGTACGTTATTTAAATATTTCTAGTCTCCGGTGACACAGGACTTATACTGACTGCAGATTCACGTGTGGTAGTTGTCACTTTTAACAATAAAAATGGTCATAAACAAGTGTAAAGATAGTTTTAGGTGATATTTATCTGTGTATAGGGTTACCTATTATATTTTGGAATATTAAATAAAAGGAATATTCTCGACTAAACTTATTATATGATTGCGGACGCAGCCACACGTAGGCACACACACTAATGCATTATGCATTACATATTAAATGCTTCGATAGCAATATCAAACATGTGTCCCTACAATAGTTATAGAACTTTAGCTACCTAGCATTAAGAGATAGCTTACTACTCCAATAATTAAAATTCTTTAAATTGATTGCTGATGAAGTTAAGATAGCATAGGCGGAGAAGGCCCGAGAAGCAGGGGGTACATACCCAAGGCACCTGCATTATAAGCTTAAGAAGTCTAGGTTTCAAGTCACCAATATTATAACTGGATAAGCTATAATGAGATTTATATGTCATCAAAATCAAATCCGAATAAATTTATTTATTTAAGTCACAAAGTTACACTAACTAACGTTAAAGGTACACTAATCTGTAGGTACTGTGAATTTCTATTTACCTGTAGCCACATTCAGCAAACCAAAGAAAAGAACGGCAAATAAACTAATAGCCACTCTTTTTGATTCTTATATTTACAATAATTATTATTTTACAAATCATATTTATAAGTAGCTGCTATCCTTGTACCTGAACACACTAAAGCATTAAAAATATGTTAGCCTCTAACAGCAGGTATGCTAAAATAGGAACATCCACTTACACAAAATAATAAAAACAACACGTGACCATATTATATTCCAGGATAAGATCTGAATTAATAAGATTTTTAATTAGCAAATATAATTACCGACATTTACGAAATTAAGGTATCTACTATGATAACATCAGTCCTGTATTAAACTGTGTGTTGCTGAGCATGGGCCTCTTCTCAGTGTGAATAGTGAGCCCATAGTCGGTGGACTATGGCCAAAATTTCAATGTGGTTGGGAAACTTCACATATCTTCGAGAACATTATTAAGAACTCTTGACATGACATGACATGCAGGTTTCCGCACGATGTTTCCTTCCACTATTAAAGCAAGCGATAATTAACTATTTAATACTTTGAAAAGTCAGAAATTCGCAACTTGGGACTGAAGTCGAGACCTCTGCGTGGCACTCCAACAGTTTCCCACTAATTGCTAAAATAGTGTATTGCCTACAAATACCAAAATGCAATGTGTAATTTGAATGGAATCAATGTGTTACTGTTTATATTCATTTTAAGCGTGTGTGCGATTATAGCCGTGAGCAGATATTTTGCAGCAAATATAAATATTTAATGTTTCCGAAACTGTGAAACCCTTATATTTTTACATTTTTTTGTAAATAATTATACTTATTTCATGTATTATTTACAGAAAATACTTACATAAACATATTGTTGACAACCTCGTTGGTCCAACTTAAGATTGCGTTGATTATTTATGGGCGAGCGTCAGTTCTCAAGATCGATACCCGGATCGGATTAAAACGTCATTGGATTTTTTTGAAAGAGTACCGGCATTATTCGGTTGTGAAAGTATGCTTACGTATTTATTTCTATGTTTTACTAGCTCCTTTCGCGTTAATGTATTTTTCTGAGTAGTAGAGCCTCGCTGATTTGAGCATGGATGGGGCCGGCTTCACCGGGGAAGTACTACTCTCTCACAGAATAACGACGTGAAATAGCAGTGTTCCTATTGTTGTGTTTCGTCCGGTGAGTGAGAGTGCCGGAGGCCCAATCACCCTTTTTACCCCTTCACGCTCCTAATCCTTCCCACTTCCTTTTTTTCCTAAAGGGTCGGCAACGCGCAAGTGATGCCTCTGGTGTTGCGGGCGTCCATAGGCTACGGTGACCACTTACCATCAGCCGTATGGTTGTTTGCCACCAAAGTTGTATAAAAAAAAATAGGAAGAAATGAAAATTTTGTAAATTTTCTATCCCTTGGAAACAGATAATTTTTATTTTTCGGTTTAAACGTTACCCTATGTCCTTTTGAACCCCTGACAATGTGTATGCGCAATTATATGGTGTTTGGTCGAGTAGTTATGGTAATACGTAACAAACAAACAAACAACCTCACATTCGCATTATAACATTAGATAGGATTAGGATGTGGTGAAGCAAGTTCAACAAGTGAGAAACGGCAATGAATTGCCGTAAATCTTAGAATTCGAAATAATAGTATCACGTGACCTTGAGGTCAGAGGTTAAAGGTCATAGTCATTTCGGGGTATATCGACTATGCTGAGTCGAATGGCGTTGACCGCGAGTCTCTAGCTCTTACAGTTCTTGAGTTGAAAGTTGTATAACAGACAAACGGACGGACGGAAGGACAAAGCTATTGTATAAGAGTTTTCCGAACTCTAAAAAGCCCTTTAAAACTGTCTCCAACTGTTTTACTTTAATTTGTTTCAAAGAATAAATATGGAAATATGTATTTCACCTATTATTAATACCAATCAGTAATAGATAAAACACATATTAACAGGTAAAATAGCAAATTGAGAGGATACTTTAATGGTGCTCAAGAACAAACCTTAATTAAAACTAACCGCAGTAAAATCTATATAAAGTAGTTACATTTCAATGTGTAACATTTGCATAAACTTAAGACAATACCGGGAACAATTCTCCAAGAAACAAAAGCAATAACCATAAAGTTTTAGTATTTGAATAAAATACCCACAGACAATAACACACCTAAACGTTTAACAGGTAAGTCTAATACGTTCAGCCAATATAGCCTTTAAAAATAAACGTAGCATCAAAGTAAATTGTCTATGACGGACCTTATAAAACTAAATAAGTGCCACTCTACTTTATCGTGGGAACAACACTAACTCGTTGTAATGGCGGCCATTTTGGCGGGACAATGGCCGCGCGCTTCATATCCTTTTAAAATCAAGCAGATATGTGGATATTATACGTTTTTACATAATTAATGTTGGAGATTGAACGGCTTTTTATTTCGAATAATGTTTTGTTGAAATGGGTTCTGGATTAAATTGGTAATTTTGTACGTACATTTTGCTTCACGGTCATGATTACGTCAATTTACGCTACAAAAATGGAGCAGAAGCGAAGCGTCGAGATTTAGTAACCATTTCCACAATCCTAAGTGTCTATTTACCACAGCCATCGACCCTAATAGCCAATGAAGTGAATATATTATACTAGTAGATATTTTATTAATTTGAGAAATGTCATGAATACATCTTTTACATCTTTAGTATACATCTGTAGTATACATCTTTTTTTCTTTTTCGTGTGGTTAGTGGCCAACCTGTTGTCAAGAATTGTTCAAGCCGCCCCACTATGGAAAATAAAGGTCTGTTTCTGATTAAAAATCAATAACTTTTTTATTTCTGAATATTATGTTCTAAAATTTTGCACAAATATAGTATAGTAAATATGGCTTCAAATGGAATGTAATTTATTATGATTGAATTTAAAACCATACATTAAAAAATAAATAAATTCAAAATTATCAAAAATGGCCAATATTTATTTTTTAACAATGAATACTATTATTTTAATGTTTACAAAAACCAAAAATCATATAGTACATCAAAATACAAATCAATTTAAATAATAAAAACATTTTTGTATGAAAAATAAAAATTTTGTGATTAAAATCGAACACAGATTAATTAATTTAATTGTAATGTTTACTAAATGTTATGTTATTTATACTTGATGAACTTCGGGATCTAAAATTAATTCGTTCACTTTCAAAAGATCTAAGGTGTCTTCATCAAGTTCCTTCACGTTTTTAGTATACGGTTTTCTAATGCTGGTTATGTAAGGATCTGAAGAATAAAGAAGAGTATGAAATACATCCTCGTTTGTAGCGGATCTTGAGCATTTTCTAACATGATGTAGACGAAATTTTTTATAATCCTTATTACGAGATTCTTGTGCATCTGCCGAAAGTTGGCCAATAGGAAGTATTGCAAAATGCTTTATGACACTTTCTCCATGAATCAAAATTTTGTGAACTGAAGATGGCATGTAGTACCATTCATAATTGCTCACATAGATCCTGGCAATCTCCATAGCGTAACTGCCAAATTTTTCAGCATTTATCATTACACCCGATGAAAGAGTTTGCAATAATTATGTAAAGTCGTTTAATCAAATTTACATCCACTCCTGTAATTTCAGCAGAGCAGCTTGCATTGTGAAAAATCTTCTGGCAGTATTACCGTCATTAGAATTACCACTTACTTGTCTTGGTTTGTCGATGATCAATCCTAGCTCTTCACGGAAACAACTTTGTACCAGGGTTTTCTTCTCTTGCTTTAGTCGTTTCTCATAAGTTGTCTTTAGATACATGATGATTTTCTTTTAAAACTGTTGATAATGCCTCCAATAATTTTCCTCCTTCGATATACGAAAGTATTATTTCACGTTTAGAACACTTAAAAGTAGACATTTTGAAGAGTCAACAAAACACGTAGTTATATTGTATTCGTAACAATTACACTTCTGTTAATTCACCACTATTTTGTTATTTATAATGAAATGAAACAACTGTTTATATACTATATGAAATTTGAGGGTAGTGTGCATCTTGTTGATTAATATTTTCACACGCAACATGAGTGCAAAAAAGATAAACGCCCTAATATCAATGATAAATTACAAAACTTACCCCAAACTATTGATGTAAACAGCAACATTTCAAACCGCAATAGATAGCGAGCGGTTTTCCGTTTTCTGACTTTTATCACATTTCTACTAATTACTTCGAAAATCGCAAATATCCGCAGCTTTTTTTAATTTGATTATGTTTATGGATAGCTTGGCTACAAATCAACATTAAATGTAAAGCAGGGGTAAACGTGGGCAACTGTGAAAAGTCTCGATGAACTTTAAAAAACTTTTGTTTCACACTATTTTATTTTGCAATTATTTTAAGATAAACGTTAACATAATATTAAATTATTAGTTGTTTCATATTCCTCAAAAGACGAGGTTTCCAGAAATATATAATACATCATACCTTTTCCTGTAACGTATAACAATAAAATCAATTTGAAAGTGATGAAGTGAACGGGCTTAACATGGACGTCCGTCAAAACTATAAAGTTTGTGGTATTGTAAAAAAATTATTCCATAAACTAAACTATTGAGTACTAAACTATTGAGTAAAATAAAAAAAGCATGCCAGTAGCGACATTGACAAAAACCATTTTTAATCAGTAGTTGTTCTACGATTTTCCATAGTGTGCCCGTAGGCCTCTGACATGGCTTAACGACTGCTGTCAATTTGATAACAACCGGGACCAACTTTTTACGTGCCCTCCGAAACACGGAGACGCTCAGATGAAATACCACTAAGCGGTCACCCATCCATAGACTGACCGCACCCAACGTTGCTTAACCTCGCTAATCGTTTACCGATCAGTGAGTGCAACAAAGAAAAGAAGAAAAAAAAAAAGAAAGTATATAATCATATAGGCTGATATTATTATAGTACATATCTTACTTGTAGACGGCGCATGTAGTTCGGACTAGCTCCATGCATAAGCTAGTTACGCGGACTACATAGTACGCAAGTTAGTTATATCGGTTAGGTACATGCGCAGGTAATTATGAGGATGCTGCGCAAAGAGCTCGCGGTGGTTGTCTTCACAGTGCATACGATCCGTACAAGTGCCTCTACTTGCGCATGCTATCCGCGTTTGGATAAGAGCCGTCACACTAAAACCGAACATCTACCAATCGTGCAATTCCGGCTGAACCTGACCTCGGCATAGATTTTAGTGAACAAAGCCAAATGGTAAGTATGTCGTATATTTAAAAATTTATAAATTTCATAATCTAAATATAAATAGTCAAAGATAGAACATTTCAGTACTTTTTTCTTCTCTGTTGGCTTTAGATTGAACTACTTAAACCAAAGGTCCACCGATCTTCACTATTACTCCAGGATAGTACGTGAAGCAGTGGACATTAAGAAATTTTGCAATTTAAACCGTGGGGATAGATACCGTTTATCTACATTTTGGATTCCCGTCATCAGCAAATATAAACGCCGCCGCAGGTCACTGCGACCTCCGTCAGGAGGTCGTCAGTGTGTAGACATCATTATCATTGTGTGTCAAAATACCGACGATGCAAATTTAATAATAGTGACCAAATGAGGGTGGTTGTTTCGGCAACTACCCGCACTTTTCGAAGGCGCCGCTGAACTCACACCAGTCAACTCGTGACCACGATCGAAGTAAGTCGGTCGAAAAGTCAGGCAATCAATAGGTATGGGTTACCTTTTAAATAATTAATCGCGAATAGGACCCCTTACCTAGTATTTTGTCGGCCTCGATGGCGTAGTGGTTAGTGTAACCGACTGCCACTCCTGAGGTCGCGGGTCCGATTCCCGCACAAGTTAAACATTTGTGTGCATGAACATGGACGTTTGTCTTGGTCTGGATGTTTCTATGTATAATATGTATGTATTTACAAAAAAAAGTGTATAATATATGTATGTTTATCCACTGTCTAGTACCCATAGTACAAGCTCTGCTTAGTTTGGGCTAGATGGTATTGTGTGTATGTGGTAGAATATTATATTATTATTATAATAAGTAATTGTAGAAATCGCGAAAGTCCAAAAACGTCAACATTTATTGTTTTTGTTTTGCTTGTCAGCTATATCAATAAAAAATTAGAGACAGTTTTTTTATAAATGTATTTGCATATGCTTGCCTTAAATTGTTAATAATAGTTATGGTCGAATTTTGACCACTGGGTGAGCACACTAGTTATTGTAATTTTACACCAGCCTATGAACAGGTGTCGTGTAACAAATTATGCTCTGCGGTTACATGACTGCGGTTATTGGTACGATTTAATTATTGTATTAATTAACATTTTATTGGGCTTTTCTATTAGGTAGTATCTCTATAAAACTAATAATAATAATGTCCTCTAGACCGAATTTCGGTCACAGCGGCCAATTAACGGAGACTAGCATCTGGGCAGGAGATATTGTAGTGCACAAGTATGTACGCAAACACAAGTGCACTCTCTGTTCTCTAACCCTCATGATCCGACGGGACGGATAATCCGACACGTCCGGAGACAGATCAGGCACAGGACCAACGACTTTACGCACTTTCCGAGGGTCTATCACCGCCAACTTCCTAACTCCGGGCTCGTTTTGAGATTTCTTAACAGAAAAACTTGATAAATTTTTGTTGGACCGACCCGGGATTCGAACCCGAGACCTCATGCACAGCAGTCGCATTAATTAGCTACGCAGGCCGTTATAACACTACTGAGTATGGCAATATGATGATAGACAGCAAGCAATAAGTTCTTCCTCCAATTACGTAAGCCAGAAAACGTAACAGCGGCAAACTGATAATATATGTACCTACTTCTAAATATCGGTAACTGGACACAGCTAATCTATCATGTGATAATATATATACTTCTAAATATCGGTAACTTGCCACAGCTAATCTATCATGTGATAATATATGTACTTCTAAATATCGATAACTGGCCACAGCTAATCTATCATGTGATAATATATGTACTTCTAAATATCGGTAACTGGCCACAGCTAATCTATCATGTGATAATATATGTACTTCTAAATATCGGTAACTGGACACAGCTAATCTATCATGTGATAATATACGTACTTCTAAATATCGGTAACTGGCCACAGCTAATCTATCATGTGATAATATATGTACTTCTAAATATCGGTAACTGGACACAGCTAATCTATCATGTGATAATATATGTACTTCTAAATATCGGTAACTGGCCACAGCTAATCTATCATGTGATAATATATGTTCTTCTAAATATCGGTAACTGGACACAGCTAATCTATCATGTGATAATATATGTACTTCTAAATATCGGTGACTGGACACAGCTAATCTATCATGTGATAATATATGTACTTCTAAATATCGGTAACTGGCCACAGCTAATCTATCATGTGATAATATATGTACTTCTAAATATCGGTAACTGGCCACAGCTAATCTATCATGTGATAATATATGTACTTCTAAATATCGGTAACTGGCCACAGCTAATCTATCATGTGATAATATATATACTTCTAAATATCGGTAACTTGCCACAGCTAATCTATCATGTGATAATATATGTACTTCTAAATATCGATAACTGGCCACAGCTAATCTATCATGTGATAATATATGTACTTCTAAATATCGGTAACTGGCCACAGCTAATCTATCATGTGATAATATATGTACTTCTAAATATCGGTAACTGGACACAGCTAATCTATCATGTGATAATATACGTACTTCTAAATATCGGTACTGGCCACAGCTAATCTATCATGTGATAATATATGTACTTCTAAATATCGGTAACTGGACACAGCTAATCTATCATGTGATAATATATGTACTTCTAAATATCGGTAACTGGCCACAGCTAATCTATCATGTGATAATATATGTTCTTCTAAATATCGGTAACTGGACACAGCTAATCTATCATGTGATAATATATGTACTTCTAAATATCGGTGACTGGACACAGCTAATCTATCATGTGATAATATATGTACTTCTAAATATCGGTAACTGGCCACAGCTAATCTATCATGTGATAATATATGTACTTCTAAATATCGGTAACTGGCCACAGCTAATCTATCATGTGATAATATATGTACTTCTAAATATCGGTAACTGGCCACAGCTAATCTATCATGTGATAATATATGTACTTCTAAATATCAGTAACTGGCCACAGCTAATCTATCATGTGATAATATATGTACTTCTAAATATCGGTAACTGGCCACAGCTAATCTATCATGTGATAATATATATACTTCTAAATATTGGTAACTGGACACAGCTAATCTATCATGTCGCTATATAACAATGGGGCTCAGTTACGATAAAACCCATTTCAAGCTATCAATGGTCCGAAATGACATATCGAATTTTATGAACGGGCTTTTTTTATTTGCTGTGGCCAGGCGGTCTGTATTTTAAAAGAGATTTTCGTTACAATGTTCTCATACAATCAAATTGATACAGATTGTACCTCATATTTCTGTTGTGTAATATGGCTGGTTTTATTATCCAGGCTTTTGAACGTGGTTTATTTTGTCATTTTTCGGCCCCGATGGCGTAGTGGTTAGTGTAACCGACTGCCATGTCTGAAGTCGCGGGTTCGATTCCCGCACAAGTCATTTGTGTGCATGATCATGGATGTTTGTCTTGGCTGGGTGTTTCTATGTATAATATGTATGTAATATGTATTTATTTTTATAAAAATAAGTATATTTGTATGTTTATCCATTGTTTAGTACCCATAGTACAAGCTCTGCTAGTATGCAAGGCTTATGAAATAAATATCAATGCGATCGTATGATACATATTGTATTTGTCTACGTTTTTGGAACGCTTGGCAATTTGACAATGAATCTGACTGTACGTTTAGTTTACAATCTATTCGTTAATCTAGCACCTGATTCTTACGACATTATATTTGGTGCAATCCGAATGACTGGTTTTACACAGACGCATATTATGTTTACAATTTTTCTACTATTGGCTAGGTTGATGATTAAAGGTTTTTAAATGCTATTCAATGCACATTGCTGATTCTTGTAGTAGTAATAATTGTAACCTGAATACATTTCCACCCCAAGAATACAACATAAACCTTTATACTACCACAGGGCCACGAAATAGATAGCATCGGATAAGTTCATGTTTCCTATTATACATCCTAATCCTAATCCTAATCCTAACTAATATTATAAATGCGAAAATGAGTTTGTTTGTTTGTTTGTTACGCTTTCACGCCTTAACTACTCAACCGATCAACATAAAATTTTGCATACACGTTGTCAGGTGTACAGAATAGGACATAGGGTACCTTTCATCCAGAAAAATAACTGTTGCAAACCTAACCTAACCTACATTTACGCGAGCGTAGCCGCGGGTGAAAACTAGTATAACATAAATGTATATAGCCGTAGTCTTCTGTAGGGTGCTATGTCATCCACTACAACCAGTCTGCTTAACTTCACCAGGTAGTATGACCGCGATCTTACGTAGAGTGGAGTTATTGCGTCAGCCGGTCTGCTACAGTCTAAGCGAAATGCCAAGCTTAAGCGAGATGCCCAAAGTGCCTAAACCTCTTTGTTTGTTCTTATGTCAGTATCAATCTATGTGGGCCGGTAGATAATGTCTCAGGCATTAAATAAATACGCCAATAGTTATTAAGTATATATATTTTCAAATAAAGAATAAGATATTATTTCACCATTAATATGTAAACACAGAAAAACAAACTCGTATATTTTATCCGAATACGTATAATCTCCGTTGTTGCCGGAGATATTCATGCAAACAACAAAATTACGAATGGTTTAAATTTCACGATAATTTAAGATACTCTTTTGGGATCGGCAAAGGCTTTTTTATCCGATAATATGATTTATCAAGTAGGGATCCATTACAGTTTTTGTACGTATTATAAAGAAAGTACTAGGTTTAATTTGATTAAACGTGGTGAATACTTAAGTGCATTTGTACAATTTGATGTTTATCTCTTTGATTTTCAACCATCAACAGAAGCTAAATGTAACCTACTTCTACTCCAACATGATATGCGAGTCTGATAAAAATACTATTAGCATTAATTTCTTTCAAATAGTGAAGGTATCTATGTTTGCCTTTGTTTTGAGTTCGAGCTTGCCGAATATTACCATAATAACATCAAAATAAGTTTGCAAAGCTAGTCACAGTTAGTTATTTTAGCGTGTGTTTTATGTGCCTGAGGTGATGTTTATAATTTACCCATACCACCTCCATTCTGACCAGAAAGACAGTTATAGGTAACCAATGTAGTGCAGTACCTACTTCCTCCATCGCTTCTGGATTGTTCAGAAGCTTTCAAATTGGTTTCGACTTTGCCATGGTTTTCCAAGAAGTTTAAAAAAAAAGAAGAAGTCTTCTTTCGATCTATCTAACCATGTCTCACTTGTTTTCAGAAGCTGGTCGTCGGTGGTCCGAATCAGCGCAACTGGCGCGGTATCCTGATCGCTTTGCTCGTGATCGTGGCTGTTCTGGCCCTGATTGTAACCTCCGTGGTACTGCTCACGCCACCTGATGAAGGCCCCAGGGTTAAAGGGAGACGGTTAAGGATACAGGATTTGTTGACTGAAGACCTGGAGCCTGTTAGGTGGAACGGCACGTGGATTTCTGGTAAGTAGTATTTTATTCTTAAAGAGTGAATAAACACACTGAATGATCAGTATAAGTATCACTGGTGTTGGATGCCATTATTACTAATTGGGGGTACGGAGTCTTTACTGATGTAATTTAATAAAATATCTTTATTGCCATACTAACACGTACAAGGAACATAGTAATCCAGGTTATTGTACAGAAAAGACCATCATTATAATGTTTTGCTGGTACTTAAAATAGGATATCCTGTGCTATAAGTACCAGCAACCTCCGAATGTCACTGATAACTGATCAGAGCCAATATTAATTAATCATGAAACATGTACTTATAATTCAACTAGCTGTTACCTGCGACTTCGTCCGCGTAGATTTTAACTAAAAAGTGTTTGTCCCCGCGGAACCGTATTTTTTTTCTAAAATCAAAGTAGCCTAATTTACTCCTTATAACATCAGCTATCTGCCAGTGAAAGTCCCGTCAAAATCGGTTCAGCCGTTTTGGAGATTAGCTGGAACAAACAGACAGACAAACATTTTAAAAATATATGTTTTCGTATAGGTACCTTATATTCTTTCATATGCATTAGATAAAAAGCTACTATTTTGACATTACAAACAGACACTTCAATTTTATTTATTTGTATGGATGTATAGACGTTGCGTAATTTATAATATTGTGATGTAACTAATGACATGGACAAGTAGGTATAGCTATAATATCGGTTATAAAATTAGGTCCATTGAAGATTGCCTTGGTGGCACACTGGTTGATAATGTGTGTATGCGGTTTCGCGTTTGGTACTCGGGTAGAGTAAGGGGGTTATTGAGTGCATTTGTCAAGAAATTGTAATTAGCAGTGTCTTTCTGGAATTGTGTCCGGTAAACGACAATAGGCTTATATCATACTAGATGTTCCCGCGGTTTCACCCGCGTTTATCGTTACTGCGCCTCCTCCGTGGGTAGTAGCGTGATGTTATATAGCCTATAGCCTTCCTCGATAAATGGGCTACCCAACACTTCCTGAGAGTAGCGCGTTCAAACAAACAAACAAACTCTTCAGCTTTATAATATTAGTATAGATTAGCGCGTTTGAGCAAACAAACAAACTCTTCAGTTTTATAATATTAGTATAGATATGGACCGAAACTAGAACAATCTATGTGGGTATTATATACTGCTGCCTTCATACAAACTACTGCCTATGTAGAGGCCTACTAATATATTTTTATGTATATGTAAGTATGTGTTGATACATTTACAACACTGGTCCTGAAGCTAAGATTAAGAAACCTATCTTTGTCATTTTCAATTAAATAAACTTTTATTAAAAACTTCCTCAATATATTCACGAGTAGGTATATACAAACTTGTCGTAAAATCTGAATCTCGCTAAGAATCTGAGTTTTATAGGTTTTTTGCCTAGGAAAATCTCGTAAGCTTTATAAGAGGTTTTATTTCCTTCAGTAACGACTTGGATTAGGTTTCTCTATGGTAATAAGCTGATTACCATATTTAAATCTAAAATTTCGTTCAGTAATTACATTAACATTTAGCCTATTGTTTTTATATGCATAGACCGCGTGTATATTTGTAAAGGTTATAAAATCAACCCTGTGTGTAAACTGTCCCACTGCTGGGTACTGGTCTCTTTTCAGCGTGAGACAGGTTAAGTTACACTATACCACGCTGACCCAGAGCGGGTTTACAGACTTCACATAGTATTTAAAATAGTTTTTTTTTATTTTCATTCATCTAATGTAATTGTAATTACTTTAGAAGAATTCCTTTATGTTGTAAATGAGGATTTTAGGTCACAGTATGATAAAAAAAAAAATTGTAATTAAAATTTTGCTACTAAATTGCCAGAATCAGACTTGCAGAAATTTGTCAATTTTAAAATTATAATTATAATTCTTTTTCAGAGCAAGTCTATTTCGAAAATAGTCCTTTTGAGAGTAGGTTATTTCAGGAATAAGATTCTCCAGGACTCAGTGTCCATTTTCGGAATAAGCTATTTACATACTTAAACGATGTATTGTTTGCGTGTGACCGAGACGAAACTACACACTCTTTAACGCGCTATCTATTTCCCGCATGCCATGACAATGCTTTCTGAAACAGTTCTGAGGCCCCAGAACCAAGAACGCATCCACTAATCCTAAGATATTATAACAATAGGCTATAAATACTGAAGCGAGCTCCACAGCCAACCCTGCCGCTTAGATAAAGCAACTCGTGAATAATAAATATCTTTAAACAAAGAGAAGATCACTCCGGACCGGAGTGAAACAATAGCGGTATTTGTACCAGGAAAGAAACAACAGTCTTATTTGTTGCGACAGGTTAAACAAGAACGAATAATAGTACTCTTGTTATATAGCACTTGATTTTGCCCGCAGCTTCGCTCGCATAAATGTAGGTTTTGTCAATATATACCTATCTATCCTTCGGGAACAGTACTTCTTCTGGTTAAAAGGTACCCTATGTTTCTTTCTGTATCCCTGACAATGTGTACGCGAAATTTTATGATGATCGATCAAGTAGTTAAGGCGGAAAAGCGTAACAAACAAACAAACTCACATTCGCATTTATAATATTAGTTATGATTAGAATTGTTTCATATAATACTAGCTGACCCGCGCAACTTCGTCTGCTTCACATAAGAGAATTTTCTCCGTTTTTGCAACATTTGTCATTGATGCTGCGCGCTCCTATTCGTTGTAACGTGATGTTATAGCCTATAGCCTTCCTCGATAAATGGGCTATCCAACACTAAAAGAATATTCAATTCGAAGCAGTAGTTCCGGAGATTAACGCGTTCAACCAAACAAACTCTTCAGCCTTATAACATTAGTATAGATATTTATAGTATTATGCGTTTATAATTGAAGGCGTAGAGTGAGGGCACGGGTGGTGAAGTGGTTTAGATTGCCGCCTTGCCAATGCCATTTCACTGTGAGTTCTAAGTTCGGTGCTCACACGGGACAAACATATGGGGGGTCTAATTCCGAGTAGAAATGTTATTTGTGTTCGTTGTTTGAATATCTATGAAGTCTCTCGCGACACAGTATCTATTCGTAATACAGTAGTTGTTTTTTTAACGAAAATAGCGAATTCGCTCGTTTTGCTTGTAGTATAATTTTAGGTCCCTCGTACGTATTGGGGAGTCTTTTGCGGTGTACCAGGTACAGATCTAGACTCCGAGCTGCTACTAAAAATCGTTTAACAGGAAATCCAGTACCTCTTTGTCTACCTAAATCGAACCCAAGACCGCAGAGCAGTTGTCTACACGATTGCTATGCCACCACCCTGTTATTATCTCATGCCATAAACTAGTTACAAACATACATAAATAAACCAGCAAATACTGATTACCATTAAACACTTTAAGCACGGATGCACCTTTCTCTTTTCACACTTGAAAATCACAATGAATAAAAACCAACAGTCAAGTTTCAGAACAAATTTTTAAGTCTTCAAGACTCACATTATACAAACGAGAGCGCTTTTAAAAGAAGTTCTGTCGATCGTCAGTTACAGCTTCACCGCACTAGCTTGAAAAAAGATCCGGAGAATTTCCACCTTTCCACAAGGTTCAACTGTGAAGGCTACTTAGAAGTTCTTGGGAGGATTTGAACCGTGTTGAGCCTGTAAGCTGCCACATTACACGTACACGAAAAATCGAGCTTTTAAAACTACGTTTATATTCACAAGTTTTAAGTATATACTAGCGATAAGAAATTGCAATAAAGAAATAAATTCGACTATTCGAAAACTGTATGAAATGTTGATCAATGCGTTAAATAATCTAATATTCGGCAATTCTATTATTTTATTTCTATTTTGAAAGGATCACTCCGCACTTGGAGTAATTCCTATGTGTTCCTGTGTCTGGCTGAGAACAAATGTTGATTTAATGAAGAAACAAACTGTTAGAAGCAAACTTAAAAAGGTATTGCTGAGTTAAACCGCTTAATTTTTACTTACTTCTTGCTTTATTGTCTGTATTTGATTTTATTGTTAGTGCCATTAAATACTAATTATTAAACCACTGTAAACCGAGAGCGTAAAACTGGTTCCATATATGTAGCACATATATTATGTTATAATCGAGCGCTAATCCCGCCGACAAACTGTTATGCAGTTTGGTGGGTTTAAAATAATTGTAACAATATGTATTTATTTCAATAAAATTCTTCAATCTCAAAAAAAAAAAATCTCGGGGGAATTTACAAACATTCAACCAACGGACACAAGGAACGCTCAGACTCAGAACAATTATTTGTGGATCACACAAATGTTTGTACCGTGTGTCAAAGTCAAAGTCAAAAATAATTTATTCATTTAGGTCACGAAGTAACACTTATGAACGTCAAAGTATATAGGTTAGTGAGTTTACTAAGTTACTGAAGCTACATATAGGTTAGTTGCTAGGTTCAGGCAAAGGGTTGAGCCTACGAGAAGAAACCTGCAAGAAACTCACAGCCACTCTTTTAAATCGCCAATTAAATATAATTTCAGTATTTTACAACTCAGATTCACAAGGTGTTACAGCCATTATGCCATATACTACTGACTATAAAAAACTAAAGATAATTACAATGTGGGGATTGAACCCACAACACTGGACGCGGCGGCCGTGGCAAGGCGACCTCTTAAACCACTACGCAATCCGGGTAATAAATTAGTTTAATAATGGCTCAATTTATTGTATTTTGACGTTTGTTTCATAAAGCCCTATTCAGAGGCTAACTGTGCGGTGAAAATAGCCACTATTAAAACTATAGCTATAATACAACACTCCACAATAAACCAACAACCAACCAACAAGTAGCCTCGTAATCAACACAAGCGTTCTCGTCAACGGTATTTTTTGAAATACAAAACAGCCAAATCCAGTGTTTAAAAACACAACTCTAAATTGGCTTCGATTTCACCTCCTCGAATCCTTTACGTACCGTTTTATTAGTCCACAGTAGTTCTGTTCATTCAAACTTTGTCCTTTGACTGTGATTTACGAACAGTCTTTTGATTTTCCTTTGCGGGCATTGGAAACGTACGTCACTACCGTTTTGCTGTGAAATTCAATTTTCAAATAGCATTGTGAGGAAAGAAGCGTTTGTTTTTTTAAATCTATTGTTGACTGGTGAGCACATTTCAAAATAAACGTAGTTCAGTTATGACAGGCAGACCTATTATATATTCAACTTATTTTTAATCCTAACTAATCTTACAAATGCAAATGTGAGTTTGTTTGTTTGTTACGCTTTCACTCCGTAACTATATCGCTGCTCCATTATTACAAAGTTCTAAGTTAAATTTTTTTTTAAATGAGTTATGAATATTGCATGGTTGTATATGTCATTCCTTTTTGTTTAGACTAATATAGTAATAGATGGAAGCACTTACCACATCAGAATATTAAATCGCAAATAATTCTAAGTTACTTTTTAAGTTATTTTTACTGATATGCTAATTTTAAACCTCATTTCCCCAAAGTTAAAAAAAATTACATAGAAACTTGTAATAGTGAGCCAGCAATATGACCGACCAACATGAAATTTTACATACACGTTGTCAGGAGTCACCTTCACTCACCAGAGCACAGGCAGCATCTACCATACCATTATATAAATAATTATGACGCTTATATTGCATCAGTGACGATGCTGCTTGCGCTCGGTGTTGTACGTCACTCCTCAAGAGAGAGTGAAACTTTTATCTGTAGTTAAAACTCGGCTTGTAGTATTCCGTTCTCTTTAAATACCACAAACAAAGGCACTTTGTGGTACTTTATTTGTTATCATTACGGTTTTCAAGCGTATTCGCCCCAGAATCGTAGTAAGCACATACTAAAATTAAACTTTACGTCTGAAACTTTCCGTGACCGGTACAAGTTACTGATTCAACAGCAGAAATACACGGTTTAATTAATGTAGCAAACACTAAATACGTAGAAATAAAATCTACATAAAGGCGTTTGATTTCAACATTTATCTTTGATTCTATCTTTTTTGCTCTCACAAATATAATTTTAATATTATGTACTACTAGCTTTTGCCCGCGGCTTCGCTCGCGTTAATTTAGAATTTGACAATCAATTCGGGTTGTACTCTGCTTGTTGGCGCCATCTATTATCATAAGAACGTTATTATTGTTTTCCTCGGGAACAGTAGTTTTTTTCGGGATGAAAGGTAGCCTATGTCCGTTTCTGTACACCTGACAACGTATATGCAAAGTTTCAGGATGATCGGTTCAGTGTTTTAGGCGTGAAAAGGTAACAAACAAACAAATAAAAAAACTCATTTTCGCTTCTATAATATTAGTTAGGATTATCTTATTTCAAATTTTAATAGTCAGTAATTAATGATATAAAAATAAATGGTTGGCAACTACTGAAATTATAGAAGAATAGCAATTTTAAAAAGTGTCTGTGAGTTTATTGCTGGTATTTTCTAATAGGCTCACCCCTTTGCCGAACCTAGCAGCTACACTAAATGTAAATTCACTAAACTCACTAACTCATTAACTTTGAGGCTCAGAAGTGTTACTTTGTGACTTAATAAATAAATGATTTTTGACTATGACTTATAATATAGAAAGAATAATATGGATACCATGATTTTCTGCTTATTTAAATTCTTCTAAATCTCTGTATAGCTTAACCCTCCAGGTGTACAAACCGTTCCAAAACACATTCATTATCGTATTTAATCACCGGGGTCGTACGTACCCCGTGCGTATGATTTATGTACATCGGTAATTTCCTAATTTATCTCTCACACTTTGTCGGTAATTTTAGACCATTTATCTTAAGCTCACGTTAACGAGTTATAATACGTAAATATTTGCGGTATTTTGCATGTAATTCTTTTTAGTTTTGTCTTTGTTACGTTCAGCATTTTACTTTTTAGTTATTTGCTAAGTTATCTTTTATTTTGATGAAGTATTTCTTTTGGTTTACGATAGGCTTGTCTGATACCGGATGGAAAACATAATATAATCTACGATCATAAAATACTGAGCGCGGCGTTATAAATAGAGCCGTAAGTA
Organism: Catocala sponsa; assembly: GCA_963564715.1. Taxonomy (NCBI): domain Eukaryota; kingdom Metazoa; phylum Arthropoda; class Insecta; order Lepidoptera; family Erebidae; genus Catocala; species Catocala sponsa. Next base: position 14,114,041 of record OY751348.1, on the reverse strand, counting down.
ATTATAGTATTTTATCGACTGACAAACTAGTGATGCGCATATTTGCATTCGAATAATATTTTAATACAGTTATGCACAGAGATTTGCTTCTCACGTGCTCTGTGATGTTTCTTTAAAAAAGATGGCACACGCTCTCTTTAATCTATACTAACATTATAAAGCTGAAGACTTTGTTTGTTTGTTTGAACGCGCTAATCTCAGGAAGTACTGGTTCGAATTGAAAAATTATTTTAACCGACTTAAAAAAAAGGAGGAGGTACTCAATTCGTCTGTATTTTTTTTTTATTTTTATGTTTGTTACCTCTTTATTTTCACCGACTTCAAAAAAAGGAGGAGGTACTCAATTCGTCTGTATTTTTTTTTTATGTTTGTTTCCTCGTTGCTTTCGGCTGGGTGAACCGATTTTTATGGTTCTTTTTTTATTTGAAAGCTGGTGCTTCCCGTGTGGTCCCATTTAATTTTGATCAAGATTTGACCACTCGTTTTCGAGTTATCCTTAATAATGCGTATTTGGCTACATTGATGATGTTCTCATATTTGGCAAGGTTCACTAAAAACCGAGAAATAAACAAAATTTTAACAAAAAAGAAAACCGACTTCAAGGAAGAATATTCTAAAACTTAAAATGCACTAAAAAGTTAATAAATAATTGCATATTCTTTATTAACTTTTTAGTGCATTTTAATTAAATTTTTGTTTATTTGTTGGATAGCTTATTTATCGAGGAAGGCTATAGGCTATATAACCTCACGCTACGACCCACCGGGGCAGCGCAGTAATCATAAAGGCGGGTGAAACCGCGGGCGAAACCGCGGGCACAACTAATTCTTGTATATTTTACAAAAATGTAAAGAACTGACACAAAGAACACTCAATCTTGGGACGACAATTTGTCGACCATTCTAATTATTGACTTGTGTGGAGATCGAACCCGACACATTGATACTACTATCAAAGTACTATTAATGTTTGAAGATCTATCATAATCGCTTGTGACGAAACAGGTACCTACCATATTAGGTCTTAAATATATTTAAAGTGCAACTGTAAAAGGTAACATGTACAAATGTGAACCGTACAATAAATTGTACACTATGTAACTAGTCGTTCCCTCACCTTCAGTAAATCCGTAAAAAATGACGTCATCTCATGCTCCATTTCGACGTGAGGACAACAAATACACACATTTTCGCATCGAACTGCCTGCAGCCTACGGCACGCCAACACGATACATTGGCGTACACATACGAGCTATGGTGATCGAACATTGTGAAATCTCTGTTAACTCTCAATCAACTCACTATACTTTGACGTTTATATATGTTATTTTAGTATTCAACATATTTTTTAATTCTCTTTTTAAAGACAGCTTACGCACTGGTTAAAGCCTGTATCTCGGTAGACTTTAGAAAATATTCAAACAACAGACACAAAGCACACAACAAAAAATTGTGTGAACTACAGATAGTTGTACCGAGACTTTAACAACTATTTGTGAATCACACAATTATTTTTCTCGTTCGGGAATCAAATTCGAAAATAACAATAAAAGAGAAATTATCAAAAAAACATTTAAATTTTAGTTGTATGGATGTTGGTATAGTACAAAGTATACTCAGTATTAATGTTTTGTGAATTGGCCAATTGTCCACATTAATTGTAATATTAGTAAGTTAATGTATGTAGATGTAAGTACTTAGTTTATATCGTTTATGTGATGCTGTAACCTGATAATGTTATAATGTCTAAGTCCCCAAACAAATAAAGAAAAATAAAAAAATAAAAAAATTCGAAACACACTTGTCGCAGTAGCAACGGCAAAGGCGAGGCGACCCTTTAACCTGCTACGCCATCTATTTCCGTCTTCTTTAATTCTTCCGAGGAGCCAAACAAGCGCACATCTCTCTTGGTTATAAGGGCTTAGTGTAGCCTAAGCTTGCCAGGGGGGGGACAGTAGGGCTTTTTTGTAGTGGTGACCAGTGGGTAGGTCTTTTCGTGTAGTGGCCTGCCGTTTCATACGGCAGGCCGAAACCTCGGCGGAGTCGCGACCGCATGTGAAAGTGATTCGCGCGGCCACGCCGATAGTGGTTTGTCGAGGAACACCTTGGTAGGTTTAGTAGGTATTCCGGGAGGTCCATTTTATCGTTTTAACATCTTTCTGTTACCCCGGCGAGTCCGACATAACGCCTCCGCCCGCCCCCGTGGAGGGGAATGAGTCAAAGCACTCCCCCACGTAAAAAAAAATGCCTAAGCTTGCCAAGACCACCACTAGGGTATTGCTAATTCTGTAGAAAAGGAATCTCTACGCTGCTAAAGTATGGGATGTAAATCGTTAGTACTGCTGACCACAGCGCAATGCCTTCGTTAGTTATGGCGACGACAGCGGCGCTTCAGGCATGGCGGAACCCCACTCGAATTTAGAGCATCCAAGATGGAAATGTCTGCAGTCAAATTTAATGTATTTATTGCTTGTTTTCCTTTGACATTCTAGTGTTTATGACATATCAATATTAGTATTATTAACTAAGCCTGGGCTACTTAAGTGACCTTCTCAACACCAATTAACCATACATTCATTATAATCGACAATCCGCAAGTATGATGCATCTGTTTAAATAGTCACTTCGACACAATGCTGCATCCAGTTTTGTAGATTTAGATACGCACACAAGACAAATATATGTGATTCACAAATAGTTGAAACGAGTCTAGGCGTTCTTTGTAACCGTTGCTTCAATGTTCTTGAAGTCCCTCGCGATAAAAGTATTATTCCTAATGCGAGAATTGACTTTTATGTGTCTTATTTTGCCGCAACTTTGTTTAATATTTAACTAAATAAAATTATATTGCTCATACTCACAGACCACATAAAAGAACATTGTATAAATTTATTAATACTTATCTACTCTCTTGCTCAAAATATTTCCTCAATTCTCTAACTTATATAATACTGTGGTAATCTTTCAAAAAGTTAGGTCTACAACTTTCTTTCATTAAAAACTTATTATTTAAAGTTTCTCTTTACAAATTTTGATAATAAATGTGAAGCTTTTGAATATTTTTGCAGGTTTTGTCTGGTCGGTATTTCGTTTAACACAATTGGTTTACATTTTGTAATTATCATTCAATGTATTTAGTATCTCCGCGGGCGTAAAACTAAAGTTACGTTTTATAATCCTAAATGCTTGAGGGTTTATAAAAGAAGTACAAACATATTTCGTTTGAAAACTACCTAAAACAACATTGGCAACGAAGTTATATCTATTACTTTGTTTTCTTAATTGTACATGTGGATGTATGATATAATTTCAGGTTTAAATCTAGACCCATTTTTCCCAACAATTTTGGTCCCATAATAATGAAACACTGCAATTCTTCAAACTTTTCAGAATTATGAACGACGGCAGACTCTGAACAATTGTTGACAGACTATATCCAGTTCCAAATCGAACGAGAACCATTTTATTATTATTTTATTTATTATTATTTTATTTTCAGCCTGTATTGTCCCAAGGCAGGGCAAAGGCCTCCCTCTCGCTTTTCCACATATCCCTATTATGCGCTAGTTTGCACCAGTCCCTCCTGTAGTTAATTAATTCGTCTTGCCATCGACGTTTTGGTCTACCACGTTGGCGATTTTACATAGTAATATTATATTATGGTCTATAATGTAACATGTGCTAGTTTTAATCTGAAAAAGGACGGTTCCCGTTGGCTAGCAATAATTTCTTGAAACAATGGGAGCGAAGACGGGTCGAAGCTAGTAACTAATACAGTGAGTAGTAGTTTATGATGCTTTATCACTCACAATGTTTGGTTATTTACTGTACAAATATAAGCATGTTATTCTCCCACGATTGTAACAACGGAGATAACACCTAACTCTTTAATTATACAACTTCATGCTAATGTAATTGCAAAAAGTTTCGCAGGCACAATACAAACAGCCAACTTAAAGTACAAAGCATTGTCGCATCTTACACTTTCCATAATCTTTGAACAAACTTGTGCATTTATGTTTAATTATATTCTTAATTTTAAATTACACATTAGAGAGTTAGTTGGATGGTCAACGGCCTTGGTAACTGGGTTAAAGTAAAAGTTTAGGCTTGAAAGTAAGTTCTAGTAATAAAAACTGTGGCTAAGGTTAGCCAATGGCTAGTAAACTTTAAAAGTTTTGTCAACTCCTTTGAAGTTAAGCTAAAATATATTCGTCAGTAGTGCCATGAATGAGATTCGAACTCACGACGGCACCATCTCAAGCTGAACGCGTTATTATTATATATATAGTAGGCTATCGATAAAATCATTTTATTTTTCCAAATCGAAATTTCTTACTTTAGGATGTCTAAAAAAGTTCACGCAATTGGACGTATCCAAAACCGAGTAAATACGGAACTAGAAAATTACAATATGACTTATTTGTACTAGTGAATTACCTGATATCACTGCTATTCCAGTTCGGATCGAAATACGAGACAGTAGACAAGATTTCATACCAAGTGCAATATATAATGTACTTACTATATAGCCTGTGAATATGAATGAGGCTGCAAATCGGAGAAGGTTTGGTAAATTGGCCTCCCAACTAGTGCAACACCTCTAATTCGATGATCATCGGCGCTACGACTGCGTTGGAGCGTATTTCTCGGTTTGCTTATCGGACGTAAAGGCTTTACACGCTTGCTTTACACGTACGGTACGCTAACATATCGCCAGCTATGTTTTGGTTGCCACGCATATATATACCTACTATGTTGCTACTGAGGATTACCTCATAGAAACACTAAATACCATTATGATCTACTGTCACAGGTACTTTATAACACTGAATATAAATGTACTCTCACTATAAAAGTCAATAGCCTTTTGCTCACCTTTTTTTCTTTAAAAAGAAACTTTCTCGCTAGGTATAAATTCTGTGTCGCGAAGGACTTTACAAACATTCTAACAACGGACACAAAGGACACCCAGACTCGGAACAACTATTTGTGGATCACACAAAGTATTGTCCCGTGTGGGATTCGAACCCACAACACTCGACGCAGGGTAGTAGCGAGGCGACCATTTAAACCACTACGCCGTCTGTGCAATTGAATTCGTTCGTTCGATCGTGAGCACACGAATTTAATCTTGTAATTAAATCCGTGTCCTCACGATCGGTTGCAAATTAAGAAAAAATATGCTACAGGACTAAGGATGCACTCAGTGTACATAAGCTAATTCATTACATGTCTGTTGCAAGAAATTTTAACATACAAACTTTTAACGATACTAGACACTAAAATAGAAAATAATGATAGTGTTTATTTTAGTTTCTCTCTACTTTTGACGTAAATAAAATTAATATTGAAAGTTGGAATTCATTTACCTTTGAAGTAACAAGTTAGCCTGTTGAATGGAAAATAAATCTGTCATTTAAATAATGCTGGGTTCTTTAGATTATATGAAAGTTTGTTCAGTTTTCTACAATGCTGGTGGCTTTAGTATGGAATGCATTAAGCTCGTGTCATTAACATTGACGCTGTAGTCTTGAAGAATAAATAATTTTAGAAGTTTGTCTTTAAGATTTTGAACTGAGCTGTTCAACACTAGATATGCTCCTTAATATTTATTACTAAGTACGTCCATATTTCGCTATAGCTCACTCTGATGTTTTTAATGTCTGTTCCCGTGGAAACTTCGTGATAAAAAGCAGATCGAAGCACTACTGAATAAAAATGCAACGTTATGTAAAAATTTTAAGTCAATCCATCAACTACTTTTTGAGATTTGAATTTGATCCGCAAATCTCAAACACACTAAACATGAATTTTATCAATCTGAATTTCTTAAATTTGAGTCTGAACTTTTATGAATAATGAAAGTATTTTTGCAAACATAGACTAATCAAGAAATTAATGCCTATATGATATATATTGACTGAAAGGGAGCAATAAAGGGACTAAATATTCAGTATGTAAACGGCGTGGTTAAAATGCGTATGTTGGGTACTTGGGTTAAGAGTACGGTGTGAGCTGCCGGCGCTAATAACTCGTAGAATTAACTGACAACAATAGCCCGTTTCTGGCCATTGCATAAACCTACCACGCGCATGATTCTTATGTCAGCCTGTTCCGCTGGCTAGCTGAAATATGGGTGTGCTAGGACAAACTCAAGAGGAAGTGGAGGTAAATAAACGATGCGCGATTAATACAAATAAACGAATAATTCAAAGATTCATTTGCATTTGTAGCTCACGCCAGATACTTGCGTCGTGTATACAGTTTTCAACCCGCGGTCATGATTGTCCATACCAAAATTCATAAAAATTTCAATTATGAAAACGTGACAAATAAACAAAATACATTTGCTCCTATGATATTAGTATACATACATAAATAGCAGACGAAGTAACCTGCGTTTTGCTTGTTAATAAAAGTTTAGTATAATAGAGAAGCAGTGTGAAAATGAATACAGCGAAAGTTTTTATCACGCGGTCGGTATATACCAGGATCTCATAATGTAGTAGAAGAGTTACTATGTAATTTATATCAGAACTAGCTTATTGTTGCTGACTACAACATTATATGAAAAATATTCGTTGCTTTACTGGTTGTTAATAAAAATTGTATCTTGACTGCCTCGTCTGCCCATTTGTGTTTGGCAGCACAAGCATAGCCACTCGCTTCTATATCCTCGTATTATAAAGAAGCCATGAATTGAAAGCCTTTCTTGTCTCTGGAATCTTCGATTCTTAAGCGGGGCGTATAAAACGTATTCTTTAATCATTTGCCATTATTAATGGCTGATTCATGACCGATCGTGAGCTTAACAACTTTTTACAAATAACCCTATTGTTGCGGCGTAGCTTGAAACCCGAGAAAAGGTATTAATTACACCGCCAAAATAACAGACAAAACCCAGGTACAACTAGTATTTAAACAAAAGATAATAATCCTAAAAGCGTAATATTACTACATCTCTAGTCATGATTATAAGGTTATGCATATTATGACATTGCAGTGAGGTCTAACATTGCGTTTAGAGAAACAATGCTGAGCTGTGCCGATATAAATTATGTACCAGACGGTTATGAGATCCTGGTACCGCTGTAAGAAGATTGTGGTGCATTTACACTTTAATAACTGAATACATATTTCATAAAACAAGACAGTACGTGTGTAGGTACATACAGAAATACAATCATAGTAATATTTCTACCGAGTAGGGACGATAAGTTAAGAAATTGGGACGAACCAAATATTTGTCTTGGATTTATATACTTTTCGATAAAGTCCTTTTCTCTCTGTATATGATATGTCAAATAGTAGACAATGGTAGTGGTTATGGATGACTAAGTCATGGTTTGAATTTAGGATCGAAATGTTCGTGCTTGCATTTAATTCACTAGATATAAAACCAGGGTGAGACGTAAATCAAGTGGTTTCAGCTACAAATAGCAGATCTTTGTGCCTAATTGTATCGTTAGTCAGATCATTCCTACCAATATTGTCTTTTCATCGTTACATCATTTAGATTATTTACCAATATAATCATTGTCAGAGAACAAATCCAAAAATAATATGTTGACATTTACACAATATATAACGTACAAACAACCACAGGTATTCTGTAGGTATAATTATAACGCTAACAGGCCAATTTAGCTTTAAAGTTTGTAACGTCATTTGAACAATTGTCAAAATAGCATATAGCCAATGATTTAACAATTTGAGTTTCATTGGTTATCGTTAGGTAGAGTAAGTTCATGCGAGCTTTAAAATATAGTTCTGAGTAATCGTATATTTCTCAATACCAACTTTATAAAAGTTTCAAATACCGAAATGAAAAATTTAAATCATTTTGATTAAGCATTTAGAAGGCTAATAAAGTCAAACACGATTAAGCTTTTAAAGATTATCCCGCCCATTGACTTCTTTTCATTAATTTGCTGTAATTAAGTAACATCTCCTTAATTATTTTCATGGAAATTGCTCGTTAAATTCAGTCATCCATTCGTTATTTTAAAAGTAAAATGTAATTATTATACTTCATGGCCTTTTTATTAAGACGGATTATGGTCTGATGACAGTTATTTATTTATTTAAATACACCAAATTAGGTTTACATGGGAATAGTATATGGGTTCAAGATATATGTTAATTTGCAACCCGATTATCGGCGTGCACAACATTTGACAAATAATCGTAACAAAATAGGATAGCTAACTATCGTCACACATAATCTTTATAATATAATTCTTCTTTACGTGTGTTGACAGTGAACGCCTCCTAAACGGCTGGACCGATTTGAATGAAACTTTTTGTGTGTGTTCAAGTGGATTCGAGGATGGTTCAGATATGCTTTTTTTTTCTCTTTTGTACAGGACAACGTCTGTCGGGACAGCTAGTATTATATATGTAGTCTCTGTATGTTGTATTTTGTATTACCCCATGAACATCAGCAATATCAAAGTACATTTATAATTTTTTAAGACATCTCCTGTCTCGCGTGGGCCGTTTACAAACATTCAAACAACGGACACAAAGAATACTCACAACATTCGAAGCGGCGGCAGTGGCGAGGCGACCACTTAAGCCACTATACTATCCGTGCAGTCAATGTTTGTAATGTACATACAATATAGAAATGCTATCAGTAATCCTCCTGAAAGTAACAACTTGTTTCAAACAATTCTTAAAAACCAGAGTTGATGATTTAAAAAAAGAAACGGTGCAGTCTTTGGGGACTGCCGATAGAAGTGAAAACTTTAATCCTTGATCATAAACACTTCTTTATAAACCAAAAATAACTCAAAAATGGAAAGCGAAAGTTGATCTGAGTCTATTTCATTGTGTCCTTTGCTTAAATTTTTGTAAAGATCTCCCGCGTAGTGCAGAAGCAAACCAATAAAAAAGGAACCTAAATCAAAATAATTTATTGAATGAATGACTAACCAGCAAACAGACTTTTGCATTTATAAAATGTTAGGATTTAAGTCTGTAGACTATTATAAATAGAGTTCTATTTTACCGAGCAATTGCTGCGTTTTAACGTTCGAATAAAATAAACTCAAAGATAAAAATATCAACAACATTGTTAGCCTTAATACCATAGAAACGGGGCATTGGCTGATTGCAATGTTTGTGACGAGATTTCCTCTACAAGATAAAATATCTGCGCGGCTTGAATACTATCGAGATCTCACGAGATCGGCACGATGTGATCTTGTTTTATCTTTAGAGCGTGAATAAAAATGATTGATAAGGGCGAGATTTCACGTCTTAAGTGCTCCATGGCTTTATATTACTCAAAGATAAGGTTTTATTAATGTTTTCTCTTTATTAATGTTTAGGAAGTATCTTGTTGATATTATAAATATAAGTCACCTTGTTAATATCGAAGATGGTCTTATATTTTGGTTACGTTTGTCGACATAATTGATTGATTTGATCATCATGTTATGTACCAAGTATGGAAAAATATTATAAAGAAAAGCGATAACCATTTTTTATTTCATGAACTTAGCAGGCTAGTTCACAGATGTATGAAGTCCTAATACCTCGGTAAAAAGTTTGGTTGATTTTCTAGCTGTTCCGCGTCCCTATACACACGTACTACAAAATAGCCTAATGGCTCAGTCTTCACATTAGTATGAAATAGCTTTTACTGAATTTTTTTCTCATGTTTTTTTGCACAATATGTATTAAAAATATATTCATCGTTTTCGTTTTTTTAATTACACTCGCGAAGTTCTCTCTCAATAGATTAGAAACTAGAGTAAAAATGTTTGTAAGTCTACCTGTACATCATCTAAAATTCTTCATTTTAAGTACCAGGGCACCAGCCAAGCCAAAAGTTTGAACCTAACTTTGAACAACATGAGTAATATTGTTCAAAGTTAGGTTGAAAGTCTTGGCAAACCTTAGCAAACGGTACAAAGAAATCCTTACGACGCGACGTTCATATTTTATTTCGTAATATCAAACAGCAAACGAAATAAATTGTAATTAGGACTGGTTTAACAAAATAAGTGTACCCATCAAAAGAATAAGAAAGCAATGTAAGCAAATAAACATTTTCTTTTCGAGTGTGTCTGTAAAGATTATGCAAACAACAACTTGTTTGCACTTGTTCGTCCGTGTTCGGAATATGAACGCATGCGTATGAATTTTAAAAAGGTATATGTAAAATATCGAAGAGGCGACGTGAAGCTTCGATGAAAAATATCACTTGATTTCTGGCGGCAGGCAAAGGCTGATAAAGTATGTGTTATAATAATAGATTATCTAATGTAGTAGTAGTAGCCGAAAATGAAAATATCTAAGATAACTGATAATATTATTTAAACAAATATACATCGAGGTAAATCCTAGCTAATATCATAAATGCGAATATGATTTTGTTTGTTACGCTTTCACGCTTTAATTACCATATCATACCTCCACAGTCCACTGATAATCATGAAATTTCACATACTCGTTGTCAGAGGTACAGTAAAGGACTAAGAAAGACTGTTCCCGAGTGAACGAAATTGCAAAACCTATATTATACTAATAATTTCAACTTGCCATGTAAAAGTAATATATTATTTTGATGAAATTATAATCTACTAGCTCTTGCACGCGGCTCCGCCCGCGTGGTACATACTTGAAGAAAAAGTAGCCTATATCCTTCCCCAGGTTTTAAACTATGTCTGTACCAAATTTCATTTAAATCGGTTGAGTGGTTTAGCCGTGAAAAGGTAACAGACAGACAGACAGACAGATAGACAGACAGAGCTACTTTCAAATTTATAATATTATTAAGTAAGGATTTAATTACTTTATACAACACTAGCTGACCCGCGCAACTTCGTTTGCGTTATTAGAACTTTTTTTGTTCTGTCATCAATTATTGTTTCCGCAGCGCATGCGATGATAGACATTTTATGACTCAGTTTTTCACACCTTGGGTTACATTATTTCAATTTTAGTAGGGAAATCCGTGCAGATAAAGGGAACGCTACGGTCATAATGGATACGTCAGATTATAAAGATAAAATTGAAAATTTACTTTCGGATGAAACAACATACAAACAGGTTAAGACAGACCCTACAAACAAAATATTGAACAAAACCAAAGACATCATACATAAATACTCCGAAAAACTAGATCTAGACGTTAAACAATTAATACCAGCTTGCGTAAAACCTCCAAAGCTGTATGGGTTACCAAAAATACACAAGGAAAACGCTCCCCTACGTCCTACTGTGAGTCAGATCGACACACCAACTTACAGACTGGCTCAGCATGTAGCGAAGATACTCTCACCACTCAGGGGCAACTCGAGAGCACATGTAAAGGATTCATACCATTTTGTGAGTGAGATTAATTAAACACCTACATCTCACAAACAATGAAACAATGGTTAGTTTTGATGTACAGTCATTATTTACATGCATACCTGTACATGACTGTATTGAAATAACTAAAAGGAAGCTAATAGAGTACAATATGCCTGAGGAATATGCAGAACTACTGAAGCATTGCTTAACAACTGGCTATCTGTTGTGGGACAATAAATTCTACATACAAGTCGATGGTGTGGCAATGGGCTCCCCAGTATCGCCTGTTGTTGCCGACATATACATATATGGAGGACTTTGAGGCTCGAGCTTTGCAGACTGCCCCCATCACACCCAGGATTTATAAGAGGTTTGTAGATGATACTTTTACAATATTACCAACAGATAGTGTAAGTGTATTCCTAGAACATCTTAATTCCATTAATAACAACATACAATTTACTATGGAATTAGAGGAAAATAATTCATTAGCTTTCTTAGATGTACTTGTCATCAGGAATCCTGATCATACTTTGAGCCACACTGTGTATAGGAAAAAGACCCATACAAATAGGTACGTAAACGGTGAATCTCACCACCATCCTAAACAGTTAGCTACCGTGGGAATGTCTTTGTTTCAGAGAGCCCACGGGATCTGTGACAAGAAACACCTGGACGCCGAGCTTCAACATGTCAAGCAAGTACTGCAAGACAACAAGCTCCAACAGCCGCGCCGCTGTCACAGATCCCGAGAAAAGCCAGCCACAGTCGAGCGCCAGCCTGCTATACTACCTTATGTAAAGGGTGTCACTGACAAGATTGGCTACATCTTGAAGCGAGCATCAATCAACACATACTTCAAGCCGCCAATGAAGATAAGTCAATTTTTACCATCCGTCAAGTGCCAACTACCTTTACAAGATGCAGGGGTCTATAAAATAGATTGTGACTGCGGACTCTCATACATTGGTCAAACCAAGAGAAGCATAGGCACCCGCATAAAAGAACACATAGCTGATGTAAAACACCAACGCTCTTTGAAGTCTGCTGTGTGTGAACATGTGCAACAGGGGACCAACCACTACCTGAGATTTGACAAACCACAGATGCTCGCTAAAGAACACCGATTCCTACCAAGGATGCTTCGCGAGGCTATTGAAATCAAGAAACATCCTAATTTCAATAGAGAAGATGGTTGGAATGTACCACCAGCTTGGGATCCAGTAATTCAACTAGTCAAACCCAAGAAGAAGAAAACCACAGCTAGACTTCATGATACTTTGAGTTCATTCTGCGTAAATAGAAACACCCATGATTAAATTATGTTCGGGTACTTTGAAATAACTACACTGGAACATTGAGACAACTACCATCTTAGTCTCCCCGTGACCATGGCTGCTGAAAAGCAACCGAAACGTCGGGGAAAGTGTAAAAATAAATCTAAATAGTATAATAGTATAGTAATAGTATAAATAGTTTTAATAGTTTCAATAATTTAATTAGCTTAAAAATTTGTAAAGTTTAATAGTGATTATAGTAGTGTAACAGTTTTTCAAAATTTTGTAATAGTGTCAAATAAACAACGCGATAAAATCCGTATATAGTAGTTTAATTTCAATGAATAACATTCGCGTAAACAGAAGACAATATTATAGCTTATGTTACTCAGTCAAGATGTAGCTTTCTAATAGTAAAAGAATTTTGGAAATCCGTTCAGTAGTTTTGGAGCCTATTCAATACAAACAAACAAACAAAAAAATCTTTCTTCTTTATAATATTAGTGTAGATGTCTATTAAAATGTATTAAATGTGAGTGTAGGTATTTTTACATTTAAAAAGCTTTTATAATTATACCGTTTGAATATTCAGCATGCTTTCGTTTTCTCAAAAGAAAGAAGAAAAAGAAAGAAAGAAAATACGTTTATTTGCAACAGTACACTTACAAATATGGTTAGCAAAAAGTAAAGTAAAAAGGAACAATAACATTACTGCAGCAAATAGGTCGCAACTCAGCAAGATGCTAGTTGTAAACAACTAGCGCTGGTCTTCCGTTGCGCCTCTGTTTATAATAATAATATATAATACATAATATATATAATACTAATAAAATGATTATGATATATATATAATACTAATAAAATGATATTATAATATTTATGTTTAAATTAAACTAATTTTATTTGACAAAAGCTATAATAAATAACTGATGTGTGAATCCGAACGCATCCCCATGTGTCAAGACTGACAGTGAAAAACGACAAATAACTGACTGCGCTAACGCAATAAATTTTGTTTTTGCTATGAAGAAGAAGATTATGATATACAAAAATTATAACTAATGGCACCATACAGGTAAGAAAAGTTCCGCTCATTGTAATGATGATTTTTGTTGGAATAGCAGAATTTCTTTAAATTTACTTTGGAATGTACGTAATGTTTTCAGGCTACGCAAAGGCGGCGGCAGATCATTCCAACATTTAGTAGCGGCGTACCTGAAACTACCCCTAAAAGCTGTCGTTCTGTGCCTCGTAATTATCAAAAGATGTGGAGTGCCCCTTGTGCTGTATTGATTAATATTCCGAGACTATTATGTTTTCAGTAATATGTACATTACTGAAATTACTACAATTTTTTTGTAGAAATGTTTGTAAACAAACCTTCAATACAAAAAAGTAAACGCTAATTCATGCAGAGTACCAAAAATGTATAAGACAAAGGTCGATCAAATGATTAGCCATCATTTATTACGCCTGTATTCCCTTCCAACAGCATTGCTGTAATGCGATAGTTAGGATACCTTTAAACTTTAACTGAATTGTACTTTATATTTTTTTATTTCTTTTTATTCGTTTTTTTTCCAAGTCGGACACTAATCTATTTCTGCTAGACTCATATCTGACACACTCCATCAATAAATGGTGTAAGTCCTCCACAACTCCACATACCTCACAGTCAGGCGAACCAGTTTTTTTCATTATGAATTGTGCTTTATATTAATTTTGAAAATAAAATACTTTAATAAGAACCTCTCCTCAGCCAGACATAAAAACCTATCCCAATTTACAACCTATTCCAATTTCAAAAATATATATTTTCTTAAATCATGCCCCAGCTCTTGACTTTTTTATATCATAACAAAATAATAGGAACTACTTGGTAAGAACGTCGGATCGTCTCAACACAAAGAATTTAATAAATAACGAAGCCTGCTTGGCTGTCAGGAGGCTCTAATTTCTCCGTCACTTTCCAACATTAATTTTCTTTTTAGGCAGCAACGATACGACAGCTCAAGGGTCCACAGTTATTATTATTTTATTGTCGAGACATATAAAACGTAAATGAATTTCGTTTCCTGTTAATATTTTGAGTAATAGCTATGAGAGTTGATAAAACGGCTTTTAGACAGATAAAAAAACAAGTTGAAAAGGGAAGACATTTTCAAATGTATTAGTACCAGGATATCAGGAGACAAAGCGATCTTCAAACATTAGCATTTTCGGAGCAAGGCTTAAAAGTTAAAACAACCCTAAACTGATAAACCTGAATAAATAATGGGATGAGACAACGAGGTTAAAAATATTTAGTTTTTTATATAGGAAAGTGTACTTTATACATAAGTAATATAAATGTTAGTAGTAAAACTGTGGAGAAACTCAAATTGTATATAAAAAAATTAAAATATGATTAGTTTGATCACCTATAAATTATCTGTTTCTGATCAAACACTTCGTTCGACCAGAAATTTATAGTGGAACCTTATATTCTATCCGAAACATGCAACATAGCAGTATATTCGTAATTATGTAATTTCTTAGTGATAGAAGAGTCTACCACTAACAAATTATATCATATTGTATATTATAGTATCGTCACCAACCTCTGTTGATGCCAATTATTTGATGTCGACACGAATAAGCTGGCTGGCCTGGGGCAGTAATACCCTGGTATGACTCTTTACCTTAAGAAAAAGTTCCAAGTACCGCCCCTGTTCCTTGTCTTTTATTTTCATATTTGATTCCTTCTTTTTTTATTTTCTTTATTTATTTATGTCTACCAGCTATTGTTACAGTAATACATGCATAATTTACAAAAATAAAATCCTTAATACTAACTGCACAATCATTACAGGTAAACACCACTTGTTAATTGGAGCATTTTAGATTCACCCAATTTAAGTTTAAATTTACAAAATTACAAATACCTTACATAACTAATTATTGGAATATAGAGAGAAAAAGAAATCGACAATTAAATAAAACGCTTAAACAAAACAAAATACTTTCTAAATGCTTGCATTAGAAACTTCAAGGATATTCCCAATGAAAGCATAGCCATAGAGTCGGCGACGTGCAGGTGATATCCTGGTATCGTAAATTATTGTAGGCTACAATAACAACTTACTTACCATCTGAGTGATTCTATGCCAGTAAGCAACCGTAGTTGTCCGAAAGCAAAGAAAATGTATATAACAAACACCCACATAGATAGTAGTCTTATATAAGAACTTTCTCGAACAATGTTACTACGTACAAATTCAATCTTGTAAATGTATGTTTTATATATTATAGCTTTTACGCATTTTTATGGCGTATATCTGAAGAAATGGTGAGTCCATAAAAAGCTAAGGAAATAAGCGGCACGATGTATTTATGACATGATAAGTGAATAACGTACGTTTAAGGTAAAGAGGGTTTAGCCTTCAATTTTGACATCTCATTCTGATCAAAATGCTAGTGTTTATCTGCGGCTACGCTTGCGTAAATCCTTTGGGAATGCATCCAGAATTTTTTTTGCGAAAAACCTATGGTCTGTCTTTGTAGAAAGTTCCATTCAAATCCATTAACCGGTTTACGCATGATTCAGAAACAAACGAACCTAAATATCTTTATTAGTTTAGGTCACATAGTAACATTTATGAATATCAAGATTACACTAACCAGACTATAATATGAATTTATATTTGCCTGTTGCCACATTGAAAAACAGGCAAGAAACTCACGACCACTCTTTAACCGCCAATTATTATATTAGTAGAATACTAACTCCATACCATGAAACAGGAGCTAAATCCTGCATTCTTGTAAGCAAGATAAATTTTGTTTCAGATGTTAAAATTCTTGACTACTCTTTATTAGTGACTAGGGCCACCGTTTAATTTTATATGCTCAATGCTAATCGTAAAAAGTAGTATGCATGTATCCATAGCATAACATTTACCATCAGGCAGGTTGTTGATTACGCCTAAAAATATGGCCGAGCCTTTTCAAACATACAATAGAATAAAACAAAGCACATCTAAAAAAGTTATGTTTATTCAACGTTTTAGCGTATCCGTGACCACGAAGAGGTCTTAAAATGTCATTGAAACGTCGAAACGTAAACTTTATTTTATTCCCCTTTTATTGTTTTTAAACAGTAAACACAATACTCAAGGGTTTTATTTAAATTGAATGTATTCACGGGAAAGTACCATTAGTTATTACTACGAATAGAGTTCATTTTACTATAAACTGGCTAACGTTAAACGACTGAAAAGTTGTTTGAGATAGTACACAGTAGCGTTTGCTTGAGTTTTCTGTAGAATATCCGATACATATTAAGAAGAACGGTTTACTAGGTAAAAGGATAAGTACGACGAGAGATCATGTCTACAAGGTAAGCACGGACGACTAGCCACGAGCTTTTGGATTTGATTACTGAATTGGACAAAAAAAGTTTTAGAAAATATTTGTTTTGTTGTATTGGTGCTAAGTTCGGTAATGCCTGATTGATTTTACGTAGAATCTTCTTGTAGCTGATGAACTGTGACGCCTACTCTTTAGATAATATGTAGGCGTTAGTTTAAGTATATCCAACAAGCGTTTTATCACGTCTATATAAAGGACACAGGATACAGGTTTGAAAGCCACAATTCGGCATAGTGAAGAAGGCATTGGCCTTGCGATCAAGAGGTCGTACGTCCATTTTCCACTAATTGCACTATCGGCGGGAATTTATTTGTCAAACAAACATTTAGCTTAACTAATGGGGTTAATAAGAATGGGTACTAATAATTATTATGAAACTCAAATATTTAGTAAATAGTGAAAATGTCTCGTATAGCCTAGAGTTAATTATAATTATGTACTTCCTTTTGAGAATATCCATACAGAAAGCCCACCACACTTCCCAACCACGGAAACGGACCTACTTCTCAACAGTAAAATCACAAACGTATGCCACTACACCAGTGACGTAATATATACCACACGTAACACAACCTATGTACTTACCCGTCGTTCCGTTCCACGTTGCTCAAAATTCTTTTGACACGGTAACCCGCGCATATGCTTAACCATGCATGTAATCTGCAATACTTAACTCACATTCAGTTTGTGCTAGTACGGTTCAGAACATTTGCGGCTTATTCAAAAAGGTCAGCAGGTAAATTACGAAGGTTTTTTTTGCCGTATGTAGCGTTGAAGTTGAACGTATTTGATGTTTTCACTAGTCGATGGCTTCATTCACATTATTTTACTTATAGAAATACTTAAAGAAAGATCTAAACCATCATACACGTATATATGTAATAGGTCAACTTTACTGCCACACGTGTAGCAGGATATTTAAGACCAAGTTCGGTCTGGAACATATTATCAGTGCGCATAAAAAGTTTGTCTGAGTTAGCCGTCAATGAAATGGATGAGGACTACAGATTATTATATCATAATCTACATAATATTACTTTAGAATAGTGAAGATTTTTATTGATAAAAGAATTTGATTCAGGTCCGTAGTTCCAGAGTTACCATCCCACATATAAATTTACATATATTACCTTTTTATAATGTTGATACAAATTACATAGTATCAAGCCTGTATAATCTATAAGGCTTAGGTAAGATGTAATGCACCCATATCGCTGATGCACTTAAAGTTTCAGCGATCCACCTATCAGCAAGAGAGTGTGTTGGCACACCCTGATGGTTTTAGTTGGTAGGCCCAAACTTTGGGGGTATCCAACATAATCTCCTCGTCTCCTTTTGTGACGGGCGGGTATGCATAAGGAGCATTTCCGTACGAAAAAAAGGTCTAGTGCACCCATCATGTTTAGGTTGCATGAACAAGGTGGTAAGCCTCTGTGCTATTTTACTGAGAGAGTACTAAGAATCCAATCTAGAACGCTCGCAGTAGGCGGCTGCGAGCGTTCTACTTTTACTGCATTTTGCACTAAATTATAATCAACGGATTAACTATATTAAAATTGAATTTCTTTATATACATTATTATTATAATTATCTTTTACCGCTAACAGTAATATATTTAATTTTGAGAACCAGTCATGTCAATGTTGCCGGTTATATGTACGTACCGTCACGAATGATGGATACTCACAGCATATTGCATAGCGTGTCTATACATTCCGCTCCGCTATCTTCACATAACACATGAGCTCTTAGTACATAAATTTGTTGTACCAGGTGCACAGAGATTTTAATTATGTTCTACCCGCATACAACGCGGCTGTGGCATGAAGCAAGAGCCAACAGAACCAATATAGAGCAAGCGATTGTCAATAAGACCGCAATTCGTATTACTTGGAGTGAAAAGAGTTACAGATTCTAGAAACGTCTTGCGTAGTAGCAAACAACTAATACGACTCCTCCATTGACATTATTCGATTTTAGATCGTGAGTATTAGGTGTTTTAAATCTACTTTATTTAAATTTATCCATCAGAGAGATATCTTCGCTGTAACCTGTATACTTGAATTGATGCATGTAACTTATATTTGATCGCTGTTTTCAGGCTTATAGGCAATGCACACTCCGATTTATCCGCAGTGTATGTGGCTCGTTATTTAAAGTCAAAGTCATATTTTTTGTAAGCCTATTTGAGGCTCTACTCCTCGAATAGACTTCTCATGAGAAGAAATACATAAGAAGCAACTGTCCACTCCTTTCTATCGCCATTTGTTTACAATATGAGTCATAGCAATACAAATGTTTTTATTTTCTTTTCTTTCTTATGTCCTGCTATAGGTATCAAATAGGTAGTTTCCTTGAAATTAAACTACTATATACGGATTTTATCGCGTTGTTTATTTGACACTATTACAAAATTTTGAAACTTAGAAAAACTTAGAAAAATCCTGTGTGGGATATAAATTAAAAGAGTTGCCTGTGTTTCATTGAGCATGACTAGAACAATTAATAAAGTTAAGAATTTAATTATGTTCTACACAAGATAGTCCACAGTAATAACGAACCAATAGAGGCAATAAAAGCAATATCGACACATAGTGATTGCCAATAAAACCACATTGGTTCGGTCAATTCGGGCCAAGTAGGAACAGATATTCTAGAAACGTCTTCTGAATTTTGTTGGGCACCTATAACAGTAATGAGAACTTTTATTTTATTGACAACCTTAATAATAATAATATTCTACCACATACACACAACACCATCTAGCCCAAACTAAGCAGAGCTTGTACTATGGATACTAGACAATGGATAAACATACATATATACTTTTTTTTTTTTTTTGTAAATACATACATATTATACATAGAAACACCCAGACCAAGACAAACATCCATGTTCATGCACACAAATGTTTGACTTGTGCGGGAATCGAACCCGCGACCTCAGGCGTGGCAGTCGGTTACACTAACCACTACGCCATCGAGGCCGAGAACCTGGCTGTATAATTTAAATTTCGAATCGAGGAGCCCTCCTTTGTTAATTATTTGGATATGAAATAGACGATACTCCTGGTAAATTTCATATACCACTTACTTATTTATATTAGGGTAAGAAGCATGGCACTATCATTGCGTTCGACTCGGTATCGGACCCTCACAAACATGCCTCTCCTATAGTTATTCTTTGCAATTCTAGAACTCTATATTATTAATTGTATATGCCTTGCACTTGCCTTGCACTGCTTCTGCACCGAGTGTAGTGCGTTTAATCCCCACACGAGATAAACAATTGTGTGATCCACAATAATCGTTCCGAGTCTAGGTGTTCTTTGGGTCCGTTGTTCGAATGTATGTAAAGTCCCCCGCGACACAGGATTTGCTCCACCTCCATCATTCCTCCTATAAAAGTAAAATGTAACCGTTTGTAAGTTGCTAGTACTCTAACATGCATAATTGTTAAGGTGTTGCGACATACATGTCGCAGCGACAAAAGTTAAATAATTAAAAACTAACACTTAGGCTAAGTTTTACTAACAACTATGAGTTTTGTGAACTTGCAATAAACGTTTATTTATTTATTTATTTATTTATAATGTAAATTATGTTGCTTTGTTTAGAACACCGATTCCTATCAAGGATACTTCGCGAGGCTATTAAAATCAAGAAAAATCCTAATTTCAATAGAGAAGATGGTTGGAATGTACCACCAGCTTGGGATCCAGTAATTCAAATAGTCAAACCCAAGAAGAAGCAAACCACAGCTAGACTTCATGATACTTTGAGCTCATTCTGCGTAAATAGAAACACCCATGATTAAATTATGTTCGGGTACTTTGAAATAACTACACTGGAACAGTTTATTATGTTGTATAAAAAGCAGCTCCAAGGCCTAGAAAACTCTTGGAACCATCGGTATATATAAAATTACGATCTGAATATTTATCACATAGTTCTTTCAATACATTATTTTTTAAATGATTCATTTCACAGTTTTTCTTAGAACAATTGATACTAGTCAGTTGTGATTCAATGATATGCTCAGTACAAATATTTGTTACCCAAGTCGACAAACTAAACATAGGGAGTTGAGGTGAATAGGCAATATCTTCCCTTTTAATTTCATCCATTGCTGTGGCTAGTAAGGGCATCCTTTTATTTAGCCAGTACCTACTGTTACGAAGACTAAAAAGTTGCACCAAAATTTGAACAATAAAACTATGTTGATAAGATCTCGCTTTTAGACAGTATTTGTACGCTAAGTATTGCCTTCTTACATACAATGGAATCACACAGAGCTCACTCTCCATAGTATGAATAGGGGTGATCTTAATGAAACTACCTATAATTCTAAGAGCCTGATTTTGAACTCTATCTATTTTGATTAAATTCGATTTGGAACTGTTGTCATACAAAAAACTGGAGTAATCTATTCTGCTTCTTAATAGGGATATATATAATCTACGCAAATGAGTGGGGTGAAGGCCCCACGAGGACCCAGCTAACACTTTAAGTACGTTTATAATTTTACAAGTTTGTTCGACTAATTCGTTAATATGTTTAGACCATCGCAATGATTTGTCCAACCATAATCCCAAGTATTTAACTGTATCTACTAGTTCTATTTTTTGGCCGTCTAACTCTACCAAAAATTGTTCGCGTTTACGACCTCTTGTAAAAAGACAAAGTTTTGACTTATTTTGTGATATTTGTAAGCCTATCTCCTGTAACGTTAAATTTATAATATTTAAGGAATTTTGAACGCTTATCACATTATCTTGTGTCTTACCTGATGTAAATAGTACAAAATCGTCCGCATATTGGCAAAATTTTATTTCATTAAGTTGGTGACCGATCTTTAAAGTTGCGATATTAAATAAAAGAGGGGATAGAGGATCTCCTTGCGCCAAACCCTTTCGAGCGTGTCTAGTCATATGTATATTGTTCTCAAACTCATCACCAATTTTAAGACACCGCTCGATGAGAAAGTTCCATATATATGCACAAAATCTTTTACCTACTCCCAAACTGTCAAGTGAATTAGTCATACTTTCAATTAAAATATTATTGTAGGCATTTTCCACATATATAAAACAAGCCAATGTTGAAATTTTATTTGAGAAACCTATTTGAACGTGCGATACTAAATGAACTAAACTTTCTTGACAAGACTGTCCTCGCCTAAATCCAGTAGTGTATGGTGATAATATGCAATTTTTTTCAATATACCATTCCAACCGTCTTGTTATCATTAAATGAAATGTTTTACATACGCAAGACATTAAAGAAATAGGCCTAACTTTACTATTATGAGTGGTACCTTGCTTAGGAATAGGAATTATCCTTATATCTCGCCATTGATTTGGAACTGTCCCACTAGCAAATATGCAATTATATAATTTTAATAAAAGTAGTTTTCCAATGTGTGGCAAGTTCATAATCATCGAATAAGTGATGCCATCATCTCCTGGTGCGGTGTCTTTTTTCCTCAAACATCTTTCTAAATCCTGTAACCGAAAGTCGGATTTTAACATTATATTTGAGGAAACAAACACAGGTGAATTATTTACAACATAGCATGGAGTAAGACTTATTAATAATTGACTTCTTATTTCTTTACTAATACAAGAATTGTTTTTATTACGGTAACCTTTTACCCACCGCATTCGTTGCCACATGTCACTGGCTGATGTCGATTCATTAATTTCGTTACAAAATATTTGCCAGCTTTTTGCTTTTGCTTTTCTAATGGCTTGTTTAGCTACTGAGCCTTTAGTTTGTAATACATATAAATTATCGGGTGTAGGATTTTTCCTAAAATTTCGTAATGCCAACCTCCGTTCAGCTACGAGTTTAGATAATTCGGGCGTCCAATAATTTTTTGGTCTAAATTTACTATTAGGATTATTGCAAATTTTAATGTTAGGTATACTTTCTTTAACTGCGTTCCTTATTTGTGCAATAAAGCAGTCGTATACATATTGAATACAATTAGCGTCCAGTAAGGTAATGTACGGTGACAAATGTGTTTCAAGATATTTTTTATATTTATCCCAATCTGCTAACTTAAAATTTAGTTTATTATTAACTACTTTAATGTCGCTATAATTTAGTTTCATTTTAATAAAAAAATGATCACTTCCCAAACATTCATTTATTACCTGCCAGTCAAATTGGATGGCAATGTCACTCGAAGCAAAGGAAATATCGGGGGATGTTCTGTAAACCATATTATTCACTAATTTAATTCTAGTAAAATCATTATTATTAAGAGATATAAATCCATATTCAATGGCAGCATTATATAACTTTCTACCCCTAGCATCAATTCTATAGGACCAGTTTGTGTGATGTGAATTGAAGTCCCCGACAACTAAACATTTTTCTGGAAAAACATTAAAAACGAATTCCCAATCTTGTTGCGTGACACGTATAGACGAAGGACAATAAATCAGAACTACATTTTTTATACTAGAACAGTTGATGATATTTAGACATAACATTTCTATACCCAAGTTTGTAGAGGTTATAGGACATTGAATAGCTTTAACTGTTTTATGAATAATAGCGGCTACTCCACCATATCCATCTTCCCTATCTATTCGAAAGATATTATAATTATTTATTTTAAGACTAGAGTCACGTGATAGCCATGTTTCACAAACTAATGCTATAGGTATTTTATCTTGTAATAACAACAATTCAAGTTTATTTATTTTTGGTTTCAAGCTCTGTGCATTCCACTGTAGTATGTTTAGCGTATGAAAGTATTGATCGTTATCCATTATTGAACATTAAAGTATACTATTCCAAATATTCTTATCATGCAAAAGATTTACAACAAAAATTATCACCTCTTCTATTAGAAAACTAATAAATAATTTAATTTTTACCTCAGTTTTGTTTTTAGAAAAACAAATTTCTTTAAGCTTCTCTAAAACTATACTTAACAAGGTTCGCTTCGCTTCCGGATCTTTTTCTTCTCTATCTTCCTTTGGAAGTTAGAAAACTTCTCACTCGGGATTGTTATGTTTTCTGTCCCCTGCAATCTGCTTTTGTGATTTAATCGTTTTTTCTTTTTAGAAATTTCTTTTGCTTTTCCTTGTACTTCTTTTGCATGATAATTGTCCATAGTCATCTCTTCTTCATTTTCACTTTCTGTGTTTTGCCTGTGCACAATTGCTTTCGTCATTAACACATCTTTGTATGACGGTTTATCCACGATATTGTACTTAATTTGGCTTTGCTGGACTGGATCTATCAATACTTCTGTGCACATATTGGTCTGGTTCGACAGATAAGTTTGAAGAGCTAATTTATATGTGCAATTCACTTCACTCATTATATTTCTGATCCTTTTCTCCTTTAAAAACATAGGGCATTCACTCTTGTCTAGAGCCATGTGATTACCTTTACAATTTACACATTTAAACTTTTGTGTGTCACAGTTAGGATGGTTCTCAGCACATTTTGGGCAAATTACATTTTTCGATGGACATGAACGACTAGAATGACCATATTTCCAGCAATTAGAACATTGACTAACAGAAAAAACATAAGGTTCAACCTTGAATCTACAACCATATCCGTAAATATATGGTGGTAAAATTGAACCACTGAATCCTATGCGTACAGTTTCGCTATTCAACCATTCGCCTCCATTATCTTGCCTTTTTAATCTCCTTACTGACAGTATATCATAATCACATTTTAAGTTCTGTAAGATTTCTTCATCATCTACGTTTAAATCTATTTGTCTTACGATACCGTATGATATGCTGACTTCGCTTATCAAATGACATTTATAATCTAAACTGCATATCTTTTCGGAATTTATTAGTTTGTCACAACTTTCTTTATTCTCAAAATAAATGTATGCTTTATGCAGACTTTTATATTTTATTTTTAAAACATTCTGTATATTTGACGACTGAAGCAATTTTGCCATACCAAACTGCTTAGGCAACTTCTCTTTTCCTGTTAAACACACAATAAAATTAGTGTCATCTTCCGCTGTGACTCCATCTTCTATCTGTCGAATATTACTAAAATTGCGAGATCTATTATTCTTCGCGATTCTCTTGTGATCTTTCCTTACTGTTACAAACCCAACATCATCTTCTATCAGTTCCTCACTATCCTCTCTAACTCTCTTCTCCGGCACACTGGTAATCTGTTCCATCTCCACAACTTTATTCCTCTCTTTCCTCATAGCTTTTTCATCACCTTGTTGCTCACTTATTAATACTTCCGCTTCAACTGTTTCACTATCACTTGACTGATAAAATTGTATATTATCACTGCTTTTATCCATTATTGAATAAAAATATCATAATGATAGTGTAGGGTAGATTTAAAATAATGATAATAGTATAGTAATAGTATAAATAGTTTTAATAGTTTCAATAATTTAATTAGCTTAAATATTAGTAAAGTTTAATAGTAATTATAGTAGTGTAACAGTTTTTCAAAATTTTTTAATAGTGTCCAATAAATAACGCGATAAAATCCGTATATAGTAGTTTAATTTCAATGAATAACATTCGCGTAAACAGAAGACAATATTATGTTGCTGTATTAAAATGTTCATTAAATTTATAATTATAATAGTTTTAAGCACTGCTTTGCACGCATACCTGGTCAACCTAATTATAAATGTGAAAGTTTCTAAAGATATTTAAATAACAAATATTTAAATATCTTTACAAACTTTTACATTTATAATACTAGTAAGTAGGATTTCTTTTAGATACCAACTATTGAAAATCCAGTTTAATATAAAGCAGGACTCATGTTAATAACAGCTATAACTTCTAAAGCCAACCAGCACAATCTAATTACATATACAAACAAACAACTGAACAAAATGTCCGCTAGCCAGACAAATATTTGTCCCGGACCCAATTGAAACCTCAAATATTTTCACAATACATCACTGTGCCATTGTAAGCAAATAAATAATTGTTTTAGAGCTGAACGTACTAGGTATGAGTTCTTTTCAAATGGCAAATAAATGTTAAATTATGTTTTACTTTATTTATTTCCTTTGGACAGTATAAGCCAGCGGCCTACCTAATGGTAGTCGGCAACCGTGGCTCAAGGACACAGCTGTGTTTCAGTCGAACTTGCAAAATCAAAGCTTCGTGAACACTGTAATCCTATATATAGTTTGTCCCAACTAATCATCAAGCCCAACACTCATATTTTTGCCACTAAAACCAAAAAACAATGCATTGCATCACTAATATAACATATCGTATTTCTTTCGAAAACTTTTTAATATTTCTGATATTCTTTACTGCATCAACACACAAGCGGTTACGTAGCATTAACTCTACGGATATTCGTAGCGGCGTAGCGGCTCCGTAGCAGTAAGCTACGAGAATTACAGTAATTTATTTTTCGTTTTATATATCATACTAGCTTTTGCCCGCGGCTTCGCTCGCGTTAATTTGGAATTTGACAATCAATTTGGATTGTACTCTGCTTGTATTAATATAATATACCGCGTTTGTATATAATAAATATGTAACTTAAATGCTTAAGAATAATTCAATATATAATTAAGTAACAATCATAGCAAAGATAGAACAAAACAATGACGCAAAGCCTATACTGTGTAGGAGTTAAACAAATATTAAATTAGTTCAGACCTAAAACAGCAGCTTTTTTGTGGACCACAGAAAAGAGTTATAGGCAATCTAACCCACACCACACTAACGATTTATTTCTCTATAGTATTTTGTCTGTATTCATACACATGCATTGTTTCATACCGAAATATACCCATACAACGTTATTGTTTATTATAAAACACATTTGGCTTACAATGTTAAAGTCCCACGTAATACAGGACAGGCCTATTCCTACCTACGGGTACGAGTCTTCACTCTAGGCTACTACTGAAACTAAACAACTATAACCATCCCTAAAATACGATACCCGCTGTATTATACTATTATAAAACTGTTGATCGTAAATCGAATGACGCTCTCACCCGCTCCCTCGCCGGCACCTAACCGAGTTTGTAGTCATTAAGTTAATTTCCACTATTCAGAGTATCCATCGGATGCATCTGTTCCGGTCACGGGACTGCTATCTATCTCCGAATGGTAGGGCTGGCGCTCTCACTCCTAAAATATTATGTAATAGAACTTAAGGTTAATATGTGTATTATTTTTATTAAAAGAGTGGCCGTGAGTTTCTTGCCTGCTTCTTCTCATAAAAGCTCTACTCCTCGAATAGCCTTTTTTCCAAACTGTAATGTTTTCCTTTTTATTTATTTTTATTATTACATTTTAATTAATATAACAGTTAATTGACGTGTCCAAGAATTGTTTACACATTTTAATGCAAATAAAGATATTTGACTTGACTTATTCAAAAAGTTTACTTTTGACGGTATAGTTTAATAATAATAAATAATAAAAATCATTTATTACCAAAAGAATTACAACAATGTAAGGATATACAAGGATATATAGTGGTTTAAGTGATCGCCTCACCAGTCGCCTCACCAGTTTCCACAAACTAAGTGTTATAGGTTCTAATAAGTACCTACATAGAATGAATTTTGTTGTAATCTAAAAAATGGTTGTTTAAACAAAACCCTCATCATCATCATCATCATCATCATCATCAGGCTATAATAGTCTACTGCTGGACATAGCCCTCCCCCAAAGAGCGCCATAGCGCCCTGTCTTCAGCTTGCCGCATCCAGCATCTGCCTGCAGTCTTTCGCAGATCGTCATCCCACCTGGTCAGAGGGCGTCCTACACTACGTTTGCCGAGTCGCGGTCTCCACTGAAGAACACGCTTACCCCAGCGGTTGTCAGTTCTTCGCGCGATATGGACAGCCCACTGCCACTTCAGCTTGCTAATTCTCTGAGCTATGTCGATGACTTTGGTGCTCTGTCGGATATATTCGTTACGAATCCTGTCCTTCAGAGAAACTCCGAGCATAGCTCTCTCCATAGCTCGCTGAGCGACTTTGAACTGGTGGACCAACCCTACCGTGAGTGTCCATGTCTCGGCTCCGTAGGTCATGACGGGTAGCACGCACTGATTAAAAACTTTCATTTTCAAGCATTGCGGTATGGATGACGAGAAGACTCGGCGTATTTTCCCAAACGCTGCCCAGATCAGCTGGATCCTCCTCCTGGCCTTCCTCTCGAAATTGTTTTTACCTAACTGCAGAATCTGCCCGAGGTAAGTGTATTCGGAAACGATTTCGAGAGGGTGACCATGTACGACGATCGGTATTGAAGTGGCCATTGATCATGACTTTGGTTTTATCCAAATTCATGCCAAGACCGATACGTCGCGAGGCTGCAGCTAGGCCGTCCAGCATCTGGTTCAGCTCCTCTAGCGACTCCGCCATTAAGACTATGTCTTCTGCGAATCGCAGGTGTGAGATGTAGTCGCCGTTGATGTTAATGCCCTTTCCTTTCCAGTCCAGCGTCTTAAACATATCTTCCAACGCGCTTGTGAACAATTTCGGGGATATAACATCCCCCTGTCTCACTCCTCTGCGCAATTGGATGGGTTTAGACTGCTGGCCTTGTACTTGGACACTCATGGTGGCGGCTTCGTACAGACATCTCAGTACCTCGATATAACGATAGTCTACTTGGCATCACTGTAGGGATTCCAGAACAGCCCATGTTTCGACAGAGTCAAAGGCCTTCTCATAGTCCACAAAGGCCAGACACAGGGGCTGATTATACTCTTCTGACTTCTGTATAATTTGCCTCACTGTGTGAATGTGGTCTATGGTGCCATATCCTCTGCGAAACCCGGCCTGTTCCGGCGGCTGGAACTCGTCGAGTCTCCTGGCGAGACGGTTCGTGACCACTCGTGAGAACAGCTTATAGACATGACTCAGGAGCGAGATGGGTCTATAATTTTTAAGGAGGGTTTTGTCACCCTTCTTAAAAAAGAGCACCACCAAACTCCCGCTCCACGCCTTTGGAGTTCTCCCACTGTTAAGGACGGTGTTGAAGAGGTCCTGTAATTTCTGTATAACAGGGGCTCCTCCAGCTTTTAGAAGCTCTGATGTTACTCCGTCCTCACCGGAGGCTTTTCCATTTTTAAGCTGCCTCAGAGCTAACACGATCTCGTCTTGACTGATGTCTGGCAGTTCGTCGGTGTAGTGGCGTATCAGGGTGGCTCTGGAATCGTGGTCGTTTCGTCTAGAATGAGGGGCATGTGCAGCGTATAATCGGCCATATAAATCCTCTATCTCGGCGGAGATCTCCGGCTTTGACGATACGGTCCTCCCGTCGTGCATTTTAAGCGTCGTCAGGTGGCTCCTGCCAAGCTGCTGAGTGAATACTTTGGACCCTCGGTTTCGCTCTATCGCCTGTTCAATGAGGCGTGTGTTGGAGCTCCGAAGGTAGAGCGCTTGGGTGGTTTCCCGTCTTTTTGTCATCAACCCGAGAGTCTCAGCCGAGAGTTTGGATTTCTTGCCAGTCCGCTGCATTCTGCAGAATTTGATACCCTCGCCATATAGAAATTGAATAAAAAGATAACTTCTCCTCAAGAATTACTTTGGAATAACCAAAACAATTACATATTGAATTTTTGTTTTCTATTTATTAACAGGTATCATTTTAAGATTGAAATATTTACCTACTTCACAGTACCTTATACATATTGATACTTTAAAAATTATAAATTAAATAAAAAAAAGCCGCCACCAAAAACTTGGGACCTAAAACTCTATGTCATATAGGTATGTCTCTACATTCCAACCAAATAAATATAAATCCATTTCCTTGTTTACACGGAATAACCTTTCAGAGCTGCAATGACTTCGAAAAGTTTACAGAAATTGAATAACCTTTTATTTACATATCCCCTGCGGTACGGAGAGCGTATTAACCCTCCGCCCGCACCGCTCTGATATCACCGGTCATTAACATACAAACACTTATTTGGAAACCTTTACCTGCAAATACACAGAACTAGCGACCCGCCACGGGTTCGCACGGGTATTACAAAAACTTAACAAATAACACCTAAACCTTCTTCATGAATCACTCTGTCTATTGGTGAAAACCGCATGAAAATCCGTTCAGTAGCTTTTGAAAGTAATAATAATATTTTATTTCTTAAATGAAAAAGTCCTACATCTATACAAATAAGTAAAATTAAAGTATCTGTTTGTAATGTCAAAAAAATAGCTTTTTTACTAAACGCATATGAAAGTATATACGGTAATTACATATATTTAAAAAAACTATTTCCCAAATTTTTGCCTGTCTGTCTGTCTGTTTGTTACGGCTAATCTCTAAACCGCTGGACCGATTTTGACAGGACTTTCACCGTCAGATAGCTGATGTTATAAGGGTAACTAGGCTACTTTTATATTAGAAAGGGTTCCGCGAAAAAATAAATTCCACACGGTCGAAGTCACGGGTAACAGCTAGTTAGGAAATTAGTCCATTATCACTGAAGGTGTAAGTATATTTACTTTATTTAATTCTAACAACGAAAACTAAGAAAACCCAGGTTCGGAACAACCATTTTCCAATCACACAATTGAAAAACACACGGCGTGGTGGTGGCGAGACGATTACTTACTGTTTGTTTGGTTGCTACGCTGTCACCCGCAACTACTTGACCGATCATGACATTTCGCATACACGTTGTAAGGTGTACAGAAGACATAGGGTCCTTTCATCAAAGAGTATTGTATCCAAGTATAACCGCAGGCAATAGCTAGTAATACAATAAAGCGTAGTATACTTTTTGTTTATGTTTGTTTTTCGAAATAAACAGTAGTTTCCGAAAGCATAAAATTAAGTAAAATACAGAATTTTATTTACTAGACTTCTACAAACTAAACTCAATGCAGTGCCACGAAACAGTATATCGCTTTAAAATATTTCATGTAAAAGCGACGGGTGTGATGCTTTTATTTCTGCATAAAAATATGCAAAATATGATCCTGACACGTCACACGTTGGGTTTTAAAACAAATGTTTTTATTTTTATGTTCACTGCATACGTTTTCTGATAGCCTGGTAGAAAAGCCAATGAAATACTAATTGGAGAGGGAAAAATACTGCACAAAGTTGACGCTTAGATGGTATTGGAAAGCTAATTATCACTCTCTTATATCAGTGTCACTGCTGATGCATATTGTCTGACTTTCTTTTGCTACTTTAAGTGCGTAAAGTATCAGATCAATTCTAATCCGACGTTATACACACGCATCCGTGTGAGTGCTTTGAATCAGCCTAGTTTGAGTACCTATTGTACTCAAGCGGGCTATATTGTTTTGTAAAAATAATTATGTACGAGGAAAAAGACAATATCTAGCAAACCGCATCATTGATGAACAACTAAGGTATTAAAGATCATACGATAAAAAAATTATATACTTCTTCATAGATTGTCTCTTACGACTTTTGTACTCCTAGTTGGCAGTCTTGCCTAGTATGCAAAGTACTTTATATGATTCCTAATTATAGTGACGGGGTACCCCACACTTATATACTAAAACACAACCGGATTGACTTGTTCCCATGTTTTCTAAATTAATTCACTCAATCACAAAATAAGCATTAAGCGCGAATTTTGTTGCATGTATAATCCTGGATCCTTTGCGTTCTGGACAAAGGTCAGGTTAAGAGCACTTTGAACCGACCGGCGTGTAAGAGGAATGTGATGAAAGTGAATGAAGCCAGAGAAGTGTGTCAGGATGGAAATCCGTAGTCTCTGCCTACCCCTCTGGGAAACAGGTGTGAATCTATGTATGTATGTATAATCCTAACTGATAATATAAATGTGAATGTGTCTTTCTTTGTTTGTTACGCTTTCACGCTTTAACTACTCGAGTGATCGTCATGAAATTTCGATACGCTCTGTCAGGTGTACAACAAAGGATAAAGGATACCTTTTATCCGGAGAAAAAACTTTTGCTGAGCAAGCAAAGCTGTGGGAGAAAGCTAGTAATTAGTGTTCTTATGTTTGTTACTTGCATTCGTAAGTAAACAACTTGTACCCTTTGTCCTTAGCTGTACCCTTGACTTCATATATATATACGTATAAATTTCATGATGATCGATCCAGTAGTTAAAGTATAACAAACGAACAAATAAACTCACATTCCTATTTATAACATTAGTTAGGATGTAGTGTAAGTAAATAAAAATAAATAGTCATATATTATATACCCTCGTGCCAACCCTAGCGTTAGTTATTTGTAATACATAGTAGGCTCGTAAATCCGTAACTTTATCGCTCAAGTTTTTTTTACTATCACCATCTGGGAAATAAGCGCACTTACAAATGAGTTTAATGGTTTTTTCGGAACTACAAGTTGGCTGGTCTGTTTATTGCTTCGAGATGACTTCTGATAGGTTTTCCGGATCACGGTTTTTCGATGAGATTAAAGGGCTTACTTGTAATCGGTGATGCTACTTACTGTGAAGATTGTATCGATCGATATATTGGGAGCTGTTTTTTATATACAAGGAACCTGATGGCGAAAAGTTACCGTAGCCTATGATCACTTGCAATACAAGAGGTATCACTTATCTAGGTAAAAAATAGATTACAAATGGGATGAAAAAAAAAGTCGGTGGGGTATATCTATACATCTATACAAATAAATAAAATTGAAGTGTCTGTTTGTAATGTAAAATAATAGCTTTTTATCTAATGCATATGAAAGTATATAAGGTACTTATACGAAAACATCTATTTTTAAAATTTTTGTCTGTCTGTGTGTTTGTTTGTCTATCGGTCTGTTTGTTCCGACTAATCTCCAAAATGGCTGAACCGATTTTGACGGGACTTTCTCTGGCAGATAGCTGATGTTTTAAAGAGTAACTAAGGCTACATTGATTTTAGAAAAAAAAAATAGGGCTCTGCGGAGATAAACACTTTTTAGTTAAAATCTACGCGGACGAAGTCGTAGGTAACAGCTAGTCCTAACTAATATTATAAATGCGAGTTTGTTTGATTATTTGTTTGTTATGCTTTCAAGCCTTAACTACTCGACCGATCATCATGACATTTCTCATACACGTTGTCAGAATAACAGAAAACGCTATAGGACTTTTTGTACAGAAAAAAATACCTACTGTTACAAATAAGTCACAGTATTTCCTTCTGGATGGAAGGTGGGTCGCGTAAATGTAGGTAAGGTTAGGTTAGATTTAACCTAATCTAACCCACATTTATGCCAGCGAAGCCGCGGGCATCTTATCTTATGTTATGTAATGTGTGGGGGCCAGTCAGTGCAGACCGGCGACACTTCGACCCAGTGGGATCTTTTGTGTCGGCCCCAACATTTAACCCTTAGCTATCTCCTTATGAATGTACTGCATTAGCTGCAGTGTACAATTCAGAGGGAGAAGCCTGAAGTATTCAGGGTTTGGATATGCCAATCCCATCAGACCCATCCTAAGTCCAGCCAACGCGTCGCATTCACACAGTAGGTGCGATATGGACTCGTCCTGTTCACCACAGGCTCTGCATATCGAATCGTGTGTCAATCTCAATCTGCACAGGAAGTCGTTGGTGCCAAAATGGCCAGTGAACGCTCCTGTGAGCAGGCGCATTTGGCTCTTCCTATACCCGCAGAACTTCCGGGTGAAGCCTGTGGCTCCGATGAACTTAAATTGAATTCGCGAGCATAGTCTGGTATTGTATAAAAGAAACTGATATTAGAAGATAGTTTCTTCTTATAGCATAAAAGTGGCAAACAAGCCTTTGGCCTACTACATGATAAGTGATTCCCATAGGCAATGATCGCTCGCGATATCAGCTCAGGTATCACTCGCACGTTGCCAATCCTGGTAGAAAGCGCGATATCAGCTCAGGTATCACTCGCACGTTGCCAATCCTGGTAGAAAGCGCGATATCAGCTCAGGTATCACTCGCACGTTGCCAATCCTGGTAGAAAGCGCGATATCAGCTCAGGTATCACTCGCACGTTGCCAATCCTGGTAGAAAGCGCGATATCAGCTCAGGTATCACTCGCACGTTGCCAATCCTGGTAGAAAGCGCGATATCAGCTCAGGTATCACTCGCACGTTGCCAATCCTGGTAGAAAGATTTAACCCGAGATGAAAGCAATACAATTTCAGACGTCAATATGATAGTTTCTCTCGCAGAGCAATTTCCAATGCCTTCTAAAAATATCTTAGTATTCAGCGATAGCGTAGTGGGCAACCGTTGGACTGCCACGCAGAGGTCTCGAGTTCGATACCAAGGCGCGCATCTCTGACTTTCGAAGCTACGTGCGTATTAAATAGTGAATTATCGCTTGCTTTAACGGTGAAGGAAAACATCGTGAGGAAACCTGCATGTCTAAGAGTTTTCAATAATGTTAACAAAGATATGTGAAGTTTCTTTTTTTTTGCACCCGTCATCCCAGGTTGTTGAGCCTGTACCCCTAGCGTGGGAAAAGCCAGGGATTTATTTGTTTCTTTCTTTTACAACTTATTATGTTACATCCTGCCCTTAAGGGGCTTTGTTTCTTATATTCATCTTTCATTCTATCACTATCTTTTATCCATCTCGTTCGTTCCTGTAATACTAAGGTAATGTGGGAGGGGGTAAAAATATTTTTATTTACATCATTCGATATTATTTTACATCTACCTTACGTGCTAATGTACTTTACTTTTGTCTAGTACTTAATCTGATATGTGAAGTTTGCCAACCCGCACTAGGCCAGGGTGGTGGACTAGGCTAAGAGACTAAGAGGCCCGTTCCCAGCAGTGGGACAGATTAATGCAGGGCTGATATTATTATATATTTATAAAAATATAAGGGCCTTGTAAGTCTTGTGGAATAAATATGCAATTATGATCGCTCGTGAATATCAGATTAGTATTATCAGGGTCAGTGTTATTGGGTTTTACTGTTAGACGATCCTCAGTGGCGCCATGAAATCCAATATGTATGTGTAAAATTCCTAACGCCGTTAAGATATAAATGTCTACATCCTAAGCACTCGAAGATATAATAATATTCTACCACATACACACAACACCATCTAGCCCAAACTAAGCAGAGCTTGTACTATGGGTACTAGACAATGGATAAACATACATATATACTTTTTTGTAAATACATACATTTTATACATAGAAACACCCAGACCAAGACAAACATCCATGTTCATGCACACAAATGTTTGCTTGAATCGAACCCGCGACCTCAGGCGTGGCAGTCGGTTACACTAACCACTACACCATCGAAGCCGCCAATAAAGGCGGAATACTTTTGTTTATGCGTTGGTGTATACACCAACACACACACAATGGCTAAACCAATTTTGAGATGGTTCATAGCAATGTATAGAACTAAGTTTAACTTACATTGACTACGTTTTGATTTTAGAATACATACATGATGTTCATCCTTGAATAATATAGTACTCACCATAATATATGTTTATAGGGCTCAACCTATTCACGCCTGGGGAGAGACAAATTCTTGTAGATATTCCTGAATATTTATCACACATTACGAACCGAATACATAAAAACATCTGACTTTTACCTCGGTGGCGCAGTTGTAGTCAATAGGATTACTGTGCGTGACGTGTCAGGTTCGATGTCTGGGTCGTGCAAAGTGTTATTGGGTTTCATGCTAAGCAATTATGTTATGAATAGCAGCACCAAGTCCAGAATTGAATACAGGAGATGGCAATAGGTTCGCCCCTAGTGGGTCCAACGACTATACAGACATTGGTCGTTTTGTGGGACCTTAAACCTTAGCTGATAAAAATATATTCGTGTAATACACCAATTGTTTGGGGTATATGAGCTTGTATTGTAAACTATATATTTAAAAGTAATTTATTTTTCCTCTTTATTTCGTGGTACTAAATTACAATAGTAAAACGAAATGTGGAACTTATACACCTATGCTTTATCTCCATGACACAAGCGATCCAGAATTCAAACGCGGTATCTCAAACATGAACGCGCGATAATTATTATAATTGGTAGAACGACATTTTTTTAAAACATAATTAGACGCTTAAAGCGTGCGCTGGTCTTGCTAATATTATTCCATAAAGTCAGCAGGCAGTCGACTATCGTTGAGAGGTTTTAAAAAACCCAATTACGGGGTCATTAAACTATTAGCCAGTACTTTCCTCACTTATCTAGCTCTGCAAACTATATGAATTAACTTTATATATATGTATACTAAATTATATACTTTATTTATACACTGCAGCTATACTATAAATAACAACAATATCAGTACCAGTCCCATTGCTGGACTGGCTCTGCTCAGTGTGAGATGGGTTAGATTATAGTCTACCACGCTGGCCCACTGCGGGTTGGCAGACTTCACGTATCTTCGAAAACATTATGGGGAACTTGACGACGTGCAGGTATCTTCACGATGTTTTCCTTCGCCTTTAACGTGAGATAATTAACTATGTAGAACCACATAACTTCGAAAAGTCAGAGGCCTTGGGAACGAATTCGAAACCTCTGTGTGGCAGTCAAACAGTCTTCTACTAGGCTAACACTGCTTACATGTTATCTAAAATAGAAAATAGAGGACATTATACCAAAAGAAAACCAAGCAAAATTCCTACCGTGCTTCTTTTTCACAGGCCTCTATAAAATATCTACAAAGAATGCCTCAATGATGACCCAAAGCACGACATACCCCAACCCAAAATATTTCACCGAGGGGTTTATTTAATAATACGTTTCCAACCCTTTAAAAATGCTCTTTACATTATAAAATTAAGGTTTCCGGCTGAGGGAGAATATAGCCTATGTTTAACGGAACCCGGGTGAATAATTAAGAGCGGTTAGCAGGGTTAACTCATGCGTCGTTAACCGGGTTAAGGTTGGACTGAGCCCGGAAATATTTTTGTTTAATGTGATGTTTGACAGTGGCTATAACATGACACTTGTACTCTCGAAGACTTCCTTATGTATGTTTTTAACAACTCTCGTACTACACATAATTTATTTTTGATGACATCTTCCACACTATTGTTCTTCGTGTGTCGCAGGGTCTTTACAAACGTTCAAACAACGGACATAAAGAAAATTTAGACTGAACAACTATTTGTAAATAAAACAAATTTTCACCGTATCTTACCGACAGGGCTCTGCGCATTGGTAAAGGGGAGTCGCCCAATAAAACCACTACGTCATCGGTGTAGTCATAATGCCTGTGTCATGACCGGCTGCCTTAAACTGACCACGGTATAATGCACGCCACACTTCTGCTAGACAAAAAGACATAATATTCGTATCAAGTGACGGAGCGTGCTAAACCTAAGCAGCTTCGTCAATTCGGCAATATAAGCGTAATATTTGTATCACCTGAAACAACTACATACATTCAAATAGATTGTTACTTAAGAAGTCTTAGCAAATAGATTTAATTAATTTTCTTTTTTCATTGTTTTTTATGTTCTCATATTACACGTAGATGTTTTATCTCGCTTATTAGAACGTTATTTTAATATAGCTGATATTACCAGATTGTCTATATTTATATCTAAGATATTTTTTTTCCTTTTGTATCTTGCAATCGCTCATAAAGCTTTAGCAGATGTTTTGTGCGGATATTGACTGCTGAGGTTCATTCTTCTAGCGAAGAATCTGCCTCTCAATATCACTACTTGGCTTTAGTCAGTCAAGTCCCATATGTGATGGCGTTTGAGCCTTTTTATGGTTGTTGGTTCACTTAGGACTACGGCTAATGTGTCGGTATGTGACTTTATTCGAGATTTGTAAGTTTGCAGTCGGTGTTCTACTTCCTCTTTTATGTTTGTCATTTGTAGGTGCTCATGCAATTCGTCTTTATAAACCAAGGAGCTTTTGATATAATTCTGAGAGTTTTATTTTGGAATCTTTGGAGAATTTCCAAATTTGAGTTCTATTTAAGATATTTAAGATTACTTGCGTAAATAGTTCACGTAGAATGATTACATGATACTTACAACCCGCAAGTGCTTTATACATAGATACCTGCGTCATAAACAAGAGCCATTACCGTCTCTAGTACTTCACATATCATAAACTTCATCCCACGTAGTATACTAAGCAGTAAAATTAGTAAGACTAAGTACATGTATTCATACATTACTTACCAAATATATAGAAGTACATATTATGTATATATAAACGCCATTTGCTTACAATACATTTGCAAGATAAACGTGTACATAGAACACTCACAAATGGTTTGTTAAGACTTTAATCCCGCCTTTTCGGGCTAATGTAACTTAAGGCCGGCCTATATACAGCCTGAATTAAAACAAACGCACTCACATAAGATGACTGCGTTAGTTTACTATCACCCCATGTTAAATTTACGTTATTCATATGGACTCACATCAATTGGCCAGAGAAGTAAGCAAAGGCTACGGATTTCTACATAATATAATATTCTATCACATACACACAACACCATCTAGCCCAAACTAAGCAGAGCTTGTATTATGGGTACTACACAATGGATAAACATACATATTTACTTTTTTTTTTGTAAATTCAAATATATTATACATAGAAACACCCAGACCAAGACAACATTCATGTTCATGCACGCAAATGTTTGACTTGTGCGGGAATCGAACCGGTGACCTCAGGCGTGGCAGTCGGTTACACTAACCACTACGCCATCGAGGCCGTTACATGCTACGATCCTGCCATTTCTTTCGTGCCTCGTTCACTCTTCTAAACATTTCTCATGCACGGTCGTCGGCTTAAGTATGCATAGTGTAACGCTTGTTGCCTGGTGGGGGAGAGGGGTTGGGGGTTAGGAAGGTCTACGAATTTCTATATGATGAGCTTTAAACATACCTTTACTTCAGTACACTTATTTATCACGTTCCTTATGCACGGTCGTTACGCCGGTTTTCCAGAGGGGTAAGAAGAGACTATGGATTTCTTCATGCTAAGATCCTGACATTTCATTCTCGTGTCATTTACTTTTATCACATTCTTCATATATGCTCTTAGGTTGCTCTTAGCCTAACTTTGATCCAAAATATCACCAATCTGATCAGTGAACCTAGTACTTTGCTTTTAACTGTCTCTTTCACATGTGTAATTTACATTCTTGGTCACTGTTTTGTCTACCACTCCTGCTAGTATATATGTGACAAAACCTGGCATGAGAGAATTTCCGGAATAACCAACACGGTCCTTGAGGTCAGTATATTTAATGTATTATGGAATGAACATATAATTTTAAAGATCGACATCCTATAAGAAAGTAAGACGATAGAATGACAGACACGTACAAGAAATCACAGAATAAGAACTAAAAATGTATTCCCCTGCTCCTAGCACAAGCAATTTACTTAACAACAACACTAGTACTTTGTATCCCAAATTCCGAGTACATCCTATCCTACACTACCCACTTAAATTCCATTCAAGATAAACACTTACTATCTTAAAAATCTTCTCCTTCTCCATCAGTTGGGGTCGGCTTTCTAGTCTAACCAAATTTGACTGGATATCAGGTTTTACACGGAGCGACTGCCATCTGACCTCCGCAACCTGAAGGCTAACGATACCCTAAGGCTAGATCAGTCTCAGGATATTAGAGGGCACTGACTTCCCAATAACGACTGCCATAGATGTTCATGGCAGCCGGGACCGACAGCTTAACGTGCTCTCCGAGGCGCGGAGCAGGCGATAATTGTCAATCAATACGCACATAATTTCGAAAAGTCATATCAGAGCGATGTGGGTTCGAACCCAAGACTCTCTGCATTGCAGTCTGTTGGTCTCCCCACTGAGCTATCGCTGCTTACTACCTTAAAAATATCTACCATTAAAAAGTCACACATCGCGATATATTCACAGTAAGTTTAAACTAAAAAACCTTATTCACACAAATAAGTGAGGGACTCCGAACCGCAAGTTTGCCCCAAGCCGGGGAGA
This sequence comes from Catocala sponsa, assembly GCA_963564715.1. Taxonomy (NCBI): domain Eukaryota; kingdom Metazoa; phylum Arthropoda; class Insecta; order Lepidoptera; family Erebidae; genus Catocala; species Catocala sponsa. Next base: position 14,074,145 of record OY751348.1, on the reverse strand, counting down.
CGGAGAGCCAAAACTAAATTCCCTTCGGTGACTTCAATATTTGCGATTTAAACTTACAACTTGACACAAGCGCGAGTATATATGCTTAGTGAGATTAACTGTTAACTAACTAACTTAAATACACAGGCTAATGACAATATATAATGGGGAACAATATACGAGTGCAGTTTTATTTTCCCCTATCTTGGTCTCTGGAGAATGACAAAACACGTAGTGGTTTGAAGTGGCACTGCCACTGCTGCGAGTTTTCTAGGTTCCATCCCTATGGGACAAAATATTGTGTGATCCACAAATAATCCCGCCCGCCCCAAAACCGGCGATGGGGAATTTGATTGCACGTTTCCCCGCGTAAACAAAAAAAAATTAAATGTCTATGTCGAATAGAAAACAAATAATGATTTTTAAAACAAAAATGGTTCCTAAATATTAATTATAAGTGGTAGAAAATGATTTTTAATTAACAAATGCGTTTTTAAGCAATAAAAAAATTTATTGTAGGAACGATTTTCTTTTAATAATCTTTATTTGTATTAAGATCCCAAAAAATAATTTTCAATTATCTTATAAAGTGCTCGAAGTAGGCGTGGCTTGCGCAAGCCAGAGTACCCGTTTTCGGCCGTATTTTCATCCCTCTGGGAAAATGATAAATATTGGTCCTACAATTCTGGGAGTCGAGACTTTTTTTAGGAAATTTCCTCTTCTTTTTGATTCTTTTCGTAGATTTGAAAAATTTCAATTAGTTTTTTAGATATTTGTAAAAAACTAAATCCCTTGTTTTTTTTTAGTTAATTGCTTATAACTTTTGCAATTTTTGCCAGCGGAAATTGATTTCTTTCAAAAATCTTCTACATGCCATGCCAAATCGTTCGACACCTCGTTCATATTTTTCCGAGACTGCTGAAAAAAGTTGACCAAAAAAGCACTTGTTGACTAGACTATGGTAGATCAGTGGCTAGTCAGCCATGCCTAACCATTCAGCAATCATTTCTTAGCATCGAATAATATACGACTGAAATAAAAAATCTATGTATCGCTGCAAAACCAGTCGCGGCTATTAGTTTATAATATATAACAATTTAGATGAAGTTCTATCTTAATAAGAATAGTGTTGAGAGTGAAAATCCCAATAACGCTTTCCTGTTACGACTAGCGTTGAAAAAAGCAGGAAAAAATCCCGTTTCTTTCCAATTCCGTTGTTTTTTTCAATGTTTAATTCGAAAATTTCAAGAAAATTTGCCGGCATATATTTCATGTTTTTTCCAATAAAACCGAAAAAAACCGAAAATATTGAAAGAAACGGGAAACTGTTCATGTTTTTTTTTCAAATCCGCACTTATTATAATTACGGGATTTAACTTAGGATATTCTATGCTTTAACTCTTTCCATAATAATACCTACGTACCGATAAAATGTAGTGTAGAATGAAAAAAACTTGTTTTTTTTTATTCTACCCTACATTTTATTATATTATATTATTACGATAAAATGTAGGGTAGAATAAGAAAAAAACAAGATTTTTTTCATTCTACCCTACATTTTATCGGTACGTAGCATAAAATATAGAATATGCTAAGTTAAATCCCGTACTTATAATAAGTGCGGATTTGAAAAAAAAACATGAAAAGCTTCCCGTTTCTTTCAATATTTTCGGTTTTTTTCGGTTTTATTGGAAAAAAGCATAAAATATATACTGGCAAATTTTCTTGAAACTTTCGAATGAAACATTGAAAAAAACAACGGAATTGGAAAGACACGGGATTTTTTCCTGCTTTTTTCAACGCTAGTCATGACCCGAGAATCAAAATCTAGACCTCATACCCAGCACGCATTTACAACCGCTACACCACCGAGTTAGTCGATAAATATAAAATAAATAATAAAAATAAACCTAATACACGAAATCACACGTGAAATTTTCCATATGTATATTATATAGTTGGCTAAGCAAGTTTTTCGTAGACGCTTTTGCTTCGCTGAGCGAAGCATTCGGCCGTGACGGAATTTTGTCGGGCATTAGTCCAATGTCCAGACGTGCTCTATAAATAATATTACTTAATCGAGCGATAAACAGCATCGCTACTTATAATACTTGTGTTTTTAGTACATCTTTATACAGCGTGTAACAAAAAAGTGTGGTCATGTTTTAGGCCATAATAATATCTGAAAAATAACATATATGCACTATCCCGGGATATAAACAAATTATATTAAAATTCATGACAATTGCAAACATTTTATTTATTTATTATTGAAACATCGAAACAAGCGTTACATCACTATCAAAATCGGCCCCGGCCACTTTTGGGTTCACGGAGATCATCGAGTCAGCTGTTAGTGTTGTTTTAGTATCGACTAAAATGTGCTAATTTTGATTTGTGGATTAAAAAGAAAAGTGAAAAATGTATATTATGGATTTATTTGTCGCGGTTTTCCATTGTACAGGGGCTATATTGTGTGACGCTTAGATATGACCACACCTTTCTCCTACACAGTGTATATATAAAAATTCTGCTTTACGTATTTTTGTGTCTGCAAAACTGGGAAAGTAACTGACAGACTGACTGGTTTTTTTTTACATGAAGTTGAAATTCTATACAAGACTGTTTTCATATATTTTTTGTTCTGAAATGCCCGTAGCAACGAGAAACTAAAATATAAATCTGAGCCAAAGCGAAGCGTGCCCGGATTTCTCTAGTACGTATATGGCTAACTCTCATATTATTTTCCTTAAAGATACTTACGCCCGATTACCTCATCGATCAAGGAATCGATGGGGCTATTGGATTTAGGAAGTAAAAGAAGGGCTTTACTTCTTCTCCTACCTGCTGTCACCCGTTCCCTGTACGTATGTTACTGTTACCTACATGAAGGGGACGCACAAACTTACGCCACTGGGCCAGCAATACAGAATAAAACTAATTACCTCATACTGTTATGAAACTCATTATTCATTATATGAAACTGTTTCCATGTCAATCGAAATAAATTATACAACCGTACAATCTTAATAAATTTTACGCACAAAGAATAAACAAAACAATGACTTTTACGTAATATAAATTTATTTTACGGAATGTATCTTGCGTATATATTATACGCTATATACAGAGAGCTTATTTCATTTCACCGGAACGGTGACCTTTTTGATCATATCTATTAAATGAATCGAATACGTAAGTTATTTTATTTAATCATTCGAATAAATATTCTGTTACTCGTAATGTTACAGATTATATTTTATCGAAAGGTTGTTTTGATCGTTTTCATTTTCAAAAGGCTCTTTGAATGGATTTGAACAGGTATGTATAAGCTTTTATAAGTGGCTACCAAAGTTATAATAATATAGGTTCATATAAGTTTGTTATATAAATTAAATCCTAACTAATATTATAAATGTGAATGTGAGTTTGTTTGTTAGTTTGTTTCGCTTTCACGCCTTAAGTAGACAACCGATCATCATTAAATTTTGTATACACGTTCTCAGGGGTACAGAAAAGAAAGAGCACTGTTATTAACCTAACCTAACATACATTTATGCGAGCGAAACCGCGGGCAAAACCGAGTATTAATATATAAGTCACTCATAAGTGTATTTTGCGGTGAGTAAGCATACCATTAGAAAATTAACAGTAACAGCACGAAGTACTGTTCTCATCTTTGGGATGGCTCCGCGCAGTACTTGCTGGACGCTCTCGACCGGTTACAGCGGCGGGCTGTCCGTATCATCGGAGATCCAGAGGTCACGAGTTCACTGGAACCTCTGCAACTCCGTAGAGACATTGCCTCATTGGCATGTTTCTACAGAATATACCACGGGGAGTGCTCTGAAGAGTTATTCCACCTTATCCCGCCCTCCCCTTTCCTATCCAGAACAATGCGTGCTGGGCTCAGATGCCATCCTTACACGGTAGAGTCGATTAGAGCGCGTACCAAGAAGTTTGGGTCCTCATATCTCAGCCGAACGACCAAGGCATGGAATTCTCTGCCAAGGCACGTGTTTCCTTCTTCCTTCAATCCTGGGTTCTTTAAGCGGGGCGTGAAAAAGCATCTTCTCAGGCCGTCAAAGTAGAGACCTCAATATCGCCTCTGCTACTGTGGGGGCGATGTGGAGGCCACTGCTCTTAGACCACACGACTGCTTACCATCAGGTGGAGTGTGGTCATTTTGACGAGCAAAATAAAAAAAAAAAAAAAAGAAGTTTATTGCAGTTATGTGCGGTGGATGATAATAGTCTCGTTCCCAATAACATAAAACTTAAAATTTTGCGAAATGTAAGGGTATTGTCTTTATTTTTCTATTATTTCTATTTATTAGAAAACAAATACAGTCTGAAAGCAATGAATGGATGGTTTTATAATGCATTTGTTTACCAATAAGACGACGAAGGTAAGAAAAAGTGGTCTATGCTCTCACACTTATTTTTCTGTGATAGGCAGGAGTAGACAACCCATTTTTCCAGTAGGTGATGCTAGCATCACCTACTGGAAAATCGCCCATCGCTCCTATGTAATAATCGCCCGTCGATAGAGTAGTTGTCTTTGTTTAATTTTGTACATTATTTTATACATAAGACCAAATAGCAATTAAAACAAATCTTTTTGTGAAAACAATATCAAAATTGGTTGCAAAATAAGGGAGTAGTTTACATTCTTTTGGATTTAAGAAACAGTGAAGACGTAGTGAAGATGTCTCGCTATCTCCCTCGCACATGTGCAATTAAATTGGATTTAATAAACAGTGGAGACGCAGTGAAGATGTCTCGCCATCTCCCTTGCACATGTGCGATTAAATTGGATTTAATAAACAGTGGAGACGCAGTGAAGATGTCTCGCTATCTCCCTCGCACATGTGCGATTAAATTGGATTTAATAAACAGTGGAGACGTAGTGAAGATGTCTTGCTATCTTCCTCACACATGTGCGGTTAAATAGCGGTTACGTCATAGTTTGTATCGTACATCCTTTTTCTGTCATTTAACTATTGCCTCTATTACCAGATTTGCAATTCTCTCTATTTTAGAGTTTGAATAATTTATCTAATAGACTTAATTAATAAAAAAATGTCAGTCAACTACCGTATTGCCGTCTACAGTGCACATTTGCAGAATCGGTGCAGAAAAACACTAACACTTTACAGGACCTGGTTACAGCATTATTATTTTCTCGAATCGAACCTAGAACTACTTAATTGCATGCAAAATAATGCCATGGGATTAACGACGTTATCATGTAGTAATTCATTTTATTCAAAATTCATTAACGTTCGCATATTCTAATCCTTCGAGAAATGACAGGCTTGATGCTTTGTAACGTAGTTAAATATACATACATGTAACGTACAGTACAAGCTTAAAACACCATTTAACTCAAACACGAAGTAATACAATATGCACTAACTTCCTCTGAGCCGAGTACCGGAAATGTACCGTTCACGTCTGTTTACGTACACTGAACACGTGTGGCTAGAACTTTCGGTTCTCTCACGTTATGAGAAAGAAAAATTCGTGTAAGCTGCGCCGTTTTAATGAACGCCAGTGTTTTTATCGAAGTTTAGTTAGCTTTGTTTTTCATCTTGTAGCCTTGTTCATCTTGATGGCTGATTTTAGCAGTGTGAAGTGTCTGGTTTAGGAAGTTTCTGGTTTAAGAAGTTTCTGCTTTAAACAGTATCTGGTTTAGGCAATGTCTGGTTTAAGCAGTGTCTGGTTTAAACAGTGTCTGATTTAAGCAATGTCTGCTTTGAGCAGTGTTTAAAGCAGTGTCTACTTTAAGCATTGTGTGATTTAAGCAAAGTCTAGTTAAAACAGTGTTTTGTTTAATCACAGGCTGGTCTAGGCAGTGTCTAGTTTAAGCAGTGTCTGATTAAAAAGTGTCTGGTTTATAGTGTCTAGTTAAAACAGTGATTTGTTTAATCAGTCGCTGCTTTAGGCAGTGTCTGGTTTAAGTTGAATGAGATTCATAGAATTGCATTTGTCGAAATAGACCTACATTTTTTGTGCTGTTTATTGTACAATTGGAACAGCAAGGAAGTCAATGGCTCAGCATGAGCCCAGAGCCTAGAAGTTCTCTATTCTAAGGTACATGTAGTTCTAGGTTAGAACTACACTACACTAACTTGTATTTGAAGCATCGCAACTCAAAGGCATATCAAAGGCCCTCGACACAAGACACAAGTCGTAGACTACGTATAGATGGGAAACTATTGCCGAATCATGGCTCTTGAAACTAAAACTTGATTAAACTTCTGCTCGAAACTTCGATATAATCGTATATTGCATTACCTAGCTAATTTATGCAGTATTTATATTCAGCTATACCACAATAGTTTAAATGCTACAGACTAGGCTTTAGAAGGAAGTTTTTATATCTAACTAGCTGTTACTCGCGACTGCAATCGCTCGGGAACATTACTTTTTTCTGATTGAAAGGTACTATATGTACTCCTGACAACGTGTATACAAAATTTTACTACGATCGATTGAATAGTTAAAGCTAGAAATTGTAACAAATGCAGTATTTGTAATATTAGTTAGGATAACAGGTGACAAACAAGCATAGGGCCCGTCTGATGACAGGTGGTTATTGTAGGCTATACGATTTATGATCAGTGATCACTTACAACTAGGCTAGCATTCGTGCATTGCTGACTTCAGGGAACAGGCATTAAACATGATATGAAAGAAACGGTATGAGAATGTTATGTATACGTACCTCTGAAAATATCGACATTGAAATTTTATACTTTAATTGGACCGTATTGTGCAGAAATGATCCAATCCACAAAAACATAAATAAAAGTTATACTGATTTGAAACATAAGTTAATTTTTCTTGTGACTGTTATCCTACTACATCATGTTATGCATATAGTTTTACAAAGAAAGACTTTTGCATTACTTGATGTTTATTCAAAAGACCTTCTTACTTATAGATAACTTTAAAAAAGAACACCTGTATCATTTTTGCACAACACGGTCCAATGCAAAAAAGGAAGAACTCCCCCGCACTTGAAATAAAGCCTGTGATGTCACGGCGGACTTTAAAAATTTTCATACGCTATCGCTGTCCGTGCAGAGTTACTTTCGCATCTGATAAAGCAACAACAGTAACAGTGTTTCCACTCTTATGCCGATCGCCTATAAGAGGTACTTTTCTGAGCGAACATCATGCGTTCCAGGACCTAATATAATAATAATAATAATTTTATTTCCATAATCAATACTACAAATATTGTGTAAAGGTAAACATATTCAAATTATAAGTACAAAATGATTAAACTAGTAGAAAGGTCACCCATTCCTGTACTAGTTAAGAAAGTGTATCGCAGGTGACGGGGCCTTACAATACAAAAAATTCAGTAAATTAACGCAAGGAACAGACTTAAGATATATTCAAATAAAGTGCTATATATATATATATATATATATATACATTTACATAGGTAAAAACTTAAATACTAAATTAAATTAAACACATCGCCTAAATAACAAAGTTCGTAAGGTAAGAATCTAGGTTATTATCCAATTCATTATTAAAAACATAGGTAAATATTATTCGTGTTATAATAATAATTGCTGATGTGCAGTTTTGTGAGTTAGCGACATAAAACCGCGCATCTGCAAATCGCAACACTGGGTCATTGTCTATTACGTAACACTCATATTGAATTTATAAGAAATTATTTAATATAGAGTTCGATATATTCACTAAGTAGAGCAGAAACTAATATGATAAATATATATTTGGGGGTATCTTTAGGCGCCTCCATAATCGATCGAGTTTATGTATCTTTTCTCGGCCATGAGTCTCGCCGGCAATCAGCAGCGCCTGTAATGTGATTACTAGGCTTCTTAAAATGCAAGCATGTTGCGCATTTAGGTCCCTCTCGCTTCGCGCAGTCCTTTACAGAATGGCCTTGATCACCACAATGGCCGCAAGTATAACTGCTCTCGCGACACGTCTTTCTCGCGTGCCCATACTGCTGGCATTTGTAGCAGCGTGTTACCAGAGTAAAATCCCTCACAGGACAGGATGACCAATTTATGAAGACTCTGTCATTAACGATGAGAGCTTTTCGTATTGCTCCAGAAACTTCAAGGACGTAATTACATGTCTCGGCGTTCTTTTTGCCTAATTTATGGCTTAATTTAATGGACCTAAGGAACGTCTCGAGATTGGTATCCTGAAGTTTGCCGGCAATATTTTGATTGTAGAGGCAAGTGTAAACTTCAGTATCCTGCATGGACGAAGGAACTCCTATTACAACCACTCTAGGCTTACGTTTAAAGGGCTCATTGATTGTAAGACCCATGTTCATGTTCTGGACCTGCTGTTTTAGCCTCTCCATGTCATCCTTAGAATCAGTACTGATAATTATACCGCCGTCTCTTGTCTTTCGTAGTCCTCGGACGTGCAGATTCATTTGTTCAGGACGGACAATCTTTTGGACAATAGATTTTGTCTCCTCACTCGACTTTGATTTATCGCTGGGATAGATCGCCACTGAACTGACATTTGACGGCTGTATAAAAGAATTGGTACCAGTCTTCACCATATCTGCGAAAAAAGGGCCTGTGATAGGTTTTGATGATTCTTCTACAGTCTGCTTCAGTTCCTGAAGCTGCCGTGATACATCAAGCTGGTCTTCTAGGATTTTCACAGAGGAATATGCATGTACGGCTTTCATTTTAAGTGATTGGTATTGTACTGCTAGCTGCGAAGTTCCGTGTCCAACTTTACGGCATAAAGTGCTGATTCTTAATTTTTGCTCAGAGTTCATTTTGCCCTCTGATACAATAGAACACACTTCATTTAAGCACTTTTCAATCGACGTCATCCATGACTGGATTTCAGGCGTTGTAATTATTTTAAGGTCATCTTCCTCTTGACCTGAGGCTTCAGGTCTCGGTGAGGTCACGAGTGGCTTTTCTGCCATAGGAGGTGGCGTGCGAACGGTCCTGCTACTTCTATTAAAGGGACTGCCCTCCATGTTATTACTTGCTTTATCTTTATACAGTAAACATTTTCACTAATAAACTGCACATATTTATTGTACGTTAGCGTTAGTATGACACAGTTTGCGTTGCATCGGCTATAGCTAAAACGAGGTCACAATTTATAACTTATTAATTATTATTTTACTAAATAAATGGTCGACGCGTCTGTTCTCAAGTTCGTGTGGTATATATGTATCAATAGTAAAAATCAATAGTAATAATAATAATGTATTTCAGACCAGAGATCCATATGGGGTTAGTAAAATACTTAAAGTTAAAATTAGTAGATAAGAAAGAAAGAAAGATAGTATTATTTGACATTGCCAACGTGTAGCCTATTCCAATGTCTCCAGATAGAGCTTTCTAATTTTGAAGCATTTACTTTTAGGAATCTGTTGGGACTGTCCCGCACTCTGCGCATCATAAACGCGGTTCTTTTGGGCAATGTAGCTGCAAAGCCATCTATGTTAGCCTCTGCAAACATCGCCGATGCGCTACAGTACCGAGACAGTCCCATCAGTATCCTAAAAGCATTGTTGTATTGCACTCTTAGTGCACTGACAGCTTGCTGCGTGTGACTGGCCCACAGACTGCAGGTGTAAAACGATTCAGCATAAGCTCGAAACAGTGTGGTTTTAACTCCTATGGAGCATTTAGTGAACCTGCGAGCCAGCATATTGCACCGAATTGCCATTCCTCTGCGCTCTCGCTCAATGTTGGGAACGTCACTGAGGTTTTCATTTACTAGATGGCCTAGATATTTAAATTGTGGTACCCTATTTAACGGTACACCGTTTAAGGTCACACTAGGCACGCTGGTAGGTGTAGAATTTCCCGCTGTGAAAATCAGAGCCCGTGTGCACTCACATATTTTTCACAAATTTGTATCAGCTTACGTAACGCACCGATCGATGAGCTCAGCAACACCATATCATCGGCGTAACTGATGATTGGCATCTTCATGGTTATATTCTGATCTACAGGCAATCTAGACCTGGAATAACTATTCCAGGTCTAGATTTTCTTTACGTGCGTTGTTTCCATGTATCCCCTAGCGTTACTGCGCTCCTAGTGCCAGCGTCATTATATTATATTTATAAATTTAATAGAAGGATTCTTTACCCTCACATTTGAAATCCACACTCAAACTCGTCGTAATTCCATCTTCCAGTGAATAAGTCATTAAGATTTGTTTACGATATTGGCCTCACTAATTTGTCATTTATTTTACCTTAACATAAACACAAAGAGTCGTAATAAAATAAAAGATATCATTAAAGAAAGATTAAATTTTACGGCTGTAGTATAAATCGGTGAGCGCCTCTCGTTGTCACATAAACATTGTTTATGTCACACCGATGTACACGGTACTTGTATTGAATTTAATGATTTGATTTCGGATTTTATAGCACGTAATATGATTTAAAGGCGAAGGATTATATTAAGGTGAAGGAAACCCATAATTCAATGGCTATCTTTAGGTTTTATCTATACTTACCATTACATACAATAGACTTATTAACATCTATTAGCCTCAGTACTGAATCCCATGTTGCTAACAAAGGCAGCAAATTAGCATTTAGTGGTAAGCGGAAACCGTAACCTAGGTAAAGGAATTAACCCATTCAATGCGTCGGACGCCGATCGGCGTCTTATTTTTTCATACTCAGATTCGGAGGACGCCAATCGGTGTCATGTATAGTTGTTTTATATTTTACCCAAATTTAAAGATATTATATTAATAAAACAACAAATGTGTTTGGAATTTACTAATGAAATGCCTGATATGAGTAGTTTTCAGATATTTTGTTTTTTTTTATTTCATCAAGTGCGGCTGACGCCGATCGGCGTTTACGTTAAATATGAGCCGATTCTGGCTAGTGAAAGCAAAATTTGTTGCCGCATTAAATGGGTTAAAGCTGAAGTGACAAGAAAATAAGATGCATATGAAAGTCATGAAGTCACTCACTCTCACACTCCCGGATTGTCCATTTCAACTAAAATAAGAAAATCTCGACTCATTAACTTGATGGCCCTTTAACCGAACGAAATGCAGTAACTGTGCTGATATTCTTTCTTTGGCTTCCTGTTAGAGGATGGTATTACCCTGGGTAAGCAACCTAATCTGTTTCCAATCATAATAGTCAAATCTACTGACTAACTATACGACAATTTTCAGTATTGTATAACCGAAAAAATAAATAGTTAATTATCGCTCATTTTAACAGTAAAGAAAAACATCGTGAGGTAATCCGTATATCTGAGAGTTGTCTACAATATTCATGAATATGTTTTTAGTATACCAACGCGCACTGTGCCAGCGTGGTGAACCATGGCCTAATTAATCCTTCTCACACTGAGAAGAGACCCACGCCATGTGGCCCTTTTTATAAAGCTGTTCCACTGCCTTTAAATTTCCGAAAATCATATCTTGCAAACGCGTGACGGAGTTAACAAATATGGTGTTAATTCAAAAATGCTAACAGTCATTTAACCTTACATGCTGCAGCAGCTTGTTGGCAGCCACACATGATTTTTTTATAATAATAAAAGCTAAAAAAATCCTTCCACAAAATTCCGCTTATGCTTAAACAAAAGAAACTGTTGATAACTAAAAGCTACTTAAACAGTCTTACTTTAAAATGAGTCGTGAATGAGGGCGTTGTTTGAGTTCACAGATCACATGTTTAAACTGTCGACGCCCGAGCGTCGAGCGCCGCGCCCGCATAACAGCTGATATCATCGCCATCTTCTTAAAGTACTCAAACGTGGAATATTTACTTGAAATTTTAGTCTGCTCATATAATTTGAAGAGCTCAGTATCATGGTCTTGGTGGCGCAACGGTGTGAATACTGTGGCCGTGGTTGGATGCTCAGTTGAGCAATGTATTGATAGATTTTTCAGTCAGGAAATTCTCAGTAGCAGATCGGAGTCTATAACTGTGGGTAGGTGGACGGCAAAATACTTGCACCCAATTACGTGGAACCTAAAACATAGTTCGCGAAATGTGGCTGTAATCCTCTCTTGCCTACTCCTGCGGGGACAGAGGCCTCACAAGTATGTCGTAACATTTTAGGTAAGTATGTTACCCATTCTTTTTTCATAATATCTGCCTGAATTTAGTTCCTGTGGCCTCCTGGATCTTACATCTTCATCTTCAGGCCGGCACTATTGTATTACAGCATACATATCTTACGAACAGTGTGTTGGATTTAGTTCGTCAACTTTTTTTAGGCCTGTCATACGGACTCTCAATAACTATCAACGGGGACAGATTTTCTGATCTATAAAACCAAATAATATATCGATTCGGCAATCGAATCTATTATCTACGATTGATAGGTGGGTAACCACATCATTATGTTAACGGCATCCACTATTGAAACTTGCGTCTCTTTACCTAAATATTACTACAGAAAATTCTAAAGTAACAAAAATATGAAGGAAAACCTCTATTCAATTAACACATAGTCTCCTTAATTTATGGAAAACAAAACATTTGTATAGTAATTTATTGTTATTTTCACGGTACCAGTCGTTATTTAAAATGAAACAAATAATAAGCAAAAGTACATCTTTTAAAATCCACACTATAGTGCTGCCGAGCGAGAAGGTAAACAAATCGATAAACAGTTTGCGGCAAAAACGATATCGATATTAAATTTTAATTATTCGATACATTTGTATTCATTACCCGTAGAGCGAGATTTGGCGATAAAAACGAAACGAACGTAAAATCGTTCGTGACGGCCTGTCAGATTGTGCCACTATACAGGCAAGTACCAGTAGGTAAAAATTTATCGCAGTTTTGCGTGATCAACTTTTATTTTACGCATAGGAAATGCGTAAAATACTCCACATTATTTTATGGAAATAAATAGTTTTATATTGTTCATTTTGAAATACTAGTTTACTGCTAACTTGATGAACTTTACGTGAAAGTTACAGACTTACAGCGCGTTCTGTCGCTATCTTAGTAGAGAAATATTTTCTATATTCAAAATTATAATTATGCGACGTAATCATAGTTAATTTGTAAGAGAGCGAATGTATACAAAATATTATCTAAATAGTTACATACGTTACTATATAAACATAATTTCAAGTCCAATTCATTACATAATTAATATACTATTAGACTTTGACGTTTACTTTGCAGTTTTGAAACTGGATACAAAAATAATTATGAAAACATGGAATTAATTAAATAGCTTATTTACTTTATATAACAAGAAAATAAATAAATAAATAAAATGAAATAAATAAAATGAAATAAATAAAGTGTATAAATGGAATAATATCAGCTATAAACTGTCCCACCGCTGGCCAAAAGCCTCTTCTCAGTGAGTGAGCTAGGCCATGATATACTGCGTTGCATCTTCTTCGAAAACATTATGTAGATACTTATGTACTTTTACTGACGATGGTGTTTTTCATTATTGATGCCAGTGATAATTAAAAGGTTAGATTTGCGTGGGATTAAAAAGTACAGTTAGTCGCTATTCAGCTAACACTGGCTCAAATAATATTCTTACTATAAAAAATAAATAATAATGTATAAAGTAATATAAGTTCAAAAATGTGTGCGTATTTAATGCTATCGAAGCCAAGTTTCTTATGGCCGTAATAAGTCCCGACTGTTTTATTAGGCAGCATTAGTTAAAAGTTCAGCCTTTAGTAATATAAGTAAAAGTTACGAATATTTAGAATAATAAGATGGGTGCTCAATCTACTTACAATGCTAAGAACTTTGTAACAGTTTGTATCTATTTAAATATATTTCATAACCCTTGGTATATATTTCTTTTATCTCCTGTTTTATGTCGTTATATCTGTCAGAGATGACATTCATACCTTAATTATTTTAGTGGGTCGATTTTATCAGAATTATTTCACTTGTCTGAAAATCTTATTGATTTATTCTCACGTTGTCATTATTTTAGAAGAAAGACAATTTACAAAATCCCTCAGTCATTATAAGACAGCCACGTTTAATAATTAAAAGCCAGTTCGTTTCCAAGTATAAGGGCCAGCGATCAGCCTTTACCTAAACTAATGTTAAGGGATAGTGCAAATAATGAGAACCATTCAAAATAAAAAATAAGGTTTATTCGTGTAGGTCACAACGTAACACTTATGAACGTCAAAGTTACACTTATGAATACAAATTTACATTTACTTTTTACCTGTTGCCATGTTCAGCAAAGCAAGGGCGTAGATCCAATGAAAAAAACGGGCAAGAAACTCACGGCATCTTATTTTAATCACCAAGTTTACTTTATTGTTAATTTTACTAATCTTTTCTGTAAGGAGCTGTAACTATTAATATAATATAATTAATTGAATATTTATTATATACCTAATGAGTTTACCGGCAAATGGTAAAGAATTTGACTTTATTGCGATGGCTTGATAGAAAATTGTTTAACAGCACGTATGGCTCTATTACTCATACAAATATAATCCGCAGGTTAACAAATACATGCTCTAAAGAAAACTGCATGTTCTACTGGCAGTTCGCGTGTAGTCATACTTATTGCTCCATTGTTGCAATGTTTTAAGTACCTCGCAATATACATAATTCTTTTTATAAAATTCTACTGGAGTAATTACTCCAGTACAATTTTATGAAAAGAAAATAGAAACAAATCCGTTAATATTTTGTCTCGACAATCTAACGAACATCACAACACAGATATACAAAGGATTTTCCTGTTTTAATCTCAGATTTATTTTTCAACCAACAGACTAAATACGGTCTCAAAAATGTGTCTGCTTTTAAATCAAATGATAAATCTGATGTTTCTCTATTTAGGTCAGCATGTTTCGTTGCGTGATGTAACAACGGTTCATGTTTACAACTCATTATTATTTCAATACAATAATGTACAGTTATTACTCGTGTTGATAATAATCGTAAAGACACTAAGTGCTTTTAACTACTGAAAATATTTTAGCTTTCATTTTCAGCATATTATTTTAATAAAAATTATGTATCATGGCTGAAAAGCTATAGTAGTCTAGTAACTATTTTAAGAATTTGGAGGAATGTTAGCTTATACTTCAGTTTACATCATCGCTGTTCCCGCGATCCACTCATCATTGTAGGCAAAGATTTAGCACGCCGGGGTAGGTTTAAGGTCATAGCACACATATCAAAAGGAAACGTAACCTATCGCCTTTCGCCTCATCGTCAACCAGGCGTCAACCTAACGTCAACATTGTAACAAAAGCGGATCCGGTACGTCGACTCGGCTACGGCTAAGCGACGCCGCGCTTACGGCTCGACGACCGCAAGGCGAGACGATTACGTTTCCGATTAGTGTACGTTGTAGTAGAGAGGTTCATACATAGATTACTGCACGGTTCGAGTTGATACGGTGCCGATCCGTTTCCGTGTTGATATGTGTGCTGTGTCCTTTAATAGGTAGGACTCGGGAGTTTTTCATCTGTCCTCGGATGAGCCTCGCATACTTTCTCCGCTCCCTTTATCCTGCAAAGAGAGATGCGTAAATGGCGTTACCCTGAGTTTGAAAACCTTTAGTATCCATATTACAAGTTCTTAGGCATATTTTTTTATTAAAAAATTGATATCTCAAAGAATGAAAGTTGTCCAATTACATTAAATATGCATCTGATGCAATTCACTACAAAAGACTTTTGTTAATCTTCACTATAGATTGTCCAAAGATGACTGCAAGTTGATGGCGCAATGGCTTAAATGGTCATTTGACGTCATGCCGAGTACCGCTAACAAATACCCCGGACGAATCAAAAACTATTATTGTTGATCACACAATCAACATTAATAGTTTTGTTGCCTGGATTGCGGTTTTCCGTTATTTCAGTATTTGTACGTCACTTTAGCATAGGCATTATTTTGAGTGAGCAAGTAAAAATTAAGAATAGGTTTTATAAAATTGCTCACCATTTCACGGATTAATCACTTAAAGAACGTTGCGCTAATATTTTTAGGGCTCTCATAGCTTCCACTTAAGCAGCGATAGTCCTGAAAAGAACTTAGAGATCGAAGGTATCACTTTACTGAAATCACTAACCTGTTGAATGGTGCCAAAAAAATCTAGAGCTATGAGATGGTGTTTCTAATGAATGCCTGTGTGCTTAGTCGACACTCAGTACCCAAATAATTCCAAGAACATTATGAACATTCATATGCTCACTTGACAATAAAGAAGTTATAAAACATTCTAAAAGTAGATCCAAACACAAAGAAATAAAATTATTATTAGGTATATAAAATATATAGTATATTGTACAAAATAAAACTTCTGCTCATACACTTGCGCAGTGTCATAAAATGTTCGTACAATTTGTTCGGGATTGTGTTACTATCTTTCCACTCCAGTTCATTACAAATTTTAGAGTTAATTCCAGAATATCAAGGGAGCTATATAACGCTGTGAAGGAACGCTAGGTACGAGCAGACAATTGAGTATTATTTGTTTCGGTATATTATACTAGAATTTGCCCGCGACTCCGTTTGCTTTTTTCATGATTAACCTAACAACGAAATTTTATGATGATCGGTCGAGCAGTTAAAGCGTGCAAGCGTAAAAAACAAATAAAACAACATCACATTCGCATTTATAATATTAGTTAGGAACTTAGAATAATATATACTCTTAAATAAAAACCTGACTCTTATTAAAATGTATACCGTCACTTCGCTAAAAAAGCTGCGGTGGTTCAATGGTTAAATCATTGGAATTGCGATCGACCTTACATGAGTGCAATCCTCACTCATAATTTCGAAAAGTCATATAACTTCCGCTCTGCATTGCAGTCTGTTGGTCTCCCCACTGAGCTATCGCTGCTTTCGCTCGTGTAAATATCGGTTAAGTTATATTAGTAGTAGCCCTCCGACCAGGTGGGATGACGATCTGCGAAAGACTGCAGGCAGATGCTGGATGCGGCAAGCTGAAGACAGGGCGCTATGGCGCTCTTTGGGGGAGGGCTATGTCCAGCAGTGGACTATTATAGCCTGATGATGATGATGATGATGATATAAGTAACAGTCTTTTTTTCTGGATGAAAGGTACTATATGTTCATATCTGTACACGAAATCGGTTCAGCTGTTTCGGAGATTAGCCGGAACAAACAGACAGACAGACAAAAATTTTAAAATAGATGTTTTCTCATATGTACCTATATACTACCTACCTACCTGTATACTTTCATATGCATTAGATAAAAAGCTGTTATTTTGACATTACAAACAGACACTTCAATTTTATTTATTTGTATAGATAATATTAGGTTAAGATTAAAGATTAGTTTATTCAGTGAAAGGATAGAAGTTATCAGCCCTGAGTTATGATTGCACGTGTAACGATACCTTTACTACAATGTTAGGCTGGTTTATTGTACTCTATAAAGATCCACAATTTATTGTCGCATGAATAATAGTGTTTAAGAACAATAGTATCTTAGTATGTAGTTTAGTATCCAGTAAGCGATTATTTATCACGAGAATAGAGACAAAAGCTAATATTTGAGGCAAAAGGTTTTGCTATACAAGAAAATAAAAACGTAGTATTTAATATTGTTTTATGTTTACGCGAATGCTACAGTCGGCTTATCAAGATATTTCAGCGATTGAAAACTAAAACTAATTTTCAATTGTTCAAATATTTTAAATTATGTCACAACGGAAACAATTGATATTCTAATATGCCTAGTTAGGGCTGCTATCGCTTAAGGCGTTTAACTATTCAACAAAAAACGGATCTCGTGACACTCAGTAAGACGCAGTGTCCAAACACAAAATATTCGAACCAATACTATAACTATTTCACATTTTTTATCTTACAGAGGTAACAAACATAAGTCTCTATCGCTTTTTGGACTTATTAAAAACATAATTAGGATCTAAATATTCTCATTAGTCCCATTCGACAACCCATCCCACACTAAACTGTCAAATCGCATAAATTCACAGATAATATGATTTTACCGAAACTCTGATAGTGACGTGCCCAGAATAGCAAATCTGTCTAAAGCATTACATAATAATTTCTAAATTATAATAATTAACGTGATTCGCGTATAATTTACATCTGATTGGCGCGATAGTATGGAATTGGCATCAGCCGCCTGTCACTCCGCGATCGATTTTAATCGTTTAGGCTCGCGTGCCGATTGTAATAAACAAATGTTAATATTGTTCGCTGGTAAGCACGTAATAATATTTTATTGACGTCATTATGTGTGTTGCGTTATTGGACGCGGGTTAGTTCATTCTGTTATGCGTGCGGCCACCGTTTGTTTAGGGCACGTACTTCGTAGAAACTAGGCTCTTAGTAAAACAATATTATGGCTATTATATATTCAAAGTCATGCGGTTACTTCAAGGTCTATTACAATCGTTAAGGGTCCTATATTTTTAGGTATTATGATGAAAAATCTTGTGATTCAAGTTTAGATCTACAAAGAAAACTTGCTTTAAAATAGTAAAAGTTTTAATGTACCTTTACATACTTCATATTCTGTTTTATTTAATACTAGCTGTCCCGGCAGACGTTGTCCTGTACACACAAAAAAAAACAAATCTAAACCATTCTCGAATCCACTTGAACACACACAAAAATTTCATCAAAATCGGTCCAGCCGTTTAGGAGGAGTTTAATTACAAACACACGCACAGAAGATTTATAATATACGAGAAAAAAAGCATATCTAAATCATTCTCGAATCCACTTGAATACACACAAAAAGTTTCATAAAAATCGGTCCAGCCGTTTAGGAGTTCAGTGACATACACACGTACAGTAGAATTATATATATAAAGATAAAATGCGTGAATATATCGACATTTTACACAGTAATAAATAACAAATTAATCCGTCATAAACAGCAAGTCAAAGTTCTATTTATTTATTTGCTTCGTTGGTATTATGGCATATCGGTACTTGCGAACACGTTCACAAATGAACACTTTGCTTTACCCAACTTAACAAACCGAATCCGAGACTTCACAATTAGCCACAAAAGGTAGCACAAACTTATGCTGCGAGCTCAATAGCTTTATTATAAAAGTATTCTTACCACACAAGGCTTCAGAATCTTACTAATAAAAGTTGTTAGGATTTTTAAGCAACATTAAATGTTTTTTCCTACAATAGGTTTACTGCTTATATAACTTAATATTTTAGTAGCTATAGCTGAATTTTATATGTATGTATATTTCGATTTGGATGAGTTTTCAAGACCTTTTCTAGCAGCCAGACCAATCCGAATTATGCGGCCTATTGACCTCAAACCAAAAACGGCCCTTAGCTTGTACGCATACCTAGTTTACCAATATTTTATGTATTCACTGTAAAAATCTTAGTTTTCTAAATTAACGTAGACTGGCGTGCCTGGGATCGAATTCTATCTAAAAACGCCGAAATAAGTAATCATTCTATCCCTGACCAAATATCTAGAAACTTTTTCGAACCTAAGTACTAGGCTAACATAAATTACCAGGAGATGTATCACGTATTCATGTACTATTTACAATTAGTGCCGCCTAAACCATTAGGTGAGCGTTGCGACGGGCGATACGGCTTAATAGTACTCACGCCATTACCCAGGACATTTAGCAACCTACACAATTGCGCTTAGGTACATGCAATTTATAGTAACAACACCTATCTGTGTCTGCACACACCTGTATATAAGTTCTGTACTCCTGGTATTAATTGTAATGAGTATGTAATATATATACTTGTTAATAATAATCTTGTATGATTTATCCGTGCATGTAACATTTGCATTAGCTTGCATGTCAACCATGCCAACCTCTTACATCGTGTACGAGCATCATTAAAAATAACAAAATAAAATGGGAAGAGAGAAGTAAATAAGGAGAAAATGCGACACGCATTTGATACTATAAAAATATGAATCACTAGATTTTGCTCGCAACTTCGCTCGCATAAATGTAGATTAGGTCAGGTTAGTCTGTGTTTTTTTCTAGATAAAAGTGACCTGCATGTCTTTTTCTGTACCCTTGAGAACGTTTATGCAAAATTTCATGATCAACGGTTGAGTAGTTAGTGCGTGAAAGCATAACAAATAAACATACAAAATCGCATTCGCATATATTATATTAGTTAGGTTTAGGATTTGAAAGTATTCCACCTACGTTCTTTTATTCGAATGTGGATTCATTGTGAGACATTTTATCATGTAAATCACATAATATATATTCAAATTACGATTAGAAATTGTTACTTTAATAAGCATTAAGTTCAGCAGCAAACTTGATAGTAATTTGCTACAAGCTAATAAACTTAAAATACATAGTTTTCAGATTGGCACAGTGGTCAAGAATGGGTTTAATAACACGGTCAAAACTAAGTAATAACTTAAATTTGTATACAACAAAATGTTTTAAATTTATATAAGCTTTATTACTATAGTAACAGAAACACGTCACAGGCCGAATAGAATCGACAATTTCTCGTGACCGCAGTAATGTCGCCTAACCGCACTGTGCCCGCTGGGAAGCTAGCTACATTTTTTATTCAACACCAGAGACCGTTGGGCTTGCAAGGACACTCATCTCATAACTGGCTGAAATCGAATAATGAAACAATTATAGAATGAGTAGAAGGTTTTTTACTACTAAAAGTATACTTAAGTAATTCATGTTGTAAAATAGATATCTGCTCTTTTATCTGCGCCGACACTCTAAGCCATATGGAATACTAAATTATAACATTCTAAATTTCTTTAAAATTAACAGCGTGTTGTCACTTGCTTTGGCAAGAAAATAATAATATTCTATCACATACACACAACACCATCTAGCCCAAACTAAGCAGAGCTTGTACTATGGGTACTAGGCAATAGATAAACATACATATATAATTTTCTTTTTTTTGTAAATACAAAATTGACTAACTACAGGCACAGTAATTGAAATGTCTATGATGTAATAAGACATCACTCGTCTAGCGACAAAATTGGGGTAAGAAACAGATAAATAGCTTTGTAAGGAAAATATCCGCCTCGTCTCTTAATACGGTCGCATAAGTATTGTCGTGAGGAAATTTCGACCAACCATCGCGCATCGTTGCGGGACCGCTCTGACCGGTGTAAACACTTTGTGAAAATTGACATTCGTGCAATATTGGAGCTTTGCAGCCATGCCGAGTAGACTAAAATTAAATGGACATAGATTATCATAAAATGCATATAGGAATTTGGAAAGGTTGATATTATGATGCTTTGTACGTCTTGTGACATAAATTATGCTTACGTTTTTATGCGATCGGAGGGTCTCTACACCAAAGTGTTGTTTTATGTTAAGATGTTTATCAGCATTATGGTCTGTGCATGCTTTATGACCGGGCACTGCAGTTGTATCTGTGCGTTGATACATCTGTCAGTTTCGCCTTATATAAGTACTAAGTATGTGTACTAAAGATATAATATGTCGGCCTCGATGGCGTAGTGATTAGTGTAACCGACTGCCACGCATGAGGTCGCGGGTTCGATTCCCGCACAAGTCAAACATTTGTGTGCATGAACATGGATGTTTGTCTTGGTCTGGGTGTGTCTATGTATAATATGTATGTATTTTCAAAAAAAAAAGTATATATGTATGTTCATCCACTGTCTAGTACCCATAGTACAAGTTCTACTTAGTTTGGGCACAAAAGAAATACGTATTTCTTTTGTGGTTTGGGCTAGATGGTGTTGTGTGTATGTGGTAGAATATGTGGTAGAATATTAAAGATATAATATTACAATTCTTATATTGCAGTGCAATCTTAAGATTGCGAATGGAGTATGAATACTAATAAATTGTGTTTTAACTACGCTTAAGTACTTTTTAAAAGAGATCCGCGGTATATAGGTAAATTCATTTTTATAAAGGCCACAATCAGAAGTTACTTCACAATATTTGTCCTTGATGGCCATAAAAGGACCATACAATAACACGAAGCTGTAACCTGGTATATATAATACTAGCTTTTGCGCGCGGCTCCGCCCGCGTGGTACCTACTTTAATTAAAAGGTAGCCAATGCCTTCCCCAGGTTTTAAACTATATCTGTACCAAATTTCATCTAAATCGGTTGAGTGGTTTAGCCGTGAAAATGTAACAGACAGACAGACAGATAGACAGACAGAGTTACTTTTGAATTTATAATATTAGTAAGGATAAGACATAGGACTTACCACTACACGAAGTAGTTGTTATTCTGACATCATAAATTGTCTACCTACACACAATTCTTATCTGAATACAAACAGAAAAGTCGTATATATACACCAAAAGTATATACACCAAAAGCGACCTGAAAGTGACCTTTCTTGTCACTATACATATCAGCGTCTTCCCAACTAAACAAAGTTATATTTTTCGTCCAAACAAAAGTTAGCAGACTACCAAAATAATTTGAGTATAGTTATAATACATATTTTAGGTGTATTCCCAGTTCGGTACGCTGAATCTTAGAACATTGGAAAGCGTGGAATATGGCGGTACAACTATACATACAAATACTACATTGGGAACAGTACCTACTTTTTACCTGGAATAAAGATACTCTATGCGTGACAGTATATAAGCGAAATATCATGATGAGTAGTGGAGTAGTTAAGGCGTGAAACCGTACAAGCAAACATACAAACTCATGTTCACATTTTCAATATTAGTTAGTACTAGAATTCGCCCGCCGCTTCTCTCGCTTTAATGTAGATTTTGTCAATATATGTATGTCTATCCCCCGGAAACAGAAGTTTTTTCTGGATGAAAGGTACCCTATGTGCTTTTCTGTACTCCTGGCAATAAATATGCAAAATTTCATGATGATCGGTCGAGTAGTTAGGGGTGAACCTTAACAAACAAACAAACAAACTAATATTGGCATTTATAATATTAGTTAGTATTAGGATTATACCCTCTCACTCACAAAGCAGCGAAAGTCATGTGGGCAGATCGTTGAATAGCAAACATAGACACGACACGCACCTTTGACTTTTCGAAATTATGTGTGTAGGCAATAGTTAATTATCCCTCGCATATACAGTAAGAGAACATGCCTGAGAGTTCTTCAAGTTACCGAATATATGTGAAGTCTGCCAGCCTGCATCATTTCAACGCAATGGAATATGGCCTAACCAGGGCCTGTCTTGCACTATGTGTTAAAGGCAGCTCTACTTATTTGTTTAATTCTCGCCGAAACGTATTAAAGTCTGAATACTTTCATTTTATATTTATTTCACTGCGAAGATGTATGAAGATGTATGCTGAAGACAGGGCGCTATGGCGCTCTTTGGGGGAGGGCTATGTCCAGCAGTGGACTATTATAGCCTGATGATGATGATGATGAAGATGTATGAATCAACTTGTCATTTCTTTGGATTTCCATATAGCAAGAGCTAGTCTCGCATAAAGATAAAATGTACTCGCAGATATTCTCATTTCGTTCTGTATTTTCAAAACCTCGTACGTCACATAAGACTTTACATATTAATGTCTCTCTTGAGAAGAGGACGGTCTTTGTAACGAATATGTACCTACGTCATGTTGAAGTATTTACATTTGTGCCTGCTGGGGTCGCTAAATAAACTGAAAAAACCCTTGGTTCCGAAATACAAATAGCAAGAGAAATAACACGGTTGTGGTTTTAGTCATGGCAAGTCTGATATACCTCTTCAATCCGACCAAAGCGAAGCGGTACATTCGAGGATTTCCCAACCGGAAATAGTATTTATAATTGAGCCCTTGAACCTGTGTGTAGGTCGGTTATCCTGTCTAATTTAAAGGCTAGGTTATTAGGGCAGGTGACTTAAAGACTTGCCGATATACAAGCACCCAATAAAATACGTCTCGGTAACCGGTCTGTTGTTCCAAATAACCAGCCCTAAAGTTTGTGTTGGTATAAACTTTTGTATCAAGTAGATTGACTGACAAACCTGGCTTCTTTCGGTGATTGCACTGAATATTTTATTGTAGGAATTCGATTAGTGAACGAGTTAGATATGGACTCGCAGCTGAAATATATATAGCTAATAGGTTTCAGGGGGAAATAATTAGGGCGCTTCGTGGTAAACATGAAGGTTTTACTGCGAGATATATTATATATTAATCACCTTTATCGTCGTCGTCAGGGATAACAAAGATGAAACATATTAGATAGATTTATTTGATGCTTATGTGCATTCGATTACTCATATGTGACATAGAGATTATCAGGTTAAGATATTCTGTTATTATCTGATACACTCGGTAAGATTAAACTTGTACCCATAACACGAATTTAATCATTTATCTTGGGTACCGTAATTCGATTACTCATAATAATGTGACATAGAGATTATCAGGTTAAGATATTCTGTTATTATCTGGTACACTCGGTAAGGTTAAACTTGTACCCATAACATGAATTTAATCATTTATCTCGCGTACCGTGAGGTCGTATGTCTTTAGCCCTGAGGGGTGACATTGGCCCCATAAAAGCGAAAATGAGTTTGTTTGTTTGTTACCTTTTCACGCATAAACCACTGAACCGATCATCGTGAAATTTTGCATATATGTTGTCAGGTGAACAGAAACGAACATAGGCTGCCTTTTATTAAAAAAAATTACTGTTCCCGAGGAAAACAACAAAAACGTTCTTATGATAATAGATAGCGCCACGTTTCTTTCGAATTATGATTGAATTATATTATTACAAGCAGAGTACAATCCGAATTGATTGTCAAATTCTAAATTAACGCGAGCGAAGCCGCGGGCAAAAGCTAGTCTAGAAATAAACAAAACATATTAATATCTATATAATACTATATAGTAGTTTAATTTCAATATTAATATCTAGATCATAAACTATAACGTACAACTCAATTGAAACGTGTAAGCGTTAACTAGCTCTATCCGTGAAGATATCAATATCGTGACATTCAATCCTTTGAAGCTCGTTAAATATCAAATAACTTACTCGTGTAATTGTGAATCACGATACACGTGACAACGTATTGCCACGTGTATAGTGCTTCACCATTACACGAACTATAGTTAAATCAAATAATGTATTATGTTCAGTCGCAATATAAGATCGTTTCGGGTTTATTAATACCTACTACACACTACCTTTAAACCGGTGACTATTAAAGTTGCCTTCAGTATTTAGAATCCATCAACCAAAAGTGTTTTTATTTCTATAATTTGAATTATCTTTATTGTTGTAATTATAAGAAACTACCTTTTCGCTACGGTTTCGTACACGCTGCAAAAGTTCTTTTTTTGGAATGAAATCCTGGATGGGGATCCCTGACAACGAGCATGCATGTAAATTTCATGATGATCACTTTAGTAGTTAAGGCGTGAAAGCGTTACAAACAAACAAATTCGTTACATTCTTTGAATTTAATAATATATAAATAAAAAAATATATTACAAGATCAATTTTTTTTAGGTTTTTAAAAGCAGGTATGTAACCACGTGATTCGAAAATCCAAAAATTTGCTTAGAAGTTGACCTATTTCTTATCAGACGTACATAAGCACAGAACACGTGGTTCACTTATATTAATGACCCATTTTCCTTGTTTCAGGTGATGAATTCGTGTTCCGCGATACGTGGGGTGGCATCAGTCTTATGTTCGCTGCCAATCAGACTCACAAAACACTTATGGCGAATACTACATATGTAAGTATCTTTGCGATGTATATCCTTTGTCAGAAGTTGCAGTTTTACATAATAATTATATCTTAAGACAGTTTTGAAATCTTATCTCAAAATAGGCAGACTAGTGGCAATACCAGTATTAAGTGAGTAAGCTAAAACAGGAAACTGATGTCATGTTATAATGTCAGTTTGTTATTATTATTCTCCTTCTACCCTCAACTATTGAAGAGTTAGGAGGTAGTAGCACCAGTACTGCAGATGGGACAGGGTAATATTTTTTTTTTTTTAAAAACGGCAACTATCGCACTAGGAATAATTCCTTGATCGAGGGACTTTACAAACAACGGACACAAAGAACATCCAGACACGAAACAACCATTTATGGACCACACAAAAAAATGTCTCGTGTGGGATTCGAATTCACAACACTCGGGACAGTGGCTGTGGCGAGACGACCACTTAAACCACTACGCCATCGGCGAAGGCCAAGGTTACCGAGGCCGACAGGCCGACCCTTTCGGCTGACCAAGATACTGCTCTTTTATCACCTATTCTTTCAACTTGACCAAGCCAACGAAGGTGGTGTGCTTAGTTTGTCCCGCAATTATATAAGGTGAAGTATGTATTTTTTGTGGCGGTTTGAGAGAAATTCGAGGTGGAAACAGGTTGTACCCTACCTTTCTGAAAAGGTATGTACATACTATGAATATATTGCATGTGCCGACGTAAATCTCATGGCAGTTAGTTCATTATGAACCCAGTTACCGGAAACGGAAATCTGTGGTAAACTAAACTTAAACACTGCCAAAGAACTAACTGTTGCGTTCTGATTTACCTTAATAATAATATCAGCCCTGTATCAAACTATCCCACTGCTGGGCACGGGCCTCTTCTCAGCGTGAGCGTGTCCACCACGCTGGCCCAGTGCGGGATGGCAGACTTCACATATCTTCGAGAACATCATGAAGAACTCTCAGACATACAGTTTTTCTCACGATGTTTTCCTTCACTGTTAAAGACACCGATAATTAACCTTTACAACGCACATAACTTAAAAAAGTCAGAGGTGCGTGCCTTGGGATCGAGCTTGAGACCTCAGCGTGGTAGTCCAACGGTCTACCACTAGACTATCGCTGCTGATGATATACCCTAACAAAGAAAAAATAAAAGCTTAGCTTTATGTTGCCCTAAAACATACAAAGTTTTGTAGAAAGAAAACGAACGGGCACAGCTTTGTTCATTAACTAAATAACGTACACAAAATTAAACATACAGCAAAATTTAACTGGTTACAATTGCTTCTGGGTCACATAAACTTGTATCGTGCGGGATTAAAATAATTACACTTTCTGTAATAATAGTGACCGAATAAACCTTACCGATTACGGCGATAAAAATGTATAAGTATGATTATTTTAAACTATATTCAAATTAAAAAGCATAAACTGGGATAAATTTTAATATGATTGTATCTTTACAAGCTTTACCAGGGGCGTCGCTCCCTTGGTTCGGAAGACCTAAACCTCAGGAACCGTGCATATCCCAATATAAAAAAATCCTTTGCTTATGTCACTCCTCAACAAACACATTGTCGCATATATAATAATTATTATAAAATAAAATTATTATGTAGATTGACGCTTCGTTCCTAATAAACTAAGTAATCAAGAAAAACAGTATAAAGACGTAATGTAAACATAATCGTTTAAAAACTAATGACATTGGCTATAACCTCAAATAATTGATTTTATCTTCACAAAAGAACTGTCAAGAAAATTTGCGAATAAACGATATTTAATTTATCACATTTCTCATTTCCATAAACTACCCTAAAAATACAAAATGCACACATCATTATGACTTAAGACACTGAACACTGAAATTTGCGAGATACGCCCGTCTTCATAAACTTACAGCATAATAGGTAATAATTCTGGCCTTATCAGACAGACGCGGCCGTATTTCGTCGCTCAATATTCCCAAATCGCGGGCTACCCAAACTAGAATAAGCCGGAATTGACGTCGGCGACGTAATATCTGCTTGAATGAATTTCTTGGTGGCGTCCTGAAGGCATAATTTACTTCGTCAATGGCCAACGAGACCACAATACAGAAGAGTGATAGTAGGGCAAAAACATCTAGCGAGACAAAATAGTTGTAATCTACGACGTTGGTGTTGGAAAACTGTGGCTGCGTGAGATGACACTGAAAAGATGTTTATTTTTTATCTTTAAATAATCTGAGCTCAGCCTTTGTAGATAGGAATAACAATAAAGAAAGGATTTGGTATGATTTGTGTTAACTAAAGGTGCGAACGCACTGTCAACATAAATATTGTTTACTAGATTTTGCCCACGACTTCACCCGCGTAAATCTACATTTTATTAATAAATTTATAAATAATTTTTAATTTTTAAATAATTTATTGTTTTATGTACTGCTAATTAAGCATAATAAAATGGAATTTATAAAAGGATGTAATAAAAATATAGCATGATTAAATGGTAAATAATGTAATGTTAAATAAGTATAGTATATAGGTAGATAGATTTTATTCCTTAATGATTATTTTTTTCTATAATAATGTATATTGAATATTTTATTAATACAAATCTGTAATGTCTAAACTAATTATTATTGTTAAAAGTTTTTGTTATATATTTGTTCGCCGCAGAGGCTAAACATGACTGTCATTGACATTTCATTTAACAACTTGCATGCAATATGTATGTATACTCATGTTATAAACAAATAAAATGACCTTTATCTTTATTACATAACATAGATTTTTTTTACGGAATTGTACCCTATGTCCTTTTCTGTACCCCGGACAAAGTATTTGCGAAATTTCATAATGACTGACCCAGTAGTGAAGGCGTGAAAGCGTTACAAATAAACAAACTCACATTAGCATTTATAATATTAATTAGGTATAAAATCGTAGGAGATAAAAAGATGTAGCTACATACTGTGCAGATCGAGTGACCCGCGATGTCAATCTAAGTTGCCATTACCACGCTTAAGCGTAAATTCATATATTTCTAAAGAATAAGCAGAAACGTATCCAACCAAATTTACATATCTCTATAATCCTACATAAGCAAGCACCTTGCTTCTATTTGGCACATTTCCAGCTAACAATTACTGAAAAATTCCTAACAAGAAAATCCCATACCCCTTTTCCCAACGACGATTTTTCACCATCACACGTACATGTAAAATTATGCCATGGTACCAAAGAGGCAAGCAGCTCATTTCTCTGTTTGGATAGCGTATTGGTGTAAGTGGTCGCCTCGAAATTGTCACTACGTCGAGTGTTGTGGGTTCGAATCCCATACGGGAGAAAAATTGTGTGATTCGCAAATGATTGCCCCAAGTCACAATAGTCTTTGTATCCATTGTTTAAATTTTTATAAACTCACCCGCGCATCAGGAATGTCAATACCGAGGGCAGTTGTCTTTTTTAAAAACAGATAAAAAAAATATTCCATCTTAGTATCTTATGAAAATTATTACAATTTAACACACTCATTCTTTTTCTGCCACTTTTAATTAACCCGGGATTTATGATCTAATCCAACTACTTAATACCTTAAGACATTTTATTCAATTAGTTGTTCTTTCTGAAGAGCTAACCATTCAGAGCAGAAGCATACTTAAATATCGTTAATACTAGTATAATAAAAAGAAAAATTTGCTTATTTGCTTTTGGTATTTCAGAGCTATACTGGCGACACGGATACTCCTAGTAGGATAAGCTAAGTTCTGCTCGCGGCTTTGATCGCTCGGGCACTTTTTTTCTGGACGAAATATTCTTTGTACCCCTGATAAAGTGTTTGCGAAATTATATACTCGGTCGAGTAGGCGTGAAAGCGTATCAAACAAACAAAGAAACTTCGCAATTATAATATTAGTTAAGATTAAAGTATGTGCACGACTTTATTCGAAGTTATTTCTACATTAATTAATCCGCGTTCAAGTCATTACTATATCAAACTGCGATTAAGTCGTGAACACTTGCGTATTTAGTCTGGATGTAAAAGTATTTTAATAAATCCATTAATATGACTGGATTCTGGAGATTTGCGTTTTCGGCATCGGCCGTCAGCTCTATACGACACCTAAATTAGTATTTTAAATGCGCATTGTGTTCTAAAAGCAAAAGTGAACATATTACGTATACTTCTGTCCATTTCTCGCACTAATAGTAAGGAGACGTTTCACTGGCATTCAAGCAACAGTTCAGTAATTGTATTGCGGTGTTTGTTTTCTTCGGTGACAGCCCTGACCGCTGGCTTTTAGCCTTTTACTGTTGTTTGTTTTGGCAGCGCGTTTGTTCTACGCAGGCACAAGGGTTGTCGAAGTTTATTTATTGAATTACAATGTGTATTGTAACAATAAAGGAATTAGCTTCTATTGTAAATAAATAGACGTCGTTTTATGGCTTAAAGCCCTTATATTTGTATATATTTCGATATAAAATCCTGGTTTTGGTTAAGAAGAAACATAAACAATTAAAATACTTGCAAGTGGCGTAGTAGCGTTCGCATGCATGAAGTTACATTAAAATGTTAGTCGTAGTTCCATAGGTGGAAGATACAAATCAAACCTTCACGGCCCTCAGTAAATTATTTATAGTTTATCTATACTATAACATTATAAAGAGAAAAGATTCAAGAATAACACAGCCGATGTTTTTAAAAAGTCTTTCACCATTAGAAAGCTATTTTATCGCCGAGTAACAGCCTAAATTTTATTTTAAAATAAAAGTACGTGACGTGAGCTAACCTAACCTAGCCTACTTTTGTGCGTGCGTTTAAGCCGCGGGCAAAGGCTTGTAAACCTATAAATGATTTACATAATATGTAGGGCGTTCCGTAACTAGTAGGCCAACGTGATTTGGGTGATATGGTGGGTTTTAACCCATTAGAGACTAGCGTTGCCATACGGCAACTTGAGTAGTTGATTTAGTCTACAGATCGAAAACTATGCACCGTCATCAAAAACACAAAAATAAATTATAATCTATTTTTTATTTTTATGCTTTATATACCTAATAAATATAATATAAATTCAAATTTAAATTAATCTAGCAGTCGAAATAATTTGAATTGAGCACATACATAGGCTAAATTTATAAAACGGTCACAGAAATGATAGGTAACAGCTGCTATCTGCCTTATACTTTTTAAATAATACTTACACCATAGACTTGCACAAGCGATACGCAAACATTGAATGCTTCGAAAATTATGACACCTAAATCAAATGTCAATGCATTGTCACTGAATGTTATTTGAATTTAGATCAAATATTCGAGTTATGATTTGATGGGGTAATAATAAGTTCCGCATAGTAGTCATTGTTGCTTGTGCACATATTCATCAAAAACCAGAGGATATGGAATCGCGAAACGCACGCGAGACATCACGAGCGGCCACAAACTTTTGCACGAAGTTATTTATTCTTACCTAGATTTTGCCTACGGCTGTGCTTATTTGGGAACAGTATATTTTATCTGAATGAAAGGTACCTACACTATGTCGTTTTCTGTAATCCTGACAGCGCGTATGCGAAATTTCATGATGATTGGTGAAGTACATAGTTAAGCTGCGAAAGCGTAACAGAAATTTCACCTTTCATCTAGAAATAGTACTGTAATTCCCGAGGGTTAGAAAATTAATATAGCCTACATTTACGCAAGCAAAGCCACGGTCAAAATCTAATTTATAATATTAATAATAATATTCTATCACATACACACAACACCATCTAGCCCAAACTAAGCAGAGCTTGTACTATGGATACTAGACAATGGATAAACATACATATATACTTCTATTTGTAAATACATACATATTATACATAGAAACACCCAGACCAAGACAAATATCCATGTTCATGCACACAAATGTTTGACTTGTGCGGGAACCGAACCCGCGACCTCAGGCGTGGCAGTCGGTTACACTGACCACTACGCTATCGCAATTATAATATTTCTATGCCATGGATTATAATATTTGATGTTACGATTATTACAAATTTAATGCTACTATAGGGCGAAAGCAACTAGCGTGATCTGCTGCGCAAGATAATCGTGCGGGCTATCTGCACCTATTAATCATACATGCTACTTACGCTGATGGCTTCCGTCAGTCGTTTAAACAACCTTACAGTGTGTGACATGCGAAAGTGCCCCAACAACTGTAGTACTTGTCGTATACAAGAGTCATTCATCTCACATTACTAACAAGCACTCAAAAACATCAACCAATACTTTTCATACCCTTTTAAGTGCTGACCTTTCAGAGGCCTGTGAAACGAATATAACCTTTATGTGCTATAAAAATCAACAACTAGCCCCCAATTATTCTCCACATCTAAATGTTGTATCGACTACACGAGGAGGTGAATCGTGGCTTCCCCGCCTCCCCCACCTCAATCCCACTTGTTGACTGGACATCAGTTTATTTCGGCCAACCTCTGACGTATAAGATATTGTATACTATTTTAAATCGATAACAATTGTTTAGCAATAATGTTGTAGTAATGATATGTTTTCACTAGAATCGGTGTTCCCATGGCATATGTGTATGCTGAATTATTTTTATGTAAATTTAATTGCCCATATAGGTGCTTACGTGAGGGAGTAATGATACAACCATTGCGCTAAGATTATACTTTATTAATAACAAATAATATATATATTAATACGTGAAGCAAAAACTTTGTACCCATTTTACGAAAATTGCGCGGACAGAGGAGTATGAAATTTGGCACAGTTAAAGTTTATATGGAGAAGGAGGGGCGAATCCTAATATTGATATATTAAATTAATGAAAAAACACTACACGCACACAACCATGCATTTGACACACGCAGTCGAAGCGCGTAACTATGGTTACATATATCAATATATAATGACATATATCAGCAATATCTTACAGGAAAACTTTGATCGAATTTCGAGCACTAGGCTTACATATTCAATACAGTACACTATACACCACAGTACAGGATATATCTTTTCTTTTTAAAAAGACAACACCCGGACTAGGATGAATTCCTGTGTCGCGGTGATCTTTACAAACATTTAAACAACGGACACAAAGTACACACAGACTTGGTACAATTATTTGTGCATCACATAATTTTTTGTCCAATGTGGGAAGTGAACCCACAACACTCGGCGCAGTGGCAATGACGAGACGACCATTTTGACCACTACACCATCTATGCAGATATACAATTTGTTCTGTAAAATTGAGATTTGAACTGCTAAATATTTAAATGAGATTTCCCTATACACTACCTCTTAAAATGTACTCTAATTTCATTTAGTTTACAGTTGTGAAGTACGTGCTGGCTCTGAGACCAAATATCTTCTGTAATCATTGATTCTTTCATATCGTCTTCTCATTATTGATTTGATTATTTCTGATTTTCATTGTTGACGGCTCTCAGCTTCTGTCTATATATCCTTGTTTAATCCCAACAACTGCAATCAAAGTTAGGTTTAAACCAAATTTAGCAGCAGCTGTTGTTGGACAAGTCACCTTGTCCAACAACTTATCTCAACGAACATTATTTGCTTAATCATTTCGTTTGCTAACCATCGATTTCAATAAGTACCTCAAATTATATCCGTGTGATTCAAAATTTATGCCGTTGTTGATCCTCAATACAAATTTACAATTACCCGAAAATAAATTAAAATCGGAACTTCGCCATTTTAATCAACGGAACACCAATAGAAACAATTTATCTGTAAACTTTTGTCATCTCCCGTCATTGTTAATTCATTTAAAACAATATAATTTGGTTTTGATGTCCGTCTTCAACAGTTCATTATAAATTATAATATCTCGCTCATCAACTTCAGGAAGTTTTTTATTCGGAAGATTTTACGCGCTTACTATGCAAAGGAATCATTAGTCTGATGTAGTCTCATTTTGCTCATATTCTTTCGAATTCATTTCTTTTGGAAAGATTGTTAGATTTGAGATAAGCGGGATTTCTTGCTTCATTAGTATCCTGCCATTGACTTAGTAATTGACGAACACCATCTCGTTAGCAAATTTTGATTTATGGTGGAAGCGTAAGAATGTGAGTATGAGTTAATAAAATATTTTAGTAGATATAATTTACGTATAGTCGTAATAAAAACTATCAATTTTATTTTCATTTTCATAAAAAAGGCAACTCCCGCACCTCGCGGGGGACTTTACAAACATTCAAACTACGGACACAAAGATCCAGACTCGGAAGAATGTGGATCACACAAATTTTTGTCCCGTGTGGGATTCGAACTCGACACTCGGCGCAGTGGCACTGGCGAGGCGACCACTACGCCATTCGTGCAGTCAAATCATCAATGACGGACTTTTTTATGTGAGAATGCTTTAATTATATATTTATGTTACATAATGACCTTAAGATGTCGTATCATATACCATTTGCAGTGAGTGTGTATACAGGAGTGGTAGGTACTACCGATATGAGAAATGGCATTTTCTAGTTCGGTAGGCGGCGACAGTAAATCCCTATAGATGTAGGAATTTACTGCTGCCATTGTTTTTAGACCCCACGTAATATTGATACATAGATGTATCCATATTGGGATCTAAAACCATACCTTAAGAAATTGAGACGTAATTACAGCTCTGCCTACCTCTTTGAGGGTATAAGCGCGAGGTTACGTAAATATATACATATTTTAAAAATGTGATGAAAGGAGTCAGCAATGCTTTTGTACTGTCAAAGTCATTTGAAATTATCTGGGATCTCGTAAAAGCATTTTTGATAACGTAAAAGTATTTATGAAAGAAATGTTTTTCCAAATTCGCGGGAGAATATATTCCCTGCCGAACATTTAGTACTACTCAATCATAATAATGTGAACTAAAGATAAATAGGGTACGATGGAATTGGGGTACCCGAATGGAACAAAATTAATTGGTGTGGTGGTAGAAATGCGACTATTCTGCTTGAAGTCTCGAGTTAGATTGTCGGGTTGGGCAGTGTTATTGAATTTTTCTGTCGATATATTTCTCAGTAGTAGCTTGTAGCCTGACACTATGCCTGATTAACACATATAGGCTAGCCCCCTAGTACGTAACACTTAACAAAAGGTATACCTGGCGACATATGCGTGTTAGACTTACGCTCATATAATTGTAGCAGTAGATAGATTTTTTTAAGATTACTGAGCAAAATAATGAATTAAATCCTAAATTTATACTTATTTTCTAACAAAATTGTATTCATGCTTATTAATTATTTAATTTCAAAAAGTAATTGTTTTAGTTACAAGCAATATACAGCCTTATCCTTTTTCTATTAAAAGGTATCTGTAGGGCATCACCAAATACTTTATTACAAATAAGTAGGCAGCTTACTACGGTCATAAGCTTTTTGTTGTATATGATAGTTTATAATGTCTCTGCCCTCGCCTTTGCCTACAGTTAGGAATTAATTTCTAGCTAGCTTGCCACCTTCTACCCAGAAGACGACCCTAAAATTATTGGATACACAAAAGGGCTTATTGATGTGTCTAATATTATCGCATATACAACTATACATGTATGAGTACTGTTTTTACTGAATCAATAACAATAATGTTTATTTTACTTTACTTTCGCACGTGTGAACGTATTATCGAGATGAAAATTATTTTCTTAATTAATCTAGGATATGGTCTTTCTGTTTGCCACGTTTTATCCAAATCCGTTTACGTGTGATTACGATTAGTAACAAATGTAACATCCAAAAATAGACAATATCTTTCACATTCACTTTTACTTTTTTTTAGAGATGTGTAACTCAGCTCAGAGCCGGTTCAAATATACAGATCACATGGACTAGAGCTGGCGAGCTGCGACGCAATGTGACCATTGACAGCTCACAGTTCAGTTCACGGTTTTATAATCCATAAACTATGAAAATAACAATATATATTGAACTTTTTTAAAAGGACTACTCTCGCATCATGATTAATTTCTGTGTCACGGGGTAGTTTACAAACAACTCAAAGAACACACAGACTCGGAGCAATTATTTGTTGATTACACAATTTTTGTACCGTGTGGGATCGAACACACAACACTAGATGAAGTGACATTGATAAATCATGTTACACATAGATTTAGGATATAGCATTCGTAACTAAAACATTTAAAACTAATAATTCAATTTAAGTTCATTGGTCAAACTATGGCATAAGTTCGCTCTTACATTTGCGTGCGATCATAAGAACTCGGATCGGGCAGACTTCTTGAGATATCAATCAGGAAGTTAACACTTACTGTACGGTGTCTAAATTTTACTTGGACCAAAAAATGGCGTCAAAACGGCAGTACCTACAACATACCTCGTACCTCGTACCTATAAGCTGCTACGTACTTGCTTTTAAAACCACAGCACAATTTCATAAGATCTTTACATTAAAAACACTTGTAAAATATCTACTTAATAATTAGGTACTAGCAAAATGACATTCGAGTTCAAGATGGTTCTTTACGGAGTACGCACGACTCATTGTCAATGACAATCACTTGTGTCTTCAAAGCGTTATGATTAAGTACATCAGTAGTGAAGCATCATCTATCAGTCACAAGTATAATGGACGAGACAACACTGACTGACTAACATGACGAAGAGTAGATGTTTGTTTGATAAACAGCCATCATTCGTCATCAATCATAGCGATGCTGCTATGAACGTTCATGATAGTTTGATGGGTTTTGACTGGCATGTTGAGTGAGTATATGTGTTTATTGATAGGTCTGCGTCGTTGCTCTCGTTGTTTGTAGTGTTTCGGGTTTGATGTCCAGTTCAAGCTAATTGCTATTGGATGGTAATTTGCGCTGTAGACAGTATTAATCTCGGTCCCTATGACGTGGGCCCTAAAAACAGAGCTGGCAAAATTTGGGTGTAAGACGTCTCTACCATTAGGTAGAGACGTCTTACATTTTTTAAGAATTATCTTCGATCATATACAGAAGTCTATGGGTTTAGTATACATAGTGAAAATATGCGCAAATATAATGTATCTTGACAACACGAATGGCACAGTTAGTTAAAGTTTTCAGCTAGCTATTACTAATGCGTTGCGTGTTGTAAGTTCGATCTCACGTGAGTCAAAAAATTCTGTGATACACGAATATTCTGAGTCTAATTGTACTATGTATCTGGTGTATGAATTTCTGCAAACTCATCTGCAACACAAGAATTAAGTTTAGTGCGCGAGTCGGCTTTACTAAAAAAACAATAATAAGTATTAAATAATAGATTAAGTATTTTTACTTTGTATATTTTGATCTAAATGTTAGAGGGAGAGAGTAAAAAGGCACGAAGTGTCAAATTTAACTGACATCAGATTACACAATTCGCGTTCACAAACTTTATTAACCGAATTCAATTAGTATTTAAAGATTACTGAAAGTTAGTAATTGAAAATATGTTTTTCAGTTCCTTACATTACGCAATAGCAATCTTAAGCGCAAACTTATTCCACTGAAATAATGAGACACTCGAATAAGATCGTTAGTAAAAAGTGATATCAAATTACAAATAGTTAAGTTTGAAACAAGAAAATATTTTGGCTATCTTTAGAAATACTAGAACTGTATTACGCTATACATATAATATGTAACGGGTATTAACGCGATCATGCATAATGTAGCTGATAGTTGATTTAAAAAGTAATAATCAGATTACATGCAGTAACTTCCGAAATATCACAGATATATCTACATTAGATACGAGGTTTCCGTATATTAAATAGTTAATTATCGATCGCTGAAAACGTCGTGAGGAAACCTACGTCTGACAGCCCTTAATGTTTTCGAAGATAATATGTGAAGTCTGCCAACCCACCGTGTGTCAGCATTGGTAGATTATGGCCTGATGCTTCTCATCGTGAGAAGAGGCCTTTGCTCAGTAGTGGGACAATTAACATATACAGTGCTGATATTATTAGTATCATAAATCTATGTACAAACTACGAAACTAGTTCGATTAATTTCAATGGAACACACACAATCTACCATGTGTTAATAACTTTAAATGAGAGAGAACTTGAGTTCACGACCTCATTACAAAATGCCCTCACTTACAGATAATATCTATAGACTCCATCCAACCTATTCTTCTTCCGATACCTTTAATCCAAAACGTAAACCTAACGATAAAAATAAACTCAAGTTTGAAGTAATAAAACTTAACTTGTTTGTGCCTAATTAAATATTTTGTGTTTACTTAGGACTCTGTATTCAGTGTTCGGAGTTTCAGATAAAGTTTTTTAATTTTGCATCGTCTGGAAGGCGGTCTCTTGTTTTGAATAGTTACTGCAACGCAAAGAGACGGGTTCATAAGAAATGCAAGGCACTTGCTTAACACGTTCCGTTGACTACAGTTTCAACTGTTTGACGTTTAGTGTACATTGTTCCGTTTCATTATTCCTTTTTGATAAACTAACACAGGGTGTTAACGACCACTGTTACTTATGGTGTATACACATGTCATGACGCAAGAAACTGGCGCGGACATGCTTAAAATTATCGTAAGAAGGGATTTTGTC
This sequence comes from Catocala sponsa, assembly GCA_963564715.1. NCBI lineage: Eukaryota > Metazoa > Arthropoda > Insecta > Lepidoptera > Erebidae > Catocala > Catocala sponsa. The sequence goes on along the minus strand of OY751348.1, from coordinate 14,035,925 downwards.
GCAAACAAGGCAAAAAGAGGAAGGTTGGACGCAGCCTGGTTTAAAACTGGGATGTCACTCAGACTGGGACTGTTCGGCTGCAGTAGTCAACCAATGTTGTGTTGTTTCTTTGCAGTGCCTAAGGTTGCGTGGGTACTTAAAAGGCGCTGTTCTGTCAGCAGATAGATACTTGTTTTCGTTTTTGGCGCTCGCGAATAACACCCCTATAGCAAACAGCCACGTGGTTCAAAAGCCGCTTACAAACAAGCTAGCCATTCTAACGCTTATTTGCTTTTGTTTATATAAAAAGTATTGTGATATAATGATGATAAATGAATCATATCACACACTCACACAGAAAAAGACAAATCATGACTCTAACCAATTTAAGATCCAATTTTAACGATCTTTTAATCTACTTTCAGTTTCAACAACCTTACTAACAATATAAACCAAATACACAAGAGACCTCTGTCGGCACATATCAGCCAAAATACACTCGGATATCTCCGAAAACTAATACTGTGGTCAATTCTTCCCCACGATTCAGCAATAAAAAGGCTGGCAAGACAAATTCATTACCTTTTCCTAGTAAATTCTTGTTTGAAGCAACACCAACTTAATGAGCTGTCAAGGTGGGTGATTTGTTATTGTCAATGAAAGAAAGAAACGCTCCGCAGAATCCGTATTGTAACAGAAATCTTCGTTAGTCTAGCCATCCGTGTAAATTTAGCTAACAAGTATTTACAGACGATTGCAATTTGTTTTTTAAGATCGTATAGTAGTCTTTATTGGGTTTATTTTTTTGTTTCTTTTAGATAAGTGGCCTAAATAAACTACTTGTTGAGACTACTCGTCCAAATGTAAATAGTATCGATTGGACGGGTGGCTTAGAGGTATAACTGGTCGCCTCACTACTGCCATTGAACGTAACATGGGACATTTGTGTGAGCCACAAATAGATGTTACGATTCTGGGTGTCTTGTGCGTCCGTTGTGTATGTTTGTAAAGTGACCACAACACAAGCGTTATTGCTACTGCAAGAGTTATCTTTTCTATTTTTGCAAGAATTTACTTAAACTAATCTGCATTCTGTCGTAATTTTACACACAAAAAATAATATCAAGTGTGGATCATGCTTTGCGCGAACATTTATGTGTCCTTTTGCTTGACAACTGTTTCGGAAATAATGATCAAAGGCAAAACATAACTTTACACCGATCAACCGTAATGTATCCCACTCATATTTCACCAGTTGTATTTTTGACCCGCCTATGAGTCAGATGAAACGTGGGTACAGAAAAAAATTAACTATCGTTATTATAACTTGGTAGGGTCTTAAGTACACCTACTACGAGCCCATGTCATCCTGGTACTTAGAGATATTTTTATCCGCGTAAGCGTAAGACAATATTATGTAAACATTTACCGGAGCGTAAGAGCACTTTCTACACCAACGTAGCAGAATCGTAAAAGCGTAACAATCGCGCCACATTCAGGAGAGATCATTAGCACTCCCGGCCTACCAGTACCCAATATTTATATAGTCCCTCCTATCTACTCCACAGATAAGGCGATAGCACTCAAAGTCGTAAAAGACATATTCAGTTAAGAAACAACGTAACATACCATAACAATAACATCGAATACAATCGCGAATCGATTCCGCATCCAATTCGATGCTACGATGTTATCGATACCTATTTTACGAGGGGTTTTATGGTAGGACTCGTTTCCTGATCGGGTGTAATTCGATACTACTCTAATATCGAGATCGCGTGAGCTGACGACACGCGAATTACGTTGAGTACTTGCGGTTATGTTTGGCAGTAATACTATATATTTTCTTGAGTAATACGGCAATGGTATGATATATTTCAAGATACGGCATTATGAACTAAAATTATAGCAATTTATTCAAGTAAAATACTAACCAGAACGCGAAAGTACAAAACTACTTGAGATGAACTACTAACTTTTTGATGCCAATGCAGCGAACATGTAAGTGTTGACTCAGTTAATGACAGTATATATACATTAGATAAAAAATATTTACTTGAATCAAATTAGAACTAGGTACCTATTGTACATAACAGGATTGTGTGAAAATATTAATGACTAGAATTTGCCCGCGGCTTCGCGTTAATCTAGATTCTATCGATTTCTATCCCTCAGGTAAAGACAACTTTTTTTCTTAATCAAAGGTACCCCATGTTCAATTTTGTACCCCTAACAACGTATATGCGAAATTTCATGATGATCGGTGGATTAGTTAAGGCGTGAAAGCGTAACAAGTAAACAAACTTACATTCGTATTATTATTAGGAAGAGTGTAATTACAAGATATACTTAATTCTTTCGACTGTATTGGCTCGAAAGGAATAAATAACATAAAGCGTTCACCATTAGAAAGACGTGCCTGAGCCTGCCTGAGCAGGCAAACTAACGTATTTTAAAGATAAATGTATAATTTAGTAACGTATTTTGGTGGTTTAAACAAAACCCAATTTAAGTAGGTACACATAAAATGAAAAATAATAACAAATACGAAATTTAAATAAATGCTTACTATTAAGTATTTTAATTTTTTAGTCCGAGTGTTACGATAATTGTAAACTTTTGCAATATAAACGGCTTGAGCATGCAATACGAGCCCTGTACCCTCTCAGTATTGTTATCCTTCAAATGCAATAAAAGACGACAATTTATGCTTAACAACAGGCTTTTATTTTTTTAATAAAGACTACCCGCAAGCCCGCACTAAGAATACTTACTGTACCGCGGGAGATTTTACAAACATTGAGACTTGGATGAACTATTTGTGGACCACGCAATTTTAGTCTCGTTTGGGGCTCAAACTCAAGCACTCGGGTTAGTAGCAGTGGCGAGGCAGCCATTTAAACAACTACGACAAGCTTGCCCGCGGTATAAGTAATTCTGGACAGGATTGTCTTCTGTTGTTACAGGTTTGCATCAATACATAATTCGAATATACTTCGATTAACAGTTAGCTATACAAGTAACACTTTTATACTTTCTATTGCCTGCCGTTGATATGATTGTTTATTTGATTATAATATGCTGCCCTCATATGCAGCGATAGCTCAGTGGCGAGACCAACAGACTGCAATGGAGAGGGTCTCAGGTTCGAACCCACATCACACACCTCTAACTTTCGGAAGTTATATAACTTTTCGAAATGATGTGCGTTTTGATTGACAATTATCGCCTGCTCCGTGCCTCGGAGAGCACGTTAAGCCGTCGGTCCCGGCTGCCATGAACATCTATGGCAGTCGTTATTGGGAAGTCAATGAGTGCCGTCTAATATCCTAACACTGGTCTAGTCTTAGGGTATTGTTAGCCTTCGGGTTACGGAGGTCAGGTGGCAGCCGCTCCGTGTAAAAACTGATATCCAGTCAAAACCGTTTAGACTAGAAAGCCGATCCCATGTGACTTGAGAATAATAAAAGCTAGGGAGAAGAAGATAAAGGCACAACTAGAGTAAAGTATAAAATGGATAGTTCTCATACCTGTTGCTTAGATATAATTATGTAGTTCAAGAAGGAGCTGATGCCTATTGTATGAGGTTCCTTCTCGAACTATCTACATTTTAGTATTATCCAGTAGACCGGGATATACGTTTATAGATGTCACCTTTTTTGATATAAGGCTAACATATCTTTTTAAATCTCCGCTGAGATTAATCGGATTACTAATATGGTTATTAGCCGAGTGCGAAAATATTTGCATGTGTTCACATTATAAGACTATACTGAATCTTTACGTGCCGCGTATCTATCTATACGTGTCGTACGGCGTCGATGGCGTAGTAGTTAGTGTAACCGACTGCCACGCCTGAGGTCGCGGGTTCGATTCCCGCACAAGTCAAACATTTATGATTCTATGTATAATATTTATGAATTTACAAAAAAAGGATTTATGAATGTTTATTCATTGTCTAGTACCCATAGTACAAGCTCTGCTTAGTTTGGGCTAGATGGTGTTGTGTATGTGATAGAATATTATTATTATTATCTTTACGCAACGCGTATTATTACGCGTTGTCTACGCGCCACTTCTATAGCGAGCATGATTTGGTTCCGTGCTTTGTGGCGAACCCGCACAGTAATAAATACTATTAACCTACTTTTACCTGTCAATTATTGGAATGCCGTAATTTAAAGCTTATTGTATCTGGCCGCCGGTGTGCTGTCATTCAATATGTTTACCACTGCCATTTAATAGGTAAATAGTTAATTATAATACTAACAATGTGTTGTTATTGTCGCAGAGGGTGTTAGAGCCAGCTTCGTTCTCTCTGTCGGCTGACCGCCGCTTCCTGCTGCTCGCGCAGAACGTGCGCAAGATCCACCGAAACTCCTATCTCGCCAGATACACCGTCTACGATATATTGACTACGTAAGTATATACAAACTACTGCGTTTTATTTTTCTCGATATTACGGCTTTTGTTCGTCATTTCATCCTACCACCTACTCGACCAATAACATTTTCAATTTCACTATATCGTTCCTTTAGATCGAATAAGACAAGCAGCGATAGCTCAGTCGGGAGACCAACAGACTGCAATGCAGAGGGTCTCGCGTTCGAACCCACGTCGCGCACCTCTGACTTTCGGAAGTTACATGACTTTTCGAAATTATGTGCGTATTGATTGATAATTATCGCCTTGGAGAGCACGTTAAGCCGTCGGTCCCGGCTGCCATGAACATCTATGGCAGTCGTTATTGGGAGAGTGTCGACACAAATGATCCCACTGGGTCGAAGTGTCGCCGGTCTGCACTGACTGGCCCCCACATAAGATAAGATAGGTCGAATAAGTAGGAGGGCCAGATGACGAAGAACTGTCTAGTAACTGGCAATGACAGGTGATAAAAATGGGATGAAAGAAGAGAATGGGAGAGATTATGTGTGGCCGGCAGTCATACTGATTGGGCAAGACCTATAGGAGTCAATTGGCCAATATTGGTCTATATGCTAACCGATAAATAAAATACTCCAAGACACATTTTTTTTATATTACTACGGTGGCAAATAAGCGTACGGCACACCTGATGATGAAGTAGTCACTGTAGCCTATGGACGCCTGCGTCACCAGAGGCATCACTTGCGCGTTGCCGACCCTTTAGGAAAGGAAGTGGGAAGGAGAAGGAGCGGGATGAGGGAAAGGGGGTGGTTGAGCCTCCGGCACTCTCACTCACCGAACGAAACACAACAGTAGGAATACTGCTATTTCACGTCGATATTCTGTGAGAGGGTAGTCCTTCCTCGGACGAGACGACCCATTCATGCTGAAATCAGCGAGGCTCTACTACTCGTAGAGGCTCACTTTTCGTCCTACCTTGTATTTACCTACGTGCTGTTTATATAAACTTATATCATCACAGTTTATTTCAAACTGGAACCGCACTCCTGTTAAGAAGCATTATTATACTCTAAAAAGGATCGCAAATAAAACTCTTGTGATTTGTTGCTGTGATAAGTACCAGGGCCCCTTAAGGTGACTGTGTCTTAAAAGAAGCGAGTTTGGCTATTAAAAGCCTCTGTTACAAATGTGAATAATTAAAAACGGATTTTGTTAACTGCTTTAAATATTAATAAATAGATTTTGCCCACGGCTCCGCTCGCGTAAATGTAGTTTACGTCAATTTTCTATCCCTCACGACCAGTACTATTTTCTAGATGAAAGGTAACCTATGTCCTATTCTATACTCCTGACAACGTGTAAGCGAAATTTCATGATAATCGGCTGATTAGTTGAGGCGTGAAAGCATAATAAACAAACAAATACACATTCGTATGTATAATATTAGTCACGATTGCGCGGTACGAGAATATGATTGCTAGGTAAAGTAGGTACATTAGGAGAAAAACCAAGGACAAAGAATGTATTATACGCACGAAATAAATTCTCACCCGTTTTTATAAAGAAACAAAGTCCCTGTTGCAAATAAATATCATACTCATGTCCATATTTACTCACTACAGGGAACAACTTGATACTTTTTAGATCCACGCTCATAAAGTTGTAACTAACAACTTGGTACGTTCTTTATACTGCTTAAGGGAATATGAGAGCTCTACATTTACTTAGGGTATTGCATGCGTAAGCTCCTGTGAGCCCATGAAGTCCTGGTACATGAAGTTATTGTTAACCTTTTGTTTACTGTGTCTCTTTTTGATTTCGTGGCACTCGGTTTGCGTTTAGTATACAAGTAAACTTATAGTCCGGTCAATTTAGACATTCGAAGTTACATTAAGTCCCAACAAGCTGAATTTCAGTGAAATTGTTCAAAACATAATTATAAACAATGTCTAGAGGTTCCCCATCATTCCCGTGTATGGAAAATTTTTTATTCAAGGTCAAAGGTCAAAAAAATTAGTTTTTCGCGATTTTCAGCAAAACGGTAGGTAAGTTTTATCATAAAAGTACCTCAGACAAAAATTGTAGATCATAAAATTATCTATAAAAAATGTATCAATACTTTTTTCTTACGAGCCACCGTTTCTGAGATATAACGATTCAAAAAGTTATAAAAGTTGTTATCGTCATAATATGCACACGTTTCCACGCCACCTATGAGGTAGTGTACTTAGCGCGTTTTTTTTAACGTGGTTTCCCCAGTAGGTGGGTTACCTAATATATGCTCGATATTTATGATTAGATCTGCATCCATTATGTCATTCATTTCAACTTCTTTTAATATTATAATTGCCAAAGTAAGCTGAAGTAGTGTATGAGCTCGAACAGCTCTTGCGTAAGCATGACCATTGAGCATTTTTCTAATGATTTTGACGCATAGATCTCTGCTAGTACTTCTTTCATGCCGCTTCCTTGCATAATATGACCAATTGCTCCCATAAAAGACATCAATAAATGAAATCCTCCAAGTCTGATGATGATTTTTGATAATTCAGAGCCCTCAGGTGCGGCTGATACAATTTCTCGAGCTTTAGCATACAGGGGCTGGTCGAAAGTCACGATGCATACAGTGTGGCCATACCGTTTTACATTCTCTAATGCACAAAGTAAAGTCGTGTAGATAGTATTATAGTTACTGGCTGGTTGGTGAATAAATGGTAAAAATGAAATTTGAGATTTAGAATAATTCGTATGATTATTTGTTAAACGTTCAATAAAACCATTCCAACCGAGTAAAGACTCATTTTTCCATTTTCCATAAAACCATACTACATCAGCTTTTTTGAGAAAAGATACTGTTTCAGTTCCATAAACAAAATCTTTAACATTTATTTTACTGTAGCCTACTACACCGTCATTTGTATAAGTCTGTATCGGCACATGAGCTTTTGCCTTGAAATCTTTTGCTGAAAGAGTTTCTTTTATTCGTGGCATAGGTTCTTCTAGTAAAACTGAATGTTTTGGAGTAACAATTTGAATAATACCCATTATGTGGAGCGTGTTATTGCCGTCTAGCGTATTTACATTAATATCAGCATTATCTGCAACGTATTGAATAAGAGTGCCACTTTCTGGTGGTAGGACATGAGGAGGACGATGGAAAACTGCTGTTGCCTCGTACATTATTGGACTGGGTTTCATTTTACCTGATATTCTTATAGTTAAAACTTATGTATATTTTATATTGTAAGTATAAGTTACAATGACCGATAGAAAACTATTTAAACATTTAATATAATATATATATATATATATATATATATATATATAAATATATATATATATATATAAAATATAACAACTCTAGATGTATATACGTGGCGTACTCATGCATATTATGACGATAACAACTTTTATAACTTTTTGAATCGTTATATCTCAGAAACGGTGGCTCGTAAGAAAAAAGTATTGATACATTTTTATAGATAATTTTATGATCTACAATTTTTATCCGAGATACTTTTATGATAAAACTTACCGTTTTGCTGAAAATCGCGAAAAACTCATTTTTTTACCTTTGACCTTGAATAAATTTTTTTCCATACACGGGAATGATGGGGAACTTCTAGACATTATTTATAATTATGTTTTGAACAATTTCACTGAAATTCAGCTTGTTGGGACTTTATGTAACTTCACTCTCATTTTTTGGTCTAAATTGACCGGACTATTAAGGTTCTGGGTTGGATTTACGAAAATAACAAAATACTGAAAACTAATATTATTTGGAAATGTGGCGATGGAAATAGTTTCGTTCCGTACGGTCTTAAATAAAGCTGGCCAATCGTGCGTCAATATTTAAGCGTAATATTGTGCTTATTTAAATATTGACGTCTGCTGTGCTTTAAAAGTACATACGTATATCAACAAGTCACAGGATATTTTAAGAATTGTTAGTTCGTATATAGAAATAGAAATAGTTTATTTGTTCTTTAAAGGTTAATAAATCAATGCATTGTGTTTGGAGCCTCCTTTTAGACAAACAATGTCTGTATTAGGAGCCTCCGCTTTTCCATAACATGTAGGTATGTAGAACAAAACCAAAAAAAAATAATAAGAATATGATAACATGCATATTATTTAAATTAAATTAAATTAAGTATAGTAGTTGTGAAGTATGTATAGTATTATTGGTCGTTTTAGTGTGTTATCGTACTGGTGTATGATGATAATATGATGTGATATAGTGTGGTGTGGTGTGGTGTGGTGTGGTGTGGTGTGGTGTGGTGTGGTGTGGTGCGGTGCGGTGCGGTGCGGTGCGGTGCGGTGCGGTGCGTTGCGGTGCGGTGCGGTGCGGTGCGGTGCGGTGAGGTGCGGTGCGGTGCGGTGCGGTGCGGTGCGGTGCGAACATATACCTTTTTGTTTATTTTATTATATAATTGAGCAGAGCGGATGCATTCTAAACAGATAATAAATTCACAATCCGATCCATTCGTTAGGTTATACTCGATTGATTGTAATCGATCGAGGGGATAATCCACGGCGCCCAATCATTAAATTATACAAAGTTGCACAGTTTTATAATATTAAGATGGTTCGTGGTACTGTATCATCTGTTAAATTGTGAACTTTTGCTTATTGGTCTGTCGTATCGCTGGCTTAGTTATGGTTATATACAATATAATTATCGTTATATATTAGGTGGTAAGCTTTCTACCATTTACCTGTCAAACTCCATTAGACAAACTCATACCATCTTCATCAATTTTACGTTTAGCAATTGTACAACCGGCATATAAGTATACCTATATCTACAGTATTTTTCCACAACCACGTTGACATACCCGACACACGCCACACAACAAACATAATTAAACAGCTGCCGCTCGTAGATCGGAAAACTTGTTTTCGGACGCTAATGACGCGCTCAGGGGTACAGCTATTTCTGGTTTCTTTTTTAAAGTAAATTCGTGCAAATTGAAACCTTGTATTGGAGACAAAACTGAAATTTTTATTGAACGAATAAAAAATACAGCGTAAGTAACAACATGATTATAAAAAGCTCAATTGTAAAATATTAAATAAAGTATACATTATTATAAAATAGAAAAAGGCCTACTGCAAAGATGCTGGAAGGAAAGGCAGAAAATAATATACCCAGTGCCATTCTGGCTATTTAAGACAAATATAACGACATTTCATTATGGTAGACTGAACGGATGGCGTAGTGATTGAAGTTGTTACCTCGCCATCACTATTTTGAGTTCGATCCCCTTACGAATCAAACATTTGTTTATATGTTTATGTGTTTACACATCGTTATCCTAAATCTCTGTGTCACGTTTGAATGTTTGTAAAGTTTTGTGCAACACCAGGATTTTCCATACGGAGTTGTCTACTTATGTATATACTAAATGTGCCCGCGGTTTCATCCACGTTTACGATTACTGCGCCGCTACCGTGGGTTGGAGCGTGATGTTATATAGCCTATAGCCTTCCTCGATAAATTGGCTATCCAGCACTAAAAGAATTTTTCAATTCGAACCAGTAGTTCCTGAGATTAGCGCGTTCAACCAAACAAACAAACTGTTCAGCTTTATAATATTAGTACAGATATAATCAGCCCCCATTATCATGAGACAGTACAATATAAATGTTTTAGATGTGGGTATTATGCAATGTGCTTTGTTTAAACCTGGTTCGGAACTAGCATTGGTCATATATAAAATGGTGACAGCCGCTCATGAATAACTCCCTAAAATCGTTATGATTAATATGTATTTGTGTTAATTTATATAATAAGTTACGATGGAATTGGCATATCCGTTTGGATAAAAATTCCTAAAATCAATAAAGAATTTAAAAAAAATGCCCCCATTAGTAAACTGTCCTATTGCAAGGCATGGGCCTCTCCTCAATGTGAATAGGGTTAGGCCATAGTCCACTACACTGACCAAGTATGGGTTCGCAGACTTCTCAAATCTTCGAGAACTTTATGATAAACTCACAGACATGTAGGTTTCCTCACGATGTTTTCCTTCCCTGCTGAAACTCGCGGCAATAACTAATTAATACGCACATAACTTCTATAAGACAGAGGTCCTTAGGATCGATCTCGAGACATCTGCTTGGTAGTCCAACGGTCTACCACAAGGATAAATAAGAAAGAATATAAATACATCGACCCATTTCGGCTATATCTATACATATAATAAATCTAGAAGTGTAAATTCTGTACATTGAAAATAATAAAAAAATAAATAGCAGGTGGTGTTACTAGATCGAAACCGAACACAAAAATGTGATTAAAAAAATTTTTGTCTGTTTGTCTGTCTGTCTGTTTGTTCAAGCATCACCCAAAAAGTAAAGTTCGATTACGATGAAACTTTAATATCCTGGGCACCACACTGGGTACTTTTTATCCCGGAGAACTATATACAATAAAAAACAAACTTAATTTTGCGGTTCATTCCCTAGACACGGTTACTGTACCAACCGCAAATAATAAGTTTGTCGCCTTTTATGTCACCCGCAGTTTACTAACGTTGCGCTGTAAATGTAGGGCCGACTTAATATTTACTTAAGATCTAATAATGTAAATACATCGACGAAATTAAACTGAAGGTCTATACTTATCTTTATATGTATATGTAAATCCTCTGTGCGTGTGTTTGTAATTAAACTCCTCCTAAACGGCTGGACCGATTTTGATGAAATTTTTGTGTGTGTTCAAGTGGATTCGAGAATGGTTTAGATTTTTTATTTTTGTATTTTTTTTTCGTGTGTACAGGACAACGTCTGTCGTGACAGCTAGTCTATACTAATATTATAAAGCCGAAGAGTTTGTTTCTTTGTTTGTTTGAACGCGCTAATCTCAGGAACTACTGGTTTGATTTGAAAAATATTTTAGTGTTGGATAGCCTATTTATTGAGGAAGGCTATAGGCTATATAACATCACGCTACTACCCACGGGGGCGGCGCAGTAACGATAAACGCGGGTAAAACCTAGGGAACATCCAGTAGTATAATAAAGATATACACATATATACATGCTCCCGAATAACATAACCCTACTAATGCAGTCAGGTAATTATAGTACAAAGTTAATCAAAAAGTTATAACATAAAAACGTAGTTGCTGGCACACAAAGGCGAAGCCGGCGTTGTTCCTCTAGTTGAGCGATTACTTATGCATGCTCAGTACATGTTCAACCGTACAAGTTAAATTATTTTGGGCGCTAAGTAAATAAGGGTTAGTTTACATCAAAAAGTTAAAGCGAATTTATGATTTGACGCGATGTACTGGAAAATAATGCTTATGTGTGAGCTATACTAGTAGTAATAGTAGTTCGCTGAAGTTGTTTCAGTTCCAGCGACCTACCCATCTTTCAAGGCTGGAGTTGGAACACCGTGGTAGGTTTAGTCGGTAGGACCCAGGACTTTCCAATTTCCCCGGGTGAGCCCGGCATACCCTTTTCGATCTCCTTTTCCCGCGGAGACGGATGCGTAAGCAGCATTCCTACACATTAAAAAGAATTGTGGTTATTGTTGAAATAAGTACGGGTCGGGATCAACTTAGGAGAGTCTTAGTCGAAAACTATTGAAATTCTAAAGACAATTATTTTGGGTTGTGATACAAATAGTAGATTTCGATTTTCTCAAATGTATCTTTAACAAGCTGTGCCCCGCGGATTCACTCATCCACTCTGCTTTATGTTAGATGGATAACTTCCCTCAATAAAAAAGCCATAAGAATTTTCAAATCTGGCTGCCAGCAAACAATCTCTTTAGCTTTATATTTGTATAAATGAACGGAAACAATCTTCTTACAGTTTTATAATATACTATCCCTAATACATTTTTCATATATTTGATATGTTTTATACTTAAATAATAATTATAACGTATAATACTTATAATGCGAATGTGTGTTTGTTTGTTATACTTTCACGCCTTAGCTACTTGACCGATCATCATGAAATTTTACATACGCTTTGTCAGGCACACAGTAATGTCATAAAATACCTTTCATTCAAGGAAAAACACTAAACCGAGAAATAGCAATTTATTGGCGAAATCTACATTGACGCAAGCGAAGCAGCGGGCAGGAACTAATAAATAATTTGACAAAAAATATATGTGCCTATTACGTTGTTATTATTAACTGAAGCGACCTTGACGAAATTTGGTGTAAATATATGTAGTTATCGCACTAGAAAGGAAACTAATTAAAGAAGAATGAGAATGCTGTCGCGGCAACAGCAAGAATCCCTTCGTTTCATATGCGACACAAGCGGAACATAAGCTAATAAAACAAATATCGTCAACTTAATATCACAAAACATAATATATCCAGAACCTTACCATTAATTATGTATTCTAACTACGTATTGTTGCGGTGTAATTAATTATTAAACTAAATTAACAAAGACTAACGACTCACAAAAGATGAAGGTCGGCCGAAAAAGTTTGCGTTAATTAGTAGTGTAATCACTCTTTACAGGCTTTTGAATAAAACGACACGATTGCCATACGATTAGTGAAGATTCGCAATTTTCCCTAAAATATCGGCTTATTCGAAAAAAATTCGATTCCGCATTCGAATGTCCATTTATGTGATGTTATTCGAATAACAATCGAGTAAGCGATAGTCATTAAATTGATCATGAGATCAATTTATGAACTATCTCGGTGGCCAAACCATAGTGAATGCGTCTGACGTGCTTGAGGTTTCAGGTTCAATACCCGCAGTTGGCAATGTGTTACTGAGTTAGTCTGTTAAGACATTCTCAGTAGTAGCTCGATGTCTGAAACTATAGCCAGTAGACAGCAATAGACTCGAAATGTGGAAGTAATACACCACTGTAGGCGTGAGACTGTATATCTATGATAAGTTATTCGTTTCATTGCGAGTGACCATGTTAATTATAAATTAACCTTTATTTTTCTGATCTGTATCACTGAGATCTGTTTTGTTGCACTGAGATCTATTTCGAGTAGCAGTTAAAGTGAGTGTGTCGCAGAGACTAGGCGCCTTGGTAGTGTAGAGACACTACCAAGGCGCCTAGTGTTGTTGGTTCGGCTCCTATATACCTACAAAAAATTTCGTGTAATCTGCAGAAACTTGTTCGTAATTTGAATATTCGTTGTGTACATTGTTCAAATATTTGTAAAGTCCTTCACGATACATGGTTAAACCATAATGAAGAAGTAGTCGTATTAAAAAAATAAATATCGTAGGAAGTTATGCACATAATTAAGAGTCGCCTATTGTAAAAGAGACGCACAACTGATGGTATAACTTTTGTTCCGTTTAACAAATTTCATATTATGTTACTGAAAAGAGCAGCGATAGCTCAGTGGGGAGACCAACAGACTGCAATGCAGAGGGTCTCGGGTTCGAACCCACGTCGCGCGCCTCTGACTTTCGGCAGTTATATGACTTTTCGAAATTATGTGTGTATTGATTGACAATTATCGCCTGCTCCGTGTATCGGAGAGCACGTTAAGCCGTCGGTCCCGGCTGCCATGAACGTCTATGGCAGTCGTTATTGGGAGAGTGTCGACACAAAAGATCCCACTGAGTCGAAGTGTCGCCGGTCTGCACAGACTGGCCCCCACATAAGATAAGATAAGATGTTACTGAAAACTGAAAATAGCTTTTTTGTTGTTATATATTTGACTACACTTCGCCCGCGGTATTACCCATGTTTATGCTCCGCTCCCATGGATCGCAGCGTGATATGATAGGTATAGCCTATGTGGTTTCTGGATAAAGTGTTATTCTAATAGTGAAATAATTTTAAATTTCGGTGTAATTAGTTTCTGAGTTTATTGGGTACAAACACAAATACATATCTTTTTCTTTATAATACTGGTATAGATCGTAAAACAATGTAAATACATATAATTATAATCTCAAACCTAAAGCTAAGCCTACACGTTTTTAATTCTCGTCTTTAATGAGGTTAGGTAGCAATTTGGCTCACAAACTACTATTATTCTGGTTAACTTCTAAGTTAAGTAAAATGATTGTGTTAAAGTTGGAATGTCATCACTAGTTGGATATGTACAGTAAATATACTTTTATCCAAAAAGGTGTGACTTCATTTGTGAAGTTTCCATAAAATATAATTAACTTCGGCTCGAGGCTTTGCCTGCGTAAATCAAACGAGAACGCATTAAAAGGTATAAAAAGTATTTTATGTGTTTATTCAAGACCATCCACGTGCCAAGTATTATCCATCAATCTCTTTAGCAGTTTATAGATGTTTCTTTTTAGAAATACATCTTCTGTACTGGGCATAATTCCTTGGTAAAAGAAAAACATTCAAGCAACGGACACAATGACCGACCAGACACAGAACAACCATTTGTAGAGCATACATTTTTTTTGTTAAACTGCCCTGCTGTAAGTTGATCTCGAGCTTCTTCTCAGTGTAAGAAGGGTTAGGCCGTAGTCCACCAGGCTGGCCTAGTGCGGCTTGGCATTTCACAGTGGTATGTATTTTCAAGTATTTTATGAAGAACTGCCAAAAATTAAGGTTTCCTCACGATGTTTTCATTCACCGTTCAAGCGAGCAATAATAAACTAAACAATATGCAGATAATTTTGAAAAGTCAGATGTGTGTGCTTTGGGATCAAATTCGAGACCTTTGCATGGTAGTTCGGTCGCTCATTAGGCTATGGTTGCTTTTTTTATTGGCGTCTACCGATCACAATTCCAAAATCAGTGTCAAAATCCATCTATAACTTGACGCTTAAGACATACACCAACGGTCAAACATATTTACTGGTACTTTGTTAAAATTTAAGACATATGTATTCCTCAAACTTATTCTAATATCAACCTTCTTAGACTACTTAGACTTTTTACTGAATCTATTATTGCACGATTTAAAAAGCCCAAGAATTTGGCGCCGAATTTCGTATTTCGAACGAACAAAAGCTGTGAATTATGTAATGAGACATCTGTTTTATCGTTTAGAAGTCTAGGGAGTGAACATTTACGTTTTATTCTTCGATGTTAATAAATTGACTGTAAATGTAGTCATAGTAATAAGATATACGGTGTACTACCAGACACTAATCGTATTAAGTCGAACATCATCATTTTGAGAAGGTGAGAATAAGACAAACAAACAACAATACACTAAATGAAGCGCTATCTCGTTTGCAGGCGCGAAAAAGCAATGCTTTATGATATGGTGGTAAAGGACCTAGATAAAATTTGTCACCGGTTCAATTTCTCATTCAAATTAAGTCTATACTAACAAGTAGACGAGTGTAACACAAAGCGTAAATAGACATACATACATGACCGGCTCAATACAACGCGCGAAAAAAGGCTCACTTAGAAGACATATTATAAAATTCACAAATCGTACGCCCACATCTGTATATAAGTTCGTCAGTTTTCATACCTTGTATTGATCTAAACTTATTGCTGTAAGTAAATACTTTGCTTAACCTGTCAGCTTAAAAATATCGAGATTTAATGATAAAAGCATTGTGTCTAGACGTCGGCGTCAGCCGTACGCCGATGGAGAAATTAATATAAATAATGGATAACAAAGTGTAATAATTCACAGAAATAAACCGAGTATGGAGTGTGTTGCAACAACTAACTAGGCAATGATATAACAATCAAAAGTTGGACCAAATGCTTATTATTGATTATTTTAAAAAAGTCAACTCACGCACAAGGAATACATAATTCTTGTATCGCGGGGGACTTTACAAACATTCAAACAACGGACACAAAGAACACCCAGACTTTGAACAACCATTTGTGGATCACACAAAGTTTTTTCCCGTGTGAGATTCGAACTCACAACACTCGGCGCAGTGTCAGTGGCGAGACGACCACTTAAACCACTACGCCATCCGTGCAGTCAATAATGACTATTGACTGATGACGACATACGTAAAATCGTTCAAAAATTTAAACCAATGTAATAAATCAAAAATATTGAAATAGAATGCTTTTAATGTCGGCAATAAATCTGGCTACGTTTTTATAAAACTTCCATACAAATGGTATCAATTATGTGCGGTGTACAATTGAAATAAAACGTGAAAAATTACCTGTCCGTGAGCAGAAAGCTTTTGGAAACTCTACCTAATAAATTGACTTGTATTATCATGTTGAACAGAATCAGCCTAATATATAGGCATATAGGTAGAATATTAGAAGCTAAAGCAACGAACGTTGGAGCCGAAGTTAGGGCTAAATGCTGTTTGATTGGTTTGCTAAAAAATTCTTAAAAGCACTTTAAAGATCCTGACAGGATTAAGACTTTATAAAGCTTTGTTACACAACTCGAGAATGTAATATCAAAATTCATAGTTGTTCGCGAATACAAATAAAAAAATTATATAACATGATCAGATTTCTATGTCGCACAAAATCTTCACAGAAAATGTATTTTTTTAAGAAGACAAGAATTAATAGTAATTAACAGCGAAGACGTACGTATTTTTATAAGGTTCACTTAATTTGACATTTACAGCTTAGCATCACGAACCTTAAAAATTAACTACTAGAAACTAGATTCTGTCCGCAGCTTTATCCGCGTGAATCCTACGGGAGCGTATACTGAGCTAAAATATATTCTATGTTTTAACCCAGGATATAGTCTCTCTGTGTATCAAGTTCCATGGGAATCCTATCAATGGTTTGCGCGCGATTGAGTGTCAAATATCAAAACATCTTTACATAGTTTCAATTATATGAGAACTGAATGCTAAGCAAGTAGTTTAGGGTCCCATTTTTTTATTTCTTTTTCTTTATTTTTTTATTTTGTCTTACATACACACAACACCATCTAGCCCAAACTAAGCAGAGCTTGTACTATGGGTACTAGACAATGGATAAACATACATATATACTTTTTTTTGTAAATATATACATATTATACATAGAAACACCCAGACCAAGACAAACATCCATGTTCATGCACACAAATGTTGGAATCGAACCCGCGACCTCAGGCGTGGCAGTCGGTTACACTAACCACTACGCCATCGATGCCGACCATTACAGGGCCAAGTAAAGTTTCATTGGATTTATCTGCCAAGAAGGGTAGCAGCACGGCGTCTCGTGACAAGTCCAGTAGACGGCAACAGTATTGTATCCACTATACGTTGTACTTGCCTATAGTTGGCGAAATGCAATTCCTTCGACTACATCTTCAACAAGAGAAGTGTGAGACTACGTATGTATAATTCAATAAAGTATTAAGGTTGAAAGTATGCAAACTAAAATATTTTCAATAATTGAATCTGCGTGTACCAGTCCATTGCTAGACAATATAGTCTCCCAATTTGCAACACAACACAACCACGAACAATCTATAGTCATCAGTCCACCTGGCCAATAGCATCCAATCTTTATATTACCAATTTAAATAGCTTGTTTCAACAGAACAAAACCAGTATCGAGCTTTTGAATCTATTCTCTTGTTCCCTTAACAGTAATTATTATTCGATCTCTCGGTAACTACTTGGTCACTAGTTGATTGTCAACCCATTGTTCTGTGGATAGATCGCTCGAATTTGATTTAAAGTTCGCGAACTCTGGCTTGTAGTAATTTGTATACTGTTTGGTATTGTACTGTCTCACAAAGAGAAGTATTTATGTTTAGGAAAGCTGCGGTTTTTGTATCAGGCTCTGTGAATTTGAATTTCGAAATTATTGTGGTGGAAATTTGTATAACTCTTCGTAATACAAGACTTTGTGGAATTGATGTTGTATTTTTTAATTTTCGGCTGATTTAAGGCTTTCGTTTTGGTTTGCTTACAATAAAACTTTTTTATGTATACTAATGAGTTTTTTTAAGGCTAACTGACTGCACAGGCGTACTGGTTTAAGTGGTTACCCCGCAATTGCTCCTGTGAGTAATGTTGTGCTGACAAAGACAACATTTTTGTGATTTACAAATACTTGTTGCGAGTCTGAATGTTCCTTGTGTGCGTTATTTAAAAGTCCTCGCGACACAGGTAAACAGGAACTATGCGTAGCGCGGGAGTGGTTTTTTCAAACCCAACGTTATTGATCAAATATCATAAAATGTCATAGATTTTCGCACAGTTCTATGTTATGCGGAAGGTGTGGTGTTGCCAGTGAGCAGAAATGAAATGAAATAATTATGGTGTTAGTATTTGTTTTATTTTTCTAGTTTTATTACATACTAGCTGACCCGCGCAACTTCGTCTGCTTCACATAAGAGAATTTTCCTAGTTTTTGCAACATTTTCCATTTATGCTCCGCTCCTATTGGTCGTAGCGTGATGTTATATAGCCTATAGCCTTCCTCTATAAATGGGCTATCCAACACTGAAATATTTTTCTAATTTTTACCCGTAGTTCCTTAGATTAGCGCGTTCAACCAAACAAACAAAATGTGAGTGAAGTCGGCGCGTGAGCGCCCCCGCCTTTTTATAAATGCAGCGGATGACCGTTTCGCGCGTTAAACAAAAATCAACCGTATAGTCGTACCCATACTGGCGCGGCGAGATTTGGAAGTTCAAATTTCATCCATATCTTGTGTGTTTATAAACCGATTTCTATAATTTTTTTTATAGAATAAATATTTAAGTGTACTTTTTGAGTATGGGAGTTTGATAAAGATATATCTATGTGAAATACAATATATTTATGTATTTAATACACTTTGAAGAAATGCCTAACGATTAAACACGTTATTGTGGCTAATTTATAAAAGATAGATATATTGAGGACGTTTTTGTAGATCTTTTGAAGACCATAATCTTTGTAATACATACTTTTGGTGTATGATCAACGTATGCGAGGATAAGAGCTCGAAAGCGCATTTTCGTCCGAATTGCTTCAAATTTATCGTCACTGCTCAGCTCCTATGTGTCTTAGCGTTATGTTATATAGCCTATAACCTGCCCAGGAGTATGGACTACAATCGTACCAAGTTTGGTTAAAATCCCTTCAGTAGTTTTTGACCCATGCGTGCATATACAGACAGACAAAAAATTTACTGATTGCATTTTTGTCATCAGTATCGATCACTATTCATCCTCCAATATTAATTTTGAATATATATTCAATGTACAGAATTGACCTCTCTACAGTTTTATTATAAGTATATATTGTTCTACTTTTTATTTAGTATTTTTCTTAAATATTTTTTTGATGTCTTCACGTTTTGGGTGTGACCTTCTGTGTGCCAAACTAAAAAATATTTCTTTCTCTCTTTCTTTCTTCTTTCTTATTTATGCTACTTCTAGTAATAATTCTTCTTTACCAGGTCGGCTAACAATTTAGTGAGCTGGTATCTAATTTCAATTCGAACTTGAATTTTATATCTCTAGCATGAAGTTGACACCACGACTCTCAAAACTTTCTTTCGCTTGCCTTGCCATTAAACTTCCAATTTTACCACCGCCATTCAAAACATCTGACTAAGGGCAATGTTATGTAACTGCCTAAATAAATAGATATATTAGAAGCAGACATTCCCTACACAAACAACAGTACGAGCGGTACCTAATCGCAGGTACCAGGCTCACATAAAAGCTAATATGTTCATAAATCGGGCCTTTAGCACTACATTCGGCGCACTAAGGTATATTGTTAGGACGGCCAAAGACACACGAAGAACTTTCAACTTTATCTCCTTAGTCAGACGGTTTAAAATTGCTTGTACGTAGTTTGTTTATAGGTTTGTGTACACACAAGTCTTGTAGCACATGTAATAAGGTGTTGAGAGAGTTCGTGTCTTAACATACTTCATATTTTAAAGTCTCGCTTTATGGGTTTGCATTTTTCAGTTAAACTATCTTGTTATAATACAAGCATGATGCGATCTTTTTGACGAAGTATTTAGGTTTAGTTCGTATTAAATCTTTATAAGAATATTTTATCAAGTTTAAGAATACGAATTCTCTAGAAAAGAATTGTACGTTGAGAACACTTATGAGCGTGTATTTTTAGAAGGGATGTAGGTACTTGGGTTGTCATACAATATCTTTGCCTAAAGAAAATACATGTTATTTTATCTGCGTAACTATATTACATGCATAGTAAGGTTTTCTTAGACTAAGTATATGTAAGCGTTGGCGGGAGCCAAGGCTTTCAACCAGATTTATTTTGCTTTTCTGTATTTTTTGTATTGAAAATTAGACGCAGTATATATTATTATGTATTCTAGCTTTACTTTTAATCATAGTAATTTTCTGACCATTTATTTGGCATAATCTATATTAACCAATAGAAGACCATGCTGGCATATGTTAGCATACATAGGTAGCATATATATTGGTAAAAAAGCATCATAATAGAAGTATTACATAGTAGTCTCGTCGACAAGAAGTAACACACTTAGCGGATTTAATGCCTTAATGTTTACGTACGATTGTAAGACCTTTGATTTAAATCCCGATTCGATCATAAAATTATTAGATATTTCTGTTAGGAAATCTTAATAGCAACACGGAGTCTGGAATTCTGTCCAATAGTTGGCAAAATGGCGGGTATTACGAGTACGTGAAAACTAACAACAAATCTGTTAAAATGTAGTACCCCCTCTGCCTATCCCTTCGAGAAAATACATGTATGAGTCTATACAGTGACACACAAATCTACAAGATCCTTTTAGTTATAATAACATTTATATAACAGAAAACAAGTATCAGTTCCTCATTCCAAAATTCCGTCCGTCATGGCAATTCTCACCTTATTCTTAAAATCACAGCCGTGTAAAAAACATGGCGCCGTGATATATATTTAAAAAGTGAGAAAGAGGCAAAGGCGGCCAAACAATGCCATTGTTCCCGCTCAACCACTTTACTTTAGCCTTTTGTTAAAAAAATATTTCAATAGTTCAAAGTGAAAACAAGTCCTTGAGACTAACGGGCTAGTGCCTAGTTCAAAGATATTAAGTAAAGGATATTATCCAAGTTTACTTACTATGTGTGCTGAATTCTAACATTTTTGAAATGTACCTTACAGCGGAATGGCGACAACTATAAATTAATTTTATTTTAGGTATTAGTTATTAGTTCAGTTCTATGTACACAATTATTATTGCTTTTGTACATTATCAAATTTCATTTCACATTTTTTTCAACATGAAAATCATATATTTATTATATTCTTCGAAATATCTTAAGTATACTTAAGAATGTCCCAATTATTAAATAATAAATGCATACTTAGGTATAATAAAGTCATAAACTTTTTATGCACGAAGATTTTATAAACTCCGAAACTAATTTTGATAAGGTTTTAACAGAGAAAATGTTTCCGTGTTAGTTAACCGAGAAAAGATATGAGAATTTTAAAATACGTTAGAATAAGTAGCTTGTTTATATCGCACGACCACAAGCCTTTATTATGGTAAGAGAAGAACTCCAAAATTCACAAACATCGTTATCTGTATATCTAATACTTAGCATAAATACTATGAGTGACGTCAAGCCTACAATTGATTTAACTATGTCGGCCGCTTGGTTGATAATTGTGGGCGCTCCGTCAACAACAATCAAATAGTTTTAAAAATGGAATTACGAGCGACGCCGACGACCCAAGTCCTGCGGCTACGATGACACTTTGCGTCTACGAATATTATATTTCGTGCCTAAGGAATAACGCCTAGCTTTTTATTGTATCTTATTCATCATCTTTTTGTTTCGTATGTAGTATGATGAGCACGAAATACTGCGCGGCTTCTATTATAGACAAAAGTAATATTAATATAATTATATGTATGTCTAGTAACGTATAGACGCCAAGCGCCGAGCGGCATCAGTTGTTTTTCTTTTCCATTTATCTAGTGTTCGCCTAGTGTTCGAAATTTGAACTTAAATATTATTGATAACTAGAGGAAAGCATATGACTTGAGGAAGATATGACATTTAAAAAGAAAATCTATTGTATTTTTTATTGATATCTTAAATCTCATTAATAGCTTATACACAAAGCAAACAGAAGATAATCGGTTGAAAAACAGAGTAGAAAAAGGTACTGAACTGTTTTGTCTTTGCCTATTTATATGCATATATATTATCTTTTAGTTAAACAAGACAGCCGCATGCCGGTAGTCTTGTTCTTACATACAGTCAAAAAGTGTATTAGACGAATTAGAGTTAAAACTGAATAAAATACATAACTGAACAAACAAGCAAACCTCAATATTTCTTCATTTATTTGCCTAGCTACAAAATAATTCACTTTGGCATTTGAACGTTACTGAGGGTAGTAGGAGAATAGAAAGGCGATAAAAGTAGACGCGCAAGGTCTCTCATTCTCATCGCTCATTCGTTGTCACTTCATTTTTCACATTCAACTGGCTTGAGGATGCCTTGCGGTGAGGTCAGGAAACACGTGTCGACGCATATTTTGTGTTGGAAGCGAAATACTGCAGTTTGGAATACGCTCGAAGACCAGGACACGGCTGTCCCTTTTTAGAAAAATTCGGTATTTTATTACAATATTAGTCTAAGATACAGCCTTGTTGCTCCGCCACAACGCAAAAAGCCAATTGCTATTCATTTTTATATAAATTTTGTTTTAACATCTGGCGAAACATAATTTCTGGGCGGAAATCGTTATCTAACTACTCTCCCAAAAATAATTAATTAACAAGATGTTGGAATGCCACTTAAACGATTCAATCACAGAGAGATTAGTGAAGGTAAGTGTCCGAAGGAAATTCAATCAAGAGTACGATCAGAATATTTTATATTGATGCTGATTATGTAGCGACTATCCCTGGGAAGCAGTACTATTTTCTAGATGAAAGGTATCCGATGTGCTTTTCTAGTCGCCTGACAACGTATATGCGAATTTTCATGATGATTGGTCGAGTAGTTAAGGCGTGAAAGTATAACAAGCAAATAAACTCGCATTCACATTTATAATATTAGTTAACATGTTCACTGTGCATGCCCCACCGGTGGGGCATATCGAGTTGCTCATCGTACGTGCATGACCCACGGGTGGGGCATGAAGTTACGAGATCATTCGTGGATGCCACACGGGTGGGGCATGAATTTAAGAGATCATACGTGTATAAAAACTATATTTTTTATATGAAAGGGATATAAGAAATTGAAAACAATGCTATAATAATATCATTTTTATACCTAACGCAGCATATTATCTACAATTCGCGTTTACACTTATGGGGTAGTCTCTCTCATCATAGCTGCACAGTGAACGTGTTAAGATATATATATATAGAAACTATACTTTACAAGATTTCAAAATATTAATTAATATATGATAAAGGTTATGACTAAATTTGAATGAGATCAATGCTATTTAAAAAGTAATTTTATAATAAGTACCTATAACCTAGTATTACAGATGAGCATGCTTCTCTTTCTTCTCTCGATCTTTTGAAACCAACCGCTGCGAGATGTCCTCTATAGATTAACACGTAAAATCCCCTAAAGGTTGGTAAAGCAAATGATGTTGTATTTCCTACACTGACAATTTCTGGCAACTAGACTAGCTTACCTACTCATCTAGCAAGATAGACGTAACTTGCTTCGCTTTTCTTCCCATGTATGTGACTAGCCAATTTACTTTTAATCTTGCTGACTGCAAGGCATTGTAGATACATACATACATACGTACATAGATTCACGCCTGTTTCCCAGAGGGGTAGGCAGAGACTACGGATTTCCATTTGCTACGATCCTGACACACTTCTCTGGCTTCATTCACTTTCATCACATTCCTCATACACGCCCGTCGGTTCAAGGAGCTCTTAACATGGCCTTTGTCCAGAACGCCTCCGATCTGATCGAGAAACGTTCGCCTAGGTTTTCCTCTTGCGACTATTCCATTTACACTAGCCTTATAAACTTTTTTAGTCAGTCTTTCCTCGTCCATTCTTTATACATGTCCAAACCAGCTTAACATGCCCTTTTCTATTCTTGTGACTATATCCACTTTCATGCCGCATCTCTCTCTAATCACACTATTTCTTATTCTATCTTTCAGAGTCACACCACATATGCTTCTCAACGCTCTCATTTCTACAGCATTTATTCTGCTGTCATGTTTCTTTTGCCATACCCAACTTTCACTTCCATACATAAGTCTAATAGTCCTCTATGAACAGCCAAACGTGCCTTTTCGGATACATTTCGACTGTTCATAAAAGCGCGTAGAGCTCCATTCACTTTGTTGCCAGCAATCGTTCTCCTTTCAATATCTCCGTCATGTTTACCATCCCTTGTAAACAAAGTACCCAAATATACAAACTCTTTCACTTGCTCCACTTTTTCTCCATCAATCATAATATTACACATCGTCACGCACTCATTGTAGATATACATATATATTTCTAATTTAAAGAAAGACAGCTCCTGCGGGAGACATTTAAAACAACGAGCACAAAGAACACCCAGACTCCAAACAAGCATTTGTGTATCACACAAAATTTTGTCCCGTGTGGGATTCGAACCCACAATACTCGGCGCTATGGCAGTGGCGAGGCGACCATTTAAACTACTACGCTATCCGTGCAGTCAAACGAATTAT
Source organism: Catocala sponsa (assembly GCA_963564715.1). Lineage (NCBI taxonomy): Eukaryota > Metazoa > Arthropoda > Insecta > Lepidoptera > Erebidae > Catocala > Catocala sponsa. Next base: position 14,011,036 of record OY751348.1, on the reverse strand, counting down.
ATTATGTATGTATTTTCACGTTTAGGATTGTTTTAGGTATATTAAGAAACATCAAACATAAAAGACCATAGCATCCCCATTATAATAATATTCTACCACATTCACACAACACCATCTAGCCCAAACTAAGCAGAGCTTGTACTATGGGTACTAGACAATGGATAAACATACATATATTACTTTTTTTTGTAAATACATAGAAACACCCATACCAAGACAAACATCCATGTTCATGCACACAAATGTTTGACTTGTGCGGGAATCGAACCCGCGACCTCAGGCGTGGCAGTCGGTTACACTAACCACTACGCCATCGAGGCGTAGTGGTTAGTGTAACCGAATACAAGCATCATTTTTTTTTTTCGTGGTGGAATCCTTTGACGCGTACCTCTCCGCGGGGCGACGGAGAGGTTATGTCGGGCTCACCGGAGTAAAGATACCCCGGTAATACCGACTAAACCTACCACGGTGTTCTTCGACATAACCATAGACGGCGAGGCCGCGCGAATCGCTTTCACATGCAATCGCGGCCCCGCCGTGGTTTCGGCCCGCCGCCGACGCCGCGCCGGTGGGAAACGGCAGGCCACTACACAAAAATACTTCCTCTACCGTCCCCCAACACAAGCATACTAGCTCATTTAGCTGGAACTGTTAACAAGAATACTAGTAATTTGTAAAATAATTGATAGTTATCCCCACAAATATTATAAATGTAAATCTGAGTTTGTTTGTTCGTTAGTTTTTATGCATTAACTACTCAACCGGTCATCTTGAAATTTCGCATACACGTTGTCAAATTATGAAATACTAGTTTTTGCCCACGGCTTCGCTCGCGTTAATTTAGAATTTGACAATCAATTCGAGTAGTACTCTGCTTGTAATCATATAATTCAATCATGATTCGAAAGAAACGTGGCGACATCTATTATCATAAGAACATTTTTGTTGTTTTCCTTGGGAACAGTAACTTTTTTCGGTATGAAAGGTAGCCTATGTCCGTTTCTGTACACCTGACAACGTATATGCAAAATTTCAGGATGATCGGTTCAGTGGTTTAGGCGTGAAAAGGTAACAAAAAACAAACTTATTTTCGCTTTTATAATATTAGTTAGGATATAATCCTTTCTATAATGCGTTGAGACATGGATTCGATATTTCGATAGCATTGTGTTACGATGTACGTTGATACGTTTTTCTTAATTAAATTGGTTCTTTGTTTTCGATCGCATACATAATTAACTTTTACGTCAACCGCCACTTCAATGTGATGTAACTTTCAACCAACCAATATATCGTTGCGTAACTAATTAACCACGAAATTAATTTGTATTTAATTTATGGATTTCCATTATTGAAGGTGGCTTTTATTTTCCGTTTGTCCCCTGAACAAACAGCGGAGGACAGATGGCAAATAATTAATTCGATCTATCGTCTCGTAGGTAACACATGTCACAGTACAAACTTATAATCACAAACATAATTTATTTTGTAGAGCATAGGTACATAGTAAGATGGCGCGAATACAATATTGATCTCTGTTTTGGCAATGGTAGAAAGAAAGAAAGAAAGAAACTTTCATCACATTCCTCATACACGCCCGCCGGTTCAAGGAGCTCTTAACCTGGCCTTGATTGAACAGGCACTTAAGTTTCTAGACATAAGTATTTTGTAATACGTCTAGAAACTTAAGGTCCTATTTTTCCCCGTGGGGACAAAACAGGGCAACAGACAGGAATAGGTCATTATGGGGATTTTTGGGGTATTATCGGGATTATTAGGGTATTGTTGTGAGTCATGACGTTTGTTTATTTAAGTAGACGTGAATTTCACTCATTTATCATCAACTATATTTTAGGTCACATATAACAGGACAACCAACTGTCGTCTTTTAGGTACCTTTATAAGATGTAATAATACTTACCTCAATCTGAAAATCAAACCGAGGGTCTCACAAACAACTGTAAACGTGATACATTAATACCACGGGTCTAAAGAGGGAACTTACAATTAATATATGTAATAGCTAGCAGGTCTGCAGAAATAACATGTTAATATTATTATAATATTATACTCGAGAGCTCAGGCAGACATGGCTACACATAAAGTTAGACACCCTATATACGCATAACTACGCTACATACAAAATAGAGAATTGTCGGAAAGGGACAGTGCATAGTGATGTCGAGATAATGGTAAGTATAGAGCATCGCGTCCCGTTCAGCGTGAATGAGACAAAATAACAAAATTATAACGCACTCTCTCGCACGATTCGCAGCGTTCATCTTCTATTCTAAAATTAAATTAGTGTTAGTTTTATTATTCTATTTTTTTATTTTGTAATTTGTATACTATTTGTTTTTTTATATTTCTTCGTGTTTTGCGTGTGCCCTTGTGTGCCAAAATAAATATTTCCTTTCTTTCTTTTCTTTCTAATAGTTCAAAGTCCAAACAGTCTAGGTTGATGTGTCGCTGTATGTATACATTAAACGAATTAAATTGTATCTTAGCTCGCAAACCGTATGCGTTCGCTGGTGTTTGGATTACAGTATACTAGACTTTGCTTGCGGCTTCGGTCGCTTATATGTAGTTAAGGTCAGGTTAGGTTAGTAACAGTACTTTTTCTGGATGAAAGATACTCCATGTCCTTTTCTGTTCTCCTGGCAACATGTGTGCAAAATTTCATAATAATCGGTTGAATAGGTAATGCGTGAAAGCGTAACAAATAAACAAACACACTTGCATTTATAATATTAGTTAAGACAGCTTCTAGCCGTAGCTTCGCCAGCGAAAAAAACATACCAGCATAAAAAAAATATATTTGTTACGTTCCAAATTAACAAACTGTAAAAACTGTAAAAATATGTTTAGTGGCTTTTGAGTGATGCCGACAATAGACAAAAAGTGTTTTATTAAACATTATTTTGGTTTCGAGTATGGTAATAGTCGCCAATTTGTGTTCCATGTACCATTTGCAATGTACAGACACAGCCTCGCTACAATTTTGTAATAATAATCATATCTACATGAATATTAATAATATATTATGTATTTAACCATGGCAAATGTTTTAGTCCAAGGCTAGTTACGTTCTGGAGAAAGACAAGTTATTAGTTACCTTTACCAACGAGCGTCCATGAGGGTGGCGTTAAAAATGAATAGTAAGAGGGATACACTAGGATAATAGCAAATTCAAATCCGCAGCCTCTCAAAAATCATGCGTAAGTACATAGATTCACGCCTGTTTCCCAGAGGGGTAGGCAGAGACTACGGATTTCCATTTGCTACGATCCTGACACACTTCTCTGGCTTCATTCACTTTCATCACATTCCTCATACACGCCCGTCGGTTCAAGGAGCTCTTTACTTGGTCTTTGTCCAGAACTCCTCCGATCTGATCGAGAAACGTTCGCCTAGGTTTTCCTCTTGCGACTGTTCCATTCACACTAGCCTTATATTATAAAACTGAAGAGTCAGTTCTTAGTCAGTCTTTCCTCGTCCATTCTTTCTACATGTCCAAACCAGCTTAACATACCCTAAGTTTATGTACATAAAAAAACTGCCTCCGTGGCACAGCGGTAGTGAATGCGACTGCTGTGCATGAGGTCTCAGGTTCGAATCCCGGGTCGGGCCAACAAAACGTTATTGGGTTTTTCAGTTAAGAAAAACCTTAATAGCAGCCCGGAGTTAGGAAGTTGGCGGTGTAAGACACACCCGTGCCTCGGAAAGCACGTAAAACCGTTGGTCCTGCGCCTGATCTCTCTCTGGTCGTGTCATGAGAGTTAGGGAATAGAGAGTGCACTTGTGTTTGCGCACACACTTGTGCACTATAATATCTCCTGCATAGTTGGCCAGTCTCCGTTAAGACTGGCCGCCATGGCCGAAATTCGGTCTGGCGGATATTATTATTACATAAAAAGAAAACTGCAAAGCTAGCAGCAATTTAAATGCTCCTACTGGCAAAGTGGTAAGTGTATATGAGACAAAATTTGAAGCGATGTGCAAAACTATTCTGTCCTTTATTTTAACGACCGAAAAGTCGTAAGTCAAAGCTCCATACTACAACAGTATGATTTTATAACAAATTGCACATCTTTGTATTTTAATTTTAATCTGTAATTTTGTCAACAGCGAATCCTACCCTCTCACACCGTTACCCGACGAGGTGGGAGGTGGGGTGATCACCGAAGGACCCTCGCTGCTACTCGCGTCGTGGACACCCAAGGGCCACGGGCTCATCACCGTGAAAGACTACGACATATACTACAGGCCGGCCCCCAGGTCTTCGACTGGATACAGAGTCACAGATACGGGGGTCCCAGGGACAATACATAATGGTGTACCGGACTGGTTGTATGAAGGTAAGACTTTTGCTAAGTTAACATGTAGATTATAAATAAACGTAAAACCATTGAAATTAAACTGCTTTATACGGCTTTTATGGCGATGTTAATTAACAATTTATTACATAATTTTAAATATACACTACTACTAAATCTATAATACAATTTTATTTATTTAAAATTATTAAAGCTTAACAATTAAAGTTACACTTTCCCCGACGTTTGGGTTGCTTTTCAGCGCCATGTTCGCGGAGAGACTAAGATGGCAATTGTCTCAGTGTTCTGAAATGTAGTTATTTTAACCCTTTCCATGTCCCGAGATAGACACAATAGAAAAATTGTTATCTTCATATGTGATACATTGAACAGGGAACCTGTTAAAGTACCCGAACATAATTTAATAATTGGTGTGCAGAATGAGGTCAAAGAAAGTATTATAAAGTCTAGCTATGTGTTTTGCTTCTTCTTGAACAAGAAGAAAAAGCAAAACATTTAGCATTCGCGTAAACGTAAGACAATATAATATACAGACACTTATGCGTTGTCAATTCAAGGAGGAGTAATTAGATATGTATTTCACCAACATTATCTTCTTTCATATTTAAAAATCTCGGGTTATAAGAGACGAGCTTATTGCCGTCTACAGAGCATTTCGTAATTCGTATTTATTTATTTGTTAAACAACATAAGCTTACAATATTTCTTAAACCAAATCGGTTATGAGTTTTGCGAACCTAAGACATAAAAACAATGTACAATAATAAAATCTAGTTTAACAACAATACAATATCAAGAACAAAAATAAAACAAATAGAAAATCTTTATATAAACACAATTTTGTACTGGTATACCTAATAATAACAACTTATATTTTTGATTATTTGATAACATTTAGATGAACGTATAGGTAACATATATTTTTTTTATTTAATAATGTACTCATGTAAATATAGTCAAATAAAAATATATATGTGTAAGTTCATACTTAAGTATATATTTTTGACTCGATGCTGCTACTGAGGATTATTTATCAGAAAAATGCAATAACAGTTTGCTCGACTCGGGAATCGAATTCAGGATCTCTCGAACGACTGCAAAAGTACACATAATGATTTGGAACCTACCTCTCGTTGGTTGGTCTATCAAGTCAACCGTCAGTCATTAAAATATTTAAATAATAAAAAGGAGACAGTAACATAGTGCTATGAATGACCATCAAGATAAAACAACCCGTGTCGCAATTAAATCACATTTAATTGACTAGGGTTAAGTACCATAAGATATCGATAGATGCATAGACAGCCTCCCGCCTACGTTCTGAAGTGGTAGTTATACAGATAACCACTTAATACTTAATTAACTTTCTCCACATTTTCATGCTCTACCTTGTCATCAAAAACGTTAAAATAAATTGCTATATGAGAAAACACACTGCTTTAAAAAGTCCAACCATATTTTTGGTCTCATCTTTCCTTATTACACTCTCCTGAAAATATTATCTTTCTCCCTCCCCCCACAAGTCCATCACATTAAATGATGGTATACACAAAGGAACAAAGAAAACAAACTTCATCCACAATGAAACGTTAGAAAATTGAATGTTCCAAACAATTTGTTTCGATATCGTAAAAGTTGATGCCAATCATAATCGGTTTTTATGTCAGACTCGGCAAAGAAACAAGTAAAAAACTGTTGGCAGCTTAACGGAGTTTTCTATTAAACTATTTAAACTTCCTAACTAATAAAGTTAATTAAATTATAAACTAGTTTCTGTTCGGTTTCTACTTCGGCGGCATGAACCTTAATAAAATAAGTGCTGTATTATCCATGTAGCAAGAGCAGCAGATTTTGAGTAGTAGAGCCTCGCTGATTTTAGCATGAATGGGCCAGCTCGATCGGGGAAGAACTAACCTCTCACAGAATATCGACGTGAAATAGCAGTATTCCTACTGTTGTGTTTCGTTCGGTGAGTGAGAGTGTCGGAGGCCCAATCACCTTCTTTCCCCCTTCCCGCTCCTTCTTTTTCCCACTTCCTCCTTTCCTAAAGAGTTGGCAACGCGCAAGTGCTGCCTCTGGTGTTGCAGGCGTCCATAGGCTACAGTGACCACTTACCATCAGGTGGGCCGTATGCTTGTTTGCCACCTTAGTTGTATAAAAAAGCAATATCAAACTGGACACAAATATTTATGAGTAGCGAAAATTGTTTCTTTTGTCGTTTTACATTACAATTATTTGTCAAGAAAACATGGTGGCATGAATTGCTACAAGCCCCGCGCTGGCTTAATCCAACATTCACTAGAATGCAACTCGATCGCAAGTCCAATGCCTTATCCATTGGGCTACCGCCGCTTAAAATTTTAGCAGATGTATATATGAAAGGGCTCACAAGTAGAATACCGAAGGTCTAACTGTCTGAAGGAATCACTGTCTGTGTATCGAATATTTTCAAGTCATTTGGCTTAATATTGTGTCGTACGAAGGTAAACTGACTTCTAATATACATGTACGTCTAGTTTAAAAGCCAGGGTTTTGTCTCTGTTCCCTTACCATAAACCTAACAACCTAAATGCAATTTATTTTGTTTTTATTTTTGGGTAATATAATTTTAAGATTATTATATTAATTACTAGCGTTTGCGCGCTGCTCTGCCCGCGCGATGCTTACATCAATAAATAGTGAGGCGCTCATAGCCAGTTGCACTCACTGATCGGTAAACGATTAGCAAGGTTAAGCAACGTTAGGTGCGGTCAGTATGGGTGATCGCTTAGTGGTATTTCATCTGAGCGTCTCCGTTCTTCGGAGGGCACGTAAAAAGTCGGTCCCGGTTGTTGCCAAATTGCCTGCAGTCCTTAAGCCATGTCAGAGGCCTACGGGCGGCTTGAACAACTCTTGACAACAGGTTGGCCAATAACCACATTAAAAAAATCAATAATATAATAGCTAATGTCTTCCTCAGGTTGTAAACCGTATCTGTACTAAATTTCATCTAAATCGGTTGAGTGGTTATGAAAAGGTAACAGACAGACAGACGTAGTTACTTTCAAATTTATAATATTAGTAAGGATTTATCTCTTGACGACTCGAAGCATTAATGTCTTAAACAACTATCTACGTCATCTTAGGGCGTAGATGGCGATGTGATATAAATAATTAAAAAACTAATTTACCAGAATAAATTCACTTTAATACAAACAGATAGTAACATCTTCGTAAAACGTAGTTTCCACTAGCTGGCTGAAATTTTTCACATATTTCCTTATAGTGGTAGAAGCCGCTTCAATTTCACGGACCGGCGCGATCCGGCATAATACCGGCTGCTTCATAACTGTACAACAAAGGAAATCTCAAGTCTACAGAACGTTGCCAGTAAATTTTAATTTTCTACGGCGTTGGCCACTCGACTGTGCAAGTTATAGAAGGACAACTACTGAAAGTCTTTAGAATTTGTTACATATTTGCTGTGATATCTTTATGCAAATTGCAAAACGATAAATATCGGTTTGTTTATCTGTAAAAAAAACAAAAATCACACTGTTGCTACGCTGAAATGAAACTGAATATGATACTGTATATGATTTTTAGGTTGAACTCATTGGCAAATGGATGCCGAAACTGCTAGCAACTCAGCGAAATTTCTAGATATTTCGCGGTACAGCAAACATCACAAAAACATATTATTTTGAAACGGTGGCTTACTTGTGTTAATATCCCACGGCACGCACCCTTAATTGACCTAAGTTACGAGCGTGTAACGGCAAAGGAAAACATCGCGAGGAAACCTATATATTTCAGTCTCCTTCTCTCTTTTACATACCTCTCTTTTTCAGTTCTCAAATATGTTTAAATTTTGCCAACGTTATTGCGTAATGTTCATCCATCCATCCACCATACCGTGGTATATCATGGTAATTTTAGAATTACGCGTTTATGCATTACAACCCATTTTAATCAGTACATAAATATAGTGTAACACCTATATCATCGAAAGCGAAAGCAGAGGTGTTTTACACACCTACATTTCGGCAACAATTAAGTCCTACAGATCTATCGCCTATCCATTCTCCATCCTTTGTTGAACCCAAGACCTTATGTACAACAGTCGCATTCACTACCGTTGCTTGAATGAGGCCTTATGAGCTATAAGTACCTTAAAGAACGACCATCGACGACCATATCTTAGAGAAATAATTTTAAACTACAAGTTGAAACTACTACATTATCACTACGCTGTGACATTGGCTCTTGAAATTCGATATTTATCGACGATTCGCTTTTTCAATATGGCGTGTGCTCATTCAGTCTGTAGATATTGTAATTGTAATAAAAGTTCCGAACAAAACGCTTGCCGTTTATTCCTTACGAAAATTCAATTCAATTTTTAGGGTTCTAGGTGAAGAAACTCCAATAATGTTATTTTTTATAGATATTAGGGTAGCCAGTGACATTTTGGAAATGTTGGTATCTATTACTTCGTGTTCTCTATGTGCTTGTTTAAGTTCAAGTAGGAATATATGTTTACTGCCAATCGTGAGGTATCGGTTTCAATGCCTATAATAATATATAATAATAACATCAGCCCTGTATTAAACTGTCCCACTGCTGGGCACGGGCCTCTTCTCACTATGAGAAGGGTTAGGCCATAGTCCACCACGCTGCCATATCTTCGAGAACATTATGGGGAACTCTAAGACGTGCAAGTTTCATCACGATGTTTTCCTTCACCGTTAAAGCAAGCGATAATTAACTATTTATATATAATGCCTAGGTCAAGGAAAACTTTATTGCGTTTTATGAATGTTAATATGAGAATTTCTTAACTGAAGATGTAACAATGAGGAATATGGAGCTTTACATATATGTATATGATAGGATTTTTGGAAACGACGTAAATTCATATAAGAATATAGTTTAGGCGCATGATGAATACATTATAACTTTGGACTCGTCGACGATAATTTATTGACAGGTTCAAGATATTATAGATTTTTTTGTAACTGATCGCATGCATTTTGCATTTTGGAGAATTACCAGAAATGCAGGTTTTCTCAAGATGTTTTCATTCGCCGTTAAAGCGAGCTTTAAATAACTTCTAAGTACTCACACAACTCGAAAAAGCCAGAAGTATGTACCATGGAATCGAACTCGAGGTCTTTGCTTGGCAGTCCAACGGACTCCCACCAGGCTTCTGCTGCCACGCTCAAACGCTCAACGCTCACTCTCGTTGCAGGCAAATTGAAAAAAAGAGTAACTAAGTCTTAATTTATTTCAATTATGTAACGGTAACGTATTCGAACCCATATATTTTACTATTTATTATAATAATATACCCAGTGTGGTTATAGTCAATAGTAAAATATATGGGTCATATAGTACTACAAGCGCTGAGCACACTAGTTGGAATGACTAACACGAATACCAATGCTAACCAAATTTTGTGTAATTTACATAATGTAACACTAGCAGCGCAGTAATATGTAAATGCACAAAATTCTCCTCTATTTCTATTTTCTACACATACGTATATGCATAAAACTATATGTATACGGGGTGTCCCAGAAGTAGACGCCAAGCCGGAATCAGGTAACAGGCTAAGTTATAATAGCTATCAGAAAAATAAAAAAAATGTCTAAGGTACGTATTTTATAAACTACAGGCATTTAAAAAAAAATATCTTCACCCTGTGACGGTCTTTTCACTCCTGTTACTACAGATATTTACTATTTTAATTATTTTTTTATGTAATCTCGAATAATCGAAAAAATCGAGAGCTTAATGAAGCATTATCATTCTCTTAGAGGCTCTTAGATTTTCACATTTTGATAGCTTCATAAATGTCCCCAGTAAGCAGTTCAAGATTTTGATATTTTGATTAGTTAACTGACTTACCTGCTAAGGCGCTTCTAGTTGACATTATGATAACTTCGTCGATCCCGCTAGAGACACTTATAGATTATGATATTTGATTAGTTCTACGACTTTGACATTTTGATTGCTTTATAAACGTACCCCTTAGAGGTGCTTTTAGATTTTTGAATTAGCTTATTGACGTTATCGGTAATGCGCCTTTATATTTTGACATACAGATTAGTTGAAGATAGTTTATTTGAGTTCGTATTAGTTCATTAGTAGTATTCAGATGGATGGAGTAGTGGTTAAAATAGTCGCTTCGCCACTGACACTGCACAATGTTCTGGGTTCGATTCCCACACGAGACAAAACATTATATAATATAATATTCTATCACGTACACACAACACCATCTAGCCCAAACTAAGCAGAGCTTGTACTATGGGTACTAGACAATGTATAAACATACATATATATATATATATATATTATTTTTTTTGTAAATACGTACATATTATACATAGAAACACCCAGACCAAGACAAACATCCATGTTCATACATACAAATGTTTGACTTGTTCGGGACTCGAACCCGCGACCTCATGCGTAGCAGTCGGTTAAACTAACCACTACGCCATCGAGGCCGTGTGTGACCTATAAATAATTGTTCCGAGTTAGACTCTGCACAGCTATTTGCGGGTATTATTTGAATGTTTGTAAAGCCGCCCCCAATACAGGAATTATTCATAACGCGGTTGATTTATTCCAATAAAAACGAAAAGTTGGATATTGTTTTCGCTAGAAGCAGATTATAGACAGAATAAGATTTAACACTTGATTTTGTACGCTTAGATAGTATATAGCATATAGTTTTGAACATGTATAAGTGTAACAAATGTTGGCAAACCAATAAATAAATAAATAAATAGACGACTAGCTATCCCTCAGCAACAGTACTTTTTCTGAGTGTAAGGTACCCTATGTCCTTTTCTGTACCCCAGACTACTTGTATGCGAAATTTTATGATGATCGGTCGAGTAGTAAAGGCGTAAAGGGTAACAAATAAACAAGCTCATAATCACATTAAAATTATAAGTTAGGATCAAATATGTCAACATAGCGACTGTGTGATGTGTGATGACGAAAGTGTGATTAACGAGTATTATGACAGTCTTGCTACACCCTCTGAATACCGTAACGCCTTAAGTGCCGTCATTTTTAGTATCCACGCACTTTGATTATCACTGATTTGATTTTAATTGAACCACATATTACTTTTAGTAATAATACCGGTAACTTGGGTGCTTGTTCAATCGATAATCATTACCGGTTAATCACAAATTTGATTATAAGTACCTACCATGAACCATAGGCGTGGATATCAATTTGTTTTCGTCTGTTGGCTGAAGGGGTGGGAGGGACCATGGATTTCCACTTGTAACGATCCTGGCCTATTTCTGCCCTACAGTAGGACAGTTTATATACAACGTTAATATCCTAACTTATATTATAAGCGCGAATGTCAGTTTGTTTGTTGGTTACCTTTCACGCCTTAACTACTCGACCGATTATCATGAAATTTCGCATACACATTGTCAGGGGAACAGAAAAGGACATAGGGTACCTCTCATTCAGAAAAAGGTACTAAGGCGAGGGTAAATTCTAGTTATAATATAATATATAATGTCAGTGTCATATTCTGCCCGACTCGGTAATCGAGCCCGGGATCTAGTAATAGAATGCAAATATATACTTTATAAATATCGAGTATTTAAGAATAACAATATATATCTCCATATATTTCATACTTATACAAGGCAATCTCAATAAAACTTGTAATCCTAATTCCTAACTAACATTATAAAAGCGAAAATGAGTTTGTTTGTTTGTTATCTTTTCATGCCTAAACCACTGAACCGATCATCCTGAAATTTTGCATATACGTTGACAGGTGCATAGAAACAGACATTGGCTACCTTTCATCTCGGAAAAAATTACTGTTCCCAAGGAAAACAACAATAACGTTCTTATGATAAGAGATGGCGCCACGTGTCTTTTGAATCATGGTTGAATTATATTATTACAAGCAGAGTACAACCCGAATTGATTGTCAAATTCTAAATTAACGCGAGCGAAGCCGCGGGCAAAAGCTAGTATACTTATATAAGAGCTCCCACTACACACAAAAGCATTAGTACACCTATACATACAACATGCACAGACCTTTATACTGTAAGACCATTCCCTCTTACAAAAAGCTCTCCATTCAATCACAAATAAAGAAACACGAAAACCTTCACATACATTCAAAGTCTCTGAAATGAAGGCATTTAAACGTTCCGACTTTAATAACTCCCGAAAACTCCACATTAAACACGTACGTACACTCCAAGCGGTTGCAAGTGGCAGAATCTGGCAACTGGCAGTCTGGCAAATGCCAGGTGAGTGGCAGAATCTGGCAGTTGGCACGCAAATGAGCCGAGTGCCCGCCTCATTAAGATAAAGTCAGGTAGAGATGTTCGTTTACAAGCCGCTTAACAGAATAAAATGATCATTCTGTCCCCCCAGTGGTAAAATTAGAATACCTTGTGGGGTGCTTCGGAGTTTTAGCGTTCCGTAAGGAACGAAACAATAAGTTATAAGACAGATTTTACTTGATTATCTTGCTTTAGTAATTGTGTCAGTTGCTTATGTGCTGCTCATTCGTTTTAAGAACAAAATGTGACTAAGGTTTATACGATAATTGAAGGAACAAAAAGGAACATAAGCTACATTTTACATATCATGTAACACAGAATTTCTTTTGAATTGTTACTTTTTTACGTTTTTTACTATAATCACAAAAATAGGATGAACGATATAAAACAATATAGAAATATATTATACATTTTGCAGTATACCTTTTCTAAAGCCAGTTACGTATGATAATTAGACTGGAGACGAATACGATTAAATATTTAGAAGACATATATTTATTTAATCCATGTATCTTATCTTATCTTATGTGGGGGCTAGTCAGTGCAGACCAGCGACACTTCGACCCAGTGGGATCTTTTGAGACGACTGCCATAGATGTTCATGGCAGCCAGGACCAACGGCATAATGTGCACGGAGCAGGCGATAATTGTCAATCAATACGCACATAATTTCAAAAAGTCATATAACTTTCGAAAGTCAGAGGTGCGCGACGTGGGTTCGAACCCGAGACCCTCTGCATTGCAGTCTGTTGGTCTCCCCACTGAGCTATCGCTGCTCTTTAATCTATGTAAAGTAATATACTGAATTTTTATATAATGCTTTAGACACTTAAGCAGCATTTAGCTTTGTAAAATTTATTACAGCAGTATCGCGTCCATACATTCTTCTAGTCAGTGTAAAATCTTTCACATCAAGAACTCTTCGGAGTTTAGTACTGTGAATCTAATCTAATATATGAAATTTGCGGAGTGAATTTTACCTAACATTTGAAGGAAACGCCGTTGCATTGTAATGTCCATTTATTTGGGACAGAATCGCATACCAAACTCCTATTTATAAAATGATACAGGTTAGGTACAAACAAAATGAATTCAAATAATCTTGCGTAAGAGTTTGGTATACGCGGCTCTGCTGTATATTGGTCAAATGAAAACCACCAAGTTTAATCAAGTTGATTCTTTATACGCAAAATTGTCTGGAATATCACTATAAATACAGAATGATAATCTAGCCAGTGATCATTTGGAACAGAAAATATCCAAAACAAAAGAAAATTAAAAGCTGGAACAGAAAAATTCGTATGCCAGTCAATTAGTTTTAAATTAAAGGGCCGTGTTTTTCGCATATTAAATTAATAACTCGTTATAGATTAACTTAACGATTAAAAAATATACGTGGTTATAGATATTACGATATTTTTTTTAAATACTCTTCGCTTTACAGATGAATTAGGTATCGGGCTGCACGAAGGGAGGAAGAATATTTACGCATAAAAAAACTTCTATTATACACAAATAGTTGCTCCGAATCTGGGTGTTATTCATGTCTGTTATTTCAAACCTAACAAAAGTCCCTCGGGATACAGAAATAAAGGGAGCAGTCATTAAAAATATAAAGCGAAATAAATAACTGTATTAAATTACGATCGATATGACTAAAATAAATTAAAAAAACTTGAGAGGTGTCAAGGGACACCCGGATGGAACGAAGTTCCTTTCGATTAATTAGTGAAGGAATTGTAATAAATTTTTTTTTAATTATAATTATATTTTTTTTATTATTAACAAATATAATGTAATATAAACTTAATCAGTAGGCTCAATTTTAGTAATAATTGGCTTGTGGACATTAACAATACATACATATTAAGAAATAACCTTAAACTTACAAATAGTTGTAAGTTTAAGTATATTAAAGTGTCGTTACAACTTTTGGTCTTAATTTTTTTCGTCTAGCCTCCTTTCGAAACGCGCGATAAGGAATTTCGTTCCAAATGTTATTACTCTCAATCTAACATTTGCGTAGAGATAATATGAATTACGTGTCATTTTGTCAATATAGGATCATTTTTGCAGGAATTTAACCAAAGATGTATTTTGATTTACGTACCTACATTGAGATACACGAACAAAAATCTTTCAATAAACCCACACCTTGCTATGGTACATAGGGGTCCATCCCTACGGGCCCTCTTTTTCCTTTTCAACAAAATTATGAAGGTCCAAAAATATAAGATGAAAACAGAGGTGCCTGCATTCCTTGAATATTTTTCATATTTAATATGGCGGATGGCCGGCACAAAAATATTTTCGTATAAGTTTCGGTATATGAGAGCAAAATGGAGGCTCTGTTGAATAATTGATGACAATTGACTGCCACATCAGAATGGATATAACTGGCGATGCGCTGCTCGATGTTGATTTGGGATATTGAAATATATTGCAGTTGATATTTTTTATTTTATAATGACTTTTAATGTCATATAAATAAAATATAGAGTCGCACGTTATTTGGAGTTTTACGTGGCATAACTGGCGCTAACGTTCGCTTACACGTATAGTATTGCGTTAGTTGTTTTAGTTCAAGTTTTATGGGGTGTTTCATGTGTAGAAAATCGCAATAAAACAGCGAGTCTGTGCTCGGTAGATAGGAATAGGTTTGCTCCCATGTAGAACTTTATACTCTGCTAGCAAGATCTGGGCATAATATACTTTTTTGAAGTGAAAACTTCTTTAGCGGCGTTGTGCACTTTTTTGTGATGGGTAAAAAATGTTAAACTCGCGTCAGGACACGTGACCTGATCGAAAATTCGTAAGACGGAGGGAGAATTGTCATGTTTGTGTACGATAGCGCAATAAATGAATATTGTATTTTACCACATAAATGATAGTACTTTTATACAGATAATTAAAGCAATTCGTGCAAAATTATTCCCTAACCATTCCAAAATATCTAAAATGCACAACGTTAATATTCAAGTTTTCACTTCTGCCGGCATTCCCGGAGTACAACCCGTTGATTTTTTCCTATCAGTTTGCGTAAAATATATTTTCTACACGGGTGACGCGTAGTGATTTATGTGACCGCTCTGCTACTACTGCTAATGTCTCTAATTAATTAATTCATATTTTGACGAAATACAAATATCTCAAGTCTTTTAACGTAAACGTTGAATTATGACTTAACTAATACCGTGAATGCTATTCAAAAACCACTGACATGTGTCATAAGTAAAAGTAGGTAATAAATCCCGAGAAAGTTGGTGAGGAAGATTGTAATTATATATCGTTACTATTACAGATGCTGGTAATTTATACATAATAGCTTGTCACAGGAAAGGCTTGGCCATGTGTGGCAGGTTTTTGGAAACATAGAAGCAAGTTCTCGTATGATATTGTTAATGAATAGAAATTATGTTATGTTATTGTGTAAGAAACTGAAACCTGTTATTGGAAAATAAATATATATTATTATTACAATATATTAAATAATATGATAAAATAAAATGAATAAAAAGTATATACTTTGATTTGGTAGGCTTTTAATTCGATTTTTATTTAAATAAAACTTTATAACAGAATTTAATATGACTGCCAACGTTCCGTTCCATAAATATGCCCATTTCGCTATCTATCGTCCATTTATATAACGCTGCAAAGTTTTCAATACATTTCATCATATTTACACCATTTATTTTATTTCTAACGTACAGAACCCCTCCCGACAGCGTCTGGCAACAATTTCTCTCGCAGTCGTCGACAACACTTATCTTATCTGAACATTGTCATCGCACCGGTTTTTACAGACGCACCTTAATGCCACAAACTTTTAATCGCGATCTTGAATGAACTAGCCAACTTAATAGCCCTACAGTGTACCGTTCCAAATATTCTGGCCTAAATTTTTAATGAGATGAACTTGAAATTCTTAAGCTAATGGGCTCTCCTTTGAAATTCTTTTAAGTAGCGTAACGTACTTGCTTGACTTTTATTGCTGAAGTTTTCCTCAGCTTTTTATTACCGATGTTACCACCGTTTAAATTGGTATTCTATTTTTCTTTTTTAATACGTATGCTTTGGTTCTATATACTAATCCTTTTGTGAGAGGTTGCTTACTTTCTTTTTAATTGCCAATCCAATTTGTGAAGGTTTGACACTAATTTTACAAACTTTATGTCATCTGAGTTTGCAAATCTTGTCTACGTCTTAACATTATCCAACTGAAACGTTTTGTAACACATTCGGATATTAAATATTTGGTGGGCATAAATCTGACCATATTTTTACATTACTTGTTCGTTTTATAGATATGCTTGTGTGTACAAGCATCTACTACGGTATAAGTAAAAGCGAGGATACATGAGACTCGCTACATGCATAGAAGGCTTCGCCAGTTGCATAACGTAATTAAGATATGTCTTGCAAGGATTTTAATAACATCTAAGTGGTATTTAAACATCACTATAGCTTGCATATTTCTGCATTCTTTAAGTTATCTTTATTCAATCTCAATTGCCGGTGCTACCGATATTTTTATGGGCGGCAGGCAATAGCGATACCGAGCGACCTCGTGGGTTTGAAGCCCACAGGGGATAATTGTATAGGAAAATTTATTGATAATTTCGCTATCCCCAAATTATTGTTCTGAATCTCGTTGTACTTGGTATCCGTTAATTTGATGTTTCTAAAGTCTCTCGTCATCCAAGGCTTGTTGATGATTTTTTATTATATGTACATATTGTTTACTATTAACCAGAAAGAAGTAATTTATCTTTGTTACACTGAATCGTTGGTACCTGACGTAAGAGTACGTGCTTAGACAATTATTACCAGTACCATAATTGCTGATGCACTGAAATTGGGGCTTTAACACCCCTGGACAAAATAGAACGGTGCTAGTTTAAAATGCTTTATTTATTTATTTATTTGGATCGCCAACAAATGATACACATTTCTTACTTCTAAATAATAATTTACAGACATGCCTTGTGCTCATTCACTTACAGGCAACCACATCTAACAAAAATAAAAATTTTCGCCACAAAAACTAAGTAAAAAACTCTAAATACATTAACATGATATTAAAATTAAAATTATATTGAAATTAAAAAGAAAGAAGAAATAAGCTAATCGAGTTAGGTTAACAGCCCACTCTAACAAACACAATTGTGTGCGTAATGTCCACGAGTGTAGCACTTTTAGTTTAAAATTTGTTCATAACAAGTGCTTATTCAGACATAATATAAAAGCTGTTAGGCAGTGAAGTGACATATGTATGTATGTATATACTAATATTATAAAGCTGAAGAGTTTGCTTGGTTGAACGCACTAATCTCAGGAACTACTAGTTCAAATTTAATAATTATATTAGTGTTGGATAGCCCATTTATTAAGGAAGGCTATAAGCTATATAACATCACGCTACAAACAATAGGAGCGGAGAGGCAATAAAAACTTTACACATCCAAAGCTGTAAAATTTAAAATTACTATTTTCCTAAATGGTATTTAAATACAAGATACTATAATAACTTTTTCGAATTTTCCCTGACAGTGCTTAGAAAGGAACGGACACAACTTCGAAAAACAATAAAAATATTAAAAGGCTTCAGAAAATTCAAATTTTCTTGTTCTAAAATTTTTAAGTATGACCCATGTATATATATATGTATATGTATAAAACAAGTCAAATCAAGACAAAATAAATTACATGTTTTTGTCGACTTAACATATCAGTAAGATACGTTAGGCCTCTAAAATATGGTGGCATTTCTTGTACACAGTGTAAAAAGTACATCACATCACAACTTTTTCTACTCTTATCTCTAGGTCTGGCAATACATACCTACATTAACTGATGTAAAAAGACTTCGAGTGGGTGATAAATTGTGTATATACTGACGCAAACGACGAAGAGTATAACACTTAGTTACCATGTTTTTTGACCGCCTAGGATATTATCCGTCGCCTAATTTTGTTTAACCTTTGGCCTCATTCTTGGTCTTCATTTAGTACTGTGTCCTCTAGAACTTCTTTGAAGTGTATGTTTTAGTGATCAACCAAGCGGCCATGATTAATAGTTTTGCTTTGTAGTATCTTCTAAACATTTATTATTTGTGTATTGTAAATTAGTTTCAAGGGTAACCAGCCAAAATTCTAATTCAGCTAAAATCGGCTAAATTCGACACGAAACCATTGTCTGCTATTTTCTGAGTCACAAAATATGTATTCAACTTATCTGTCTAATAGGATTTGTTTTAACTAAGATAAGTTAGGCTTCTGGTGGGGCCTGCTATGGATGACTCAATTCTTTTAAGAGCTCCCAACAGGTCCCTCCATTGGGTGAGAGAGGGAACACCCCAGGTTTTTTAGTGGGTGTACCCCAGTTTGGGGAGTCCCACACGCCCCGCCGGTGCCGTCCCCTAGCCGGCGGATAGTGCATCAAGCATTTTTCCTGGGTACAAAAAAAAAAAAACAAAAGGGGGGCTTCTGGTGGCACTCCGAATCTTCAAACAATTAATCTTAAGCCAGAAATTATTTGTTAATACATTTTGTAGTTTTACATACTAGTTACTCGTAAAGTTACTCGAACAAACATCTGTTGAACTAAAGCTACGTATTTCCTCTTGCTATCACAATCTTTCAGGTAGCTTTAAAACCATCCTTTACTTCGTTATTTCGGTACTTCTCTTTTTATTACTTCGAGCAATTCTCAACAATGTTAGTACACATAGGTCTCTTTCAAAAATCGCCACGCTCCTCCATTCTGGATAATATTCAGTTAATTATTGCACGCTATATTTACGATATGATCCTTCTACCTTCGTGGTCTTTCGGCTAGCGTTTTACTATCCTTTAAACTATGTAACACCTGTGTTTAAAACAGAGGTCAGAGGTTTTTCCAGTGCAACATTTTTGAAGCGAAAACTTCTTTAGCGGCGTTATGCACTTTTTTGTGATGGGTAAAAAATGTTAAACTCGCGCCAGGACACGTGACCTGATCGAAAATTCGTAAGATGGAGGGAGAATTGTCAAACGCGCGTCAGGACACGTGACCTGATCGAAAATTCGTAAGACGGAGGGAGAATTGTCATGTTTGTGTACGATAGCGCAATAAATGAATATTGTATTTTACCACATAAATGATAGTACTTTTATACTGATAATTAAACAATACGTGCAAAATGATTCCCTAACCATTCCAAAATATCAAAAATGAACAACGTTAATATTCAAGTTTTCACTTCTGCCGGCACTCCCGGAGTGCAACTTTTTTTTATTACCTTTTATTTATTTTTATTATTATATTAATTAATTGACGTAAGAAGAATTGTTCACTATTTTTATGGAAATAATAATTTTTGACTTTGACTAGGATTACCAACTACAACTTGGTAGGTTTCCACCGCCAAATTTCTATCGACTCAAGTAATTTTTTCGCGATAGTGATCCACCTGGAAAATAAATTTATCCGTACCTTTTTCTGCCTATACTTCAGCTTACTACGTTGAGATTGCTTATTTATAAAAATCCCAGGGCCCAAAGGGTCTAAGCGTAGGATCACAAATGTTCCAATAAATGAGACAGGCGCTGTACCTTTCGCACCGACTTAAAATAGTCACCGACGATTTGAGCGTGTGACAGTGAGGTACTGCCTTCTTTATTGGGGATTATAGACGAATGTCTCTAGCTATAGCTATACTAACCGTTAAATGTTACCCTGCTCTTGTTTTTATTTCAAATAATGCTTTTGATATTTCCAATAGCCAATGCCCCATTTCCTTGCAAAATTTCATTCCGTTCAGAAGCTAAGCGTGAAAGCATAACAAAGTGAGTTAAGAGCTACTTATAAATTACAGCCGTCTACTAAGCTCGTCTGAAGAGCAGCGATAGCAGTGGGGAGACCAACAGACTGCAATGCAGAGGGTCTCGGGTTCAAACCCACGTCGCGCACCTCTGACTTGCGAAAGTTATATGACTTTTCGAAATTATGTGCGTATTGATTGACAATTATCGCCTGCTCCGTGCCTCGGCAAGCACGTTAAGCCGTTGGTCCCGACAACCATGACATAAACATCTATGGCAGTCGTTATTGGGAGAGTGTCGACACAAAAGATCCCACTGGGTCGAAGTGTCGCTGGTCTGCACTGACTGGCCCTCACATAAGATAAGATAACATTAGATAAGCTCATCTGCACCAGTACTACTTCTACATTCAAGACCACAAGTCCATGACTTTCAGTCATGGACTTGAATGTATACGGCAAGATGCGCTACAAAGTTATCAACAATTATTTATACCTGTTGCATGCACTAAAATATGATAATATACCAAACACATTAATCAACAATCAAGCACTATAAACACACGTGTCCACCGCAAAGTGTAGGCAAAGATATATCACACTCACATTACAACAACCGTAAAATAATACACGCTTACCCACCATAAAGCACATTAGAGACTCGAATCAGCTACTGAAAATCCAATAAGAACTTGTCCTCAAGCATCATGACTCTGCCCTAAGGACAACCTTACCACGGGACCAACGAAGCATCCAAACACAGCCAATTAATCCCAACTGCCACCAATTACTCATTCACCCCAAACATATTCATATAATAACATTAATACAGTGACCACGTCGCAGCTCAACCGACCACATGCACAATTTATCCGAGTGACAAGAGCGCGTGCATAATTTACCCAAGTGACGAGTTACCGCAGACATTTTCCAGTCCATTATACAAAATATCCCGTGATAGCTAATATTTACGGTGCCCCTACTATGTACGGATAGCACGACGTAAACTGTGCCTCTAGGTAGACTATAACATAAATAGAAGTGTTGTACTAGTATGCTTTTGCTGACGGTAGCGTTTTTTAAATATTTTTTTATTGTGTTTGTTATTTGTTTCGCAGTGTTTGGTATATATGATGAAATTCGGACTAGGTCTTATAAGTAGTCCGAGATCCTAAAACCATATGAAAAGTTCAGACTTTGTTCTTAAATAACTTAACCTACGTTATAGTAGTAAGATAAGTCTGAGTTTTATAAATAGTTCGGCTAACTATTTGAAGCTTATTTGTTAGCGGAGAGATGGATACGATAGATGATAGATGGCCTATCAACGAAAATAAAATTAAAATGGACCAACTTTAAACTAGCCAGTATACATACGACGTTTATCTAATCATTGTAATATCGTATATGCATACGATATTACAATGATTAGATTATCCGGCTCGAAGGACCAAAATTATGTTTGAGCTGTTCACTCAGAACATAAGGGTCATGCTAAATAATACCGTGAGTTATGATAGAAAACGGATGTATTGAATTCAAAGTAATTAATACAATGATATGAATTAATTATTGCTAAATGATATGAGTGAACGCGACGCGGTTTCAAGAACACTGATCGAACTGCATCGCACAAAAGCGTGCATGGCGTAAATTACTGACGCGGCACCTTTGCTGGACGATGTAACTCGTACATGCTCCCCAGCAGCAGAAGAGATGATGATATTACGACAAATTAAAAGTAATGTTAACAAATATAATCATTAAATACGTATCAACTACGATTTATTTGTGAAGATGAAATTTCAAAGAGACAGCTGAGCAATGCGGGCATTATTAACATTGGCTTAACGTGTATTGCTAAAGGCGATGACTTTTCACTATATCCGCAGAAAAGGAGCTCTAATATTTTGAATATTGCACCTGACGTAATAACACCAAAGATCAATCGGTTAGATCACATTTTTAACCTGTCCCTGCCTAATATAGAAATCGAGAGCAATATAACAGACGATTCTGTAAATACAGCCTTGCAAAACCTTCACCAGCAAATCATGGGAATGAAAGAATTGCCCGATGTGTTATCAACACATGATATCCATCACTACAGCTTCAGTTACGCTCTGCTAGACGCCGCTACTGTCGCAGCAGTGATCATTTTCTCAACTGAGCTGTAGCTTGTATGCACAAGCTACAGCTCAGTTGTATACAGTAGATGTACACATCTCAAATTCAATCATCAAAAAACAACTGTTGTAAAATGACGTAGATCTGGCGGCAATAAGATTTTGTACTATTATTGTAGAAAAATAAGACGCATGCACAAAAGTTAAAGTGAGTAGACTAGTACCTACACAATGGCCTGTGCATACAACAAGTTCGTCTCAAGTCGATGCCAATCATTGCATTCCGTAGAAGTTGACATTTCGATAATAGCAAGCTAGAGTTAATGATAAAACATATATATTCTACCATATTCTATTCTACTCTACCGCATACACACAACACCATCTAGCCCAAACTAAGCAGAGCTTGTACTATGGGTACTAGACAATGGATAAACATACTTATATACTTTTTTTTGTACATACATACATATTATACATAGAAACACCCAGACCAAGACAAACATCCATGTTCATGTACACAAATGTTTGATATGTGCGGGAATCGAACCCGCGACCTCAGGCGTGGCAGTCGCACCCCAAAAATGTATTCCAGAAAAATAGTTTTACTAGATAGATGACTAAACTGTCGTCTGTGACAAAATTGTTAACTAACCGTAAACTATTAACTACCCATGCCACTTGATAGTCATAAAATTGTACTAGCTGTTTTAAAGTTTACAAAAGTAACAATATTGGACACTAGGGTGCCAGCATATTTTTAATCTTTTGTCAATTGATGTGACCCAATAGTAGGCAGCAACCACTTACATCAATTTTCAAATCCTGCTGCTATTTAGCAATTACCAGCTACTGCCCTTTAAACATTAGTGTCCAAGTCATCACGACTTCTTTAGGTTTTCTTGCCAACCGACTAACCTTTTGTCTGATCTAGAAACTGCAATCTTACGACTGCATCCCTACATAAGCACAAACATTTAACATTAGCTTGTAGGAACAAGAGCAGTTTACATAATTCTTACAGTCTTACAACATCCATATTTTCATAGTGCTCCTACAATATATGGTACTGGGTAGCTGGGAGGTAACTTCGGCATGTGTGCGGCGCAAAGCAAACACAGCTCGTATGTATACAAGTGTACCGGCTGACCTTTATAACAAACATGTAGGGACAGCAAAAAATAAAGTTATGAAAAATACTCGATGAAAATTTCACTTTTATAGTGAAACTATACTTCGGGTTTTATGGCGGTTTGTTTTGTTTACGATTTTTTATCTATTCTTTTCCTGACGATGTTACGGTTACTTTTCAGTATTCATAGTCACGGTGTGAAAGTTTTGTTATATAACTTACTATCAACTGTAAATCCGTAAGAAGAAGTAGAAAGCCGATTTAAATGTAAATAAGTAAATAAATAAATAGAAAGCCGATTTAAATGTATTTATTCAATTATAAATAAAAAGGCAAATAACGATAGCCTAATGGGAGACCGTTGAACGCACGCAGATGCCTCGAGATCGATCGCAAAGCACGCACCTCTGACATTTCGAAATTATGTGCGTACTAGACGTTCCCGCGGTTCCACCCGCGTTTATCGTTACTGCGCCGCCCCCCGTGAGTCGTAGCGTAATAGTATATAGCCTATAGCCTTCCTCGATAAATAGGCTATCCAACACTAAAAGAATTTTTCAAAACGAACCAGTAGTTCTTGAGATTAGCGCGTTCAAACAAACAAACAAACTCTTCAGCTTTATTATATTAGTATAGATTGAATAGTTAATTATCGCTCGCTTTAACTATTAAGGTAAACAGTGTGAGGAAACCTGCATGTCTGAGATTCCTCTATAATGTTTTCGAAGATATGTGAAGTCTGCCGCACTGGGCCAGCGTAGTTGACTATGGCTAGCCGTTCTTACACTGACAAGAGGCCCATGCCCAGCAGCGGGACAGTTTAATACAGGGCTAATATTATTATTACTATAGTTTTGTCCTAGTAAATCGGCGCTCAGATATTATTTGCATAAAAATAGTAAAACTATTAACAAATAGCTATAATTTCGTCTTATATTTGACATACAGCCATCTTAATCGACGATCTTCAGGCAAACCAAAAAACATTTCTTTATTATTCACTTAATAAATTACGAGTCGTGGGCAAAGTCACATTGACTTTGACTTTGGCAAAATATTTGTTACTTATAAGTTACAACAAATACTTGCGTGAAGTATATTTCTATTGTTAGCAGTTTATTTTGTAAATGGCAGTTATAATATATTTATGGTAGGCTACGCTCTATTATAGGGAATGGGGTTGCTTGAGTAGAGCAAACAGTGCTAGTGACCTTTACACGACCTGTGTACAGTCGGCAAAACAAGCACAACATATTTTAAAATAAATTGAATTTTACTTGCTCTGTACATAAAATCAAGAGAGATATTTTAGATTATGTGAATGGAATGTGGATCCTCTTTGGGGCTACGGCAAAAAACACATTAAAGCAAAATTCTTATTTCTGTCACTTGATAACTGCATTATATTTATTGTGTTTTGTAATATTGCACATGAAAATAAATATTTTTTATATGGATTTTGTTCCGTGTCAACTTATTTTAATTACAATACTTTTACCTATTTCGATATTATTAAATAAAAATAATATAATATTTAAATGATAGTTTATTCAAATTCATTACAGTTTACTTTATTTAAACTACTGCTCCGTTTCGTTTAAAATTAACGGTCATGCAATTTTATATTTTTATGCTAACGCCACTTTGTTACATCTGTACAGTTTGCACGCCAGCGTCGTCAAGCATAGAAAAACGCGCGGAAATTATACGCTTTTGTATTTACACAAATGTTAGTGAACAATGTCAGTTTTTTTGCGCACCGTACACGGTTACGTTTTTAACTTTATAGCATTTTCTCTGTATAATGAAAGCAGTACTTGGACTGTAAAAAAGGGAATTTTTACTGCAATAAACTTCCCTATTTCTTTGCAGCCGTCGTAAAACTCTGGCTGTGTGTAAGTGTAATGGGTATTTTAAGGGCTTATCTTATATGATACAAAGGGACCATCTGTAGGGTATTTCGTTTATAAGGAACTTATTAGTACTTGTCCATGACGCATGTAATTGACGCGGATTACATGCGCAAGCTACTCGCTCGGGCTACATGCGCATACTAAACATACTACTACACTACTACGTCGTCACTTATGTTTTCCTAGTACTTCGACTCGCGTATGTTACCTCCGTTATGCCATATTTGGCACCTACTGGCTTGTTTTATTATATTATCTTAAAATTTAAGCATTCTCCATATAAAGTGTCACCAATGTGTAAATATTTTGTCCTTGAAATATAACAGACCTACTGAACGGAAGAAGCTGAAATTTGACATTGTATGTTCCTTGGGTACTGTAGGGGTGCACTAAGAAGGGATTTCCCGAAATTCCTACGGGATTGGGAAAAAATAGTGCGGGCGTAGTTGCGGGCATCCTCTAGTTTAAGAATAAAACTAATACCAACAAATAAAAATAATCAACGCTTACTACGTACATTGTACATATTATACAGTGCCATTTCCGAAAATTCTGTTTGACTGTTTCAGTTTTTAAAATAGGCGTCAAATATTTTGTCTCAAGTACAAGTTCGTCCCATTTTTCATCATGATATTTTTAGAAGAGCGCAGAAAGGGAGGGGTCTAAGGTAGAAAAAGAAAAACAGAACACGCTTACAAGGTCACTATTATGATAAATTATTATGTACTTACGGTAAAAATAGACAAGATCTCGTAAGATCCTCAAACACCCTACAAGTACACTTGAAACTTCAAACATAAGTTGTTATCTAAAGCAACCTTAAGAAACCATTTGCATAAATAATCTCCTTTACTGAACAACTCAGAAGTTTAACCCATAAAGAATTGTACATTTTTGTTTTTGCTCTCCAAACTTGAATGTTTAAGAACTATACAAGTAGCCACGTCCTTATTTGATGAACTACATCTTATCATCATGGCTGTGTGTCCCTGAAGGGGTAGGGAAAGTTCTTTGTTTAGTTTTTTCTAGTGAGTACAAATTTTAAAGCATTTTTGACGTGACAACGACTAATAAATCGATGAACGCCAGCTGCACGCACGAAAAAGGGTGACTCATTGTCGCGTTACGCTCATTGTCCCATTACGCTCATTGTAACGTTACGATCGGAGCGAGAGCGCTACACGAGCAAGCGAAAGGCACGTTATGCCGTTGTCACGTTAAACTGTCGTCCGTAAACCGACTTTACAGACAACCAATTTTTTTTTTAACAAACTTGGCAGATAAATGTGCGATCATTAGAATTGTAGAATTTTTTTTTACAACTAAGGTGGCAAACTGTCGTGCTCTACTAATAAAAGTAAGCGGTTACAGTAAACTATTATCGTTTGGAATACCTAAGGTATAATTCACGCATTGCAGATTTAGATAAAAATAAATAAAGATGTGATAAGAGAGAAGTAATCGCAGAAGTAGGTATGTGAATATGCGTTCTTGTTACACACCAACGAAACACAGAAACAATATCCTCAGTTTCATGCCGGTTTCCTGTCAAAGTATGGTGCTTTTTCAGGCCAGCCAGATTGTTCATACCGTTACCAAACAAATTGCAAAGTCGGGCTACCACTCTATAATCCTAACTAATTAAATGCTAATGTGAGGTTGTTCTTTTATTACGCTTTCACGGTTTAACTACTCGAGTGATCATCATGAAATAAACACATTGTCAGGGGTATTGAAAAGAACGAATTGCCGATGCATAAGCAGTAGCTATATAACACCTCGGATCATAAAAATGTATTTACAAAGTTACCTTAGGTCACAAACATACAATGTTACTATCGTATTAATATAACACAATATATTTTTAAATTCTTTAAAACTTTAAAATAAATATCAAAAGGACCGATATTATTTTATTCTGCATCACAATTCCACAAACGCATTTTCACATCTCAATCAACACCAAAAACATGCATACATTGTGCAGATATAACGATGCGGCAGGAATTTAAAAAGGCACAAACGTATGCAATGTATGGCTGCATTATCATACATAGTGCTACAGCTCCTGTGCAGTGTGCAGTGTGTATGTCCCCATAGGACTAGCGGGAGCGATACAGTTTACTTACACAACAGATTTTGTCTATAGAATGCGAGATATTGCTCTGTTGGGCCTAGATGGGCCGCTTTTTTTTAAACTACACGTCCTGCACCTGGATTGAATCCTGTGTCGCGGTGATCTTTACAAACATTCATACACGGACCCAAAAAGCACCCAGACCCGGTACAACTATCTATTTGTAGATTACACAAATGTTGTCCCGGAATCGAACCCATAAGACTCGGCATAATGACAATGGCGAAGCGACCTCTTAAACCACTATACCACTCTTTACTCTTACTCTTTAGATTGAGGGAAGTACCGTGTTAAGCGAAGATCCCTCTATATGTTTTAAAAATATGTTTAGAAAAACACAGTGACGTAATTATATAACAAATTCACACCTATTAAAAAGGATGAATTAATAAAATATGTATATACCATTAAGATTATAAACAAGCATACATACATACATACAATACTGTATCCGTATACAGAACGATAAACTGTCATCGTAGATCATCTTATGAAAAATCTTTTACGAATGGATATATTTTATACTTTTCCTGAGTAGTGTAGACACATATGTACATACATAGGCTTACGTCTCTATATACACGAAGGGGAAGGCAGGCAGTGTATCATACA
Source organism: Catocala sponsa (assembly GCA_963564715.1). Taxonomy (NCBI): domain Eukaryota; kingdom Metazoa; phylum Arthropoda; class Insecta; order Lepidoptera; family Erebidae; genus Catocala; species Catocala sponsa. The sequence goes on along the minus strand of OY751348.1, from coordinate 13,982,648 downwards.
CACATTTCATCAGCTATCCATTATAAGATAAATTAGTAAAATTGTACCAATCTTTCTTTTCAAAAAGGCATCCCAGCATTTGGCCTGAAATACAGAAGCTTCTCAAATTCAAATCATTTATCATTAACTAAGTGTACATAGTACTATAAGGTGCTACAGTGATATGAGTAGTGCTTATAGCTTAGTGCCTTATTCAAGCACCAGATTTTGCCCGCGGCTTCGCTCGCGTAAATGTAGGGTGTTAGATTAGATTGGTAAGTGTACTTTTTCCTGGATGAACCCTATGTCCTTTTCAGTTGCCCTGACAACGTGTATGAAAATTTCATGATGATCGGTTGAATTGTTAAGGCGTGAAAGCGTAACAAACAAACAAACTCACATTCGCATTTATAATATTAGTTAGGATTACAATATACAAACGAACGGTTACATTACATAGATCACCTAAATTCAAACAAACGTTTTTTTTTACTTTGTCTAGGCGATACCTACAAAACGTATACCTACTGCCAGTGACGTGAAAACTACACAATGCACACACACACGCACACGCCCACGCCCACGCCCACGCCCCCACACACGCCCACGCCCACGCACACGCACACGCACACGTACACGCACACTCATGCGCACACACAAAATTAACTTAAATGTTCTAAACTGGACAAACATCCAAATGTTTTTGTAACAATTTTGTATCATTTGTTTTTGGGAAGGATTGCCATTATACAGCTTACGCTAGTTTGGGAATCAGGGCTAACACTTTAATTGTATATACCTTTTTGTAACAATAAAGAATTTATTATTTATTATTATTATTATTATATTTTTTTATGTTTGACGTTCTATATAACAGTGTGTCGCGGCTCGAAGATGTCGGGTGAATCGACAGCCGGATATCCGGACAAGATTATCGTTGTTGTGCTCCAGATCATAATTTATGAACCGATTATGTGAAATGATTTATTATTGCGATATAACTGCGTTGAAAGCGCTAAGGTTTAAGTGGTTACCTCGCTATTGCTGGTGAAAATGTTGAATAATCACCAGCAAGGGATAAAGAAAAGTATGAGCACGCAAAGAAAAGTGTAATCGACAAATAGTTTTTCTGAATCTAGGTCTAGATGTTCTAAGTTGTTTCTGTTTTTAAAAGCGTGACAGAGTGTTTAGTATTGTCTCGTTTTCGAACATGCAATGACAATGTTGATTTTAGCATGAATGGGCCGGGCCAGCTCGACCGGGGAAGGACTACCCTCTCACAGAATATCGACGTGAAATAGCAGTATTCCTACTGTTGTGTTTCGTTCGGTGAGTGAGAGTACCGGAGGCCCAATCACCCCCTTACCCCCTTCCCGCTCCTTCTTCTTCCCACTTCCTTTCCTAAAAGGTCGGCAACGCACTAGTGATGCCTCTGGTGTTGCAGGCGTCCATAGGCTACGGTGACCACTTACCATCAGATGGGTCGTATGCTTGTTTGCCACCTTAGTTGAACACTAATAAAAAAATTAAAAAAGATGGTGGTAAGACTCCTGCAACCGAACAAATTACAATTAGAATATCGCATAGAAAATATGAGACAGGCGCAACCAACCTTATCATTTCAGCCGAGAGACAAAGTCCACTGAAACAACTGTTGACTGCTTCTAAGAAAGTCCACTGCTGGACATAGGCTTCCTCTTAAGATTTCCACACATCGATCTTAGACTACCCGCATCCAACCGCCTGTCGTGATCCTTACTAGATCGGCGGTCCACCATTTAGGTAGGCCTACCTCTGTATGTAAAACCCGAGATAAAATATCTTATCTTATGTGGGGGCAAGTCAGTGCAGACCGGCGACACTTCGACTCAGTGGGATCTTTTGTGTCGACACTCTCCCAATAACGACTGCCATAGATATTCATGGCAGCCGGGACCAACGGCTTAACGTGCTTTCCGAAGCACGGAGCAGGCGATAATTGTCAATCAATACGCACATAATTTCGAAAAGTCATATAACTTCCGAAAGTCAGAGGTGCACGACGTGGGTTCGAACCCGAGACCCTCTGCATTGCAGTCTGTTGGTCTCCCCACTGAGCTATCGCTGCTCAAGAGATGAAATAAAAAAATTAAAAAAGCTTTAGTCAAGTATAAATCTCTTATAGTACTGCTATAAATACTTTTAAACGCACGCTAGCTATAAGTCATCGACCTACTTCATTATAAATATGTAAAATAGGGTAAGTAGCGATGGCGTAGTGGTTAATGTAACCGACTGCCACGCTTGAGGTCGCGGGTTCGATTCCCGCACAAGTCAAACATTTGTGTGCATTAATATGGATGTTTGTCTTGGTCTGGGTGTTTCTATGTATAATATGTAAGTATTTACAAAAAAAAAGTATATATGTATGTTTATTCATTGTCTAGTACCCATAGTACAAGCTCTGCTTAGTTTGGGCTAGATGGTGTTGTGTGTATGTGATAGAATATTATTATTATAATTATACAAAGACTAAACTATGTGTAACAGCGCTTAAATATCACTACCTTTGAATTTAGAAACTATCCTTATATACTAATATTATAAAGCTGAAGAGTTTGTTTGTTTGAACGCGCTAATCTCAGGAACTTCTGGTTCGATTTGAAAATTCTTTTAGTGTTGGATAGCCTATTTATCGAGGAAGGCTATAGGCTATATAACATCACGCTACGACGCAGTAACGATAAACGCGGGTGAAACCGCGGCAACATCTAGTTTATTTATATAGAGACTCCAGGAAAGGCGTAGTGGTCGCCTCGCCACTGTCACCAAGTGTTGTGGGTTCAATCCACACGGGAAAAAAATGTATGTGCTCCACAAATAGTTATCCCGACTGTGGGTGTTTTTTGTGTCTGTTATTTGAATGTTTGTAAAATTTGCACAACAATTATACCTAGATTTAATTAACAGGCAAATATTATGATTAGCTTTGAACCATTGCTTATATTCGGTGGAAATGCGGTAGTGATGTGTTCAAACTATATCTGAAGACAATGTGTTTTCTCAAAAGAAATGGGGCAGTCTTTGGGGACTGCCGATAGAAGTGAAAACTTTAATCCTTGATCATAAACACTTCTTTATAAAACAAAAAAAAAACGCTGGTTCGGATGCTAGTTCCTGATACTCTCTTATTAAAGGGGTCAAAATTTCGTTATTTTTTGCATAGGACGCACCATTTCTGAGATATTGTTAATATTCTAAAATAATTCAAAAATGGAAAGTGTGGAAGCGTGACGATGACGCGAGATTTTTGTTCACCCAAATTGTTTTCACTTCAAAAATCTCAATAACAGCACGGAGCCTATCATTGTGTCCAATCAACGACAATAGGCTTGTGCCCTAATACGTGCGACCTAAAACCATGGCAAAATATGGATATAACTCACTTTTACCTTCAGGAATATAGGCGCGTGACTATGTTTATATGCATTAGCTAGAACAATCTCCCCGACGCTCCACCCCAAGACACAACTACATATATTTATAACACAGAAACCTCAACTTTGACGAGCTATACAGAGCTTGGCGTTTCCAAAAGTGAACCAGGGCCATACATCATGGCGAGAGTGAGGGAGTGAGTAATCACTCATCGTATGAAGCGTTATAATCTGAATGTAGGCTGAAATAATTAATTAAAGTGAGTGACTGCGACCGTTCAGTGACGCGTTGCATCACATCTGTGGGATATTATTAGAGAGAGATACAGGATGTTACTGGGTTATAATTTACTAGATTAAACCCGCGGTTTCACCTTCGTATTTCTTCTAAAGAATTAACCCAGAGGAACAATACATACAGGCTGATGAAAAATAGACTCTTTTTTATTTAGGGGAGTGTCATCACATCACCAACAATCATGGGAGTGATTCGGGTACCCTTAGGAGAGCGTCATCACTTCCATGTACGTTCAGAATGTTTTTTAGTTATTAAATACTTGTATATCTTGTTAATATATTCATATCTGAATAATAAAAAATATTGGTCATAGATAAATGAAATAATAAGATTTATTAAAATCTCAACTAATAATCAAAAGACTTAAAGGCAGATCAGACTTAAAAAGTTTTTGTGGCTCGGGGTTAAACTTAACTAATAATCTAAACCATATTTCATCTTAATTTCTAAGAAGGTGTGTATGATGCGTAATATGATCGAATGTCGCAAGCAGAACGAAAGTATACGAAGTCGCGAGCAAAATCTAGTCTAGTACTCTAAACAAATATGCAAATAAATACTGACTTGCATGTTAGCCTTACATGATTTTCTTGCATTACATGCTGATTGACGGCAACGTCCTGTACATAATGCAAGATCTATATTGGCACGGCGCGACACGCACCGACGCAGGGCACAGTACGATGCACTCGTGGTGACGTCATCGCACACGCCGGTGGATTTCATTAATAAACGAAGGGTGATACGATGCAATAAGATAGAAAAATTAGTTGCTACCTGCAGCGTTATTCGCGTAAATCCCACGGGAAGTAGGGAACGCATACCTGGAGAAAATAATCCTATGTTATAATGCTAGTCTATCGCTTATGTTACCTCAGTTTCAGCAATCCACTCACCTTTAAAGACAGCGAGTTGGCATACCATGCTATGTTTAGTCGGTAGGTACCGGACTTTCCATCTTACCCTCGGTGAGTCCGATATACCTACCCTCTCTGTTTCCTTTAACCCGCTGAGAGGGATGCATAAATGGCATTGCTCCACGTTAAGAAACAAAAGTATATTACCTGTGTGCCAAGTGACATCTAAATATGTTCGACGGTTTATGTGTGATAGAGTAATTAACATGTATAACATCTTTACAAACTTTAACCCATAGGTCTATTATATTTGTAGGTCATAGTAATTATTATTATTATTTAAATCTTTACAATATCTTTTTCATTTTTAAATATACATATATTATATAAAAAATACATTTAAAATATAAAATATAGCTGCCGGTGGTTAGGATTCCAGAGATAGGAACCACCTCACAATGCGTGCCGTATCTAATAGCACTGCCTTCTGCATCAAACCCTTGATGCAAGCACCTAACGCGAGTCTCTTTAGATGGTGTTCGAGGCTCTTCTCTCATTATTATTATTATTATTGATTCGATATGGTGTTGCCAACTGCAAGTACATTATATCCCTCAAGCGGTTTATAGATATTCATTTTGCCAACTATGCAGCAGGCTCCTGTTGCCGCGCTATAACTAAGTATTTGCAAACAGAAAAGACAATGAGATGTAGCGCTAAAATAATATGATTAACAGTCAGTGTGCAATATTTAAATATTCCTGGTCACCGAAATAAGTAACCAGCAACTCAAAATCAATAGATATTCAACATTATTCAATTGTTACAGAAGAAATCCTGGACTCCAGAACAGCGCTATGGATGTCAGCAGACGGACACATGGTGTTATACGCCACCTTCAACGATAGCCTCGTCCACGAGCAGAAGTATCCTTGGTATGGTGCAGCCCTGGACACTGATGATCCAGCCAAGGTAAAGTGATCTTTATGTACTAGCTAGTTCTCTGGTTTCACCCACGTTAATGATTACTGCGCCGCTCCCGCGGCTCGTAGCGTGATATTATAGCCTATGCTACTTTTGTATAAAGTAACTTTGTAATGGGGTTTTAATAAAATCGTTAAAGTAGTTTGTGATATTTTATCGGTGACAAACAAACAAATTACTCTTTCCTCTTTATCATCTACCTACTAGATTTTGCACGTGACTCCGCTCGCATTATTTTAGATTTCGCCCAATAAATTCGTATCCCTCCGGTACAGTCCTTTTTTTCTGGATAGAAGGTACCCCTATGTCCTTTTCTGAACGCTTTGTGTGTGACTTAGTTAAGGCGTATAAGGGCGTTTGTGCACTACAAGGAATTTTACTGTCCGGCATCAGCAGTCCGATTTTTTACGGATCGATGTGGCATGAAAAAAACGGATAATTGGCTTGTGCACTTGTCCGTCTTTACTCGGATCGGTGCGATGCAGTTTACGGTAGCTCTCTTTGAAACTACACGCAGTGCACAAGCATAAACACGTTTTTCATTGCTGTCATCTCGGCTCGGGAAAAACGACCCGGAATAGGAAAAGCAAAATGTCGGACGATAAAATTACGTATAGTGCACAAACTAGTATATATATTTAGGGCGTTTGTGCACTACAAGGAATTTTACTGTCCGGCGGCAGTCCGATTTTTTACGGTCCGATATTGCAAGTCATAAATGTATATACTAGATTGTGCACTATACGTAATTTTACCGTCCGACATTTTTCTTTTCCCCATTCCGGGCCTTTTTTCCGGACCGAGATGACAGTAATGAAAAACGTGTTTATGCTTGTGCACTGCGTCCGCATTATTCATGAGCGCGCGAGGCGGGCGCGGTGAAGGGGGGAAAAACTTATTGTTCCTAGCGTAATTACGCGTGCGTGGCGTGTAGTTTCAAAGAGAGCTACCGTAAACTGCGTCGCACCGATCCGAGTAAAAACGGATAAGTGCACAGGCCAATCATCCGTTTTTTTTCATGCCAATCGAACCGTACAAAATCGGACTGCAGGACAGTAAAATTCCTTGTAGTGCACAAACGCCCTAAGGGTAACAAATAAACAAACTCACATCCGCATTGGTTAGGATATACACATATAATAAATGCGAAAGATCACTAGATCAATCACTCACTGACTAAACACGAAATCTCCAAAACTACTACTGACTACCTTATTGAAATTTAGCAGGTATGTAGTTTATACGAATGGATTTCTCGAAATAGAGTTATTTTTGAAAATCTAAGGTGTCAAAATATACTTGCACGGGGTATTCGTAGGTACACCGCATGAAACCTGTGATCAGTATACATGTGATTAAGGATCTTTATGGCATATACTTAATCACAGACTGCATATATATACCGCCCGTTATAATGCTAATATTCGCGCCTAGCGCTAGCAGCACTGTCAGCTATCCTAACTACAATGTAATACATATTATAAATGCGAATGTTAGTTTGTTAGTCACGCTTTTACACCTTAACTACTCAACCGATCATCATGTAATTTAACATGCACGTTATCGGGGGTGCAGAAAAGGACATAGGGTAGCTTTCATCGACTACTTAGCTAAATAAAGCTTAGGAATATAATTAAAAGGTACTTACCAAAAACAGTACTAGCTTTCCAGAAAAGCTTAAGCTTAGCTTTAAAGTGTAGTTTTATGCTAATACGGTATGAATGTCATATTAATATTACCTGTATAGATGTATTAACACGCTTAGCTTGTCTATATCTATACATCACTAATATTATAAAAAGGAAGGATTTGATTTATGTTTGTAAGTATTTAACTCAAAAACTACACAACCGATTATAAAAAAATTTTCACCATTAGAAAGCTTGTATTATTACCGAGTAACAAAAGCTACACTTTATTTAAGCACTAGCTTTTGCCCGCGGCTTCGCCCGTGTAAAAAGTAGGTTAGATTAAGGTATGTTAGTAAAAGTACTTTAAAAAAAAATTAAGTGTAGCCTTTGTTACTCGGTAATAATACAAGCTTTCTAATGGTAAAAAAGTTTTTATAATCGGTTGTGTAGTTTTTGAGTTAAATACTTACAAACAAAAATCAAATCCTCGCTCAAATCAAATAGCTCAGTACTGGAAACGCCTCGCTTGTTATATTCTATACTAATAGAATATAACAAGCGAGGCGTCTCCAGTACTGAGCCAGCGTGTTCTGTGGTCCGTATATATTAGCATTAGCTTGAGTTCCATTTGCATGTAGGTACTCCAATTGCGTCAGTTACTGTATATGAAATTCATAGGACATGCGCAAGTCGGCTGTGTGGCCAATACCCTTGTTTTTCTTTTTCATTCGTATTTATAAATGGGTAGTATCCTCAATTTTTTGCCTTTGTTCCACCAAAAATACTCATTGCGCACCAAAATATGCTTACTAAAATATTTTAAAGAGATCAAACTGAGTCGACGACTAATTTTAGGTGGTTTTAAGAAGGAACCTAACATAAACTAACCCTTCCGAGACAGAATGCTGTGATTTGAGGTGTATAGGTGTTCGTTATTATATATTTTAGTAAGCATATTTAGCTGTGCAATTAGTATTTTTGATGGTCATTATATTAAATCCTTTTATAAATATTTACACACACACTCGATTACCAATACGTTTGGTTCGATTCCTATGTTCAAGAAAAATCGTTTGAGCTACGGCTCGTGAATGTTTTATCATAGAATATGTGCCAAAAATTAACTGTCAGCAGGTAAATAGATGTAGATGAGTTAGTGTAAATGTTGACAGCCATAATGATGGTCTGGGTACGAACCCCAGTTTGAGTAATGTTATTGAGAAAATTCTCAACAGCAGAACACATTCTGGAAATGTGCGCAGTAGTAGACTTACCTATAAATAATAATATTCTTTTTTATAATAATATTCTACCACATACACACAACACCATCTAGCCCAAACTAAGCAGAGCTTGTACTATGGGTACTAGACAATGGATAAACAAGCATAATTATATACTTTTTTTTGTAAATACATACGTATTATACATAGAAACACGACATTTTACAAATAAATAGTATATTAATTTGGTAATTATCCAATAACAGGTATGCATATTAATTTCCTTTGAAGTTATATGAGTATTAAATAGCGCTTGCTTTAACGGTGAAGAAAAACATCGTGAGGAAACCTGCATGTCTGAGAGTTCTTCATAATGTGCCAACCCGCACTTGGCCAGCGTGGTGGACTATGGCTTAACCCTTCTCACAGTGAGAAGAGGCCCGTGCCCACCAGTGGGACTGTTTAATACAGGGCTGATATAATGATATTATATAACAATTTAATAGTAATTTCATAAATTGAGACTATACTACATAATTATACAGAGCCAGTACATAGTTAAATAAAGAACTAATAATGAAGAAAAATGCGTAAAGAATACTAAATTACAATTGACTTATGATCTAGATGACAACTTCTACTTTTAGTTATCTTATTTAATACTAGCTGTGCCCGCGGTGTCACCCGCGTCAGTTGTATTTGTGGTTACTGCGCCGCTCCCGTGAGCCGTAGCGTGGTGTTATATAGCCTATGTCCTTCCCAGGGTCTCAGGCTATCTCCATTCCAAATTTCATCAAAATCGGTTCAGCGGTTTGAGCGTGAAAAGGTAACAGACAGACAGACAGACCGACAGACAGACCGACAGACAGACCGACAGACAGACCGACAGACAGACCGACAGACAGACCGACAGACAGACCGACAGACAGACCGATAGACAGACCGACAGACAGACCGACAGACAGACCGACAGACAGACCGACAGACAGACCGACAGACAGACCGACAGACAGACAGAGTTACTTTCGCATTTATAATATTAAGTAAGGATTGTGTTACGTTTATGCAATTTTTATAAGTACATAGACATTAACCTCCTTACACGGATTTTCTAATTGATGCAGACATATCCAGAGATCAGAAGCGTTCGGTACCCGAAGCCTGGCACAAACAACCCGACGGTGACCCTGACAGTCGCGGATATCGCAGACCCGAAACACATCCGCACGAGACACCTTACGCCGCCTAAAGTCATTATTGAAGAAGGGTAAGTTTATACTACTAATAAATTAATTATCGCTCGCTTTAAATAGTATCAGCCCTGTTTATAGACTGACCCACTGCTGGGCAAGGGCTTTTCTCAGTGTTAGACCATGGTCCAGAACTGTTTATATATGTACATAGCTGATAGAGCAAGAACAATAGGTTCGTTGTTCTATTGGCCTAGTGTTAAAACAGTGGGTAGGCTGTCCTAAAAGGCTAGTAATAAAACAATACGCTATTCTACTTGCCTTTGTGGTAGTATAATCAGTACGTTATTCTAGCAACCTAGTGATTGAAAAGTGGATACGCTGTTCTAGTAACCTAAGAGGTAGGATAATAAGTACGTTGTTCTAGTAGCCTAGCTACAGAACAGTCGATACCTTATTCCAGTAGCCTAAGTGATAGGATAATGAGTACGTTGCCCTAGTGGCCTAAGAGAAATAATAGTAGATACGTTGTTCTGATTCGTAAGTGACAGAATACGTGGATACGTTATTCTACTAACCTCAGTGTTAGATCAATGGGTACCTATATTGTTTATTCAGTCTTAGCAATAAATTTTGGATTTAGGCCACTAGAACAAAATGTACATATATTAAGCAGAGACTACAGATATGCACTTGTGATGCTACTAGATGAAGCAGAGTCGTAATGCTTCATTTCCCCTTAGTTTTCACCCGCGGCTTCGCTCGCGTCAACGTTAGGTTAGGTTAGGTTTGCAACAGTTCTTTTCTCTGGATGAAAGGTACCCTATGTCCTATTCTGTATCCCTGACAACGTGTATACAAAATTTCATGTTGATCGGTTGAGTAGTTAAGGCGTGAAAGCGTAACAAACAAACAAACTCATTTTCGCATTTATAATATTAGTAAGGATTAAGGATAAGGAAGTAAGGTTTTCAACCCATCGGTTTTAAAACCACATTCTCCAATAAGCCTCTGATCTGTTCAGTAAACGTTCACTTATCTTTTTCTTCCGGCTGTCTGTTATTCCAGACATAACTAATCTAAGTTAGACTCCACGAGAATAATTTGAATAGATAAAACAGTTACAAAGTTAAATGAACTTCAAAACGATTTATAGAGCCTGGTTCGATTTCATTATGATCATTTACACAAGCATACAACGTATGAGTGAAGGAAACAATAAATTGAATTCAAACAAACTAATCCGTTTCATGCTCTCGTTCAAAGTTGTGTTTATATTGTTATTTGTGTGTACGCCAGTTTATTTGAATTGTAAATTGTCTGCAAAACAACGTTCTGATGATGTTACAAGATTACATTATTAAACGCTAAAGACTATTAAAAGAATCTAAACAGTTAATTGAAAAGTGCATAAGAGATCAGAGCCAAGCGAGTTTTCCTGCTCTGTTCAAGCGAACTAGTAATCACTTTATAAATTGTGTTATAAATACGCTTATAAGTTCAACAAGTTAAAGTAGGTTTAATAGAGTAACGAAAGGAGATTTTAAAAGGAGATTAAAATTTGTTGTTTACTTGTCTCTAAAGGTTTAATCTCCACATAAGACAAACCGTTATTTAAATTTTTGCTAGGGTCCAGTACGCACACAACTTACTTATAAAAGTTTTCTTTTTAAACCAAGAAAACAGCGTCGAATACAAACAAAAATCCGTACATAAAATATTCCAAGACCCACTGCAATAAGAGATGGGTACCTAAACCGCTATAAGCCATAAAGAGACTAAGATAAACGAGCCGAACCCCATAAAGTATAGTCGATATTAAGGCCGACTCGATATTAAACATGAATATTTGAATAAACTTTTTCGATTAAAATTCGGGTACTATAGGATCGATATTGAAATTAGGATTTAACGGTGCTGTTGAAACTGTTGTGATCGATCATTGTTATTTAAGCTTTTGCTCTCAATTTCGCCTGTTTAAAAAATAACTATTTGGTTATCCAGAACATGATCTGTTTATGTAACAAGTTTTATTCAGTTCCATAAAACTGATTATGCATGATCGAGTAGCGAACATGCAAACATCTTACAACCTTTTATATTCAGTATATTTACTCTGTCCGTTTTTAACGTTTCCAATAGTAAATTTCTTGATCGATATTGATCATATATGGTACCTAAGGATATAGCTTAAAAGCTGTGGGAGACACTAAACTATAGGTTATTTAAAGGAACGTAAACAACGTGGCGTGTAACAGCTAGCTATATTCAGTTGCGTATTTATTTAAATTGTTTTTCTTAAAAGGTAACAATGATTGTTTAATGATAAGATCAAATGAGCAGGATTATATAAATTTACTAGCTGTCCCGACAAATGTTGTCCTGTACACACGAATATAAAAAGAAAAGAAAAACCAAATCTATACCATTCTGGAATCCACTTGAACACACACAAAAAATTTCATCAAAATCGGTCCAGCCGTTTAGGAGGAGTTTAATTACAAACACACGCACAGAAGATTTATCTATATAATTAATACGTAAAGCAAAAACTTTGTACCCTTTTTTACGAAAATTGCGCGAACGGAGGAGTGTGAAATATTACTCGGTAATAATATAGTTATCTAATAATGAAAGATTAATCTAAATCGGTTGAGCAGTCTTACAAAAAAACAAAAATCTAATCTTTCGTCTTTCTAATATTTAAGTATAGTATAGATAAACATAGTTTAAATATGTTACAGTTATAATGTATTTTCTTTGGGTTTAACGACTCCTGATATTTACATAACCATAACCTAAAACCGTGTCAGTAACCATCACATAAGGCGATCAATATCAAAGCTTCACGCAATCTAATATATTTTGTCAAAGTGTGGCATATTTCGGTATCAGATGATATAATTTGAATATCAATTTTTAATCGATAATCGCCCATCGGTAGTTCATAGATTAGTCGATTAAATATTAGTTTAGGCTTAACTATGCAGTTGTACTGATATTTTTTTTTATATTTCCTAGTTTTAGGCTGATTTTAGAGTCACGCTGTCCGCGCGCTGACCGTCGGCGCTGACAGTTGAAATGTATGTAATGTCAGCGCTGAACCATCAGCGTGACTCAGGAACGATTGCTTTAATTACATACATATTGATCTGTCAGCGCTGGCGGTCAGCGCGCGGTCAGCGTGACTCTAAAATCAGCCTTAGTTTTACATGTACTCGTCAATCGTAATTGTTTAACGAGACCCGCTTCTAATAATAATCGCTAATTCTACTAATTAACTTGTTATGTTAAACAGAAAAACACAATGAAATATAAAAAACAACAAACAATAAACATCATTATTACAATTACTGCACGGATGACGTAGTGGTTTAAGTGGTCGCCTCGCCGTTGTCATTGCGCCGAGTGATGTGGGTTCGAATCCCACACTGGACAAAACATTGTGTGATCTCCAAATGGTTGTACCGAGTCTGCGTGTTCTTTATGTACGTTGTTTGAATGTGTATAAAGTCCCTCGCGACAAAGGAATTATTCCTAGCGCGCGAGTTGTCTTTTTAAGATAAATTAATTATTATATTGTTGTTACAGAGACTACTACTTCACGAGTGCACAATGGGTGTCGCTCACAGAGGTCTGCGTCGTCTGGCTGACAAGAATGCAGAACCTATCCGTCGTGTCCGTCTGCAAGAGCCCCATGTGGTATTGTCAAGAGGTACGTATGTATGTACGTAGGCACAGCGGTAGTGATAGCGACTACTGAACATGAGGACGTAACATACGTCTTGAGTTCGATTTCCGAGTCGAGTCAGCAGTATTATTGGAATTTTTGGCTAGAAATTCTCAGTAGTAAAACAGACTGAGCGATGTACCCTGTGGATGGCAATAGAGAGGTCCTATTACGTGGGAATTGAAGCCCTAGTTAGAGAGAAATGAGAATGAAAATGTTTGTTATAATGAAATTAGGTTAAGTTTTATTTTATTTGCTTCCTCATTTTGTTTCCTATCTGGTCCTTTGTAAGTGAATTAGAAAACTTTAATACTGTTACTTAAGTTAATTAATGATATTCAACAATGGCCTTACCGGTCTCGCACTAAGAAGAGACCTGTGCCCAGCAGTGGGACAGCTTATATACTTTGCTGATATTAAAGTAGTATAGTATATAAAGTCAATCACAATAGTTTTGAATAATCTTTTAATTATTTGAATGTCGGAAATAATTAAAAACCTATTACATATGTCTGCTTGCCGGAGTGCCATTGCGGCTCAATAGGTTAATACGTCATTGATTTGCTTTGTCTCTACTTCATTAAACATGAAATCAACAACCCGTAACTTTGATGCAAGACTACACGAAGTCTATAAAAAAAGCGTTTTAAACCATACATATACACAAACTCATATGGGTAAATATATACCATGGGTTGCCACTTTCTACGGTCCTGCCATGTCTCCGTTGCCTTCTTTTTACGAAGGTGGTATACATTGACACATACCTCTCCGCGGGGCGACGGAGAGGTTATGTCGAACTCATCGGGGAAAGATGATGAGCGACATCCCGGTAATACCTTATACCGACTAAGGTATTACCGGGATGTCGCTCATCATCTTTACCTACCACGGTGTTCCTCGACATAACCGCAATCGGTGGAGCCGCGCGAATCACTTTCACATGCAATCGCGACCCCGCCGAGGTGTCGGCCCGCCGTATGAAACGGTAGACCACTACACAAATAGACCTACCCTTTCGGCACTCTGATTTTAAACCGTACTGTCCCCTTGAGAGGGGACGAACACACGACACATAGGCGCGCGTGGGAACACGCACACCGCCTCTCGGATATTATTATTTCCTTTGCCTTATTCAACTGATAAGAACTACGATTAGCATTACAAAATAACAAATATAATTTATTTCCAAGTTAAAAGAAGAGATATCGTATTTTCGTTGTCGCGTCAGCTCATGGTAGGCTCATTTATTTTAATGGATGGCGTAATGAAACTCTGTCTGTTCCGTACGTTTTCAATTTTAAATGCATAATAAAATTTTATACGAGGCTGAATATTGCGATCGTAAGTTATTTTTGTAGGCTTGTAAAATTACCAGTTTGCGATTTCCTTTGGAAGATTTTTAGTGTATTTCTTGTCGTAATTGCGTTATATTTTGCAGTGTTATTGAACGAATTACGATTGTAATTTTCAGTACGCTGTAAGTAAAATTAAATGTAGCCTGTAAACTGTTTTACCTTCTCCACCCACTATTTGGGACCTTAACACATAGTTGACAAAATCGTGGATGTCTCAATCATAAATTATTACGATTGAGACATCCACGATTTCGTCAACTATTTGTTAAGGTTAATATTAATTGAACCTATATTAATTGACCCTGTATTAAACTGTCCCACTACTGGGTACAGGCCTCTTCTCAGAGAGAAAAGGGTTAGGCCGTATTAGGCTATCGCTGCTATCTGAATCAATGTCATGTTATTTGATATGGTAATTGTACTTATTATTGCAAATGATAGTTCATTTTATAAATTTTATCATTGCCTTTTACTGAGTATCGGTACATGACAATTACCTGTCGCCAAAAAATCTTATTCGTTCGATTATAACATTGGCAGAGTCTCAAAATATGTACATGAGTTATGTACACTCATGTATTTTTATGAACAGCAATTGAGCTATATCCGAGTTGAGATACTGCCAGACTCATAATATTTATAGTACTAAGTAACAGCTGACGATATATGCAGTGGGAGGTTACATACAAATAGAGTAATAATTCTGCAGAAAACATATGATGACATTACAATACATCATATACGTAAGCGAAATAAATTGTGTGTGATAGACAACCCTATGACTGTCTCGTATCCGAAAATATACGAGAAAATAACTACATGCTGTAGTATTTTCTCGGATATAGATTCGAAAAATTCTACAGCCTGTACTTTTTATCGGATAAAGAATGATTTGATTATGCTAACACAAAAGTAATTGAAGTATTGTTCCACTCAGGTATACAGGATATCATCAGGATCGGAAGGCTGGGTGGAGTCAGCCCCGTCGCCGCTCTGGTCGGCCGGTGGGGGAGCTCTCGTGACCCTGGCTCCAGTTAGAGATGGACCCGCAGGCCTGTTCCGACACATAGTGAGGACGGAACACAACGCACATGGTCCTCGAGCGCTGCCATTGACACATGGTAGCTTTGACGTGGTGGAACTGCTAGCTTGGGATCATGCTAATCAACATATGTGAGTATATTTTACTATTGAGTATTTTTTGTTTATTTGACAGCAATGCGCTGCCATATTAGCCTCATGAATGAAGCATTGGACGTGCAGTCGAGTGTTCGTAGGTTCGAATCCCACCCATAGCAATACTGACGTGTACTTAATTTGCAACACAGAATGTTAGTACCTCTGGAAGTTTAAAAAAGTTAAAATAAATATTGCTTTATTAGCCAGTGTATTTTTTAATACTAGTAAAGTGACAAACGAGCGTAAGACCCCGCATGGGGTCAGTAAGTTAGTGATTAATGAAAACGAATTACAAGCTCCAGGTCACAAACGCTATTCGTCACATACTCGATAGGTCATAGCTATCTGATTTAAGTCAGTAAGTCACTATGGCGATTCGTCTAATTTTTGTTTTGCGTACTGTCATGCTTTCAGACCCGGAGTCTATTTGTTGCCCAAAGATCATACTTATTTTTGCTGTCAATTATAGCATTTTTAATAAGACTGAAAACGTAAGAACACAAAACAAGTTTGTTTAGCGGTGGTCATCTATAAGGTGAAGCTACTTCCCCTTTTTCCCTCTTTGAACGAAGACCTAGGATTAACTGAGATGCCGCTGTTCCGTGCCTATTAACATTGCTGCTCAAAGGCTTGAATTGATTTCCTAATTCTGATATTGATAATGACCAGATCGAACACACCTAAGTTATCACGCTTGTCATAGGTTTTCTTATCGGGTAACATCTTCTTATATACACAAAATTCTATCTCTCTAAGTTTACGTTTTACATTAAAATCCAAGCAGCGGTTCGAGCGCGTTGTAGTAACAGACGTAGCTCAATTATAATATTAGTAAGTACAAATGGTAAAATTAGATAAATTATCTAACGCTAGATGGCGCAACAGTTGCCTTGTCGCTCGCACTGTCACCAAGCTAAGTGTTGTGTATCGAATCCTATACGGAACAATTATTTGTCTGATCCACAAATTATATTTGAGTCTTAATACCTTATGTTCAATAATTGTATGTTTGTAAGTTCGCCACGACAGCTTCATCCTTAGAGCTGTCTAGTTTTATAAAGCTCTCAACACTTTATCTTAAAAATACTCTCACTTTCTTGTAAGCTGTTTTGATTACGCATAGCACATCAAGACATACGAATGCAAATCAAACGAAAACTTCGTATACGACTTTACCGCGCAATGTTTACAGAAACGCCATCCACTATACAAAGCTAACAGATACTGTAGCTCTTGCGTCGTACATAAGCCGATCTGCACTCTCAATACTGAATTCAATCGCTATAAAAGCTTTCGCACTCCGCACACTTGGAGCATCGGAAATCGACGTCTTTCATGACTATTCGCTACATCTAAGAAAAAAATTATCTCTCGCTACAGAGTACGAAGTGCAATGCTTCGTACACAGCTAAGAGATTGAATCGTGGTCGATACCGAGCTATGAATTTGAATGAACTCATTGCATTTTATTAATACTGAATAGTAAATATAGAAACGAGTTTATTGAGTTTTGCGATATAGTATTCATGATATTTTTGTCATTTTATCTTTAAAGAGGTACTTTTAAAGTGGGAGAAATCTTTTACGGTTACAGCAGGGTACTCACTCATTCCCGATCCTATATAGGTAATCAAAGCTTATCTCAATATTTTATATAAAAGACTAACAAGAACACAGCCTTTTTCTAGAAGTGATTAGGACCCTACTCAATGCACGCTTGCAATATAAATATGATTGACTGCGATCTTTTCTAGATTCATTCAACAGGTACTTGTCCAATCTGATTTTCCAAGTGTGAACCTAACCAAACCTGACCTTCAGATTCGCCTGTGAGACATTACTTTGTAAAGTTCAAAAAAACACTGCGTCTTGTAAGTTGTTCGTTTTCACCAAAATCTTTTGTTATCTCTCAATTAATAATGCTTATACAATTACAGCTATTACTTGGGTATCCCAGAAGGCAAACCAGGTCAACAGCATCTGTACCGAGTTTCCTCAGAAGCACCACGACCAGGCTCGCCGCAGAAGCTGCCCTACTGCGTTACTTGTAACTCGCAGGTCAGTAAACAGATCACCGCTTGAATCCCGCTCAAATGTCTATCTGTCTAGCAAGTTACTTCCCAATCCGTTCAATCATTTACGCGTTATTGAGGAACAAACATCCAAACAGCGTCAAAATCATTCACATTTCTAAGGTGGCACAAATCATTTTGTAGATTCGACATATCGTGAAGCGTTGTTAACTTTGCAAATTAAGCTCTTTGTAACTTAACGGTATTTGCAAAATTGCAATGTGTTGTTCAATAGCGTAGGTTTTCGATGACTGATTCGATAATAATAATCTAAGAAGATACACACTAAGAAAATATTCCGACTATAGCTTACTTTCAAGCTTAGTTTATAAGACTAGAGTAGTAAAAGTTACTTATATTTCTTTGTGAATATGAAAGAGAAAGCATGGTAGGCAAAAAAAGCGCAAAGTGCCACTCGGGGTACTTTACAAGAAAATTTAACAATTAATTTACATTTGTAATTAATGCAAATTAGTTCATCCATCAGTATTTGGAAGTTGGCATCCAGACACAGTACTTTCATAATTATTTCTCGATATATCTATGGCGTCAGCTTAAAGATCAATATCTGCAAAATTCTTTATAAAAATTCTCTTACCGCTAATTACCCGCATAACACACGGTGCCCATAACTTACCGCATGACGCATCCCGTGGCGTCCCCTTTAATAAAAAACCTGAAGGTGTCTTTTTGATTAATAGCTTAAGATAAAATGCCAAGGTAAATGAAGACTTGGTACAATGCTGGGGCCACACTATCGCGATAACGCGAAGATTTGCGTTGTCGCGACACGTCTGGGCAAAGTTTTCGTCCTATCGCGAATCATCTTCGCGAATACGAATGCCCTTCGCGCCGCTGTCGGTATATTGCCGCACATCAAAGGGTTTTGTGGCGACAACGTTCGTGCGGTTGGCTACACATTGCGCACTTTAGTTGACTGTTTGACTGCTTCCATGTTTCCCGCGAAATGAATTATCGCAACGTTCTTGATTATCGCGACGTAGCGAAGTTTTTTTTTGATGTGGACATACACTTCGTCATGGAACGAACTCGTACTTATATCGTGACAACGCGAACACGAATCTTCGCCATCAAGTGTGGCCGTAGCATAATTGCTTTGTTAGTCCCTCTCATAAGCTAGTAGCTAGACAATAAGTTTGCAGAGGTCTGAATTTTTCTCTTATGAACTTCTTAGTACCAACATGTACTTTGAAAATTTCTAGTGACGACAATGACATAGGTGACGAAATGTGCCTGTATTTATTACTAGATTGTCTCCGCGGCTTCGCTCCCTTAAATGTAGGTTAGGTTAGATTAGTAACAGTACTTTTCTGGATGAAAGGTACCCTAAGTCCTTTTCTGTTCACCTGGCAACGTGTAAGCGAAATTTCATGATGACCGGTCTTGAAGTTAAAGTCGTGAATGTGCAACAGATAAGTATGTATTTGATTGTTAAAAGATTCCTGTAGCCATACAGATCAGACATCACTCTACGGCGGTAGTTTTAAACTCTTTTGCTAAACTTTCCAGCGCCGCCGCGCCGCCCCGCCTGCTTATTTACTTTATTTTTATAATCACTGGATGAAACATTCCAAAGCTCTAGTAGCCCTTCTACAAAAACGATAAGTCTCTTTGTAGTCTCCTTGCTCCAACTTATTTTTAGTGCTTCAAACGCGTTGCGGTGTATATGAAAATGTTAAACATGTTCGAAAAAATGTTAACTACAAAAACTACTACTTACTACAGTTGGACACAACGTATTCAGACAGGCGCTGATGCGAAACTTATTATCGTGTCACAATAAATTTCGCAATTACCGACACTCGCGTTCATACAGAGACACTTCGAGTATACACTGAGTGTACTGTGTAAAGTGTCTTAGTCTAAACTCATCTTTACGTCATAAATGTATAAAACCTGTAACTGAAACAATGAAACGATTTATAAAGCACTGTTAAATATGTCCTAACTTGAACCCAGACGCCGTCATTTCCTAGGACATCCAAATTACCTCGATATTCAGTTTACAGTTTCGGTATGATGCGGCATGGCATTACGCCAGATACTGTAAGCTTTTGCAAACGTTCGAGTTAGTCTAACATCTGGACATCGCAACATATCATAACTAATGTTCACAACGCTAATACTGGTGTAATAATACGTGACATGAGATACCGCAGTTGTGGCTGTACGTGTTAGATATTACCGCTCGACGTATCCCAACTAATATTATAAATGCGAATGTCAGTTTGTATGTTACGCTTTCACGGCTTTACTACTTGAACGATTATGAAATTTCGCATACACGTTGTCAGAGATACAGAAAAGAACATACGGTACCTTTCATCCAGAAAAAAGTACTGTACCCGAACGAACGAATCTGCGGGCAAAAGCCGATCCCATATATGTTGGAGAGATTACTTGCTTCATTGCAGAAAATTTTAACAATTTAATAATGTTGATCTGAGTTTTCGTTATATGTAGAGAGTCAAATATACTGCATATTCTGAACACGAGCAATGTAAAACACATGCATTTAAAATTTATTTTATTTTTCATATTGGTAAATATTAAATATATAATAACAAATACAAACACGTGATTTGCAAAATCTTTACAAAATTAAGTTATATGCATGTTGCATGCATTTTTCTTTGACACTCGAGAGGCGCTTACCATCAGGCGGTCCATAAGATTGTTTGACATCTTATTATATAAAAGGAACACAGTTCAACTATGTCCATATCGGCAAATCGACAATCTCCTGTAAACAATTGCTATAAGACATTTTTGTCAACATCTATGTTTGGTATACCGTTATAGCACAAATGTCGAAAAGAATCCGACCCAAGCAATAACCAGTCAAACGAAAAAATATCAAAGGCACGTTTCATTTACCAAACAATAAATGAATTCGTGAAATACCTGCCACATTACCATAAAAACTATCATAAATCGCCCACGTACCATCAATAACACGGACTATTTCCCATAGTAAACAGAATCATTCCAGATATAACGGATGATAACACGATCAAATAATATTGATATAGGTACCTAATTTTGTAACAAGAATATTTTGTTTGATCGTCCTAACTGGATAAAGGTTGCTTTTGTCTACTTTCTTCTACGTATCCTTATTAGGACTACTACGATCAAATTAATTCTATATGAGTTTTGTGTAAAAACATGTTGACCTAGCAGACATATTATCACTAGGCTCATTCGTTGCCATACTGTCTTGAAGATGCCTTGCGCTAAAGCGAAACACGTGTCGACGCATATTTTGTGTTTGAAGCGGTATACTGCAACTTGGAGTGCGCCCGGGTCCCACGACGCGGCTGTCCCTATATACAGGATTTTGGTATTGTCAACATTTTTCTGCTGGGGTGGACGATTAGCGGGTGCGTGGTAGGTTTCTCGCTTCCCAATTATTTTATTGCAACATCTTAGAAACGGTGTCACCAACATACGACCTTAGTCGAAGGTGGGCTCAGTAGAGCAAAAAGTAATAATCTTTCAGGATGCTTTTACTTAATTTGAAGGATGTAGTAAATATACTTGCCAACAAGCCAGTCAACACAAGACCCTATACAAAGTTTTATTGGAACTTTGAGTTCTATATTTGTTCTGAATTTATAGCGTGTAAAATATAGTTTTAGCTCATAACATGTTGACGATATTGTCTTCTATTTGATTTACCGATGCCTATTCTGTTATAAAGTTAAACGTATATTCGAAGCACCAAGAAAATGTTAGTGTCAGTTTGCAAGTTGGAGTTTTGAGAACTTGCATTTGATTCAGCCACAATACATACAGGTCCAAAAGATTGGCTGAATATCGAAATGTGTAAATACAATATAAAGAACTGATTTAAGTGCTTAACACTTAAATCGCACGATCATAATATTATTTCGGATGGAGACCACTACCAGCAGCAAACAGGCAGCTTATGCCGTTGCAATAATTGAGATTTGAACTCCCTCGAGTTCTAAATTCCTGCAATAACATACAACCATTTTAAATTTCAATAACAGTGAACGAGCTCGCAATTGTCATTCGGTGAAGCACCTTCTTTTTTCAGGAAACCAGCCTAAGAGTAGTAACATTTTTATTACGTTTTGCTTAGTGAAGGAGTCCAGAGTCTTCTATTTATAGTCTGGAACTGGTAACTAATGTAAGATCTAACTTGTGTTACTTTGGAGCGCTGGTACCCATAACACAAGTTAGATCTTACATTGGGTACCAGAGTTCAACAAAAACACTTACTTTTATTGTTTATAAAATATTATTGTTTCACTAATATAATTTTGAAGTGTACTAAATTGTAATTTTTTGGTAAATAAGTTATTATTATTATTATTTTGGTAAATAAATTATTATTTATTATTATTATTCTATTTATAGGAGGTTTGAGTAGGTATCTACTCAAACCTCCTATAAATAGAAGACTTATTTCCTTCATCAGTCACGTACGAGTTATATGTCTAATGTTGCAAGCGATCGTAGTCTGCGGTAACCGTTTACCGTTAGGAGACTCGTGTGTTTGTTTATTTAGAAAAAAAATCGTAATATAGTTTTTTCATTAAAGTTTGTTTTGTCCAGCCTTCTCCATCAATAAACCTGGAGTACTACGGCAACTTGGCATCTTCTGGCGACAGTACGTGGGATACCGAGTGGGATGAAGAGCTGCCAGCTACGTCACCCTCGCCCACCAAGAAGAAGAAGAAGAAGTATCCAGGTAAGACCAGGATTATATAGTATTAAGAGATTTAAAAGGTTCTTTCTATATGGAACCTTTCAGATGCTGGAAGTATTATGCATATCCACCGTCACAGCTCAGGGTACTTCTTTGATGTAATCTTTGATCGGAAAAGGCGTGATCTACAAATAGCTATTCCGATTTTGAATATACATAACATAATCATTGCATGATCTGGTTACGAAATAAATCTAGCTCTATAAACGGGTCAAAGAAATAATGATTTCAGTCCAAAAGTAACTTATAAGTTTCAGTTTTAAAGTCACTGAAAGGTTCTAGTTTAAACAAAGGGTAAGCCTTGAACTCTGTGTGCGTTGTTTCGATGTTTGTAAAGTACGAAACAGGGAGTTATCCCAAGTGCTAAGTATGAAGTGTTTACATCTTTCTCAGATGGTCTTCCACAAAACCTGCCGTGCTTGTACCACGAGGCACACTTCAGCCCATCATCAGCGTACTTCGTGCTCGAGTGCCTGGGGCCCGGAGTACCCACGTTCAGCCTTCACAAGACTGCGCTACCAGACCCGCGACTAGTGGCGCATTTAGAGAACAACACTTCTGTCAAGGTAACAATTAAAATAACTACAAGATTTTTTATTATGAATATGGAACTGTGAGAAATAGAAATTGGGATTAATAGCAAAGGTGTTTTTGCGGTAGAGGAAACTTTTTAAGATAACTACATTATTAATCAGTATACTATGACTATTCCATGATATATACCCAAAAATATTTTTCTCGGCCCGAGAACCGATCCTAAAGCCTCATACACTGCAGTCACTACGTATATTTATTGTAATACACATACATACTAAACATTTACGTGTTACGTTAAAAGCAGAAACTACACTCCTTTATAATCTACTGGCGGTATAACAGATTTCGGTATAAACTTAGCTTGCAAACTTACACAAGTCGATAAAAACTTAAGTATTATCCTACAGAGTATAATATCGATATGTTGTTCCTCTAAGTTGGACGCTGAAACACGACACTTTTAGATAAAGTTCCATCTCCGTGAGTATCGCCAACTTTTCAGTAGACACATGCCAGAAACACTTTTCAGTAATGTACAGTGGGAATTTTTAGATGCTTTTAGAAATATTTTTTGAAATAGTAAAAGCTTTATAGTGTATTTACACCTACATGGTTAACTCATAGGACTTGTCGTACACGAAATAATAACGGTCGTTGTTAGTAGCCAGTTGCTCACCGGTAACCACATAGGTAACAAACAGGCCACGGTCTACCTGATAGTAAGCAGTTAGCGTAAGCCGTAACGTCACCTGTACTGTATAATAATATATTAATATCAGCTCTGTATATACTGTTCTACTGCTGGGCATGAGAAAGGCTAAGCCTTCTCACACTGAGAAGGGTCTCAGTGTGAGAAGGCTTAGCCTTTCTTTTACCCTAGGTCAGTGCGGTTTGGCAGTATTGACGTACTTCGTGACCATTTTGGAAAACTCTCAAATAGTCAAGTTGCCTGAGGCAACTTGACTATTTGGCTGCCTTCAACGTTAAAGCGAGCGATAATAATAATATATATTAGTAGGACTAACATAACTTAGAATAGTCAAAGATGCAAGTCTTAGGACAAAACTTAAGTCCTACTTTTGCCTGGCAGTCTTTCAGTCTCCCAGTAGCCTAGCAAAACCTAGAATATTATCACTTAAGGTAGGAGACAATTCGGAAGGGAGTGGCGCTTACCAAAAGATATCAGGTTTCAAGACAAAATTCTAGGCACAAGCAATACAAATGTAGACCATCGCTGTTAAGAGGCTTGGTCATACTATATGCCAAATGTTACCTTTATAACATACAAAAAGATGTGTAATAAAACATAAATTTATTCGTTTTATTCTGCATTCACAATACGTTCCGTATTATTGCCAATATTTCAAGAATTCATAGCTCGTATACTGAAACGTTAAGGAAATAAAATTAAAACAATAAACTTGGAATAACCCTCGAAGTTAGTTTTATGGTCTTTGAAATAGATTTTTTATATTGAGTATAGAGTTAAAATGGTATACCTACACGCGTATGTGGCAGATAGTGACATTGTGATACTAAGTGATCATGAGTTTCTTGCCAGCTTCTTCTCTTGAAAGCTCTACTCCCCAAAACAGGCTTTTTTAAATGCAAAATTTTTGTATCCCTTTCTATTATGCAATTTTTTATGATTATATCTCATGTAGTTAATGGACGTATCCAAAAATTGTTTCCACATTTTTCTGGAAATAAAGATTTTTGACTTTGACTTTGAAGTCGAGCTTTGTTTTCTATTATAACGCTTTGCCTAGTTGGTTCCGTGACGTGAGTTGACATATACCAACGCCAACCTCATCGTGAGTTGCTGGTTCGGTGCCCCGGTCCGCCTGTGTTTTCGGTTTCCTTTAGAAACTTTTCAGCGTTTTTACTAATAGCAGATTAGTAAAAACGCTGCATTTAGTCGTATACTGTTGCACGTATTAATTGGCAGCGCCATCTAAAAACACGATTCACTCGGTAGCGCAGCAGTTGTGAAAGCGACTGCAGAGCGTGAGGATTCGGCTTTGATTCTTAAGTCAGATACTGTTGCTAGGTTATTTTGTCAAGAAATCCTCAGCAACAGTACGGAGTCTTCTTACACTTTGCTTATTACGTAGAACCTTAACCCATTCACAGTCCCGTGATAGACACAATAGAAAATCAATTGTTATGTACCATATGTGGCTCATCGGACAGGGAACGTGTTAAAGGATAACTGGTGGTATTCACTTTAATCCACCTCTGCCTAGTCTTTCGGAAATACTCACGCATGCGACTAAATATGTATGAAAGTTACTTTCATAACCACTTTTTTATAATATAACTTACCCGTCACTTAGGTAAGATTTTCAAGACCAATATCCCTATCCATGCTTCAAGTACCTAAGTATTATTAAAAATATACCTCAAATACCGCCGAAGAATTTAATTACTCTAAACAATATAGTATGAACCAGTTTCATTCCTTTTACCCTAGAATGTGTTTAGGTCCAAACAAAGTTGTTCTTCACAAATATGTTGACTCAACATCTATGTTTACTGAAGTATTTATCTCAACTCTCATATACCTATTGTTAGAATGTCTACTAGAGGGTACAAAACTTGAATAAGTAATTAATTTACGTCTGATTACAGCTAAATTAAACCTATTTATTATATTTTTACTTAACCTTTTGTTTTGTCGTACTACTGGAAAAATCTGTCCCTTGAACTTCCAAACTGCTCTGTTCGAAGGTATCCTCTACCAGCCCCTTTCGAAAACGTCGAAGTCATCCCGCCGTCTCCGTTTAGGTCTGCTCCATCGCCGTCGACAGCCTTTTGACATCCAATTGATCACGATTTCAATTGATTTGATTTCAGCTATAACTATACTGAATAATAAATTTGACGTTACGACATATTCTTCATTGCTAAGATAAGCTACCTGACGAATAAATAGACACAGACGTTAATCTGTCAAATCTTAAAATACAGACTTATACTTTAAAGACATAACTAAAAATATATTGTGTGGCCCCCGGAGTGTCGCTGCAACTCAATAGGTTAAGAATTAGCTCCTATGAAAAGTGTTTTATATACGGTCGCTATTT
This sequence comes from Catocala sponsa, assembly GCA_963564715.1. Classification (NCBI taxonomy): domain Eukaryota; kingdom Metazoa; phylum Arthropoda; class Insecta; order Lepidoptera; family Erebidae; genus Catocala; species Catocala sponsa. The sequence continues at coordinate 13,956,349 of OY751348.1, read as the reverse complement.
TCACTAAGGCTCGGTTCCTATATCAAAAAACTAGTTATCTTAGCTATGGATAATTAATTTTAACATCTATTCTTTTTATAGGACATGTGTAAAAAAATTACCGCCCGTAGGTAAAACAACTCTTTTTTGACACAGGGACCGAGCCTAAGACTTATGGCATAAGGCTACGCTTACACTTACGACCGATCCTGATGTCTGTTCCATATATCGGAATATTTTATTGACAGACCTGATATATAAAACAGGGGCGTCTTTTAGCACAAAGTCTGACAATGAAAAAGGAAGACAATACTTTATAGGCTCAACCCTATAAAGTGTACAGAGGTCACGAGACTGACAAAAACGTCGTGATCAGACACCTATCAACTAAACTGTTTTACGGTTTTTCAAAGTTAGTGTCTTGTCTAATTCTCTTTTCTCTAGCCTTCAATTTACAACCTTTTCTTGGCAATTCGTCTCGTTGTTTCTATGCATTTGCTTACCTTTAGCGTTTTAGAAACAATTTGTTAACAGTTCCTTTTCATACTTTAGTACCGTCGACTTCTTGATTAGTCACATTACATACTAAGACTCTAAACAGATTAAATCACGCGACAGCAACCCATTAGTTGGGATATAACGTCAGTTACCTAATCGATTTTGATTTAAAGCCATCCTTTGAAATTAAACTACTATATACGGATTTTAAAGCCATCCTTTTTAAAAAGCTTCTCTTGCATTCCCATTCTTAAAAGTATAAAATAACTGTCAGAAAACGTTTGTAACTCAGCGGAATTATACCCAGTGACGAGGTACTACTTTAACTACGGCGCTATCCGTGACGTTAAGATTTAACGGCTTAAGCATCTTATACCTAGTAATAAGATAACACCAGCTTAGTATCATATTAAAATGAGGTGTTGAATATTTCAACAGGCATCATAATCTGCACATTTTTAACTAGTGATGGGCGTCATTGAAATACTCTAATAATCGATTGTACAAAAATCGAATTCAGAATTGTCTCGATCACTAGCATTTTGCGAAAGGGACATTTTGCAAAAAGGACATTTCGCGAAAGTGACATTTTGCGAAAGGGATATTTCACGAAAGAGACATTCTGAGAAATTCATTTTGCCACCTGTAGACATTTCGAGAAGTGGGAATTCTGCGACTGAGCGCACAAAATACGTTCTTCGATTATTTTTATCAACGGACTTAGGCGTTTATTGCATTTGCTCCTTGCTCATTACCTTCTTTAATCTGTGCCTTTACAGAATGGCTATTTGTGGCATCGGCGATCTGGTTGCTTGCCGGCCTTATGCTTTGATATCGGATGCCGGGTCCACATACAAAGTTAATCACAGCGATTGACGCTTTATAATTTGATGCAGTGAAGTGTTAGATAGACAATCGTCAAAACTCGATACAATATCGATTGATACTTAAGAGCGCAATTTTGCCATTGCGATTGAGCCACAAAAACATATAAAATCAGTAATTGTTAATATTCGGCATTCGATCCGAATATACTCAATATTTTATTGCATTGTATTATGTTATGCAAAGGGAGCTTATAGATAAATTAGATGATTATAAAAATAACATAAAGATAGAAATACAACATTTTAATTGGATTTCAATTCTTGATCACCTATGGCTTAAAAGTCCGAATGCGGTATCAGTACGCGGCGGATCAGTATCCGCTTAACTTCTTGCAAATCAGCGTTTGAACACTACTCATAATAGCAAACATTCGAGTGTTGTCCGTCAAGAAAACAATCGAGAATCAGCGAATTGTTTTGACAATCGAAAGAAACCGATATTGAACATATCGTTATCCTTCGCACATCACTAAGCAAAGCTATATATATACTCGCTCGCAGCCTTATTACAATACCCGTGATGAATGGTTGCGAAGTCACACGAACCACAATGGAAACGGTAAGATGGGTTCTCATTATAATTGGTGAAGCTTCTGAAGTAATACGGTGATACTAAAGGATGTATTACGTTATTTAGTTACATAAAGCTATTATTTCCTTTGGAGCGAAATTCTTTTGATGAAGTTTCCGTTGAATGGAGTGAAGCCGATCAAATTACGAGTGATCGAGGGGGTGGAGAGGAACAGCTAGATATTATATCGATAACGTGAATGCAAACTGTAAAGTTTTAATAATTTATTACGAGAGATATATTTATTGTGAATTTATTGATCATTTATTCTCATATGTTATCAAATTGAATCACAAGTATAACTAAATTAAAGGACTTCTAAATGAGCGTAGTGATTTAAGTGGTCGCTTCACCACTACCACACTGCCAAGTGTTGCAGTCTCAATCTCCACAAGGCATAAAAATTTGTGTGCTGCGCAAATAGTTGTTCCAAGACTGGCAGTTCTATGAATCAGTCGTTTGAATGCTTGTAAAATCACCCGCTATACAGGAAATTTTCAAAACAGTAAGTACTCTGTTTAAAATGATTTTTTTCATCTACAGCCTAACTAGCTCAAAAACATTTGAGAGCGTCGGCCATGCAAAACATAAATTATATTTATTTCACTGAAAATGGAGTACATTTAAGGATGTTGTGGTATAAATTTAATACATTTAGCTCTTCCATTTAGTCACAATGTGGCATGCGAAATGTTTTACATTTTTTAAATAATTCTAATTATTGCATAGGTATGATAATTAAGTTAGTGACATTGTTATTTAAAAATCATTTTGTAATATTTTATTTATTTATTTAAAACTTTATGCACAAAATAGTACATCGACGGTTTTGCTCCAAATCATTCTGTTTTCAGTACAGGCCGATCGTTTACTTTGGAATTTGATAAAATTAGTTTTTTGCAAGTTAACGTTATTTGATTCTAAACATTGTCACTAAAAGGGTCGTCCTATTTACTTCGTCATTAATATCAGTCAAATTATTGCATGTCAAAATAATGGAAATGTCGTCTGCAAATAAAATACATTTACGTTTCGTTATATCAGGTAGGTCATTAATATAGTAGAAATAACAAAGGCACAAGAATACTACCTTGGGGTAGCTCTGCGACTGTGAGGAGGACACGGCGCAGCACACGCTCGAGCCCAAAGCTGTTTACTCTGTACGGCTAGTTATTAGTTGTTAATTTTAGATTATTATCTATGTGTGATATGTCCACTCTTTGCAGTCGATTCGTAAGATATGATTCTAACCATGATAAAGCAAATCCTCGGATTCCATATTGCTCTAATTTCTGCAACAAGATTTTGTGCGATACAAAGTCAAATGCCCTCGTCATGTCAAAAAATAGTCAAGCGATTATAAATAGAAGGCATTCCTTCAACCTACCAATCCTACCAGGACACCAGAATTACGAGTATATGGTTGTAACGATAAGGATCCGCTTCCCTCGCCTAGCGCATTTATATAACTTGTACGCTTTATGTCACCAGGAAAAACTGGCAGCGATAGCACTGCCTACTCCACGCACTTTCTCCGTTCAGCTGTCCAGTGGGCACGCAGCAAGAGTGAGACTACTGCTGCCTCCAGGCCTGAGAGAGGACGAGGTCACCAAGTACCCGCTAGTACTTAAAGTGTAAGTAAAACTCATTTTACTTACTGCACGGTACGACTTGGTTACCGTAATAACCAAGACTCACTAGCCTTCTACTAAATACGTCCTCCTTCTTATATTCTAAATAGTCCAGGCGTGTCAGTGACGACCACACGGGTGAGACGACCACACGGGTGATACAGATATGATACTTATATCGTCGAACGAACAATCGTCCGTCACTTGACACAGATCTTACTATTATTTTTGTTTTATTATACAGAGCCAAACGAAATATGTTATACCATATTTACTATCTTGCTGGTTAAAAATGGTTGAAAATTCTAGTGACTCCTAATTATTTGAAAGCCACTCGAAACATCTTTAAGGCTAACTGGTATGCATACTCAGTATTTTCATAAGTTGTCTATAGATCAGACCATTCATTTACGTGCTGTGTGTTGTACACGGAACATATAACGTCCAGTGTAAGATTTTCTCATTGAAAAAGCTCAAACGTCTGATCCAAAAATCGACCTTAAAATTTTGTAATAAAATTAAAATCAGGCACCGTATAGTCCAATTACCGTAAATAAAAATCAAGAAAAGCATTATTCATTTAAATCTTACCACCACAATCGCTCTGCTTATTATAGCGATTAAAGGTTTCAATTAACATTCCAGAATAGAAACACTTTACCCAATAGCCTGAAGAAAATATGGCAGCTTTTGTCAACCTCAATACGACAGCTAAGAACACTAAATCCCAAAAACAATGGTTCCACTGACGCTTACGTAAATTATAGACATACTTACTTTTTATAAGATCGTCTAGGCCCGGCAAAATTACTTTTGCAACAATGACTATTATAGTACGCAGAATAATTACAGGCATTGTATGAAAACCAATAACAACTATAGATAGGCCAAAAGCAGATTTATTTCTGTGAGTTGTATTAAGAAACCGCTAGGATTTATTACTGGGAAAGACCTATATGTCTTCCCTTTTATGTGCTGTTATAAAAAGAAAATTATAATATACGATTATCTTTGTCGAGAGGCGGATAATGGATACTCAGACAATATAACATGTACAGTAATATACATTATAAATTACGACTACTTATAAAGGATTTGAGGCCATAGAAGTGGACTTAATTTAAGTTATAAACTGTAAAATCATTATAAAATAAGAACGAAAACTATAAAAATTGTATACTGATAATGAATTTACTAGATTATGTTACAAGACTGGTCTTTTCAGAAATAAAATGCTTTGAGCATAATTGAGCATAAGCTTTAAACTGTCAATCATCATGTCATTAATATGATTATGACTGTACTACCCTTAGTGTTGTAAGGTATGTGATTGGGAACCCCATAAAAAATGTGTCAGCGCAGTTTCAATGTTTGTAAAGTTGTTCGCAGACAAGGCCATATCCTATTGTAAAAGACGTCTTCTTAATAACTGGTATTTAGTATGCTAAAGACCCTTGATATGTCAAGGGTCTTTTGGACCAAGCTTTTATAAAATAAGACAAACATTGTATTTTCTAAAGGTTTATTTACCGTTTGGTTGGTTAAAACAATTCTAAGCCTGCGTGGTATGTCTTTGTAGACTATCTACAGTACACAGTATACACTGCCTAGTATACTACGTAACTATTGTATAACGAATACAGCATACAATTTACAATTCTCTTTATTATACGTACTGTGTATTTAATACCTTGAAACCGTTCGTTGCTAGCATTATGTTAATAAAAAAATTATTACATAAACTTCTTCTCTTAACAGTCACGGAGCGCCAGGCACCCAGTTAGTGACAGAGCGATGGTCATTAGACTGGGGCTCACTAGCGGCTGGGGCTGGTGCCATCCTCGCATCAGTAGACGCGAGAGGCGCTGGTGGGCGAGGTCTCGGCGCTCACCATGCGTTGCATCGACGGCTGGGTACCGTCGAGTTGGCTGACCAATTGGAAGTGGCTGAGTAAGTGATGATAAACATTTAGAAATAGTCGAAGTAGAAGTTTAAGTTTCTAGTTTTGGAACTCAACTCGCTGTAATTTATTTGTTTGCAAACAGCCTCTATAAAATCAATAATCAAAATACAAAGCACTACAACTGTTATAACTTAAGTGACTGATTCGACATTTTATAAATAACGATAATATGATTTAAAACATTACGGAGGAGACTGAGGCAAACTTAACTTTATTAATAATAATAATAAACGTGTAGAATAGTACGAAAATGTATATAGAGTGATGAAACCGAACTGCAAAATATAGAACAAAACGATAATATTATATCTTAGATGGCGGCTACTTGGTATCAACCCGTAACCGTCATCAAAACACCGGCTTTTAGTCGAGTATTAAAACAGTTTCCAAATAATAATAACTTTATTTCAGATAAAATCCATATAAGAAAAAAAATGCAATTATTAAATACAAATCAAATAAAATTTAAAACTTACGTAGTCAATGTCAAATAAATTCATAATTACTTATAGTCTAAAAATAATTAAGCTAGTTAAAAACAGCTAAAATTAAAAAATATTAAATAACGGCAGTAGCAAGATCTTTTAAATTTATTTATTTCTAAGAACATGGTATAAACTGGTCTTACAGTATAATATTATTGGTATCAACATATTATTCTACTGACAGTGTCGTGGAAATGTATTATATTTTTTATACATACTTCAATAAGGGTTCAGGTATTATACACATACCTATATATAGCGTATTACGTACAACCAAACCACTTCTAGCTTTGAGATAGGCTTTGGACAAAAAGGGCTAATAGTAATATTTCTGATTTTACCATGTTTTTGTCATCAGGTACCTCCGTGACTCCCTGCACTTCATCGACGCCCGTCGTGTGGCCGTGTGGGGACGAGCGCACGGTGGGTTCCTCGCAGCGCTCGCGTTGGCCAGCACGCTGAACGTGTTCCATTGCGGCATTGCGCTCACGCCGATCGTGCGCTGGAGATACTACGGTCAGTAATGTATAGCGTACAACTTTAAATTACGTCAAATATGGTATATTAGCTGATACGTTGGTAATTACCATAACGTCTCATCAAATTTGGGAATTTATTCACATCACGTAGTAGCCTTCGGATTTTCTTGGTCAGATAGGTTATCTCAAATGTCAATTGCCCGGTTTTTTATAAAACATCTGTCAGTAACACCTAGAATAATTATACATAAGTACTTATTTATTTTAGTATTGTCTACGTTTTGATATAAAATCAATTCTTGGTAAACAGCCATAATGATTTAAAAGCAAAGTAAAGGTCTATTTCTAATTTCAGTAAATTCGAGTGGATTCAATCGTAAAATTAAATTGAACGAGTCCTCTTAATGTTATTTTAATGAGCATTACATTGCTATCGCTACCTAAATATCTGTTATTATTGAAAGTTATTATCTTTTTTAGTATTGTAATTTGCTTTAAACAGGGATTCGTTCGACCAACGTTTCGTAATCTCATTAAAATTGTATAAGTAAGTATCTTATTCAAATTATGTTATAATTCGACTTTCCTCGCGGCTTTGCTCGCGTTGATGTAGATTTTTTGAATAAATTTCTCTCCCTTGAAACAGTACTTTTTTCTGGATGAAAAGTGCCGTATGTCCTTGTCTGTACCCCTGACTAGGGTCGCCAACCATACTTTATAATAACGTATCCTACTTTATTTTTGGTAATTATACTTTATACCTTTGCATACAAATAAAGTATATAAAAATACTTTATTTCCAACCTTTACTGTGATGCTTTTACTTACTTTTTTCAGTGATGAATCTAAAGTGGCAAGAAGAAAGAAATAGAGCGTCATTAAATTTAATTAAAAACGAATTGTTTATGTATTTAAATTTAAATTTTGATTGTCAAACACGCTTTGAAAAATTTAAAGATAGCAAAAAATTGTTAACATGTGCTAAAAGCACACAAAAATACGTTTTTAAAGAAATAAAAACATAAAATTTCAAAATACTATTTTTCTTCCAAATACTTTATTTTTTCCTATTCAAACCATTTTATACGTTTTTTATGGCAAAAAAAGTTGGCAACCCTACCCCTGACGTGTATGCAAAATTTCATGATGATCGGTCGAGTAATTAAGGAGTGAAAACGTAACAAACAAACTCACATTCCCGTTTATACATATTACTAGATTTTGTCCGGGTCTTCGTTCGCGTAAATGTACATACGTTAGGTTAGTAACAGTACTTTTTTCTGGATGAAAGGTACCTTTGGTCCTTTTCTGTACCATTTACAAAGTGTATGCAAAGTTTCATGATGATCGGTCGAGTAGTTAAGGCGTAAAGGTGGACAAACAAACAAAAAATAAGAGTTCGAAAATTAGAATTCCTATAGTATAATAAATTTAAACATTAAATCGTTAGTACCTATCATTTCATAGCATTATATAAAACGTCAGCTCGAACTAATGATGCTATGTTTGAAAATAAATTTAGTAATATAACTTACTGTCGTGTTGAGAGACGTAAGGCCCCTTTTACACGTTGAGAATCACAGTTTTCTGAAGCAAGTAGTTCTGTATTCCTTCTATTTCACTACAAAAACAAGCAAAATGTAATATAAAAAACAAAATCATACATACTATCTGGAATAATTACTTTCATTACAATCCTAACTATTGAACAAAAAAAGGCTTTGCAAAAATGGATAATAGTTCTTTTGTAGTGGATTATGTGGTCTCATGTCACGTAACAGGTGCAACGAGTGATGTGAATTTAATAGCACTGGATAGAAATAGATCACACTATTTTTTGTACTGTCCACGGATTGAACTCATTTCTCTCGACTGTGCATACTATTGTATAGTCTGTTCTTTAAATCCCTTCGTGGTATCGACGTTTATACAATCCCCTTTCCGTGTTAGATTATCTATAGTACAGCAAATGCTCTTAACGCGGAAAATATAAAGAATATTTAAAGAAAGCTCTAATTTCATATTCAACAATCTATAGGTACTGATACTAAAATATAATAAAGCTGAAAAGTTTTTTTTTTCCCGTTTGGACATGCTTAATCTCTGGAACAAGAGTTGGATTTGAAAATTCTTTATGCATTTGATTTGATTGACAATTTTTTAGGAAGGGTTTTGGCTATATAACATCATGCTACGACCGCTAACTAAGCAATGATAGTTTAGTAGGAAACCATTGGACTGCCACGCTTAAGTCTCTTTTTTAATCCAAAGGCGCGGCTCTCTCTCTCTCTCTCTGGCTTTTCGAAGTTTTGGTGCATATTTAAAAGTTAATTATCGTTCGCTATAACAGTAAATGAAAACATCGTCAGAAAAACCTAGATGCTTGAGAGCTCCCCATAAAATTTTCGAAGATAAGTAAAATCTACAAAACGCACTGGGCCACCGTGGTAGACTTTAGCCTAACCCTTCTCACACTGACCTGTGCCTTGCAGTGGAACAGTTTATATAAAAGGCTCATATTATTACGATGGCGGCAGACAACTAATTCTCTTTTGTCGGCCTCGATGGCGTAGTAGTTAGTGTAACCGACTGCCACGCATGAGGTCGCGGGTTCGATTCCCGCACAAGTCAAACATTTGTGTGCATGAACATGGATGTTTGTCTTGGTCTGGGTATTTCTATGTATAATAAGTATGTATTTACAAAAAAAAAAGTATATAATATGTATGTTTATCCATTGTCTAGTACCCATAGTACAAGCTCTGCTTAGTTTGGGCTAGATGGTGTTGTGTGTATGTGATAGAATATTATTATTATTATTATTATTATCTTAAAATTGTTCATAAACTAATGTATTTATATATTCACACAGCCTCCGCCTATGCGGAACGCTACATGGGCTTCCCGAACGCTACAGGCAACTACCGAGGGTACGCAGACGCTGACGTCACGAAGCAGGCAGCGGCGCTACACGACAAGATGCTGCTTCTGGTACATGGAACAGCGGACAATAACGTCCATGTGCAACAGAGCATGGCACTGGCGAGAGCGCTCGCTGACCAGGGGAGCATGTTCCGACAGCAGGTGCTTTTCACTATTCAGTGATAAGGCTAATAGCACTCTTTCTAGCACTGCTATTAGTCTTTCATTAGAACAATCAACACGACCTTGATGATGATGAAGGTGGTGTATCTAGGCCGATAGCATGGTTTCTATCCTAAAGTTTTGAGGAAGAAGGAGCTGGCAAGCAGCTACCAAACATGTGTCACAAGCCTATATCACCTACCTACATACATACATAGATGAGTCTTGACTCGCAGATTCCTTGATTGCTTTACTAAAACTGTCACTAAAGCAATAAAAATCTTCAAGAAATATAATCTAAAATTAAGTAGAATACAATTTTAAGCAGCTACAGAAATATTGGTTGCCTTAGCAATAGTCATAGTATTGTTTTACCCAAAAGCTACACCTTGATATATAACTACTTGAAACAATTTTTATCGTAGTTTTAATATAATTTCCGTCTTTCGTTAACCAACTGAAAAGCAACTGAAACGTCTGGAAAATCTAAACAAATTATTGTAATAAGTTATAACCAAATAAACGGCAATAAAAATCTGTCTTAAGTGGTTCAATTTCAAATATTTAAGTATTTTCTTTTCAGTGGGTCGGAAACGTCTCTTAGATACAACTTAATAAATTAACTTATACAAATCTAAATATACAGGTTTCACGATTAACCGTGAAACAAGTAGACAGCAGCCTAACATACGGAATACGATTTATTTTTAACGTTCCCTAGACACTAGAAACTAAAATTAAATCTGTTGTCCTATATAAATACGAGATCCAAATTTCAACAATACTGGCAGACCGACCGGCAATGTAAATATATACATTGGCTACAATTATAGACACAGACTGAATCTTAATTCGAGGTCATGGGTCTAAATTTAGATTATATTGTAAGCTTTCGGAATTCCGGTGTTTTGGTTAAATTTTATCGGTTTTTGTATTGTACCAAGATAACAATCAGGCGTACAATATGTGTGATAGTAAGCAATCATAGTAGACCATTATCGCTTGCAAATCGCCAGTTATCGAAATTTGGTAAAGTTAAAGCCTAAAAGATGAATGGAAATGATCAGGAGTGATAGTTATACAGTTTTACTGTAATTTCTTGTGAGGAGTAGTTTTCCGAGCAAGTTTAGTATGTACTTGTAAAACTTAGTTGTAAATTACTTTGGTGTTATTCGTGACGTAAGCACGTGTAAGATTGGCGTGGCGTGTTATGGTACCGTAGTCTGATCCTCGGTGTCTTTAGTAACCACTGGCATTACTGACTCAGTGGCAAAATGGCAGTTGACAATTCAATTTCCAAACGAGACCAAAACTTTATCGTATTTTATCTAAAATTTCTCAATAACAACATGTATGTTCTAAAAAATAGCTCCCATTTGCCTGCTATTGGACGAAGTTGGTCTAAACTTATTTGGCTCCTACTGCGTGTAGAATCCATTGTCTATCGGGCCACTGTCCAAAAACCGCGCTGCTATGCAAAATTTGCTTAATGTTATACCCGAGAACACTCTGGCTTTTACCGCTATGAATTTAAGTATATTATTGCGAACAATTGTACTTGGATCCTGCAATTGCACGGCAACAAAGGCCAAAGCATATTTCATAAAAGAACAATTGCTAGTATAACCAGGTATGACCCTGTGTCCTAAGAGTTTCTTTAAATCACTTTTGTCTTCAGATCTACCCTGATGAAGGCCACAGCCTGGAAGGCGTGAAGCGGCACTTATACCGAACCATGTCGGCGTTCCTGGACGACTGCTTCCGCAAGCAGGTCCCTCCAGAGACCAAGGCGGGATTGCGGAACGGTGGAAACCTGGACTGAGATACGTGGAGGGACGAGGAGTTGTGCTCTTGGTAAGTTAAACCTCATCATACCTTTGAATTCAGACAAAGGACATTAATTCCTAAGTCGACAAAGAACTTTTCAGTGTCAAGATTTGGTAAAGCGAAACTGTTTCATACAGGTGTCCCAAAGAATAGTGTCAGACGAAACTCCAGAGGTAGAGGTCACTAGTGATATTAGAATTACCTCGTGGATATTGTTTTTTATTTAAAGTTTTCAAGTTATGATTGCGATTATTCGCTTTTAAATTGTATCGGTTTAAAACAACCAACTTCAAAATTTTGACGGTTGAAATCATTGCTATTTTTCAAAATATCTTGGCCTGGTGCCACCATTATAACTTGTAAGAAAGACAATGCTTTACATATTATAGTATGTAGCTTCTTCTCAAATAAGAGAAAATGATATAGTAACCCTGATTCTTAATAATTTAAGACATAAACTACGAATACCGTCTAAACCTAACCTTGAAACAATCTACCTACCTGTATCACTACGTATCTATTTTTGAAACATCACGTTTGGTCGCCGATACCCTATCAATGCAATAATTGTGGTTACACACATCATAATATGAGACAATATCTCGCAACATATTTGCGGCTATTACCTACTGTATAAGGCTTTATACAGAACTAACGAACCCAACAGACGTCGCTGTCGTCCCGACTTAACGTTGGCTTACAAAATACCTAGAACCCGATTGCAGCGCCACCTAACATATCCAATGGTGAATCGAAGCTATCTAGGGACCCACCCAAATACACACAAAAATGTCATCAAACTCGGTCTAAGTTAAGGAAGAAGTTTAGTGACACGAAAGAATTATATATTACAGGGTTAATTGATTAATACTAAAAACCTTTTGACCCGTGACTTATTTATACCTTAATTAACAACCTTTGTTCTACTAATTCATTTACTTCTATTTCATAATTCATTATTTGACTTTTTTTACAAATATTGAAATTAGTTGCTCTAAACACGACTAAGAGTTAAGACTACTCACGGCCGCAAAAAAAAGTATCAGTGCTACCAAACTACGGGGGCGTTGTGCGGGCGGAAGAGTGTATGCAAATATAGCTTGTTGAAAACATTTACAAAATTATTGAGTTTTGTAAAGTGTTAAAACAAAAATTGAGTATGAAGGTAAAGGTTATTAGTATTTTTCATTTTATCCTGTATAAAGATGACTGTAACATTTTGTACACAATGATTGCTTGAGAAGCAAAAGAAGTTCTCAATCAATTATTGTCTGAAACTATATAAACATGTATGAATCTGGACGCAGCTCTCCAAAACAGAGTGAGGACAACTCCGAACGTACCTCCGACTCGAGGTGCGTGCTATCATCAAATACGCTGTAGTCAAAATTTAATGAGAACTGTTTTCATAGTCTTCTCTTCTGGTATATATGTTTATTTATAAGCATTTCCCATGCTTATAAAATAGTGTGATATTTTTATGTAGTAGGTACTAATTTCAGCACGAATTGGTTCAAACTTTAGCACTTATATCTTGAAACAAATTAGCCTTTTCTTCTAGACCCTCTTATTTTCTAACGCTATAAGTTCACGCAGATACGGCCTTATAGACACTATAATAAGATAATAGCTGTCAAGTTTGCCTGTCGCTACTGAACAATTGCAGTCCCTGTAGAGTTTCTGAATCTCAAATTATAATCGGCACGTACCTACGACACAAATACTCGTCATTAAAATGTTCGTAGCAGGCAATTAATAAGTTCTTATTAGCAATATATTTCGTACACACTCTGCAGTAGTCTCTGCAACTTTTATTAGGTTGACCTTTCACATCTTATGTTATCAATTCTTGTTTCTACTAGCTCATATTTCTTCATCAAGGTCTAAGCTATTGACTGCTTGGTACCAACTACTAACTAACTAGCCACCCATTTCATACAATCTTAAAACGCACAGCCCGTTTACTTAGCGATAATCGTAACTTACTGTCGCACGGTTTTTATGAACTTTTGTTCTTTATCGAGTATTAAAAATTAACCCCATGCTTTTTCTATTCACAGGTAATGAATATATCACAAGGAAGCACGTGAAGAGAGAACTTAGTGGTACACAAGTAAACCCGTAGTACAATTATTGCCATATCCAAAGCGTAACTGCCATCGTCATTAACGACCGATTTTAACGTCATTGACAACCATACAAGCTTTGAATATGTTCTGACATACTATTGCTAGGAAAGATTCAAGGTATCTTAAATTTTCTGTATACTGAATATCTTTTTGTTGTTATAAAACCGTGCCTGTCAGTGATTCAATGTATTATCAATAATGAAATTCATGTTTAGTGATCACTGAAATGTACATCGCTAGCAAGGGGTAATGCGGAGCTACAAATGGCAGCATAATTATTAATGAGACTAAATCCACAAGTATAAGGGTTAACTAACCTACATATAACATACAATAATATAACGAGTTTAATCGTCGTATTTACAGCTGAGTGAAGACCTTTGAGTTTTGCAATAGTATGTTAGAACTATCACAAAACGTATGTGACCTATCCTAACAAAATTCGTAATTCAAGGTAATATTTTATCCTCAGTGTTAACACTATAACACCAATTATTATTTAAGTAAATCACTATTTACAGCAAAAATATATACACGTACACATATCGATATTAATTCAAGATAAATCACGATATTATCAAAGAGAAAACAATCGTAATATTTCAATTTAAAATATCCATTTAAATTTTTCTATACGCCTTGTTTTTCTTAATGACACGTTTCAAATTTACCACAATAGCTATCAGCGCATGTAAGATATTCGCATAATCTGACTTCGCCATTTATGGCCTTAACACACTTGTTACTTTTGAGGGTAAATCGTGCGACTCAAACGCATCGTAGACTATGACGTCATCGCCGAGTCCCGCGAATTAGCCAAAGAAGCAGCTAGTGTGTGTGTGAGGCTTTAGTCAATAAAACCACGCAAAGTTTCATCTAGTGACAAATAAAGGAATTGATAAATAGTTCTTTAGTCAATGAGTTTGTGATCTAGTAGTAAAATTGTTATAACTAGTGTTACCTTAAAGTCATAGATTCATTGTCATGTATGAGGAGACTCCTTGCCTCGGTGGAAATTGTAACATTTCGTTCAACGAAAAATTATTGTAATATAAGTGGTTATATTGTATTTTTACAGGCCATGGACTGGACAAAATGTAAGTAGTAAAATGGAATTGTATTTTACGATCTCGGCTGGACGTCAGCCGTTGACTTTTATCATTGACCTCTTGCTGCGACTTAAAAAGCACAACGATTGTTTTACGATTTTTGAGTCGCAGATTTGCAGTTTCAGTTTGAACCATTGAAAAAGTATTATAAGAATTGAATATCAATATAATTCAAGGTATAAGTTTCTGAATTTCCATAAATTTGATGCAGTACTTGTTGACAAAACTTGAAAGTTCTAGTTTAGTAATTTATGTAGTTTCAACTCACATAAATAAACTAAACTCCGCAAAGTTTTAAGATACATAGTTTAAGTTCGTACGAATACTTAACGGATAAATTTACCAATTTATATTGGTTGACACACACTACAGTTACCAGGCGAACTTACTTCGCTAACTCTACAACCCAAAAAGATTCTTGGCCTTCGACAAAATAGTTTGTTCGTTTCATGCCCGATTCGTACTGCTTAATCTACATTGCGTCACAGTAAGTGTACTGAGATGCAATGTAGCTTAATTTAGTTAAAGAAAAGTGTAGTACTAAACATAGCACCATTTTACTACAAATATGGTACTCCCAGTCCTACAGTCCATGGCCTAAAACTAAAATTATAAGTACACATGAATCACCTTAAGTCATTGCAAAGTCCGCAATGTAAATATAAAATTTATTTATATAATTTTAATCATTAATTTTAATCGCATACGATGATGGTAAAGTGTAATTTCTAAATGACAAATAATTGTACAGATATTATTAATATTTTCCATTTAGATAATATAATACGCTTCTTCGTGTGTTTTGTGAGATCTGTGGATTCATTAATCATCACACATTCTGACTGTGATGGTCGAATAAGAAGGCTGCATCCAACATTTCATAAAACACACATGTTTAATTAAAAAAAATATCCAAACATTTGATCTTTAAGTATAAAATTGCTCACTCTCATCAAAGTTTTGCATGTTTCTAGTCACTTCATTTAAAATATTAATAGTATTTAATATTAAATTTTATTAAAGACCAATAGTATGTTAAAAATATTTTATTAAAATGAAATAAAAGTTTTAAAAACTAATTAGTGAAAATTTTGAAAAACCTTAGTAAGATTTAGCGCATTAGTTACTAGTGAAGTTTGAAATTAAAAAAGTTTTATTAATTAAAGTGTAACTAAAAATAGCAATAAATTATAGTAAATACCTCCTTTGTAAGTAAGCACTCTTCCGATTAAGCACTGTTGTAATAATAACGGATTTTTGAGGCGTTAAAATTATGAAGAATTTTGTAGTCTTGAATTCCAAGGTTCGATTGGAAAAACATTCACCGAACGCAAACTGTAACCAAACTTACAATTGAATAACTCAACCATGTGTAATTAAAACGACCTATTTTATACGGATTTTGCCGCGTTGTTTATTTTAGAACACTTATATTACATAATTTTGAACTGTAACACTACTATTATTGAACTCTACTACAATTTACAAAGTAATAAGTGTTCTAAAATAAACAACGCGACAAAATCCGTATAAAGTAGTTTTAATTTCAATGTATAACCTTCGCGTAAACGTAAGACAATATTATGTCAACCATGTAAGTAATAATTATATATCTACAGATATTTTATCATCACGCGAGTCTTCGAAAACAATGTTTATAAAAATGGATTTTTGGAAAACTTCTTTAGACGCGTTGAGCACTGCTTGAGTGAACAAAAATCATGGAACTCGCGTCATCGTCACTGAACGCTTTCCATTTTGAATTATTTTTGGTTTATAAAGAGGTGTTTATAATCAAGGATTAAAGATTTCACTTCTATAGGCAGTTCCCAAAGACTGCCCCAAATTTTTTTGTACTCATGTTTTCACAACATGATGGCGTTCGTCATGGCAGTTTCAAGTTGGTAAGGTTTAATAAGCTATTTAGTAAAAATAAGCACGAGTGGCAATCTGCGTCGCGGCCATTACAATTGTTTTTCCAATGGAACATTAGAGGTTCCGTAAAAAGTTGAGTGAATAAGAATGCTCGAAAAGGAATGTTCAAAAGGAAATATGGAAAAAGACCTAAGTGCCAAAGCGTCGTTTAATCTCGTACGTTTGTGTAAGTGATTATTGTAAGTACATTAGATTCATATGTAAAATTCGATTACATTCTCATTTTTGTTTTCACGGTAGATAGTATTCATTATATTCCAGTGGAACAACTTTAGAAAGTTCCGTTATTTGATTCTGTTAATGTATACTTACTTATTTTCAAGATATTATTATTATTATTTAAGAAATAATTTCATATTTTATCATTTTTGTGTATTAAACCGTATTTTATTTAAGTAAGAATGAATTTGAACGTACATAATATTTATATTGAAGTGTGTTATAATTTACAATTAAGTTGAATGTATAAATAAAGGTCGGCATACACGAGCACGTTCGAAAAAACAAATAATACGCACAGATTGTGATTTATGCCTTATCGGTGTTCTCGCTGTTATCGTTTACGTTAAAAAGCAACCTGTTATTTGTATTGCTAAATACTGGCTTTAATCCAATCATATTTATATACTTTTGGATGAAATTAATATTGGGTGATCTCTCTACACTGCTTGATCGGTGTCATTCTATATCAGCTATAGATGAAGTGCTAGCTAATATAGGCAGTACCCAAATTCATTTCACGCAGTACTGTAATGCTCTTAATAACAAAAATGTGTTACATAAGCACAAATTCAATAGTACTTGTCTTGCACGGACATATAAATTTATATGATACCAATTTGGATCTTCTACACGGCATATCATTCAGCATTTGAAAATGTTATACATCAACATCGACACAACAAGAGGATATTATTTGCTACACTTCCTCTCACGTATTTTATTGTTTGACTTAATAACTTCTTTTATATATTAATCTGTATCCCAGAACTAAAACGTCAAATTAATAAGCAAGCTCACCAATCGTTAATGGTTCGGTATTGCTTAATGTTACCCTTTCTCTTTACTTCAGAGTATTTAGCAATACAAGTCAATAAAAGCCAATGGTGCAATCGCTTTGTGATTACAATATTATAACTTTATAAATAGTTTTAAGCTGTTTTATCCGAAACATGTATGTTGTTAATAGGTAGTTATTTTTTCATCCATAATCATACAGTTTCAATTAGAATAGTTCGATAAAACGATTTTTATTAGAACAGTCTCAGAGTTACGGTGCAGTTTAATGCAACCCTAAACTAAAAACAAGACATGTCCTTGTGTCTGATACATCATTAAATCATAATTATGTTACTTTATATTGGAAGGTGTTCAAGACTTATTCTATATTATTATTATTTAATAATTATATACGTCTAGGTAAATTGCTGAATAGGGCAAAATAAAAAATAAAATTGTAATTTGCTCTATTCAGTAATGCAATTGATACGTTTCTCTATCTTTTATCTACAACTATTTCTTCTGTCATACCTTCCAACATCGTATTATTCAAGCAGCTTTCTCGACGGTCTTTTGAATTACGAGAACTTCTAAATAAAAGGCACTCACGAGATTCCTTTAAAAAGGTCACTTACGAGAGCTCTTTACAGGTATATTTTCTCATTCTATATTATGACTCAAAAATTTAAGACTTCCATTATAAAGCAAAAATATTTAATTCTATATTGCTATAGCCTTTATTAATTTCTCTTTGATATAATCAATCTTTAAACATATTTAGGTACGTCTTGTGAATTCCTCAGACAATACAATAGAAAATATCGACAATAAAGCAAAGATTTCGTATTAATTTAATGCTTAATATCGTTACGACTGAGATCTTACCAGTTCAATGTACAATCTACTAAGACACTCTATTAATAATAATTAGTTTTCGATACAAAAGACAAGGTCTTCTCTCGCTGAAGAAATATTTATTTTATCAAATCTGAATATAGTTTCGAACGAAATAAGAAGTCAATAGATATCGCAACATGCATATAATATCAGCGAAACAAAATGTCTGGTAACATTTACAAGGAATGACGTCACTGTTAAGAATTCCTAAATCAATCAAGATTAATATACAACTGTGATATCTAAAAATAAAATCTAGAAATTTGCGTCAAGATTGATTCAGAAATCGTGTGTTGATACATACTTCCATACTAAAATAATAGATGCGAAAGAAATTGCTTACGTTTTCGCAACTAAACCATTGAGCCGATTTTAGTCTGAGTAAGACTGAAAGTATATAAAGCTAATTTAAAAACCTACATAAAGTCGCGGATAAAAACGAGTATTCCAAATAAAAGGGTTGCATCACACTGCACTGTATTAAGCCAATCCACATTCGTATATTTAGACTTTAATAGTTACATTAATTTTCGCTTGCCACCGAAACTGATTATATTGATGCCAAAGAGTTGTTTTTAGCTAATCATAATTTTAAATAGTTCTACTGTTATTTGATCAGATCAAAGTATTATTAGCTATTTAATATATTGTAAATTAATTATATTGTGTACTGTCAGTCAGCGACATTATATAAAGATCTTTCGTTTTGTACTCCATTCCACACCTTTCCTTGTTAAAATCGTTCCAATTATGTTTATTTAAAACATTATGATTTACATATAAATCTTTTTTTTTGTGATTTTATAGTATGACTATAAAATCACAAAAAAAAGTTTAAGTTGAGGACTTCTTAAGCATCTGCTAGATTAATAATAGTTTGTTATATTGTAAAACTGTACTGCTTCATCAATCCCACGGAATGTAGCGCGGATATTTACGCCCCATGTTATGGGCTTAATTAACGGTTCGAACAAAGAGTATAAACTACATAAGTACGAAAACGGAGTTTGGCAAATTGCTAGACGATAATCGATTCGCCTTCTATTACGTTGGACTCAAAAACATAGCTTGCGACATATGAGTGTTTAATAATAAACGTTGGTAAATAAAAAGGTATTAATCATTACCCAACTTTATACCGATGAATGCCCAAATATTCTGTTGTCTTTATGTATAACAAAAAAGCAGCGATAGCCTAGTGGGAAACCGTTGGACTGCCACGCAGAGGTCTCGAGTTCGAACCCAAGGCGCACATCTCTGTCTTTTCGAAATTATATGCGTATTAAATAGCTAATTGTCGCTCGCTTTAACGGTAAAGGAAAACATCGTGAGGAAACCTGCATGTCTGAGAGTTTTCCATAATGTTCTCGAAGATATGTGAAATCTGCCAACCCGCACTAGGCCAGCGTGGTGGACTATGGCCTAACCCTTCTCACAGTGAGAAGAGGCCCGTGCCCAGCAGTGGGACAGTTTAATACAGGGCTGATATATGCTATGTATAACAATCTCTGCCTACTCTGCAGCGACATACAGTCGTGAGACTATGTATTCACATCTAACAAGATCGCTCTAGAGCAAGTATTTGTAGCTAACGCAGTAGATAGCAATAGACATGCCTATCAGCCTATCACATAGTTCAAAGCTAACTACCGAAATAGGAGAACTTAATTAATTACAACAGATTACTGCATGCCAAGCTTCTATCAAAGACGAAACTAATAATACTTGTTCGTAGTATGCACGGATGACGTTAGCTATGCCCGTTCTTTAGGCTGCGGTTCCATTGAGGCGGAGCGGAGCAGAGCGGAGAAGAGCTGTGCCGCGATTCACCAATCACATGGCTTGAAATCCACATCTTGGAGAAGAGATGTGGATTTCAAGCCATGTGATTGGTGAATCGCGGCACAGCTCTTCTCCGCTCTGCTCCGCTCCGCCTCAATGGAACCGCAGCCTTAAGGCCGGAACTCCACCAAAGCGGAGACGAGACGAGCGGAGAGAAGATGTTTTTTAAACAACCAATAGAATTGTGTTATTAACACATCACCTCTCCGCTCAGCTTCAATGGAGATCGCTGTGCGGAGATGTGTAATATTTGTATGGCGCGATGGAAGCGGAGATGTGAGCTGTGCGCGGACGACGCGCAGTGGAGACGATAGATGTGAGCGGCGTGCAGTGAGCGATGTCACCCTCCCCCCTCTCGCCCGCCAGCAACCCGTCATCGTCTACCTTTCGTGTCAGAATGCGTACTGAGCACTCAACGCCTCGCACCCGAGCTGAAAAACATCTCTTCACGCACAGCACACCGCACACATCTCCACTTTGGTGGAGTCCCCCGAGCTGAAAAACATCTCTTCTCGCACAGGACACAGCACACCGCACACATCTCTGCTTTGGTGGAGTCCCGGCCTAAATGTTTGTAAATTCCCCGCGATACCGGATAATAATTGTACTTCTAGTGCGAAGGTGCGTTTATAATAAAAACTAGCGACCGCCTGGGTAGTACAAAATCTTAACAAATTATACACCTAAACCTTCCCCATGAATCACTTTGTCTATTGGTGAAAACCGCATGAGAATAGCGCCTAGCGCAAGCAGCACCGTTAGTTTTACATTAGAAGTGTCATATTTGTATCACCTGTGTAGTTGCTTGGATTGTAAAATAGAATATGACATTTAGAGATGAGGTTTCAATATATAAAAACGAGTCGTTTTAGCTACGGAAAGTTAAATATTGACATATTTTTCATAACAAAATTAGTACATATGTCAAAATTTTACGGTCCGTAGATAAAACGACACCTTTCTTCATACATGAACCAAACCTTAGGTATATACACTATCTTTGTAGACATTATTGACTATAAATTGACATTATAAATTAGCAAAACGATTCCTTTTTGGCTATTGAAACTGGTAGGACATCTGTAATAGGAAGCTAACATTCACAAGACAATAATTGTAATTCCTTATCTTTTTCTGCAGTAACAGTAAAACTATAGTGATGTTACTATAGAACAAGCTTGCAAGCATTAAATACTATTTATATATTAATAAGTAAACATTCAAGCATAAAACACTGTTACAAATTTGCATGTTCAGTCACTTATGAGGCTGACGATCTATACTATCTTAGAATAAGCAACAATATGGTAGTATAAATACTTCCTAACAGTTATCAAACTGTCTCATTGTTACTGAAAACATTTCTAAATTCGCATTTTTCGGTTTCCATTGCTCGCGGAGGAGATAGCAAATTAAATTTCCTTTCGCTCTGATTTCTTATCTTTAAAGGAATGGTAACTCTTTGTAGCATTAAATGAGGTAGAGTAAATGTTACGTTTAAAATACATTTCTGTATTTGAAATGTTTGTTGTGTACCTACTTTTTAATTTCTTTAATCTATGTTTATGAAATTAAAGCAACCATAGACACAAACTAAGACCTCCGTGTGCTATATAACGTTTTTAAAGGCTCATGTCTGTATATCCTTGTAGAGGGGTGTTATACACTACGTTTTATGGCCCAAGTAGTAGGAGCGAACCTATAGCCGTCTACTGCACTTAATTCAAACACCGCACAAATACTAACACTTTTCTCAACCTTGTAATCGAACCTGGGACTCTACAATCGAACGCAAACATAAGCTCAAACTTATGCCAAGTCGATAAAATAATCCTAAAGCAAAATCTTAATACTAATACTAAAAAAAAATATCGCTGAAGTAACGATTGATAATATAATTTAATACGACTAAGCTGTCACTGTAACAAGATAGCCCAACATAATAATAATAATAATTTATTTTCCAAAATCAATAATTACAAATATTGTGTAAAGGTACGAGTATACATATTAAAATAATTATAAGTGCAAAATTATTAAACTAGTAGAAAGGTCACCCATCCTTGTACTAGTTAAGCACTGTATCACAGGTGACCAGGCTTTCCAAAATAAAACATTATAAAGCTGCCTATACTCGCATAATTAGCTAACAATGTGACTTTGATTCTTCATCCGTCACAACAATAAGCTCAACGTGATGTCACTTAAATCCTGAACGAAAGCGTTCATGTAAATAATTTACAGGCGTAATCTGTTAAATGGATTCACTAATCCAATGATTCGAGTCCGATACGGGCCAGTTACTTCATTGTTTAATGATATGGACATGGTTTATAAGTATAGGTACTCGTCCGGAGGGTTAGGTAGAGATCATGCATTACTTCTTGTTACTATTCTAGTCAGAGACCGTTGGACTGCCACACAAGAGGTCTGGAGTTCAATCCCAAGGCACGCATCTCTGACTTTTCGAAGTTATGTGCGCATTAAATAGTTAATTATCGCTTGTTTTAACGGTGAAGGAAAACGTCGTAAGGAAACCTGCACGTCTGAGAGTTCTCCTAATGTTCTCGGAGATATATGAAGTCTGCCAACCCGTATTGGGCCAGCGTGGTGGACTATGGCCTAACCCTTCTCACACTTATCGTGAGAAGGGTCAGCTATGTATTAAACTGTCCTACCGCTGTGGGACAGGGCTGATATTATGTACTATCGTGTTGAGCCAGACTTCGTGCTGCTACTGAAAAGACTCTCATATTTCTAGCAGAACGGAGTCTACTAAAGCCCTATACATGACACCAGAGCCGCATCAGCGCCGGATCTCAGTACTGTGTATTCACATAATAACCGCATCGCTACCGTAACGCATCCGCGTCGCAGCTGCACCGTTACCGCGTGTATAGTAGAGTAGTAGAGTCTCGCTGATTTCAGCTCGACCGGGGAAGGACTATCCTCTCACAGAATATCGACGTGAAATAGCAGTATTCCTACTGTTGTTTCGTTCGGTAAGTGACAGTACCGGAGGCCCAATCACCCCCTTACCCCCTTCCCGCTCCTTCTCCTTCCCATTTCCTTTCCTAAAGGGTCGGCAACGCGCTAGTGATGCTTCTGGTGTTGCAGGCGTCCATAGGCTATGGTGACCACTTACCATCAGGGGGACCGTATGCTTGTCTGCCACCTTAGTTGTATAAAAAAAAAATACCGCGTCGTATTCACACAATAGGCATGTGTTTATTGAGTGTAGACCTAAGCACATACTTGGCAAAAAGCAGGTGTAATAAAGAGGTGTTTTATAACCGTATTTCGCTATGTATCCACGAAGAGGTAGGTTAGAGCCTATCGTAAAGACATAGGCGTCCGATTACGTATGTACTGTATTGATATACCGAGCTCGTTTTATGTATTGATTCTTATTACATAATTCTTATTACATTCATCATATATGGTTTATAGGTATACATATATGGTCACGCCATTGCATCCCCAAATGGGTAGGCAAAGTAACAGCTATATCCAGGAACGGCGGTTATCCCTTACTAGCAAATATACCACTAAATATTCAGCCATAATACAACATTATTTTTAGTAACACTCACAATTGCTTTCGAATGATATCGAAAATCGTAGCGCGCGCACGGTCTTGTTATTCGAATTAAATTATTCGAATAAAGCTGCATTACTAACGTTGTGTATCAAATAGGATCGTTTGAATGTCTAGGTATATGTCGCTGACTGACAACACAAAAGATCTATCTACGTCTAAGTATGCTGTTATTGCTGCAAATTTTATTTACTTACTGTTATAAACTATTGAGAAACTCACTAACTTCATCGAGACTTATCTATTGTATTATGAAATCAATAAATAGATATCATAAATCTATACGAGT
The DNA here is from genome assembly GCA_963564715.1 of Catocala sponsa. Taxonomy (NCBI): domain Eukaryota; kingdom Metazoa; phylum Arthropoda; class Insecta; order Lepidoptera; family Erebidae; genus Catocala; species Catocala sponsa. Next base: position 13,932,147 of record OY751348.1, on the reverse strand, counting down.
TTTATTTTGTATTCCTTGTATGCTACCTAAACTACATATACATAGAGGTATCGTGGAGAAGATATATAATGTTACTGCAACAAAAAGAAAGATTCTGCGGCTAAGCTCTAGCTCCGCGGCCTGCATGTGTCATCTATGACACAGGCAGGCCGCGGCCCGACTATAATATCACGCACTCTTAATAAAACAATGACTTAACTTGAAATTCGAAAGTAATGCAATTTCAACTCTAATTGTGGGACAAAATCTCTAATATTATATTCGTGTTCAGTAATTGCAATACAGTTCAAATTAATTAATTCCAAAATACTTAGATTAGTCTCCGTTTTATTAAAAGTGCGATTAGCCCTATATATAATCTGTCCCACTGCTGGGCACGGACCTCTTCTCAGTGTAAGAGATGAGTTAGGCCCAACAGACATCAGTAAATTGTCTTTTCTTTTATATATACTAAGGTAAATAAGCTGACTAAGGACATATTAAGGCTTAACGCTGACTTAATAGTCGTCTTAGCGGTTCGGTGCTGGAATATTAGTCGTGCTATCAATGCATGAGACAAAAGGCCACGCTAGCCTACAGCACAACACTACCTGGAGACTCTACTGACCACAGATAGACAACAATGTTGATCGCCTACTATCAAACTTTGATAGCATTGTTGCTATATAGTTGCATCTTTGACGTACGCCATCAACCTATACTACTACCATAACAAAAATTATGAACAAGCTGAAAGCGATAAACAATCGTGGTCGTTGAAACTTTATTTATTTAAATGCTGCCTACAGAAAATTTCTTAAAAACTAATACAACGCAAGGATGTTCGGCCACAGTTTTCTATATGATGACTAAATTTTCCAGTCATGCTGTTCCGAGCCATAAACAGCGTGCCTTACAATCAGGCAAGCCATATTTAAGGTCATAGGTACACATATCAACTCGGAAACGGATCGTCACCGTATCAACTCGAGCCGTGCAGTATTCTTTGTATGAAACTCCCTACTGCAACGCACACTAATCGGAATCGTAACGTAATCGCCTCGCCTCGAAACAAGCTTGCAGTCCTCGCGCTTACGTCTCGTCGTCCCCGCGCTTACGTCTCTCCGTACACTACTGTTGCCGAACGTCCTGTCATTCTTAAGATAACTAACAGTCGTGTTGCGCGCGTATTTTATGAATGAATGCGAATTAATGAATTTGTAGGTTATATTTCAAACAAAAATAACGATGAAAAGGGATCATTGAAGAAGTAATTATATGATTTAAGTGAGCGCGGCGTAAACGCAGCGTCGCCTAGCCGTAGCTGAGTTGACGTACGGGAACTGTTGATCCGCTTTGGTTTCGTTTGGTTGACACCTGTTTGACGGCGAGGCGAAAGGCGATACGGTGACGATCCCTTTGATATATGAGTTATGACCTGTAGGCCTAAGATAGGATAAGAAGTAGCTATAGTAGCTTGTAGAAGCTTACGATACGATATCTGACACTTTAAGAAGGAAACGCTGAGATGTCGGCACAAAAGGCAATGAAGAAGAAGAAGAATTTTATCTCTGCATCACCTGGTTGACTGGTAAATAATGCCTGTGGCATTAAGTCCGCCAATGTACTATTTTGTGCATAAAGTTTTAAATAAAATCTATACTCTATATACATACTATATACATACTAGGTACATACAAATAAATAAAATTGAAGTGTCTGTTTGTAATTTCAAAATAACAGCTTTTTATCTAATGCATATGAAACTATATAAGGTACCTATACGAAAACATCTATTTTTCAAATTTTTGTCTCACTGTCTGTCTGTTTGTTCCGGGTAATCTCCGAAACGGCTGAACCGATTTTGACGGGACTTTCACTGGCAGATAGCTGAGCATAGGCTACTTTGATTTTAGAAAAAAAATTGTGTTCCGCGGAGACAAACACTTGTTAGTTAAAATCTACGCGGACGAAGTCGCAGGTAACAGCTAGTATATAATAAAATAAGAAGCCTGTAAGTCCTACTCACTACCACAACAACAACACGGTTATGTACCTGCGATCTACTGAGAATGAAGTACCTACTATCTATGTTGGGACTTGGGACACCACACAGCAAAAACCCAGGCAAGCCAGCACTGTGCCCAACTTCTCAAATTCAAACAATCAGAAATACTTCAAAAGAGTACTTGCTGATGCAAACCATAACGGGCCCTTTACATACACCCTTCTTACTGCTTTCTTGCTCTACAGCTACCCACGAAGTATCTACAGATTATTCTCAAATGCGTTTTTAATAACCTTGTGGTATCTACCGACATCTATCAGTAAAACACAAAGCTGCATCAGCGCCTGAACTAGTAGTAGGGTATACTTGCGAGACAATTTCCGCCGCCTGCACTTAACGTCATCTCCACGCGCCGCCGCCGACGGAGTGCTACTACAGAATTACAGATGTAATAGACGCATTCGATTCGTTTCAACTTCGAATGTAATACCTACGAGTAATTTCTAACAACAGATAAAACTTGTGAGACGGATGGAGGGCAAGAAACGTACTAATTCATTACATCGTAATGTAACGTGTATTGATGTGTACACAAAACGAATACAAAAGGAAGTCATATCATGAGTAAGGGTCGACTTGTGGCTACGATTGCTTATTGGAGAAAATGGGCCTACGGCCACTTAGCGTGTTTGCCCTAAATAGCATTTGCTACATTATACCTACAAGAGACACGCACCTCTAACTTTTGTAGTTTGTTGCTTATTAAATATTTATAGCTCGCTTTAACTATAAAAATATGAGATATTATGAAGAAACCTGCACGTATGGAAGTTCTCCATGTTTTCTCCATTTCTCCATGTGAAGTGCGCACAGCACTGGGATAGCGTGGATATGGCCTAACCCTTTTAGAAGCGGTCCGTTTTAACCGTAGTTCAATTTATAAACAGAGCGAATATTATTCTTATATTTGTCTGAGATAAATGTCATGAAATCAAAAAATTCTTCATGGTTTATTACAACTTAAACTCTCGGGTTCATTGCCCTACCGCTGCGCTGCAAAGGCAGTAGACATGATGAGACAGCTTATAGTAGTACCTACTAGATGTTCCCGCGATTTCACCCGCATTTATCGTTACTGCGCCGCCCCCGTGGGTCGTAGCGTGATGTTATATAGCCTATAGCCTTCTTCGATAAATAGGCTATCCAACATTGAAAGAATTTAACGTTATCAACATTCATACAAGTGTCTATAGTCTAACTCTAACTATAGTCTAACTGTAAACATAGCGGAATACTGCTGTAAGTCTGAACACTCTCGGATCCCATAATGCTGCTGTCTACCATCGGAAGAGTTAGTTATAACGTCCCACTGCTGGGCACAAGCCTCTTCTCAGCGTGGGGTTTATTATATTAAAGGTTAGGCCATAGTCCACCACGCTGACACAGTGCGGACTGGCAGACATTACATGTCTTCGAGAACATTATGGAGGTCTCTTAAACGTGCAGGTTACCTCGCGATTTTTTCCTTGCGCGTTAAAGCAAGCGATAATTAGCTAATTTATAAGCACATGACTTTAAAAAGTAAGAGATGCGCGCCTTGGGTTCGAACTCGAGACCTCTACGTGGCAGTGCAACGGTTTCCCACTAGGCTACTTAATATTTCTAATAGATTTAGCTTTATCGGATTTATCGCAAAACTATTGGCGGACAATCCGAGAGTATGTCCTATCTTCATTATATTTTACAATAGATCACGATTCAATTTAATATGTAACTTGGCATAACGACTAAAAACCACTCAATATGTATGAGTATAATTTATAGTCCTAATGTCACAACAAAAACTGGAGCTCATCAGAGTAACTACAAACGTAGTCAGAAGAAGCGTCGGTCACAAATCACCTGCTGTCAAACAGACAGACTAAATGAATGCCCTAAAGCCGAGACCTAGTTAGCTTTCAATTTAGTCGCTACTGAACACCATTTATCATTTATACGTACCTAAGTATAAAACAACATTTACATTGTATTAGGTATCGTCTCAACGATTGTAGAGCAACAAATGTTTATTGAAAATTGAAATATCTATCCTAACTTAATATTATAAACGCGAAGTGAGTTTGTTTGTTTGTTTGATTGTTACGCTTTCACGCCTTAGAACTCAACCGATCATCATGAAATTTCGTATACACATTGTCACGCAAACAAAAGGACCAAAGGGTACCTGTCATCTACATTTACGGGAGCGAAGCCGCGGGCAAAATCTAGTATTATTATAAAACTATAACGACACTCTATGAGATATTTTTGAAAAATGAATTAGGTGGTGATTTGAAACTAAAATCTGTTATATAGTTATTGCCTGACTCTCAATTATAGCCCGTATTTTGCTTTTGGCTGCTTGTTAAAATCATTAAGTAAACGATTCGATGCGGATCTCACAGTTTAGTAACTAGGGTTTCAAATTAAATAACTAAACCACTCATGTGGTATACGACGGGCCGCGCCTTGGTTGTGATTCCTTGGAATTGCCTATGTGATATGGAGATTGCTGAGATAGCCATGGCGGCGGTTACCGCCTACCGTCTCCCTGGAATGTTTGCCAATAATAATAGAATGGCAAACTGTGGTACATATAAACAAAGTATTTCATTGTTTAATAAAACAATGAAATACTGAGAGAGAGAAAACACAATTCTGTTTTAATTAAACCTCTCAATAATATTAACTTTCATCAGCTATATAATAATATGCTTAAGTTACGAAGCGAGCCATCTAACTAATATAATAACAAACTTCGTTCTACTACTGACAATTGCCAAACAACCCTATTCAATCCAAATAAAAAAAATCTAAAACCTAACAAAGGAAGATACTAAAACAGTTACCAACAAAACAGACAATTCCAAATGAAGTGCCAAAACACTAACTACGTCCAACCATTTCGAGCGAAGACTTGAAACGTAACCTTGACGAGTGGACAGCAACCGGCCTTGGACTATTCTCATCGACCTTTCCGCGGGAGAAGTCAGCCGAGCCCATGACACAGGTGCTCGGAATAACCAGATGTGACCTGCAGCTGAATGCCTCTGTACACTTGTCAAAGTGAATGAGTACTGATGGCTACACAAGCGGTTCGGCATCCGGAAAACATTTTGCGAAGTGCTGTTTTCGGATTATATTCGATTGTGTTGATAGCATATCATATATACAATAGACCCATTGTAGATAACACGATAGTATTAGTAATATATTTGTAGATATCTACAAAACTATCGTGTTGTGTGCAATTGTATTCAAATATTATTATTCTAATATACGCATCGCCGATTCAAGTCAATAGCGAAATGAATGGATTAAAACAGCCGACATCTTTTGTTCAAAAATGGTATTATTAATATAGCTTAACTTTTAAATATCAGCTTCTAAAAATTTTTCTGGTTTCTGTGAGATTGAGCAATAAAGCAATAAAGTGTGTAATTAAGACAAACTGAATTAAAAACAAGATCTGAAATTAACTTTCATAAGGTTTAATAGCTGAAGATGTGTAACGTAGGCAATTAATAATGCAGTTTATATTTCAGTCTGAAATATCCATCGAAAAATGGCAATAGTTGCTGGAACACCCACCTAGCTTATATATAATTTCGCATCTAGAACTTCCAAACAGGGTTTCTGCAAAATTACTTAGTTACGCGTTCTGTTAGTAAAAACAATTTACAATAAAAACGCGCAACATGCGACTACACGACACGTGAAATGAAATACGTGTCGTAATATCATATGACATTATGTTATGTTGAAGGAAAATTGTTGTTTTCATCAAGCGTATGTTTAACATGACTGATATGTACAATAAATTGAAGCCGACGGGCGTCACACTGAGAAAGTTAATACAAACAAACACTCTCTGTATTTAGCTTGCTAATGGTATAAATGATTATTTAAAAGTTTATAAAGGTGTGTGGAGGTTTACTGGATTTGTCTAAAACTTGGCAACGATAATATATCATGCAAATATTTTCCTGCCAGCCAGCCAAAGTTTATTTTTTATTCACGACTAATAATTTTCCATTATCCACCAAACAATTCCAACATTTCAAATGTTTAGAAATGGTAGGAAAAGCCAAAAAATAATATTTCACCATATTTAATTAATACTTGTGTCCGCGACAGTCCGACACAAAAGAGCATGCCTGTCTAGCTTTGTCCGCGTTCAGGGCGACTCACACTTCGCCGGTAGGCGTCCAGCTTGGGAAACTCGCGGCCTCGTGGCCGAAATGGCTTCGATATAGGTTTAGTTTGAGATAAGTTAGAAAGGGCAGAAGTCACTTCAGAGGTCTACAAACAACATTAAATGTATGACAATATGCTAACCATTGTTTGTTATAATATACTAGCTTTTGTAAGTGCTTCGCTCGAGAGTGATACTTTTTTCTGGAAAAGATACCACTTATCAGAAAAGCACATAAGGTTATGTCCATTTGTGTACCCCTGACAACGAGTATGCCAAATTTTATGATGATCGGTGAAGTAGTTAAGAAGTAAACGCGTAATAAACAAACTTAAATGCATTCGCATTTATAATATTATAATATAGTTAGACAAAAATCGATAAGGATACTAAGCTGTAAGGATATACTTCATATTGTTAATAAAACCCTTGAAACTAAAAATCAATTGCTAAAATTTTACTCGTGTAGTGTTATGTTTGCTTGGAGGTCTGTAATTATCAAAAATCAATACAAGCATAACAATATTGTGTACAGTGATATTTATTATGTAAAGCTCTAGTTAACTGACAACATGGCCGTACACATTATAATTACTATTAATTGACGCTATATGATAACGCTGTGCTAACAACGCGAATCCACAACAGTGCTGCACTGTCATTAATTATTATTATTTAGTCTACTGACTAACAAACAAGATACATCTAACAAACACGAAACAAACAATTACAATACGTCAATACAGAATACAAACATATTCAGAGAGGATGCTTTCAAGCGACGACGCTGCCTCCGTAGTCCGTTCCCACTGTAAATAAACATCAATATGTACTGACGGTTTTAAAGTTATTTTACCTTATACCTGTATAGCTATTTTACTTTTAAAGCTTTTAAAGGATTACCTAAATAAGATGTTCGTTAATACTCGTGATGAAACAATACGCATGTGTATATTTTAAACAGAAAAGGCAAATTCGTATGATCTTTGTAGCAATAAAGAATATTTTCTTTCTTTGAATGTTTTCAAATACTTCATTTTACGCTTTTCGGGTAGAAAATTCGCAATAGCAGCTTGACAATTTTCTAGCCCTACGATGTCTCTATCTATACTAATATTATAAAGCTGAAGAGTTTGTTTGTTTGTTTGTTTGAACGCGCTAATCTCAGGAACTACTGGTTCGAATTGAAAAATTCTTTTAGTGTTGGATAGCCTACTTATCGAGGAAGGCTATAGGCTATATAACATCACGCTACAACCCACGGGAGAGGCGCAGTTACTATAAACGCGGGTGAAACCGCGGTCACATCTAGTATTACATAAAACCGCAGCTGATGACACTTAGTAAATTAAGTGGTCATCGTAGCGTCCGGAAACTTGCTACACCAGATACAGCATCGTGTTTTGCCGACCTTTATTACCAGTATTTCTAATAACGTAATGAAATAACTGCTTTCTAAGTTTAAGGGATGATCCTGCTAAGCCAGCCACAAATCAAAAATATAAATCTATAATATAAAGATATCCTTTCATATTGATAATAAAAAGTAACATCAACTGATACCTAAGTCCTTCCAGACCTTTCGGTCACGGCCGTCAATAAACGATTACAATGCACGAACATTTAGATGGGTTCAATGGCTTTTAACTTTTTAACATATCATGATGATGTACTCCACACTGAATTTCGGTCGCGGCGGCCAATAAACGAAGCCATCAATGCAGGTAATATAAGTGCAGAAGCGTACACAAACACAAGTTTACTCTCTATTCCCTCACAATCATAATCCGATGGAACAACACTCTGAATCTATCAAATAGAGGTTACACGCAGGACCAACAGCATCAACCAGCCTACTTTTACAGGCACGTTGATATGCAACATCCTAACTCCGGGCTGCTATTAAGAATTTCTTGCCAGAAAACCCAATAACATTATGTTGGCCCGACCTAAACTTCGAACCCAAAATCTTTTGCACAGCAATCTCCTTAACCGAGATAAGTATATAATAATAATATATATAATAATTTCAGCCCTGTATTAAGCTGTCCCACTGCTGGGCACGGGCCTCTTCTCAGTGTGAGAAGGGTAAGGCAATAGTCTACCACGCTGGCCTATTGCGGGTTGGCAGACTTCACATAATATCTTCGAGAACATTATGGAGAACTCTCAGACATACCTACAGGTTACCTCACGATGTTTTCCTTCACCGTTAAAGCAAGCGATAATTAATTATTTAATACACATACGCACATAATTTCAAAAAGTCAGAGATGCGCGCCTTTGATTCGAACCCGAGACCTCTGCGTGGCAGTCCAATGGTGTCCCACTAGGCTATCGCTGCTATTAATTTTTTATTTATTTTGTATAAACAAAATAAAATCATAAAAACAAGGTCACGATCTTCAAGTAAGTATATTCTACCATTCTTTCTCAATGCGAAAACTAACGCAGTCTAAACAATTTAAGTTATCTGATAAGTGCTACCCCATACATCAAACCACCATAACTCATATCTCAACTAAAATTATTTTCTCTTCGGCGAAGTATAAACCGCCCTTATCGCAGTCTCGTTGGTCAAGGTCAGCCCCCAATACCGCCGAGTGACGTCACAGACTATTATTGTACGTTTCACTTTGTTTTGTTACGTTTGAGCCTATTATGGTAGGTATTTGGGTCGCGAGGAATATTCTCCTTCCATAGGCGATTAAAGTTGGTAGCGGTCGCGTAGGTTGTTTCTTGTAACAGGAAACTTGAGGCAATTTCTATGCGATTCGCTTAATTTCGCGTAGGATTTATTTTCTTGTTGCACTGCTCTAAATCGCTAATTAAGCTCAAACATTAGTTTGTCAGCTAAGCAGCAGATCTTAATATCACCTACGAACGAAGAAACAACTACTTCGCTTTTAAAAAAGAATACTCCCGCACTAGGAATAATACCCATGTCGTGGCAGACTACAAAAAATTAAACAACAGACTTGATGAAATTATCCTCACCCGTCAACTGTCGAGCGAACATACGTACCTATGTCCGCAAAAAATGAGTCAAAAAAATAAAATAAAAAAAGCAGACAATCGTAGGTCCGCTCCACACTTGACTAGAGTTGAAAATGCCGAAAATAACAATTTGTTTTTTTCACGAGAAAAACAAATTGTGGTTTTTTCCGTTTTTTTCGCATGTTACATAGAAAAATTAACTGAAGGAATCCTTTGGAAAGAAACAGGATTCTTTCGAATGTTTAACTTGATGTTTCGAAAAGTTGAAAAAAACTATTTTTTTTTTCATTCGACCCTTCATTTTATCGGTACGTAGGTATTATTATGGAAAGAGTTAAAGCATAGAATATCCTAAATTAAATCCCGTACTTATAGTAAGTACGGATTTGAAAAAAAAAACATGAAGTTTCCCGTTTCTTTCAATATTTTCGTTTTTTTTTCGGTTTTATTGGAAAAAAACAATACTGGCAAATTTTCTTGAAACTTTCGAATTAAACATTGAAATAAACAACGGAATTGGAAAGAAACGGGCTTTTTCCTGCTTTTTCCACGCTACACTTGACTCGTTAATGAGTCAAGTGTTGAGCGGACATACGATTGTCCGTTTGTGTATTGTTTGCACAATGAATATTTTATTATTTTTCCGTATTTCCCCTTGACACTCAAGAAGTAAAGTTTAAATTTGTCTAATGCTCTGCAGATATAATGCGGTAATGAAAGCTATAGGTACCCTTCATAGAATCGGGCACGTCCCTAAGGAGAATGAATGGATTTCGCCCTTTTAGCTTTCCCAGACCGTCAGAGTAAATCGCATTAACAGATTATCTTCCTAAGTTGTTGGCTACTCGTATTATAGTACTACCCCTGTTTTGCTGTCTGTTTAGCTTATTGACACCTACTATTTAAAACCAGTCGTCACACGGTTAAATTACCTTCATCATTGCCTGCTTAGTAGCAGATGACACATTTCGCTCCGAGGTTGGGTATGCTACAATTGCTACGACAGCTAGGCGTTGGATACGGTAGGTAATTGACGCTACAGGACAAGTCTCAAAAAGTTGCACACTCTTTGCTACACTCTAACCCTGAACTTGTAGGCAAGTTAACAGAACTTAAGGTCAAGGTCACTGAACTTGAGATCAAGGTCAGAATTTCTTTCGGAAGGTAAACGTCCATAGTCCCGACTCTTAGCACTCCGATTTGGATAGGTTAGGTTAGAAGGCTACGGCAGAAACTGCTCTCGCCGTAGCTTTCGTAGTTATTTTTTTGTGACCACCCACAAATACCTTGAGGTCAAGGTCAATAAGCCTGAGGTCACTGACTTTGTCGTCAGTGACACTAAACTTGAGTTCAAGGTCACATATTTTACTATCAAGTTCACTGACCTTGGGGTCAATGTAACAGACCTTGAGGTCAAGGTCACTGAACCTGAGGTCAAGGTCACTGATCTTGAGCGTTCCCCGTCCTACTACTCCCACCGAAGTCCCGAAGGCTTGATTAGGCGATATTTTTCTTCTTGTCTTTTTCATAGTGCCCCGTTTCGTATCAACTGACCAGTGGTCTCAAGTTCGTTCCTACGGTACGCATATCTTACTTTTCGAGGTGTGTGCCTAATAAATAGTTAATAATTATTATAGCTCGCTTTAACGGTGAAGGAAAATGGAACAGTGCCAAATCTTCTTTTTATTGTTATACTGCACTAGGCTCAATTTCTGCGTTAAAAGGTGTATAAGCTTTCAAACAAAAACATTTGTGGATTACATATATTTTTACCCCGTGTGGGGAGGGAATCGTACCCACAAACACCCGGCGCAGTGGCAGTGGCGAGGCACCCAGTTAAACCAAGACGCCATCCGCGAAGTCTACTCTAAGTTTTGGCTGTTTGTTGGGTTCGTATCGAAAAGTATTTTGTTAAGGAATTTAATGAATTATTTCCAAAGCCCAGCTTCATATCTTAACAAAATTTATATAATAATACTACTACATGTAAATATAGGATATCCTATAAAAATTCACTTGTACCAAATATCGCCAATATAAGGTTACTTACATAAAAATCAAGGTTTAAAATTAAAACACTCACAGACATTTTCATAATTTTATTAGTCTGACACTAAAATAACTATACAATAAACATTATAATCAATTGGAGTTCCTTTCAAGTCCATCATAGTCTAGCATTCATATATTCAATATGAAAAATACATGTAAAATAATATTAAAATCTATCATGATGTGGAAAATATCACCATAAAATATTATCTATAACCTATCTATTATTTTTCCATTTTTATCATTTATTCCGTACCTCGGCGGTCCGAGAGCTGTCGTCCCGCTGAATCTGTCAAAAGTAAATTTAATTGAAAATATATCAACAAGAACAAATTTTATTAAATATCCTAGAACTTATGCGTATATCATAAGATTTTGTCCTTAAAATCTAAACTGGAGATTGAGGCTTACAGACAGAAAAAATATAATAGCAGCACAAAGTCCCAAAGAAGAAAACATCTACCTTGGTACCCATCTAAAAAGTTAAACCTATGTATATAGTATTATAAACAGTGGAATCTTGTTGCCACAAAATATTATATTGCCGAGCAGTCAGCAATCAGGGCGTCAATCTAAGTTAGTAATCCAGTAAATAACTCAAAAAATCTGTCATTGATTTCTAACTATATGAAACGGAAGGAAGACTAGTTGTAAATTAACTTTCTATTTATACAAGAAGTTGTTTGGGTCCTCATACCTCTGCCGAACGAGCAAGGCATGGAATTCTCTGCCAAGGCACGTGTTTCCTTCTTCCTTCAATCCTAGGTCCTTTAAGCGGGGCGTGAAATAGCACCTTCTGAGGCCGTCAAAGTAGAGACCTCAACATCGCCTCGGCTGCTATGAAGGCGGTGTGGAGGCCACTGCTTTTAGACCACACGACTGCTTACCATCAGGTGGAGTGTGGTCATTTTGAGGAGCAAAATAAAAAAATAAAAAATACAAAGTTGTCCAATGCATGTTATGGTTTAGACTACAATTACCTGTAGCTGTTAGCTCTGTGCGTTCGTAGAGGTACTCTTGCTCATCAGCTTGGCGACCATTTCCTGAACTCGCTTCATCTCTTCAAGCTGTGTAGTCAACTGGTATAGTCTGTTCTCACGCTCCAGGACTGTCTTTTCTAGTTGTTTGATTGTCTGCGGGAATAAAAATAATATTCAGATTATAATAAGGTAATAAACATGCATACGGCCCACCTGATGGTATGATCAGCTGCCATAGAAGATTCAGTCTTGTGTTGCCGACGTTTTAAATGAGTTGCTGTGCTGTCAGCGCAAGGGACAAACATTACACCGATCTTCTACTTATCTAACAGAATCACATTAAGAAACTTGAATTTCCAATTCAACAATTTAACCTTAAGTTGTTTGATTGCGGTCTTCTGTTGAGTGACTGTATTTACGGACGGTACAGACCATGCTTCAGTTTCAATGAACGCAGACATTTATTGTTTCATTCATGCATCACACATAATATTTTCATATTCGTATTCGGGTGTGAGACAGCGGCGATCGCAGCCAGCACCTTCAGTTCGACAATATAAGTGTCATATCGTCTACACAGTTGTCACTGACAACGCACATAATATATTCGATGTAGAATTACTGGATATTGCCAGCGGCTTCCACCCCGTAAATGTATGTTAGTTTAGTAGTACAATATTTTTCTGGATGAAAAGGTACCCTATGTCCTTTTCTGTTCCCCTGACGTGTTAATGATCGGTGAAGTAGTTAAGGCGTGAACGCGTAACAAACAAACAAACTCACATTCGCATTTATAATAATACAAGTTAGGCTGACAAGCAAGCGTAATAGTATATGCTTTATAAAGAGAACATACCATATCTCGATGTTCTATCTCCTTCTTAAGCGCGGCATCGTTGGCATTCGCCTCTTCCAATTTCTTGTCGCGCTGTTTGACTCGCTCCTCAAACTTTATGAGCACGCCGGCTAGCTCGCTGTTTTTACTTGCCTGTAATACACAAATAAGATAACTCACAATGTAGACACATCAATACTGCCGTCATAAGGAAAAAGAGGCATCGAATTATTTTTCGAAATTGAGTATTTTACGTATTTAGAATCAGTAAAAGAGACGCATCTGCCAGTATATTTATATAAAAGAAGCTAGAAGTAACTTAAAACAATTTTCTACCATTTCACGGCTGTCGAAGGCATATAACACAATTTGCGGTGAACTTGACATTTTTGCTGATAGCTTACCATCCTTTAAGAAAGACGTATTGAGATTGTTAAGAAGTTCTTAATTGCACCTATTTTCAAATTGAATTGTATCTTGTTTAATATGTATATTCTCTTGCTTATTTTGTTGTTTAAATTATTTACCTAACTGTTAACAGTGTTACTATACTGTGGATGCTGTGACACCTTCAAATGTTGTGCATTTAATTATTTTTTTAAGGATGATTTTAGATATAAGAAACAATGTAACAACTACTGGTTGTCCAAATAAATAAATAAATAAAATATTCTTGTTTTGGCAGATGCTTCTTTTTATCCTTATGACGGCAGACCGTAAAAAAGACGCATCTATCATCAATATCATCATCATCATCACATCAAGCAAAGAAGGTTATTTCTTATTTATAATTCTGAAATGAACGTTTTCGCTTTTTACATCATTATAATTGAAACATTGAAAGCGAATCTTGTATTATTAAAACTTAATAAATATATTTGGATATTTTACTATATAGCAAATATAATGTCAATATAGTTGCTTAGTTACTACCCTTGTTGAAATTAGTAGCTTTATTAGTCATCTGTTTTCGAAAACACGAATATATACTTCACATTTTTATAAAATAAATTACTCTAAAGGGTAATTTATTTTATAAAAACTTAACTATAACTTAGCAGTATTTTGTAAACAAAATACTGCTAAGTTTCAACATCAGTGGTTCGATCTTTGTATTATATGTGAACGCTACTACCGGTCTGACCTGAAGCTGAATATTAGGTAAAATATTATATTAATATTAGGTTGTGTTTGCCCAACCTAATATCTGAACGGTTGGTTCCGTAATTTATGTTAGATTTTACTTTTGGTTTTTTTTTAATACAAGTGCAATATTAGGAGCTTATCCCATCGTCTGTCATTTTATAGACATTATAAAAATCTATTGTTATATATCTCCTGGAGATTGAGTAACGGTTAAGTTATTATTATATGAATCTTAAACATAGCTGGCTTTTGCCAGCCACATGGAGAGTAGATAAATTTTGGCTATGGAGGTTACATGTCGTATGTTAATGAATTATTTTTACGATATATGAATCCTGAACTTACCTGTTGCTCTAGTTTCTTTTGAAGCGCCTTGTGTTCTACTTCGGCAGCCCTAAGTCGATCTTCCGCCTCTCTTTCACGAACTTTCATTTCATTTTCCACATTCTGAAAATAATGAAATAATAATTAGTGCATATATGTATTCTCTTATTTGCTTTAATATGATGACAAAAAAACCTGTCTGCATTTGTGTATTCTATGCACAATATGTATGTATATATCAGTCCTGTTTATGTACTCTCCTGTGCTGGGACTGGGCTTTTCATCTTTGCTTCTTCCATTGTCTATTATTAAAATAATAATATTATGAAGAGTGTTTGTAAAAACGCGAATCCACATAAATACCTAAATAAAAAGAATCGTGTATGATTCATTGACAAACAACTACTGTAATTTAAAGATCACTCTTTGAAGTTGTTATAGATTTTTTTTTTGCAATTAACCTATAGGAAAAACGAATTGAAATCAAATAAATAAACTAGATGTATCTAGTTTATTTGTTTGATTTCAATTCGTTCATAAACGTCTCCCTTTTATATCGAACACAATCAATCAGTAAGAGTACATTCTTAATAAGATTGTATTCTGTACAATTCGGCGAAACCGGTCTTTTTACTATTGTATTTTGGACATAAAATATTCTAAACTAACTATAATTAAATATCGTTTATTTATATGTATGTATTTGTATATTATGATAGAATAATACATACAGCTAATTGCGCGCGGAACTCCTTGTGAAGATGTTCTTTCTGATTCTCTTTGTCGAGTTTTTCGGCCGCAAGTTTCGCTCGGAACCCGCGTAGTGTTATTTCAGCGTCTTCCAATTGTTTGTGAATATCTTCTATAGTTTTCTTATGCCTTCAAATCAAATATATAATTTTGTAAATACAAGTAAACCCCTATGTGACATTTACTTTTGAGAATTGACTCTGAATACATTGATTAAATATTGAATATAATCGTAAAATAAAATATTATATAAAAACTACGTAATAATTATAAATAATTTTGTTAATATAATGCGCCCTAAAATAAAATATTTTAAATTATTACACCAAAATTTAAAAAAACATCTTTTAATTTAAATAATTTATAAAATTGAATATAAACAATAACACAATATAATAAAAATGTAATTTAAAATCACAAAAAGAGAGATGCATCGGCCGGGAATCGAACCCGGGCCGCCCGCGTGGCAGGCGAGCATTCTACCACTGAACCACCGATGCTCATACAAATATTATACAAATCTCTGTTTACAACTCGTTATGATCTGTTGAATACATTCACTTCTGACGTCACATTACCAGCGCGCAGCGTCGACTGATAACACGTTTGATGTAAATCTGCTTCAATATATTGAGTGTATTTAAGTTTATTAGTCTCTTATGTTATTGTATTAGTACTTATACAGTTTTTATATTGAGTCGCAGCGGCACACCGGCGGCCAGACACAATAGATTTTTAATTATGTCTGGTATTCTAGGATTTGACACATTAAACGTGTTTGACTTGAATTTTATAGTAACAAGAAGTATATTGCTATTCTTCAAATTTCTTTGGGAACATTTTAGATTTTAAATAATCTTAAAGTGATAAGTGTGATTACACTGACCATTAAAATCAATATGCTAAGTGAGTAACTATGTCTCTCTCCGATGAACCATATATTTACATATAATCCATACCAATCGATATTCTACTGTATCTATCACGGGACACGGGCAGATTGAAATATAAGAGTAAGCTTACCTTTCGTTCTGCATTTGTGTGGTGTACAAAACATCTTGCTGTGACGAGTTAGTGGCTTGCAACATGGCTAGCGAATGCTGTAACGATGCCATGTGTTCGCTGGCACCCTGAAAAAAGTATGTAAATATAGATTATTAGTATATTTTCTTAAAATAGACGCTGTATTAGGCATAATTTCTGTTGCAATTTTCAATTAAATATCTAAACTGTGTACAAATATTTGTCAATTTACATATTTATCTTTGTACCATGTGAAATGTAAGTCTCAGCACTTGGCATATCGACATTGTACGACAGTATCGGCGTGGCGAATGCACATCAAAACCATTGCCTCTTCAGTGCAATCATTAAATAAATATTTCATTAATTGATTTAATTAACCAGTACACTTATATCATTGGGCCGTTAAGATGAAACTGTATCACACTCATAATTAGCTAAAAATTTTTTTTTACGTTTAACAAATCGAATATACTTATTGATGTTTACCGAGCGCATTGCCAGAGTCCCTGCTTGTATTAAAACTATAAATTCGCTAGAATCAAAAATAAAAACCTGTACTACATAATCAGCTGTTCAGACTTACTCTACAGGATAAATAATCAACTTTTTACATTATACTTTTATATAGTGATATTTCTTCACGGCATCAAATATCATAATTATAGATTTTGTAAGTAATAATAACATTAGTTACCTGTAAAGCGACCGAGTGTGAATGTAGTCTCTGTTCTAAACACGTCATTTTGTACCCGTACAACTCCATTACGCTAGATGTGGCGATGTCAGATATCTGTAAATACAAAATTGTTTTAATAAACAATTTTGAGAGCTAATTTAAAACAGATTAGTTGTGTAAGTACTTCGCAGCGTACATCTTGTATGTTGTTTAGGTCTTAATGTAAGCGTAAATCTATATTAATAGATTAACAATTAATTTTATTAGTCCGTTGAGTCACAGGGGCACACCGGCGGTCAGTCACAATACATTTTTAATTGTGATTGATATTCAAAGACTAGAGGTGTGAGTAATAATGATATTAATGACAAGTGACGACGTCAGTATTGGCAAAATAAAGTTTTATAATATTTGTGTTGTTTTTGGATTGCATAATGTAATAAAAGTGTGTAAAAAGAAATAAAGAACGCGACAAAATCCGTATAAAGTAGTTTATACAACATTATTTTAGTGTACCTACACAAAAACCGAAATACCCGGCGCGTACTATCGTTGGAACTGATGTAAAAATTAAAAATGAACCAGAGGAGTGTTAATTAAAGTTGCAATGGCATGTTTTGGTGTAGTGAGTTATGTGTATGCGCATACCTTCCCGTCTCGCAGCGCATCAGTAAGCTTCCCAACGAGCGCGTCGATGGCGCGTTCCTGCGCCGGCGCAGCACGCGCGCCGTCCCAGGCGGGCTCGGCGCAAGCGCCGCACGCGCCGCTGCACGCACTGGACGTGTTGCGCGGCGTCACCTCGCCTAGGCAACTCGCATCGCTGATCGACTCGCCGAACACCTGTAATTAAAACATACCAAGTTATAATACTAGCTATATTTAAGCATACACAATAGACAAATTTAATATCGACTGCACGGATGGCGTAGTGGTTTAAATGGTCGCCTCGCCACTGCCACTACGCAGAGTGTCGTGAATTCGAACCCCACATGGGACAAACATTTTATTAATAGTTGTGTATAGACTGGATATTATTTGAATGTTTGTAAAATCCACCGCGACACATGAATTATTATATAAATATGTATTATTTTTATTGTCATAGTAAAAAAAATACAATAAATAACTTTAAATCACATTCTAAACCATTACAAGTTATCTTTATCCTGACGAACTACCAATTAAAAATATACAACAATTTGCAACACCCAATTATCTTGCTCAACAACACATCACATAGCCCATCAAATGAAACTGACCCATACTACACTTTGCTATTTGTAGTCAACACTCAAAATCTCGTCCACGAAAATGAACACACTAAAAAAATATCAATAATTCCAAATATTCAATATTTACCAAAACATTCGCTACAATTTTCTGAAATCACACACAAACCATTATCATTAAATTGTATAAACATTAGGAAAACTTCATGATTAAGGACCTCCAAAAGCACAAAAACAGTTATTGCAAACCTCTTTTATATCAATTATATTATGATAGGAGACAATATTGTAATTATAGAATTTACTACATACAACAATATCTTACGTCTATATACCCGAAGGCAGCGGTTTATTACATCACAATTCCCCCAGCTGTGATTCTAGGTCCCACTTATTAAGAAATGAGTCCGTTGTTTTTTTTTGTGATAGACTACATGCTGCTGCTTAAAAAAAACTACATAAATTCCCAACAACACTTTGCCTGACCCGGGATTTGAACTCAAGACATTATGCACGACAGTTGCATACACTATCGCTGCGCTCAGGTTGCGCAACAGCAGTGTACGTAGTAGATACACATTTTAGTTGAATCGTTTAAATAAGTAAAAAATACTTTAGCACAAACCTGATTCATCTGGTCTGATGGGAAATAGTGATGTTTTACGAGTTGCAGTATTTGTCTCCGTCGAGTTCCGTTGTTGCTCGTTAGACCAGCACATAACAGCTTTCTGACCTGAGGATATTGAAAAATTAAGTATGATATAATCAATCTTACTATAATCTAAGTGACAAAAATTATTTGTTCTAAGTCAAAAAAGATTCACTTATTCTTTTAGGTCATTAATTTCAAAGTTTAGTGGTTAAAACTAAAATTACTGAATTAAAATCAGTTTGGTTGCTAGATCCTGGCAGAGAGTTGAGCTTCTTAGAAAATATCTGCAAGACGCTGAAAAATAACAAATTCATGAAAAATACTTAATTATGGTAAAGATTAAATAAGTCTATGCAAAAAGATCTGTTTTTACAATTGCTACCAGAATCGTGTCTGAAGGTCATATCGGTTGAGTTTTCAAGTTGGATATAAGAATATTGTAGATCACCTAGTGCTTTTTGAAAACAATAGTTCAATCATAAAATCTTATCTATATTTAATAAAATTCAAACATGGTATAACTTATGACATACCTACAACTTAAGATAAACTATTAACTTATGTATCCATTGATAAAATAATTTATTTTAAGATGATCTGAATAGTATGATCTTGGTAAAAAGACTATTAGAGAATAATATTGTTACCTGATGGTGAGCTAACATCCTAGCGAGTGCGGACTCCCAGTGTCTGTCGAGCGGTGCGAGCGTGAGCGCCGTGCGACACGCCACCACCACGGCTTGTTGCGACGCCTCCGCACCCACTACACCGTTCTATAACAGAGAAAAGATCAAATAATATTATAACAATATCAGCCCTGTATTGTACGCCACACTAGCCAAACGTAGGTATATTCTCAAATTAATAAGATCCCTCACTATGTTTCCAGTTTTAGCCAGTAATCGGAAAATCATTGAAGTCATTGATATATTAAAACCAATGATTTCAGTATAGTTTTTTTATCATTTGTAACCTGTTTTATAATAGAATTTTTCTTTCTTGTTTTATTATATTCTATTTCTTTTTTGCTTTTTATTATTGTTGATTTTCGTCTGCCATATTGTTTTTGTTAAATAAACCGGTATATCATAGAATACACTCATTGACCGTCATTGTCTAAGTGTTAGTTAGTTAGTAAAAGTCTTGGTTTGAGGGTCAAGAGTACAAACATGTATATCTGTAAACATCTGTGTTAATAAAGATATCTTTTATTCGCTATTAGTATAAACTAATATATATAATACTTCAGAGAATAAATTAATAAGTACCAAGTGTTATGGAAATAAAATGACCATAAAATGTGTGATTAAACAATAATAGTTTATTTGAACCTGAATGATCCCACAGGGATTATTCCCAATGTGACATTTGAGTATAAAAGTACTACAAAGAAAAGAACAAAGAATGTTACCTGTGAGGTGTATTGTAACACACTATATAAGGTATCTTCGAAGGCGTCAGGCGTGACTTCTTGTAGCACACGCTCCTGAGGCTCACTCGACTCGCAAAGAGCGCCTACTACTTGCAACTGTGAAAATAAACCAAACGTTTATGTAAATGTTACATTCTCAAATTTTATCATGTGAACAAACATAATTTTCAACGAGCAAACGATAAAAGAAACAATTTTCAACTATGGGTATCGAAAATCAACCGAAACGTTAGGGATAGTGAGAATACAAATTGTTCAAAATAATTTTAAATACATTTCGCAAACTTGTATGTAAAAACCGCGATAACAGCCATATAAGGTAGTTTAATCTCGGTCGACCATTTCTTTTTATGCCATCTCATTGCCTCACTTACACATTTTCATATATTTACACCAGGTCGTACAGTATTATTAGGATATCTGTTAAGTAGAGCTCGTTAGCTATAACGAAATTCACTACATAGTTGACGAAATATACAGATTGTGTCGTAAATAATGGATGACCCTGAAACTGTCGACTGGCCAGATTATCATCTATCATTTGCCCCACTTATATTACCATCGCAGTGTATTCCCTTTTTTTGTCGATACAGGGGCCCAAAAATTCATAATTCCTTAGAAAACTTGTTAAAATTTGAGAATAAGTATTTTTTGCGAAGTTGTCTTAGATTGTAACAAAAAAAACTTGATACTGGTCTGATGACACAAGTATTCAGGAGTGACATAAAAAACGAAACGAGAAAATGTCGCCAATTGTAGAAATGGCAACTGATTCTGGGCGACACACGATATAGAGGCGCACGTGGGAACACGCATGCCGCCTCCCGGACCTGATGCTGATCGGGTGGCGTTCAGGCCCAGGTCAAACCTCAGGGTGGCTGGAGGTCATCTCGCGCCCTCCGGCACCCGGCTCTGCAGTTGGGGAGAGGGTTTATGCGTTCCCTCTCCCGCTCCGCCGCGCGCCGCCTCCTTGATGGCAATCACTTCCTCACAAAAGGAGGCGACGGCGTTCCACGACATCTCACTCCGGACCATAGACGGAACTACGGCCGGGAGCGAGAGGGCAACCAATCCGACTGCCGCAATCAACTCACGGCGCTGCGATTTCCAGGCGGGGAAAACCGCCAACGTGTGCAGCGCCGTGTCCACAACAACGTCGCGGCAGTCGCCGCAGCGGAGACAACCGGGCGTCTACTGCCGGCCTATGCGATCCAGGAACTGGCCAAAACAACTGTGGCCAGTCATTACCAGTGTTAGCCGGAAGGTGAGGGCATCATGCCGCCTCTCCAGCCACTCATCAAATACGGGGCTTACTGCCACAATCGTGGCGTGCCCGGCACTGGGGTGATGGAGTTTATTACCTCAACCTACATCAATGTACGTTGAGGTAATAAACTCCATCACCCCGGTTCTTCTCTCATTATCCAATAAGTGATTTAGCAACTAGAATTGATCCTTACTAATATTATAAATTCGAAAGTAACTCAGTCTGTCTGTCTGTTACCTCTTCACAGCTAACCATTCAACCGATTTAAATGAAATTTCGTACAGAGACAGTTTAAAACCTGGGGAAGAAGGATATTTATGTATACCACCCGGGCGGAGCCGCGTGTAATATCTAGTACATTCATAAAAGAAAAATTACTATGGAGCATGACTTGCTGAAAATAAACATACCCATTGTAATCCAGATTTGCCAGGTTCCAGCGACGGCGGCACGAGTAGTGACGGTAGGCCATCGTTGATTACTGATATCAAATCTGGAGGAAGGATGCCTTCATCTGCAAAACATACAGAGATAGATAGTTTAGAGAACGTGTGAGAAAAGTGCATGCTACATTGTTATTTCATAATCACTGGGAGACGAGGCAATTAAAATAACGATGACCAATGTATATTCTCCAAAACAGATTAAAAAAGAAAAAACCCAGGATTCAACCTCTTCGTCTTAAATGTAAAAGTAATGAAAAGAAATGACCCCTATATCTCGGGGCTCTTTTGACCCACAGGGCCTATATTCAAACTCGAACCAGGTATGACCCCAAGGTGTCTGCACACCAAGTTAAAAGTCAATATTTTTCCATTTAAAATACATGTGACCTTGTGACCCATATATCTCGGGGGCATTTTGACCCACTAGGCCCATATTCAAACTCGACCAAGTCAATCAGTCCAGTGGTTTCGGAGTTATGCCTGTCACTAACAAACTGTCACTAACAGACAGACCCATAGACCCACATAGTGTTTTCATTAAGCTCTTCGAAGGAGACTCGCAAGCGTAGTTTGATTGATGCATCATCGAACATTTTCAAAGTATAAAATACTAGCTTTGGCCGCGGATTCGCTTGCGTAGAATTAGGTTAGATTTGATTAGAGAGGTTAATAACATACAGGTAGTGTATGTGACCGCTTTGCATGTGGTTTCGGTCTCAATGCCCGGGTCTGGCAGACCTATTGTGATTACCTCTGTAAAATTATAATTAGCAGCAAGGAGTCTAGAACTGTGCTGGGTAATTTTTAATAGTTTCACTGTCACATGGGAACATAGATGGCAAACTGTGAATATACCTCTGTCTACAACTTATGCGACATAAGCATGAAACCATGTCGCACTCTTAATAATACAGAGACTTATCTGAGAATTTTGGGTTAAACAAATTTGAACTCTATTGCAATTACTTAACACAATTATAATATTAGAATAGAATGGTCACACAATTAGAGTTGAAATTGCAGAACTTCCAAAGGAGACCGACCACCTTGTATGGGACCCTGGCCTGGGCGTGAACAATTTTATATTGTAATAACAATATTAATTTTGAGTACCCTAAACTAAGTAGAAAACATTATTCTTTGAAGTTTAGTATCAAGTTCGTTAAATAATAATATAAAACACATTGTTTAAAATAAATATTAATTTACATCACCTTCATAAGTTATTAAATTATTTTCCAAAAACTGGGCTGGTGGAGTGACATTTTCATATCTTGCCCAGCTTAGGTACCATATTACAGACCTACCATATTACATCCTTCTGCAGTAATACTGCCTTATTGCTTCCAGGCTGTGTGTATTATTTTGACATAATATATAAATATAATACGTCAATTTCATACTACTGGATGGTAACCAATATTGATTATATATTAAAACAAAACTTTTAATATTTTACTTTGTATATAAAACGATTGTCCACATACAAGCCGAATATGGACGGTCTCCTTTCGTGTGGAGTCGCTGTTTTATTAAGAATGCGATGTATGTATACATGTTTTTCAAACTTAATTACGTCTTAAATTTACATTAATCGTTTATACAGTGGCGTGGCGTAGTGGGGGCGGTATTGGCGGCAGTTTTAGGGAGCGGCAAAATTTTACAGAAAGTAGTAATAATAATTTATAAATATTTGAACAGTACAATCCCAACTAATCCTAACTAATATTATAAAAGCGAAAATGAGTTTGTTTGTTTGTTACCTTTTCACGCCTAAACCACTGAACCGATCATACTGAAATTTTGCTTATACGTTGTCAGGTGTACAGAAACGGACACAGGCTACCTTTCATCCCGAAAAAAATTACTGTTTCCGAGGAAAACAACAATAAAGTTCTTATGATAATAGATGGCGCCACGTGTCTTTCGAATCATGATTGAATTATATTATAACAAGCAGAGTACAACCCGAATCGATTGTCAAATTCTAAATGAACGCGAGGGAAGCCGCAGGCAATAGCTAGTACACAATAATGATGACTGTTCTTGTCAGTCTTTTAAATTGAATAGGTACCTAAATTAGTAAGCGGCAAAATTTTCTTCCGGCTGACAACCACGCTACGCCACTGCATTTATAATTAGTTGTATCCTGAGCTCCGCTGTTCTTAGAAAAATGTTATATACTTACTCAAGTATGAGCTCTTTCTTGAAACACATGCTTGTATTTACTGTGTGTATGTGTATAGACACAAAGATAAATGAAAACATTTCGTGATTAAATGACACGTACAAGCCGACTTACACAGGAAAGTGCCACCCTCCAATCGGGAACCGGCGTATACATAGTAAGACTGTTACTCCATTTTAATAACAGTTCCAATTATTTTCTTTCTATTCTTAGGATTAGGAATGCTCGAGTTATTCGTACTACTATTATCGCAAGCGATCACTAACTTAGATGTATACAAAACGAAATTCGATGTCAAAAAGAAGTAAATAAATATTTGAATTACCTCTGTATTGTGAGACAATAGCGGCGAATAATTCAAGAGACTCCGCCAAACATGTTCGACTGGCTTTCATACATAGACATACGAATGTGCTGTGGTGACATCTCAGAGAGTATAGGTCTGAAATCAAATAGAAATAGTCAGAGGATTATCCTAAATGTAACCTCTAGCAATATAGATAAAATAATAATAATAATAATAAGAGGCTCGCGTTGAATAGCTGGGTCAAGTCCTCGATTCAGAAGGCAGTATTGCTCGACACGGCGCGCATAGTGCGGAGGTTCCTTTCTCTGGAGCCCTAACCACCGATAGCTTGGTCCCTGCACCCGATATTGGTGGGTCATTTCAGTTTTTATATTTCTAAATATATATAATTTTTATATTTATATTTAAGAATGTAATTATTAGAGAAAATAAGTAATAAAGAGAATAATAATAAAATTTATTTGCCAAAACAATACATAATATCTGAAACAGTAGAAAAAATAACATAGTTCCATTGTTTGTTTATATGAATAATGACCCCGAAGCTAGTTACATCCTGTGTTATCAGGGTCATCCATTCGTCCGAAATTATGTTGCAAGCTTTGTTGAACTAAGGACTTAATTAACAAAACGTTTCATATAAGTTAAATAAAAAAATAAACAAATTAGTCTCTGTTTTAAACTTTGTATGTGTATGTGTGTGTGAGTGTGTGTGTAAGAGGGTGTGAGGGAGATACAAGATTTATGTTATTTATTTTCTTAAAATAGAATCAAATCTGACTGCACGGATGGCGTAGTGGTTTAAATAATTGGCTATCTTATTAGACACTTCCACACACTCCTCATGTGGTATTCCACACACGTCATAAGTTTGTGCAATCTCCGTGTCCGAGTGTTCTTTGTGTCCGTTGTTTGTATGTTTGTAAAGTCCTACAAAACGAGCAGCGATAGCTCAGTGGGGAGATCAACAGACTGCAATGCAGAGGGTCTCGGGTTCGAACCCACGTCCCGCACCTCTGACTTTCGGAAGTTATATGACCTTTCGAAGTTATGTGCGTATTGATCGACAATTATCGACTGCTCCGTGCCTCGGAAAGAACGATAAGCCGTTGGTCCCAGCTGCCATGATCATCTATGACAGTCGTTATTGGGAGAGTGTCGACACAAAACATCCCACTGGGTCGAAGTGTCGCCGGTCTGCACTGACTGGCCCCCACATAAGATAAGATAAAGTCCTACAAAAAGCAACACAGGAATTATTCGTAGGGAGCAAAAAGAAATATAACTACTACATCCGCCATTTGAATTCGGGTTTATAATACAAAAAAAATATTTTGTGAAAATTAGCCACCAGGGATTTAAAGACACACACATCAACACCTTGTTAGTGACAAATTAAGATGATCAGTTAAAGAAAACAAATTAACTCACCTAAATTGACAAGTACAGTAAGAAACTTGAGAACGTTTTGTAAACAGTTGGGTGTATTATCGGTATCACCTACTTCATCTGATGTCGCCTTACATAGTGATTCTACATCCTGAAATATAATAACGTAGATTAACAACAATATACATAATTTAAAAGGAAAGCGTTTTAATCAGGCTGTTTATAAATCGTACTGGACAATCCTCAAATTATTCTTAGAATTTGATGATCTAGGGCCACTTACTAAAAAAATTACGGGTCCAAATTAAATGACTTGTACGAGAATCAAATTTTGCTCCGCGATCAAGTTATTAACGATCACATTTTTGTTTGGTTTCTTATGCCATTGGATTGGAATCGAAATTAAATAATAATGCATTCGTTTAAATGTTTATTTATATACAGTAATACCTCGACTTACGCTACCCCGAATTACGCGAACTCGGAGTTACGCGATTTTCAAATCTCGTCGATTCGTCTTTTATTTTAGCGCCACACAACGACTTCCCCACACTATTGTTCAGGAAACGAGAAAATTTGCGGGTAAAAATAATCTTTGAGTTATCAAACTCCTTTGTTAGATTATATAAACCCTTCACATCAAAATAACTTCAGTTGACGATTTTATATGTGTATAATCAAAGACATATACCCCAAGTTACGCGAATTCGACTTACGCGGCTATCGCTCAGTCCCACCTATCGGGTAAGATCGGGGTATTACTGTCATCACCTCTCATGGCTATCGCTGTCGCAGATTAATTTAACATAGTAAAAAGGCGCTCCATTTCCTTATAGCTAATTTTGACTTAGATCACCAGGACAAAGAACAAATATTTGAACATCACAATTTTTGTCTCGCTTAGGTATCAAACCCGCAACACTCAGTGTGGCAGTGGCACAGTTGAGATGACCACTTAAGCCACAATGCCATCCACCTGTAGGATATACGCATACCATACTAATATATTTGGCAATAATGCTCTAAAACAAATAAAAAGGCGATTAAATATAAACTAGCGGTCGCCTAGTGGTCAAAATTCGATCAAAATTCCTAAGCTTGCTACTTTGTTTTCTTCTTCTTTCTTACTTTCATATAAATAAGGTATAGGTAACAATAGGTACAAATAATTGTACGATTTCAGACGAACAATGCCAAAATACTACGAACGCGATTCGACTGCGTGTCTCAAATGCATAGATGTGTGCGTGTAGTGTTTTTTCATTAAATTAATGTATTTCTAATGCATACTTTATAAAAATATTAGGATTCGCCCCTCCTTCTCCATATAAACTTTAACTGTATCAAATTTCATACTCCTCCGTCCGCGCAATTTTCGTAAAAATGGGTACAAAGTTTTTGCTTCACGTATTAATATATAGATTAAGTACCTTTAGTCCTTCATTGAGCGCTGTAGAAAAGTGTTGATAGGAGAGCACGAAGCTTCGCAAATTATTGTCAGTACACAAGTCATTGATGAATGTGTATGCGTGAAGTAGCTGGGTCGCGTCTCTTTCACTGGAAAAATTAAATATTTACTACACAAAATAATAAGAAGTATGAATAAATTGCTGATATATGTCTTATGGTAGCCTGTGTTCCAATGTTTAGTCAGCATAGTGAAATTGATATTAAGCTTTATTAAAAACTAGCTTTTGCCCGCGGCTTCACTCGCGTTAATTTAGAATTTGACAATCAATTCGCGTTTTACTTTGCTTGTAATAATATAATTCAATCATGACTCGAAAGACACGTGGCGCCATCCATTATCATAAGAACGTTATTATTGTTTTCCTCGGGAACAGTAATTTTTTTCGGGATGAAAGGTAGCCTATGTCAGTTTCTGTACACCTGACAATGTATATGCAAAATTTCAGGTTGATCGGTTCAGTAGTTTAGGCGTGAAAAGGTAACAAACAAACAAACTCATTTTCGCTTTTATAATGTTAGTTAGGATTATACAGGGTGTAAGTGACGGTTCACCGAAAACTGAAATACTAGCTTCGGACCATCATTCTGAGTTGGAAAACGTAGGAATTTTCCACCGGAAAATTATCGAATTTTCTTTCAAAATTTCACATTTTTCTAACTGATTATGATTACATAATCAGTAAACGACCCATTATACTAGATAATATCAATAAAAACTACATAATACCGAAAAACAGCTATGTAATCCAAACATACAAAATAAACACAATTGAACCAATCAGCTGATCTTGCGCGGACAAGGCAATGACCAACGCAAAAAAGTTTTTTTACGCACCGGCAATAGTGTGCTGTGTAAAAACCCGCCCGCACTTTTAATAATAATTAATGTAAAAGACCATCTAATTGTTTTAAAACAAAGCTTTTTGTACACAGCGATTCATACAATGTAATGTAATCTAGTAAATCTTTACTTAACTGTTAAAATACAAAACTGTAACAAAAATTTGTTAATAGAATTAGCCATAAACAGTTTATTACTATGTATAAGTATAAAATTAATCGATAGCCGATACTCTCATAAAAATATTTTATGAGAGTTATCGACTATGGATTTATTTAATTAGATAGCTGTATCTCATCCCTATCTAATATGACTACAACTGCAAAAGAAATTTATTTTTGAATTCTTTAGTTCGGTCGCGCTACTGTCAGGAATCGGAAGTACTTGACGTAATCTCTCGTATTTGCGAGTGTTTACTATTTTCGTTGCATTTTGTTAAGTTTTTTATTTTGTTTATAACTATTTTGTGTACTAAATTGTGTTTATTTACTGTGTTCATAACATTTTGTTAACGTTTTTGTTTTGTTTATAACTTTTTTGTGTAACTACAAAGTTGTGTTTGTACCTAATAAATAATGAGTCAGCCATTTAGTGCACGTGAATATGGACAAATGCTCATGGCATACGGGGAGGCACGAGGCAATGCTTCGTTGGCGCTTCGCATTTACATCCAGCGGTATCCTGACGCTCGTCACCCTATGGACAGTCGTGTGATTTCTCGTACGTATCAACGAGTACTGGATAATTTACCCATAGTCATTAACGAAATGTGCGTATAAGATTAATTTTATAAGACGTTATTCAATTTATTCAAATTTTTTGTAAGTACAATAATAAAATTGTACAATCCGATTATTAGTCACAACGTTTAAATTATTATTGTAGTAGATCACTAAAATAGGTGATCCGGGCTCCGTCAGATAATGTGAGCGCGCGTACCGTTGGTGCGCGGGAAGCGCGATACGATAGCGCGGACGGACACATTGCATTGGTAGCGATACATTGCGTAGTGTAAATTACAATGTACTAGCATAAAACTTTAATCGTACGTTTCATTTTTGAATTGACATTTCCATTCAGTTGTGTACTTATGGACAAACGATTGTGCAACGTTTTCGGTACACCGTCCCTTACACCCTGTATATCTTTGAAATGAATGCTAGAGTTATGTGATTTGTATGTTTGATTATAGATCTTGTTTTTGTTGTTATTAAATATGTCTTGCTGCTATGTCTTTCCCCAGGATATAATCTACCTCTTTGCCAAATTTCATCAAAATGGGTTCAGCAGTTTAGCCTTAAAGTCTATATACAGATAGACCATGTTACTACATACCTATATAACACTAACTCAAAGCTCGTCTTAGTCATTATTTACATAAATAAAAAACTGCCTCCGTGGCGCAGCGGTAGTGAATGCAACTGCTGTGCATGAGGTTTCGGGTTCGAATCCCGGGTCGGGCCAACATACAGTTATTGGGTTTTTCAGTTAAGAAATCTCAATAGCAGCCCGTAGTTAGGAAGTTGGCGGTGTAAGACACCCCCGTGCCTCGGAAAGCACGTAAAGCCGTTGGTCCTGCGCCTGATCTCTCTCCGGTAGTGTCGTATTACCGTCCCATCGGGTCATGAGAGTTAGGGAACAGAGAGTGCACTTGTGTTTGCGCACACACTTGTGCACTATAACATCTCCTGCGTAGTTGGCCAGTCTCCGTTAAAACTGGCTGCCGTGGCCGAAATCGGTCTGGAGGATATTATTTACAAAAATAAAAGTTGTTCAAAAGGATGAAGATTATTTTAAAGTACAATACTAAAAACAATAACATACCTGACAGCTTTGTTAAAAGTTCGCATTGTACAACACAAGTAGCTGTGCACATCGGGTTGTCTAGTCGCCGCCGCACCGCGAGTGGCTCCTGACAGACATAACAGCAGTCTGCACACTTCCACCCCACCGTAACCACCATCCTACAAAATATGAAGATGTTTATTGGTATCCTGCAATACATGGATGTATATTGGTACTTCCGAAGCAGCGATAACTTAGTGGGAGACCGTTGGACTGCCACGCAGAGATCTCGAGTTCGAACCCAAGGCGCGGATCTGTCTTTTCGAGATGATGGGTATTAAAACGTTAATTATTGTTTGCGGTGAAGGAAAACAATGTACGAAAACATACATGTCTGTAAGTTCTCCATAGAAGTTAAGGTGTGTGAAAACATTGAGCGGCAAGAGCGCGGCAGCAACACGCAGCGTATGCAGGACACATTTCTGCCGCGCTCTAGTTAGGACGAAGCCGACGAATGTTTGCGCGGCAGTATCGCGCGGTACACCTAACATGCCGCGCGATTCAGTTGGCATCAGAACTAATTCACGTACCTATCCGCCAAGACCAGCCAGACGAAGCGCAAAGGCATTACCTACCTTTTCTCGAAGCGCTTCGTCGTTTTTTGAACCCTTATAACTTGGGTTTGGATTATACCAGATAAATAACATTCTCGGGATATGTTGTCAACAGCGGACTTATTAGACATATAAAGTTTTAATTGCATAGCTCTTATACTTTAGATTTTATTGATATCTAAAAAACCCTGATTTCGTCACTGACTCACTGATGATCATCAAAATTCTTAGGGTATTTCCTAATGCCCTAGAAATCTGAAGTTTGGTATGTACGCTAGTATTAGTAAACAAACAACAAAAAAATTATAAATCTTGTAACTTTTATCCTCCAACCCCTTAAACTAGGGGATGGAAGTTTGTATGATACTTTCGCAATTTTGACGCTAGAGGTCTGAAAATTTATATAGGGACTCCTTGTTATTATATTATGTGGCTTGGCCGTTTCGTTACTACAAGAACTATTGTATAACAGAAAAGTAATGAACAGTGGATAAATTTTTCACCTTACGCCCATGTGAAGGTACTTATCTTATGTCAGTCAATGCAGACCGGCGACACTTCGACCCAGTGGGATCTTTTGTATCGACACTCTCCCAATAAAGACTGCCATAGATATTCATGGCAACCGGGACCGACGGCTTAACATGCTTTCCGAGGCACGAAGCAGGCGATAATTATTGTCAATTAATACGCACAATGCACATAATTTCGAAAAGTCACATATCTTCCGAAAGTCAGAGGTGCGCGACGTGGGTTCGAATCCGAGACCGAGAGAGAAAAATTGTTTAATACAAATGAACGTCTACAAAACAAAAGACTATCAGAAAGTGATCAGCCATCGATATTGCTTACAAAAAACAGGTGCATGCGATTTTCGACCTTATTGATATTACTCAGAAACGTCAAAAATGTCTATTATGAATTCTTCGTATATTTACTAATTATACTAAGAATACGGTTTAGTTTTGTTTAGATATAAAAAACATACCTAATATTTAAGTATATAACAAAAAGCTAAAATTGTTTAAAAATATAATATTTTTAGTCATAAGGAAGTCTTCACTTTTTGTCTGTTCTTTAAACTTTAGGTACTATCGACTCCAGCGACGGATGACCACTCCTAAGGTTAAAATCGCATAGCAGGCCAATACTTGGTACCCGTACCCGTGACACGCCCCTTTCTTTGTTTGAGTTTTTTTACACTTTACATTTGTTTACTGATTCTAAGGCGATACAAACTCAACTAGTCAACATGTGCAAGCGAAATTTTTTCTGAAATGGTCATCTGTCGCTGAAGCCGATAGTACATTAGCTCTACCTATTCCATCACTGCTGATTAAGTAAGTTGAAAATTACTAACAAAGCTTTTGTAATATAATCACAAAAAATTGCAAAGCATACCTTCAGACTAATAAGATGAATCACAAACTCCTTAGTATCAACAGTCCTCATAAGTGCATAAATGGCTGGCAGGTTTCCATAGCATATATTGACAAGGACAGTGAGAGACTTGTGACCAATAGTGCGGTGTTGTGTTTCTGTCATAGGCTGTGTGATCCATTCTGTGAGCTGTTTCATGAGACCTGATAGGTATGACTCTTGCCAACTTATTTTTATGCCATAAGATATTTCCTGTAATGTTAAAAATATTATTTAGATTTTTAATTCATAGCATTTTTCTCAAAGGAGAGCTCTTTGGATCTAACCAAAAAGTAAAGTTTGTTTCTGGTGCATACAATATCCTGTAACTTATTCAAGCAGATGGGACACTAAAAAATAGTAATACTAGGAAATGAGAGACTAACCTGCATTACAGAAAGAAGCTTAATTTTCTTGTCATTGGATATTGCATCAGACAATAACCGAGCTAATATTGGCATGAATCTGAAATAATTAATACTGTATTAAAAGAAAAATTTGTTACAATTATGAGTAAATAGTGTATCAGCTATATTATGTTGATGATAATATGCTTTTGATTATTTTACTTTACACCAATATTTTAACTTATATCTTATATAAAGTTTGTCAACACAGTCAATATTTTATTTCTACCATCACAGTTACTCAAGAGCAACTTTATAACCATTTTCATTAAATAATTACTATCAATAGCTATTTAATGCCAGACACAATAATCAAACAACTAGAAAATAACAGACAATTTATTTTTTATTTGTTTATAATATTACACTAACTTGTAGGTATGAGTGAGTGCATGTCTAGCACTAGGCTCTATAGCTGCCCGGGCCAGCACAGCCACCCCAGCCCAATGAGGACCTCGAGCGTCGCACATAACACGCCATAACGAACTGAAGAAGGCACAGACCTCCGACCGACCAGGAGAGAATATTGACAAATCACACGATGACGCTACTAGCTGCAAAATCATTCAGATTATAGTTCAATCTCAGAAGCAGAACAGCATTACACACACAACGAAATTTAAATTAGAAGCATATTCAGTTGCTGACTACCCAAAATAAGCCTACTTACCCCTAAATATCTTGTCATCAAATTCACAGCTGAATCACTATGTGTTGCTTCAAACTCTCTTGCAGCAGTCACAAATGATTTTAAGTTAGAAAACTTCCCACCTTCCGATGGGTTACTGTAATTATCGCCACCGTCGATTTCCATTTCCATATTAGATACAAATATGAATGATTATAAAAGAAAAACGTGATATTAGCTATAGCAATTGTATTAATTTTTAACGGAGATGTCTAAATATGCAGAAAACTGTCAAAAATGGTTAAAATTATAAACGATAACACAGGCAAATTCAATTTCAACTGTTTTCGTTTCGGTTCGGAGTCATTTCAAGTATGACAGCAGCCATATTGGTTGTTTATAAAATAAACGTTGGTGATTGGTCAGGAATGGTAACGAATCATAAACAATCTGGGTACATGTTTTATTTTTTTGTGTACTAAATTGTAATTTTTTGATAAATAAATTATTATTATTATTATTATTATTTTGGGCTTAGGCTTGGAAGTAACGCTTTTCATTTATAATCAAATTCTATATTTATTACTTTATATAATGAAAAATATAAACTTATGAGTTACGATATTACATACCTCATGGTAGGTACCTATCATATAAATAAATAAGAATATTTATTCGGATCACTTATTATTATTTACTACAATATCTACCATAACAACACACTTGGCTGAATAAAATTATACATAAGTCAAAATAGTTTATGGTTATTTAAAAAAAACAAAAAATAAATAACATCTGACATTCGTTCGCTGTTGTATGTATTTATTTAGAAAACACTTGTAATTTTATTTGAAGAACAACTGTTCTCATTATTTTTTATTTCCGATAATTCCCAAACAAACATGGGTGTGGATGTAGATACTGTATCTCCTGGGGACGGTATGTACTTTATTGTAAATACAAGACACCTCTTTATAACCTTATATTTTGTTTTTATATGTTAATTGTTATTTTAGGCACAACATACCCGAAACCTGGACAAACTGTGGTTGTTCATTACACAGGAATGCTGCAAAACGGAAAAAAGTTTGATTCCTCTAGAGATAGAGGTCAGCCCTTCAAATTTACATTAGGAAGAGGTGATGTTATCAAGGGATGGGACCAAGGCCTTACTAGGGTAAGCCAGATTTTAGACATAGATCTCTAGATATTTTATTATAAATTCTTCAACTAGCTAGGTGTTGTAGCGGTAATTAAGGTAACTGCTTTGCATGAAGTTCTGGGTTTGAATCCCAGTATTGGTCAAAGCACCATTGGGTTCTGTCAAGAAAGCTTGGAGTCTGTAACTGTGCCTGGTATACAACAATAGGCTCACCCCAAAATCATAAGTAGCAAAATGTGGATGTAATAAACCTCTGCTTTTCACATCAAGGATAGAGGCATGAGACAATGCACATATTAATATAGCAAGCAGTACCAGATTCAACTAAGAATGTTTTTGGTTCTTACTAGATTCAACCAAGATGTTGGTCTTTACTAGATTCAAACAAGGTTGCAACCAATCTTTCTTTTTTGCTTTAACCAATCTTTACTAGATTCAACCAAGAACTTATGTAGGTTCTTGGTTTAATCTAGTAAAGATTTTGTTCTGTGTAAGCTTCTGCTTGGATGATTATTCCAGTAATTCAAGCAGAAGCTTTCTTGGAACAAAATCTTTACTAGCTATTGCTAGTTACAGTTGTAGTACTTTATTGCTTGAGTCTGGTACTACAGCTACCATATACAGAAAGACATAGACCTAGTCAAGTGTTGCATATTAAAAGTTACTTAGCCTGCCAATTACTTGTGAATAAAGGATATAGTATTTGGCCATTTACTTAAATGTTGTTATAAGAAATAAACAGTCATAAGCCTGTTAGCTTAACCATGGTGACACAATGATAATAGCATTGAGTCTGGACACTGATATCTGAATGATGCTCAATGGGCATACTTCAGTAGATATATTAGTCAATGTAAATCTTATAACATTAACAAAAACAATGCCCATTGTTCAACATGTTTTGGTGCTGACTCTGTCTACAAAATGTATTCAGTAACCCTCAAGTCTGAGTCAATATCAATAAGATGACAAGCTAATTGGGTACTAAATAAATGTGAAATTTTTCATTCTCAGTGTTGTCAACACTGCAGATGAAAATAGCTGTGAAAAAGTATTACTATATTTTAAAACATATCTTATTACTGTTACAGATGTCAGTAGGAGAACGCGCTAAATTAACATGCTCGCCAGACTTTGCATACGGCTCTAGAGGTCATCCAGGAGTCATCCCACCAAACTCTATTCTCATATTTGATGTTGAACTATTGCGTGTTGAATAACAAAATCGTACAAAATTGCATTTTTAAGTTTATAGATGTCACTCATGTATTTATTTGTTGTTACAAAAATTACAATAAATGTTTATCATTGTTTTCTATTGAACAGTATTTCAGCTTGGTTTGTGACTTACTATGTAAATGAATGAAACCATTATAGCAATTCTCTTTTAGAAGTTTTGATAGGTGATAAAAACACTCATTATTTTAAAGATAGATAATGTTAGCTTTATAATGAATTCTGCTACTGAAATTCTAAAATCTACCTAATTTTAAATATTATTCATGCAATACATATTGTGATTTTATATGTACTTCACTTTTATTTATTGTGGCCTGTGTTATATTAGCATGGCCATAGTTTAGCTTATTATCACTGTTTCTTTTTATGGGGAAGAAGGTTATAGTGTCATGCACATAGAGGACAGCTGGGTATTATAAATTGGGCTACCCATTTTCTATTCATGCCTTCTTATGAACACCATAAGAAATTTAATTTATAGAATTCTGGTAATAGCATGCTATTGAAGATATCATCGAATATGGAATAAGTGAAATTCCAACCCACAACATTCATAGAGTAATATCTATTGCAATTGCTACAATGATGTTGGCCTACTTCTAGCATAAATATTTATCTTATTAACAGGGTAAGTAAGAAGTGAAACATTTCTTGAGTAGCCCATAATGCAAGAATTATTTAAATGTAACCAAATTATTTAAATGTAACCCTCTAGCCGCTGGTAGACCAAACTGTGCCAGGCGTTACATAATATAGACATGGTCCATTTAATGTTAAGAAATACAGATAGTTAAAAAGAATTGAATTTATGTCCTCTGTGTGCAAATAATGTATTAAGCACCAACTATTGTTTAATATAATAGTTATGTATGTATATTGGTTAAATAATTTGTTTATTAATATCTAATCTCATAATATAGGTCTTGAATTAATAACAGCATTTTAGCTGCCTTATGGTGATTGTTTTTGTAAATTGTATATATTTAAAATTACACACATATTAATATTTATGGTTTTTAATGCTCACTTACTTGTTAAAATAAATACTATAAAATATGGCGAAGTACAAAAGTTCCTAATGTTAGGAAGAATAAATGCCATTATTGTCTTATCGCTAGAATAGAAACTCTTTTGCTAAAATTGTTAACATGTTAATTTATTGATATTTGTATGTAATAAAAGATTTTATTTAGATTAATTTTTTATTATAACAAAAAGAATCTTCTGTCACCAATATACAAAAATATATTTTAATAATTATCCTTATCACAGATAATTGTAACACTGCTTTGAAATAATCCAGAGCAGACTATTTCTTTTGTATAATTATAAATTATTTCACATTCTGGCATCTGTCTTGACTTTATCAGCTAAATAATGAACATATGCCAAATAGTATTAATGATTTGTTATTTTTGCCAAAGGATTGGTTATAGGTATCATTTCATTTCCACCACCACCACCTGCTATCACTGGACAATCTAAACAAATGATTTTACAAAAATAATCTTTGGTCCTTTAAAACATAACCTAGTATAGACATAATGCATTTGCTTATTAGGTTGCAAGTTAAATTAGCAGGTAAATGTGATCTCTACTCAGGATAGTAATTCATTAAAGGTACAACACTATTCTTTGTGAATGGTGTGCGGCATAAAGCACAGCTTTCCAGTGCCCCATAGGAGCAATTAAAACAAAATATATGTCCACAGGGTAGAACGCAAGGCTGTATAATTTCTTCTAGGCATGCAACACATGATTTGTTACTATCCACCTCATTGGGTGTTTCCCTCATTTGGTCCATATGCTTTTTAGATCTGTATAAAGTTTGACCACAGGATACAAAAGCATGCAGCAAGGTTACTATGCCCAGAAGTCGCAAATGGGCGTAATACGCTGCAGCAGCCGGTCTTACATGGACATAGTCTATGCCAGTCACTGTTTTACCTATTTGCATTGGGCCTCCATTCATATATGCTAAGCCACGATGTATATTTTGAATTTGGGGCATAATATTGGCCAATGTTTTCAGTATGATTAAAATAACGTTCTGTGCCTCGGAAGTTAAAGTACCATTTTGTTCAACGCGTTTTTCAGCGCTCTGGATAACTTGTCTTGTGAAGTTTTCGCCGAATGTTGATAACAGGATGCTAATCAAACGACTACAGTAAGTCGGCAATTTGTGGTAACTTTCATCCACTTGGATTATTCCAGAGTATTCTTCTCCTAAAGTTTGAAGATCCTTTAATGTTGTTAAGGATCTGTACAGTAAAGAAGATAAAGGTGTAGCCTTGGAAGCAAAACGTGCAGACATCAACTTTGATAACGATTCGGCTAGTTGTTTTTCATAAAGGTCGTCCTTTTGCCATGCCCTTAGTACTTCAGCGGGTTGTGCGGTAGGTAACGCCATACTTAATACTAATAAGCTCTCACAAAATGTTATAAACCAGCGTTTATTATTTTGTTTATCACTTTACAATTTACATACCATTGAACGTAGTAACATGTCAATGTCAAGTTGACCGGTGTTGACGTTATTGACAGGCCAGTTTATAGGTAGAGAGAGGCGAGATATTCTATAATTTTGAATCATAGATATGAGAATTTATGGGTTGCTGATAGAGTCCCGGATAGGGCTTTTACACATTTTGAATCTTGCGATCATTGAAATGTTTGAATAACGAGTGAGCTATAGAGAGTAGCAAAAGAATCAAACTCTGAACCCAATATTCTCGAGTATGCGTTACGATTGCTCCGCCAAGTCATACAAACAGAAAAAACTTCGCTAGAAAAATTGTTGGAATTTTTCAAAATCAAAGGGAACAAACTATAAATTTGTCAAAGTAGAAATAAAGAAGTTATAAGGGTTTAAAGTTGGCCGCGCGAACGTAACGTCCACGATTGCGCGGCCATGGAGATCTCAGCAACTGCTGGGGTTAGAGATCTAATTCTTTTTGTCAATTGAAGACTGAATTTGTCAAAAATTTACAAAAAAAGAATTACAAGCTTTAGATCAATATTTTACGAATTATTCACCTTGAACGTTATGGCCGTGCAATCGTGCACTTGTTGTTTCTTTATTGTTGATTATTTCTTTA
Source organism: Catocala sponsa (assembly GCA_963564715.1). Taxonomy (NCBI): domain Eukaryota; kingdom Metazoa; phylum Arthropoda; class Insecta; order Lepidoptera; family Erebidae; genus Catocala; species Catocala sponsa. The sequence continues at coordinate 13,893,567 of OY751348.1, read as the reverse complement.
AATTTTAAGACTTCTTACAGTAAAACTGTTACAAGAAGAAAGGTCTTAATTTGTGAAAACTAACGAAAGCAATAAATACTACCAAAGTTTAGTTAAATAGACGAAATCAGTCCAAAACAAAAAGTACGTGGCCACGCGGTCGAAACGTTACTTCGTAGGTTGATATCTCATTAACGATTACTGCTAGGATTTCGGTGTGAACATTCATTTATTCGACATATTAACCTCATTAGAGTGACATATCGTTTTACCCTCAGAACAGTTTCAACGCGTGTAATTTAAAAAATAATGTGATCTCATACAATGTTCGTGCAGGGTAACCATAATTTCGATTTAATTTGGAAATATTTCTAACTAAAAAAATGTTATGTTTCAATAATTTGATATAATTTTGCAAGCTGTGATGAATAAACATTCATCACAGCTTGCAAAATTAACAAACATCTAAAAATTACAAAAAATTAACAAATAAACAAAATTTCTTTAAAACCTTTATTTTAATAAAATATTTATTATTTGGAACAGGATTAAAAAAAAAGCAGGATAAAACAAAGAAAAGAAAAAGACTAACACCAAGAAATAAATCTTGCTTAAAACAAATTCTAATGTAAGGGAAATGTTTTCAAACGACTCTCTGTTTTTAGAAATACCTTCGTATGTTGAAAACTGGAGAGACGAAGGTTTCTCTACTAAAAGTGACAATCCTATGAGTATGTTTCACTCTGAATATAATTATTGTTATTATTTTTAGCTTTTTATAGTCTGTAAAATAATATGGTATAATGGCTGCAACACCCTGACGATATGATTTGTAAAATATTGAAATTATATTTAATTGGCGATTTAAAAGAGTGGCCGTGAGTTTCTTACAAGTTTCTTCTTATAGGCTCCTAATCTTTTGCCTAAACCAAGCAACTAACCTAAATTCAGCGTCAGTAACTTAGTAAACTCACTAATCTATAGGTATATTTTGACGTGCATAAGTGTTACTTTGTGACCTAAAGGAATAAACGATTTTTGACTTTGACAAAAATGGTAATTTAACAATTTTCTTTACAAAATATAACATTAATAAATAAGATAAAGATAAAGATACCTTTATTTGTTTAAACATGAGTATGCACACATAAGTATACAAGATGAAAAATATAAACATAAAAGGATCGGTCATGTTTTGCCTATAAGACGTACAAATATTTACAGGAGATCTAAAAGAACAACAGTAATTAACTAAATAAATTTAAATAAATTCATGCCAATAAAAAAATAAAAAAATCACAATTAGAACATTATCAAAATATGGATATACGATTAACAATTTAAATATACAGAAATAAGAAATATCAATAGAATTATACAATTAAAATAAAAAGAGACCATCAATTAAATTAAATTAAAATTATAAATAAAATTCAAACTATAAAAAAAAATCCAAATCAAAATTAAAATTAAATTCAAATTCAAATCAATATTAAAATTAAAATTATTAATTAAATTAAATTGTAGTTGTGAATCAAATTAATTAGAATTCTTATAAAAATAATTATCATGTCAGGTCTATTTTATAATTAATGAATTCTTGTATGTCATAGTAAGCTTTTTCTATCAGATAATTAAATAGTTTATTTTTAAAAACATTAATATTTTGCTCCTTTCAGCATCTGGGTATCTTATTGTAAATTATTGGAGTCATACAGAATACACTATTTCGTATGAGGGTTGTTTTTGAACTATGAAGGCAAAGTCTGTTGGTATCACGTCTACTACGATTGACTATGTCAGACAGCTGAGGAAACAGTTTAGGGTTTGATTTAACAAAGACTGTTATCTCAAAAATATACAAAGAAGGAACAGTGATTATCTTATGTTTTGTAGAGTAGGGCTTACAACTGTCAGTAATATTTAGTTTGAACATCGTTCTAATGCATCTTTTTTGAGCCTTAAATATTAATTCCTTATTTGTAGACTTGCCCCAAAAGATAATGCCGTACCTGACTAATGAGGATACCAAGCCATTGTATGCTGTAAGTAATGCATCAATATTGAGTACTGAGGATAATTTGTATATAGCATAAGTTGATTTGCTTATTTTTTTCGTCAGCGCTTCTGCTTTTGCTTTCCAATTTAGCTTACTATCTATAATGATGCCTAGGAATTTAGTGGTTTCAACTTTATCAATATTGGAATTCTAATACTGTGTTATTAAATTATTATATTTACCAGATTCTCGCTGGCTGAAATGCATATTAGTCTTATCCAGATTTATTTTCAAATTATTGTTTTCCAACCATTGTATCATCGATCTAAGTGAGTTATTTATATCGGTGCCGTAACTATCTCGATTAGTGAATGGTATTGTGATGGTACTATCGTCAGCAAACAAGGTTATTGCTTGGTTAATGCTTTTTGGGAGGTCATTAATATATAAGAGGAAGAGTAGAGGACCCAAAACACTACCCTGAGGCACACCATATTTTACTAATCGTTCTGATGATTTATGTATTTCCTCACGTTTTCTTTTTGTATTTATCATCATAATTTCTGTGAATTGTTTCCTTGTACCGATATACGACTGGATAAGACTAGACACGTTACCCCTAATACCGTATGCTTCTAATTTTTTTATTAGATTCATGACAGACACAGTCAAAAGCTTGTGTCGTGTCACAAAATATTGTACTAACGGGGTTATTCTTATCTACATTTATGGTTACTTTATATAAAAAATCATACAATGCCATGTTTATAGTCTTGTTATTTTGGAATTACTTCTATTCGTTTGCTAGTATTTCGTTTCCCTCTATGTAGTTATACAATTCTTCATATATGTATTTCTCAAAAACCTTCGAGAATATTGGTAATAGTGAGATTGGTCGATAAAATTGTATAAGGTCTTTATCTCCTTTATTTTTAAATAACTGTTTCACTACTGATGTTTTTAGTGCTTGAGGGAAAAACCTGTGCTAATGCTTAAATTGATAATGTAGCTTAACTGTACACAAATCTGTTCAGCAACGGATTTAATGACTCTTGTTGATAATCCGTCATAACCCACGCTGTTCGTGCTTCTTAAATTATTTATTATTCTGAGCATATCAAACGGTAGACATGGAGCTAAGAAAAATGAGTTTAGTTTCCTTTGTATCAGTGATGTGACTTTTTCCCCTGAACCAACTATTGGTATTATTTTGTCTATAAATAATTATTGAATGCATTTGCAATTTCTTTAGGCTTACTAACAATATTGTTGTTTACCCTGATCTTGCCAATGGTCTGTTTATGATTATAAAATTTCGTATTATTAATTATTTTCCAAATACTTTTTGTTTTGTTGTTTGACATTTTTATTATACAATTATTTTGTGCACGCTGTGTCAGCTTAATAATTTTTTTAAATAATTTTGAATATTTACTAAATGCTATTTTATTTTTGTACTAGGTTCGTGTCGGGATTGCCACAATAAGTGCCGTTTTCTTTTGCTGTATGCTTTGATGCCTCGTGATATCCATTTTGGTTTCTGTTTTGTGTTCACCAGAAGTAATCTTTCAGGGAAGCATAACTTGTAATATAATGCAAAAGTATCGATAAAACTATTATATGCCACATTAGGGTCGTTTGTTTCATAAATATCCGAAAAGGATCATCATCATCATCATCAGGCTATGATAGTCCACTGCTGGACATAGCCCTCCCCCAAAGAGCGCCATAGCGCCCTGTCTTCAGCTTGCCGCATCCAGCATCTGCCTGCAGTCTTTCGCAAATCGTCATCCCACCTGGTCGGAGGGCGTCCTACACTACGTTTGCCGAGTCGCGGTCTCCACTCAAGAACACGCTTACCCCAGCGGTTGTCTGTTCTTCGCGCGATATGGCCAGCCCACTGCCACTTCAGCTTGCTAATTCTCTGGGCTATGTCGATGACTTTGGTTCTCTGTCGGATGTATTCGTTACGAATCCTATCCTTCAGAGAAACTCCGAGCATAACTCTCTCCATAGCTCGCTGAGCGACTTTGAACTGGTGGACCAACCCTACCGTGAGTGTCCATGTCTCGGCTCCGTAGGTCATGACGGGTAGCACGCACTGGTTGAAAACTTTCGTTTTCAAGCATTGCGGTATGGATGACGAGAAGACTCGGCGTAGTTTCCCAAACGCTGCCCAGCCCAGCTGGATCCTTCTCCTGGCTTCCCTCTCGAAATTGTTTTTACCTAACTGCAGAATCTGCCCGAGGTAAGTGTATTCGGAAACGATTTCGAGAGGGTGACCATGTACGACGATCGGTCCTGGATCAATGTGGCCATTGATCATGACTTTGGTTTTATCCAAATTCATGCCAAGACCGATACGCCGCGAGGCTGCAGCTAGGCCGTCCAGCATCCGGTTCAGCTCCTCTAGCGACTCCGCCATTAAGACTATGTCATCTGCGAATCGCAGGTGTGAGATGTAGTCGCCGTTTATGTTAATGCCCTTTCCTTTCCAGTCCAGAGTTTTAAACATATCTTCCAACGCGCTTGTGAACAATTTCGGGGACATAGCATCCCCTTGTCTCACTCCTCTGCGCAATTGGATGGGTTTAGACTGCTGGCCCTGTACTTGGACACTCATGGTGGCGGCTTCGTACAGACATCTCAGCACCTCGATATAACGATAGTCTACTTGGCATCGCTGTAGGGATTCCAGAACAGCCCAGGTCTCAACAGAGTCAAAGGCCTTCTCATAGTCCACAAAGGCCAGACACAGGGGCTGATTATACTCCTCGGACTTCTGTATAATCTGCCTCACTGTGTGAATGTGGTCTATGGTGCCATATCCTCCGCGAAACCCGGCCTGTTCCGGCGGCTGAAACTCGTCGAGTCTTCTGGCGAGACGGTTCGTGACCACTCGTGAGAACAGCTTATAGACATGGCTCAGGAGCGAGATGGGTCTATAATTTTTAAGGAGGGTTTTGTCACCCTTCTTAAAAAAGAGCACCACCAAACTCCTGCTCCACGCCTTTGGAGTTCTCCCACAGTGAAGGACGGCGTTGAAGAGGTTCTGTAATTCCTGTATAACAGGGGCTCCTCCAGCTTTTAGAAGCTCTGATGTTACTCCGTCCTCACCGGGGGCTTTTCCATTTTTAAGCTGCCTCAGAGCTAACACGATCTCGTCTTGACTGATGTCTGGCAGTTCGTCGGTGTAGTGGCGTATCAGGGTAGCTCTGGAATCGTGGTCGTCTCGTCTGGAATGAGGGGCATGTGCAGCGTATAATCGGCCATAGAAATCCTCTATCTCGGCGGAGATCTCCGGTTTTGACAATACGGTCCTCCCGTCGTGCGTTTTAAGCTTCGTCAGGTGGCTCCTGCCAAGCTGCTGAGTGAATACTTTAGACCCTCGGTTTCGTTCTATTGCCTCTTCAATGAGGCGTGTGTTGGAACTCCGAAGGTCGCGCCGTACCATCTTCGCAATTTGCTTGTTCAGGTCTGACCTCTTAGACGAAGTCGCTTGGGTGGTTTCCCGTCTTTTTGTCATCAACCCGAGAGTCTCAGCCGAGAGTTTTGATTTCTTGCCAGTCCGCTGCGTTCTGCAGAATTTGATGCCTTCTTCCCTCAGAGTTTCGACCAGATTGTGTAGGGTCTCATCAGCGTTATCAGTGGGTTCCAAGGCAACAAATCTATCCCCGAGAAGCTGCTGGAACTTCTCGGCACCCGCCATGATTTGGATTGGGTTAGGTCGGAGCGTGGACTTCATCAGGCGGTTTCTTTCAAGCTTTAAGTTGATATTCAGAGAGCCTCGGAGGAGTCGGTGATCAGATCCGGTATTGAACCTGTTGATCACTGAGACATCTCTGAATATGTGCTTGCTATCCGTCATGATGAAGTCGATCTCATTTTTAGTCACAGTGTCGGGGCTTTGCCATGTCCACTTCCTTTGAGGCTGTTTCTTAAAGAAGGAGTTCCTTAAGAACAGTCCCTCTTTCTCAAGGAAGTTGACAAGCATTTGCCCCCTATGATTCCTAACTCCATAACCATGCGGGCCTATCCGGGATTCGTTGCCAGTCTGGGTTCCCACTTTGCCGTTAAAGTCCCCCATAACAACATTGAAGTGAGCCTTAGTGGTGTTGTGCAAGGCTTTGGATATGTCATCGTACATATCCTCCACTTCATCATCCGAGTGTGTCGAGGTCGGTGCGTAAACCTGTATGACCTTCATGCTGTAGCGCTTGGACAGCCGAAGGATCAGGTACGCTACCCTAGTCGACACACTGGAGATTTCTTCAACGTTGTTAGAGAGGGCCTTGTTGACAAGGAAACCTACGCCACCCTGGGATGTTTTATCACCCTCGCGAAAGTAGAGAAGATGGCCCGAGTCTAGGGTTACGGTGTCCTCCCCCTCTCTACGGACTTCACATAATCCCAGAACATGCCATTTAATGTTCTCTAACTCTGCTTCCAACTGCGCTAGATGGTGGTCAAGCCTCAGAGTGCGTCCGTTAAACGTAGCCAGGGTCAAATTTTGTAATGAATGGCAGCCTAATGTAGCCCGGGGATTCTTAGCACCCCCTGCCCCGCCGTTACCGTGGCCGCTGCCATGGCCAGGAATAGCGAGGCGGCCGGGAACTGGGGGCCATTTTCTTTTGGCGTGTACAATCATTAGGGGGTAATGCCCATAATCCCCACGCTGGGCATGCGGGTTGGGGATCGCAGTTCAGTGGTGGATTTGTATTGCAGGGAACGCTGCTGCCCGCTCCCTGGTTTGTGTCCCTTAGTCGCCTTTTACGACACCCACGGGAAGAGTTGGGTTGGTGCTATTCTATTTGGCCGACACCACACAGAGTAAAGGATAAGCACGTTAAATATTTTTTTAATTTTTCAATGTTTTCCTTGCTGTAGTCACGTTTAATTACACGCCAATATCTATTACAGCAGAATGTTTGAATTGGGAATTTAAAAATTTGTGCTGTGTGATCAGATAATGCCAATTCCAACAAATTAGCTTTGTAATTTTTTCTGATATTATGGGCGAAATTGTCTATGCACGTCAGGCTCTTTAAACGGGTAGGCTGTTGTATTGCTAATTTCAAGTTGTAATTTAATAGTAGACATCAAAGAGTAAAGTAATACATAGGGAAAAGAGAGCCCTCTTATGGCCAATTTCAGCCAACCCTATTTGAAACAGCGACATCTGAACTTTTGGCCCCGAACTAATCCTTCTATACATAGCTATAGCTATTCCGTATTCTGTGCCTATAGCTATTTATATTATGTATTTTATAATCCAGAATTCGTATTTAAATTGTTTTGTATCAATCGTATTTTTGTAACATAAAAATTGCAAATAGAACAAGTAGAATGTTACAAAAATAGATCCAAACAAAACAATTTAAATACAATAATTATATGGTGCATATCGTAATATAAGAATAAAACAACAACAAATAACATTTTATTATGTTTATTAAAATATAACTATGCAGCGGACTCTAGGTTCACAGTGAAATGCGCAGCGTCTCGGCATTTTTGTAGTTGGAAAAACCGCACCACATTAAACACTAAAAGCGTCGCTATCACACACTGATAACAACAGTTTTCGATGGGAAGATTAATTGACACAAGGTGGAGGAACACAGAGCTCGACTCAACGCACTTACATAAGACCTTCACAGCCGAAAAATATACAATATAGGACGAAAAACTACAAACGTGCGCAAGGGCAAGATGCAGGCGCCATATTGTGACTGTCTTACAAATCCAATGTTTGAATCATAGTCTTTAATCGACATATTTACTAATTTGTATTTTATGACATTTTTATGATAACACAATTAAAATGAGAATAAAATATGATTCTAGATAAATTAAAAATATAAAAGTATAGATAGGTAAGAACTGACACTTAATAATAAATTAAAATTTGTTTAAGCGCCATCTTCTGCGATTGATTTACAGCACAAGTACGGGGCCAAAAACACAGATGTCAGTCCTATCTTTGGATATAGGAAAGATATTGGGCAGTGTCCCCCCCTGGTAGACATTCAAAGTCCCGTGAATGCACGTTTTGTTTAAGTGTATCTATGTTAAAATCACCCGCTAATATAACATTTTGATATTTTTGCTTACTGAGGTATCTGAAGGAGCATTTGCAATTTTTCCATACATAAATTAAAATTACTTAATTTAGGGACTCTATACACACATGAAAAAACAGTCTTATATTGTGGAAGCTCTATGGCACAGCACTCAAATACACCACTTTTAGAGTTTTGCCACTGGTTTTATTTCGAAAAATTGATGGTTGTTCTTAACGAGTATGCATGATCCCCCTCTCTTGCTTTCGTTTCTGCTATAACAGGCCGCGAGTTGGTAATTTGGGATGGTTACGTAAGATTCATAGCCTGCCATTATAAAATGTTCAGTGAAACAGAGTATGTCCACGTCTATATCTTGTTCTTGTAGCTCGTTAAGGCACACTGTAATTGCATCGGTTTTACTTAACAAACCAGCAATATTTTAATGTAAAACATGTAAATGCTTGTTATTCAAGAAAAAAAAATCTACAGGCGCTTCTTCGTTTGTCTTGTCTTCCTTCGCAGGAGTATTTATTGTTGTAAATGATTACATGTCTGTCATTATGTTGTATGCATTTTTAATAATAGTACGTAGTCCGGTATTATTAATCACGCTTGAAATACGTGTATATTTGACTCCCGTTTTATTTTTGCTAGCCCTTGAATATAAAGAAAATACATACATACCTACGCGATATATTTGACAATAATAATTGAAAGAATAACAGTGAAATAGCGTTTTTAAAAAAATTATGCTATTCTGATAACTATGTTGAAGCAAACAGACGGCAAATAAAAATTGCTTCAAAATACTTTAAAATAAGCGATATAGTTTTGACTGTAACGCTGCATTTATTTATGAACATATCGTAAATGACACTATTTTCGGCGCTAGTTCCACTAGTAATTGTACAAATAGTACGTCACCTTCGGTGCAACAAAGCCACAACTAGTCATTTTGCAATTTTACAGGAGAAGACTTTTAAGTATTTTTTCTTACTGTTTTCTTCATTACTAGATGACTATGTACCGTATCGTAAATTCCTTTTGAATTGATATAGTTCATTCTTTTACCTACAGTTTAGGATAAAAAAATATTTTGATTTATTAAAAAAGAATGTAAATAATCAGTAAATACAAAAAAAGGTCCCAACTTGTGACTTTGTTGTACCAGGAAAAAATATAATTTGATTATTTGTGCCTTACCTTCAATTAAGATTTATGATAAAGTTAAAAATAAAACCATAAGTATTTCACATTTATTTTGTTTATTTTATTTTAATAAAACGAACTGTAACTGTAATAGTAAAATAAACGTTAAAACAAAAAAGATACCGGCATGTGACTTTGTTGTACCAGGAATACATATAATTTAATTATTTGTGCCTACCTACAAATGAGATTTATGATAAAGTTTTAAATAAAACAAAAGATATTAAATATTTATTTTGTTTATTTTGATCATATAAAACCAACTAGAAACCAAAAGTAATAAAAAAAAAAGTATCTCAAAATGTAAAGAAAACAAAACAATTAAACCTTAACAAAACGTAACATAATTTCTTATACCTAGTTTTAATCACATTCTAGATAATGCAGACATCACTCATCTTTGTAAAATCAACTTTTAACAGTCTTCCATTCTCATATTATTTATTAATTACTTATACTTTGTTTCGCTATTTTAGAAAATACAGTAAATTATAGTAAAAATGTACTTAAAACTTTCAAAATATTGTCATCATTTTTTAAACTTAGTTTTAATTACCTTTTAAGTAATGCCGACTTACCTACACGCTCAGTCTTATAAAGTTTTGTGTTTATAACAGTCTTATGTAATAATTAAAAAACCAATTGCTAGTAAATAAAAACAAGAAAATAAAAAAAAATTAATTTAAAGCAAATAACTAACTGAAACTTAAACCAGTTAGTTAATTTGACCTTTATAAAAAAGTATCATTGAAAAATAAAATAATAAAGTAAAAAAGGAGTACTTAGAGACATTTTAAATTTTAGACTTTAAAGAATCATATTCTCATAATACTAAACAGTCTTTAGGGTCTGTAAATAATTATTGAAACAAACTGTTGTATACATTTTCATAGTATCTAGGTACAATATTGTCTTTTATTAATTGAGTAATATCTTGTCGCTTTTTAATCGAAATTGGTAACTTAGAGTCATAAACTGCAATCAAGTTAATATCTTGGACATTTCTCTTACCCGTACGACTTATTTTAATTTTAGCTTCACTCCACTGATCAGTTTTATAAGTATTTTTGTACTTATAGGTGTCAGAATCCTTAACAAATTGTACGGCTTTAATTTCAGAAATTTTGATAGGCTCTCCATTAATGTTTTTGACAATGTTTAAATTTATGTCATTAGATAGTGCTTTTAAATCAAAGAAGTCACTAAAGTTCATTTCATTGACAATAAAACTATTGCCAGATATTTTTGCATTTCTGATTAGTGTCACGTACTGTTCTGGCGTGTAAATTGGTCCAGATTTTTTCGCTCGACGAATGCTTTTTTCTATAACTGAGTGGACAGCGTCTGCTTCATTTTGAGTGTGCCCACGAATTAGGAACTTGTGTGTTATGGACTTAATCGGCAAGGTTGAAACAGCGTAATAGTACATGCTCAGTATAAATTTATTTTTTTGCTGACCGCAGCAGTTGTCTGAGAAAAATATAATATCTGAATTTGGTTTAGTTAAAGAGCATTCTTTCAAAAAATTGTATACACAAGTTCCTATTTCGTTGGCACCTCGCTTGCCCAGGCTCTCGTGCCAAAAGAAACAAGATGTTTTCTCATCTTTCATATCGGAGATTGTAAAGTTGTAGCAGTTCAGTTTGCTTTTATAAAAAAAAGCTGATGATTGACCTATTGGGCAAGGCAATACAGCCTGAAGGTCGTAAATAGCCACAGTCATGTTGTTATTAGAAATTTTGCACTTTTCTAAATCTTGCTTTTTTTCTATCCGGCTAAGACTCTTTTCTTCTAAATGAAGTTGGTAGGCAGCCTTTAACTCATCTTTATTTATTGCATTTTTGTATGCTTCGCATACGTCGCACTGGTCTTTGCGAGGAATAAAAAAGCTAATATTGAATTGTGTGTTGAAAATCCTATGGTATGCGTCGTAATTGGCTGCTTGCTTGTTATTAGATAAGCGAATTTGTTGATAATTGCGATGTAACTCGGCTACAGTCAAACCTCCATCTATATATTCTCTGGTCGAATTAGCTCTAATGTAGTGGCTTTCAATTCTTGGGATTGAATTTATGTGGTCGCGAACAGATTGTACTATGTCAGCATTAAGCTTTCCTTGTTTTCCGTGCTTACCACGTCTATCGACTGGAATCTCACTTACAGTACCAAATCTACCAGCAATTACAGGACGTAATGGCTTGTCACTTATAGCCAGCGTATTCAACAAGAATGTTTTGCAAACCCTTATCTCTTGACCTTGATTTATCAAATAAAAACTTGTGTTTGGTTTTCTAAATCTTTTATTCAAATCTTCATCTTTTTTAATCCTAATAGTACGGAATGCAGGTTCGATTTGCTTTATACAAGAGGCACGGAAATCACGCTGTCTTTGAAAAGAGCCAAGTCCCCAATACGTGTTAAATATTGTATTTCTATCATCATTGGAAAATTTGTTAGAACATGACAGGGTACAAGTATTCTTACAGGGTGGGCGGATCTTCTTTTTAGGCATGGCTTTTCCTCTACTAGATATGTAAGCTTGTCCAATATTCTTTGAATTCTGTCTCACGTTTTTTTTCCATTGGTTTGGATTTTTGGTCCGTTTTTTGGACTTTGGTACCTGACTTGGGAGTGCATTGTTTTGAGGTGCATTATTTTCTGTATTTAATACATTAGATACACTTTTGGAGGCACTTGAACCAGTGCTTGAGGTGGACGAACTGCTGCTACTGGAGCTAGACGAACTACTGCTAGAGCTAGTCGAATTACTGCTAGAGCTAGACATACGATGAATTGGCTCAAAAACTTTTTTTCTAGGGCGCTTTTTTCGTGGTGGTAAATATTGCGATCCATCACTTCCTGAATAATCATTTATATCAGAGTCTTGATCCACATTTTTTTCAATGATATCTTCTGAGGGTAAATTAATATTAATCACATCGGACGAAGCTAAATCTCTGTCATCCGAAACGTTACATTTTGTGCTGTCTTTGGTACTACTCTTCATTATCACATTCTCCTCTATAATGGTATTTTGCAACAATGAATCAACAATAACTGTGTCAGTGCGGGCTTCTCCTACATTATTCGTGGTGCGGTCGATCATACGGGTGTCAGTTTTAGAACATGATACTTCATTGATATTATAGTTTGGTGGGATACTGGAAGCTTCTAAATTGCAGTCAAAATTATTGTTCTGTTTCGCTGGATCTAATTTGTCTAACCAATCATTAACTAATGTTCGGTCCTTTGATGAAACATCTTGTTGAATTTGAACCATAGAAATAATTTTTCTGCATCGGGAACCCATCATTCTCTACAATGAAATTTATAATATTTGTGAGCAGAATGCATAATAAACGGTCAAGCAAGACATGCCATCATTTTACTGATCATAAGAAGTTACTTGGACTATTCTCATTTGCTACATAATGCTAGATTGCAAAATCATAGGAGTTTTACTTTATTTTTAACTATTACTACCGTAAACGTACCTAATAACTTACGAGGAGTTATTAAACTTTATACTTATTTTTTCATATCAATATAAACCATGCTGAAACTGTCGTTAATAGGTGCGTTTACGGTACTTCCTATTGAAAAATAAAATATTGTTTTTCAGCGTTATAACAACAAAAATAAGTACCTAGTAGTAATAGAAGTTAAAAATGATTAACATTTATTTAAATAGCCCAACAGTATCAAAATTTACGATAATATTATCGAAATTATGGAGAAACAAAGATATAATTTTAATTTTAATCACGTAGGAAACTAATTAGATACAGACATTTTGAATAACAAGGTAACAAGTATTTTCATAATCCGACCAATAGTAGTAATGCTGGGCCTAGAAAGCCTTTTTATCATTTATGGTTTCGTAATTCCATCAATCTGATTTATAAAACTATGTTGTTGGACCTACAAAAGCTTTATTCTGATCTGGACTTTATAGTTCCAATTAAATTACTCACAAATCATAATATTGGTCCAACAAAAACCTTAAAAAAGTAGTGTCGTTGTTGTTCCAATTATATTACACACAAATCATAATATTGGTCCAACAAAAACCTTAAAATACTAATGTCTTTGTTGTTCCAATTATATTACACACAGATCATAATATTGGACCAACAAAAACCTTAAAAAAGTAATGCTTTTGTTGTTCCAATTATATTACACACAAATCCAAATATTGGACCAACATATACATTTTACAACGAATGACTTTGTTTTTCCAAATTTCTCACAAATAAGAAAAAAGAATTGATGTCACTAAAGTATATGCGCCTTTGTTGCTCCATCAGATATGAATAAAAGTGGCCATAAATACCTTTAAGTAGTTGTAGCTCCAGGACGCAACCAACTCACGAAGGGCGCGGGGCACTACTGACCAATCAGACCTCGTTGTCCCAAAAGCCATAGAAAAAGTAGTAATAACCACAAAGGCACTAGTGCCATCTAGTAGAATATTCCAATAATTTCATAGCTGTCTTTGTTTCTCCAAACGCAGGTATGACTTGCAGACAATTCTGCATATTTATTTCATTTTTGCAATTTTGCGTAGTTGTGGCTTTGTTGCACCGAAGGTGCGGTGTATGAATTCGGACCCATCAGAGAGAAAACACGTATTACTACCATTTTTAGATTTAAATAATAAAGTGGAATAAAAAAACAATGATAGCAACATCAGCAATGCGCCTACGCAGTTATTGTACGACATGCACAGATTAAGTAGAGATGCTGACGACATGCTACTTATCTGTCAGTGAGGTCATATTAAAAATGGTACAGATTTAGATTTTCGTTATTTACACATTATTTCTATTTTAAATAAATGCAACTGCATTTTCCTGATAATCCCTGATTTTTCCAGTTTTCTATGCACTGTACATAGTGCAGGCCCATAATGGATATTTGGATTTTTGGGGAATTACGTACATTGGCATTGGCAACCCTGGTCATGAACCATGAACTAACGAACTATGGAGCGGGGAATGACGGAACTAGTTCGCGTAGTTCATAATTATCATAGATTAGTATACCTGTATAATTATATATGGGTGGGACTTGGGAGACTGGGAAGTGGGAAGTGGCTCTCATAGATTAGTATACCTGTTGGCTCTTACGATCTAGTTCGTTCGCGAGCTACACTGGCTACAGAGGCTACACAAAACACAAGTCGCAAACATAGATTAGTAATTAGTATACCTGGTCACAAACTCACAACAGTCGGCTGAATTTAGAGCTCTGTGATTTAGAGTCACGCTGTCCGTCGGCGGGTCGCCGGTCGGTGCTGACAGTTGAAATGTATGAAATGTCAGCGCTGAGCCATCAGCGTGACTGTAAAACCAGCCTCAGTTTTTCACTCTGAAAGAAGTTGAGAATCGTTTACAGAAGCCGTAAGTTTAAAGTCTTTTCGTTAACTGTTATTATAATTTATAAGGTAGGTAGGTACATATTATGTGCATGCCTACAATACAAATTATTAATGTGATTGCTCATTATCATCATAATATAACATTGTTTCTTCTTAATTATTATTTGTACACCTACGATTGCAAATAAATATATTGATTGTTTAAATGTAGCACTTGGCCGTTATGAATAATTTATCATTATACAGTCCAGTGAAAATATTAAGGTACTTAAAGGGAATGGCGAATACACGAAAACGAGGTGTTTGTCACGATACTAATGTAAAATATACTTAAATATAGCATCTTGCCTTGGCGTAACACAGTCATTTGACTAGCACGGAAGGTAAAGAATTTTTTTCGGTTTACCGCCAATTTTATATGTTGAAGTTAAATAGAATATGTACATATTTATATTAATTTGCTAATGTTCTAAGATAATATAGTCAAATATGTTTAATAGTGTTAATATGTATAACTGTACTGTATTGTATCTGTTTTAACCTTTTTACCGCTTGTGTCACATTTATGCGACACATATGTCCGTGCCTCTACCGCCCGTGTCGACTGTCGTATTTCTGCGACAGAGAACATGCACGATACTTTAGTTTTATTTTCGTTCTGCGTGGTACAACTAAAACCATTATTGAATAATGGTTAGAATTTGAGATATGATTTTCAACATTTACTTAAAATTCTGTATTTCTGCACCTCCCTAATTATTGTAGGTATTATTTTATTGATTTGTAAAACTCTGCGCTGAGTCAGACGGTTATTATTTCAAAACGGTGCCGTTAACTCTGCCTGGGTATTAGAAGGGGGTGGGGGAACAAAATCTATCTACCTAAAATATACGAAAGCACTAAAAAGTACATAAACACACAAAGTTAGTTAGTTGGACGTGTGTTATCCGCATTTAGCCCCACAATTATTGAGCCATTGTGCGTATGTAACCGACGCGAAATATTGTTCGGTTACTCATACTACCTCAGCTCCATCCAGAAAGATAATAGGGGACCCATGTTGCGCAGTACCTCCTTCATCGTTTCTGGACTGTTTAGAAGTTTCGCCCGTTGGTTGCTCACGCTTTTACAATGTAGAAGCACGTGAGCCGGTGTCTCCTCGGTCTCCACGCAGCCTCTACATATTATCTACATAAGGGACTGTCAGTGATACCAATGTGTTTGTTGAGTAAGCAGTGGCCTGTTATTATACCCACTAGGTGGCGTAGTGATCTCCTTGTGGAACGCAGCAGTTTGCGTGACAGATGTTTGTCTAAGCATGGAAGGGCTTCCCTCGTCCGTCTACATTCCTTTGTTTCTGTCCACTGTTTTTCGTGTAGTTTCGTGGTTCTATCGCATAACCATGTTTTAAGTTGGCAGAAGGGTATCCGGATAATTATTGGTTCGCGTACTCTCTATGCCATTTGATCTGCAGCGCCATTGCCAGAAGAGTTGCTGTGGCCGCATATACACTGCAACGTTACCCGATTTTTTTGTTGCAATACTTTGCAGCTCATGGTGACACTCCAAGATGAGTCCACTGTTGAAGCAGTTGTTCTTAAGAGCTTGTAGTACCGCGGCACTATCTGAGATAATGCGTATTGACTTATCGCTTATACCCCTTCATGTAACCGCTGTTGCAGCTCGAGTGATTCCAACACATTCTGCCTGCAAGATAGTGTTGAGATTTCCCAGGGTCGTTGATGATATCAAACACACAAACTTAACCCAAAAAAGAAATTGGATCTTGGGTGACAATTTTTGATTTGAATAGCTTGGACATCGGCAATTAACCTTTTAATATTAACCATAACATGTCTGTATGCCTGTAACAACTTCCGGATGTAATTTATTTATTTTATTTTATTTTATTTTACAATTTTAGGAAAACTTACAGCTAAATTAGTATCATAGACAGATTTGATACGAAAAAAGAAGGCCAATTAAAAGTTTTCACAGATAACAGAATAAAGTGTAAATAATAGAAGAAGACATTTAAACAACAAGATAACACCAAAAAATAGACACACATCTGGTTTTTAGACAAAGAAAGAGTTACACAAAATGACGAAATTACAGTGGTATCTTCATTGTCGTTATACCCGAAATCAACTAAGCATTTCTCAAAATAATTGTACCTCTATGAACTATGTCCCGCTTTTTTAAATTATTTTATATTATATAGGGTGTCCGGTAATTAATGGATAACCTTGAAATGTCTTATAGAAAAACTGATGGCCGTTTTGAAAAAAAAAAGAAAGAAATATATATCTATAAGAACCTATGTGTGCAAATATTAACACATGCACATCAGACATCCTCAAGATCATAAGTTCTCTGTTGTGTGAGGGTAATAAGATACAACTTTTAGGTAAATTAGGATCATTCATGTTTTAGTCCAATTTTGGTAGCCTTTGTAACCTACAACCATGACATCGCCACAAATAGTTTAAAATATTAAGCAACAGCACTTTAAATTGGACATAACATAGAATATTTCAATAACTATTTCAAATTATATTTAAAATAATTTTACAGTATACCTATGTTAAATTCTAAACATATTTCTAATTTTTAGATGTTCCGCAAGTATTATTAACAGCCCTACAAGACAAGAAGATCACAACACAAGTCTTAAAACCTTACAAGCACATCCAGAACCTAATTTATCACCAAATAGAGATGGAGAGATATGTAATCAAGACGATACATCTCTCCAGAAAACCAGGCAGGCAGAATTGCTGCCCGGATTGAGTGGTCAGTTGTATTGTTTATTTACATAAGTGTGATGTACCTTATCAAACGTACAAAATCTATTCCAGTGATTTTCGTTATTTTCAGGCATTCTATCTAAAGATAGTATAGTATAGAGATCTTGACTGTCAAGAAGCAGCCTCGCCAAACAATAGCACAGACTCGCTCCGCTATGAAAATAATTGTCAAACCAATAACCGTAACTGAAATGAGAGCTCATATACTAGATAAGAGTAATAATATACGACGTATATATTATATTAAGCGATTATATTTATTATTCAAATATATCATAAATAGGATCATCTGAATATATCAGATAGGATATAAGAACTGTTTTTTAAAGTAAATAATTTGTAGTGATAATAAGTCAATATAACCATAACTAGACTCAAAGAAAAATGGATTGCCGACGCCAGAATGCCGATGTTGGAAGTAAGAATTATAAGTATTTATTATGGTTCTGGATCATGAAACAAATGTATTTCATAAGCCAATAATAGTGAGAGACTTGCAAGCAGTTAGAGGAAGATAGTCACAAACATTCCCCTATTGTGTTTATTCTTTATCAGTCAGTTTTATCATAAAGGAATTTTGTTTCAAAAACATGTAGGTAATAAAAGTGCATAAAGTATATTACTATAGAAAGTAAACATCTGAAATCTGTCAACTGTTCTTTGGAAATATGATATGTGTATATCAACTGTTTTCTCATTTAAATACAAATTAGTATAAGTACACAAATAGCTAAGATGATAAATAGATTAGACATTTCTATTTCAATGATCTTTCAATGATGATGAATATAATATATGGACATTTCAGACTTAAAGGATTCTTCCGGAATAGTAGCTACCGCCACTACAACTAGGAAGAAGAGAACTTGGAAAACCACCTTTACTAATGGTAAAGGTTGTGAGCAAAATAGTGAGTTGCACAGCTAACAGACAAGTAAGAAACATGCTCAACTTTCAACCAAAGCCCAAAGTAAGTTCACATTTGACGTTCAATGCATACAAATTAGCTTACAATTCATGTCTATTCAGTACATTTTTTGCACAGCTAAATGAAATATGTAAGTAACCAAATTGAGAGAAAGTAGGTATTAGTGGTAACACCCATTCTTATATCAGGTGTGGACCAGCTTTACTGTGAGTTCTAACTACAAGATATCTTGTGTGAAGTGATATTATATTTCAGCTAATTGTATAAGATTTTACCATTTATCACGTCGGGGTCACTACTTTACCAATTAATGCTATTATGAGTGATATCTACCAATGTCTCTGCTGTCTTTGGGATAGTTAAATGAAAGAGTTCTGGTTAATCACCGAAATAGTTTGATTTATTAATTACACACCAACATTACAGTTTACAAATGTCTAATATACAGACTGCCTAGCTATCGGTTCACCTATCGTGCCCGGCGGGTGACGACTGATGTAGCTCGCATACATTAAGAATTGCATATTCTAACGTCAGCAAAACGCGATGTACTGTCTTACGGTGTAATAAACACCATATCAATTTCTTTCAGTATTAGTCATTAGAATAAAGTGATTACAACATCATGTTTGTTCCTAGTTGGTTATGTTGCACCCACATTTGGTGTTCTCTCTCTCATGATTTATAATAAAATGCTGACATGAAGATTCATCACATTTTTCCCTGTTAGCATTTTAGTCTGGTAAATCCTGATTTGCTGGATCCAAGAAGGAATTTTTCCTTAACCCATTCAATGCGGCAACAAATTTTGCTTTCACTAGCCAGAATCGGCTCATATTTAACGTAAACGCCGATCGGCGTCAGCCGCACTTGATGAAATAAAAAAAAACAAAATATCTGAAAACTACTGATATCAGGCATTTCATTAGTAAATTCCAAACACATTTGTTGTTTTATTAATATAATATCCAACTATACATGACGCCGATCGGCGTCCTCCGAATCTTAGTATGAAAAATAACACGCCGATCGGCGTATGGGTTAATATTGTTTAGACTTTCTGTAGATAGATATGTTGTAGTAGCCTAAATTCGTTGCCTTTTTCAATTATTTGTTTTACAATCTATATTGTAAAACAAATAAGTGGTCTAACAAGTGGTAAAACAAATAAGAGTCGAGTATCCACTCCTAAAACCCACTTGTTCTCTTGGTTGGATCTCATCCAGTATCTTGGTCATACTGTGTAGAATAATCTTGGCGAAAATCTCTACTTATATTATTAATTATAATTATTATTGTTTAGAGTCTTTCCTCTTCTCGAGCTTTGGCTCAGTATACTGAGTACCCGCCCTGAGACCCTCAGGGAAAAGGTGGCTCGGTGCCTCTGCTAACAAAAACTGTATCTCCTAAAACTTTGCTGACTATTGTTGATGTGTGTATTGCTGCCTGTTTTTGAATTATTGAAATGTTTATGTTGGTATCTAATTTGCTACAATATCTATTTAGGTTTTTGGCTATTACTCTGGTGGCTCCTACTACTACGGGTATTATTTCCGTGGGTGTATTCCATAGTCTAGTTATTATCATAATTCTTTTTTACACACGTCACCATTTAGCCCAAACTAAGCAGAGCTTGTACTATGGATACTAGACAATGGATAAACATACATCATTTTTTTTTTGTAAATACATCCATATACATATATATTTTTTTGTAAATACGTACACATTATACATAGAAACACCCAGACCAAGCCAAACATCCATGTTCATGCACACAAATGTTTGACTTGTGCGGGAATCGATATATGTAATATACATATTTTATATATCCTTACTAATATTATAAATTCTTAAGTAACTCTGTCTGTCTATATATCTGTCTGTCTGTCTGTTACCTTTTTACGGCTGAACCACTCAACCGATTTAGATGAAATTTGGTATAGATATAGTTTAAAACCTGGGGAAGGACATAGGCTACTTTTTATTCAAGTAGGTACCACGCGGGCGGAGCTGCGCGCAAAAGCTAGTAGTATTATAAATGCGAAAGTAACTCTGTCTGTCTGTTACGCTTTCACGCCTAAACCACTGATTTTGATGAAATTTAGTACAGAGATAGACTAGATCTTGGGAAAGGACATAGGCTACCTTTTGTTGTAGTAAAGGGCATGAAGGGGTTGAAATTTTTGAGTAGTAGAACCTCGCTGAGTTCAGCATGAATGGGCCGGCTCGACCGGGGAAGGACTACCCTCTCACAGAATATCGACGTGAAATAGCAATGTTCCTACTGTTGTGTTTCGTTTGGTGAGTGAGAGTGTCGGAGGCCCAATCACCCTCTTTCCCTTACCCGCTCCTTCTCCTTCCCACTTCCTTTTTTTCCTACAGGGTCAGCAACGCGCAAGTGATGCCTCTGGTGTTACAGGCGTCTATAGGCTACGGTGACCACTTATCATCAGGTGGGCCGTATGCTTGTTTGCCACCTTAGTAGTAAAAAAAAAAAAAAAGTAAGTGTTGAAAGTTTGTATAGGAATTTTTCATTATCGCGCCTAAACCACTGAACTGATTATGATTTGAGAAAGGACATAGTTACCTTTTGTTGTAAAAAAGGGCATTAAGGGGTTGAAATAAGGGATGAAAGTTTGTATAGGAATTTGTCATTATCGCGCCTAAACCACTGAACCGATTTTGATTTGGGAAAGAACATAGATATCTTTTGTTGTAAAAAAGTGCACGAACGGGTTGAAATAAGGTTTAACGCATGATCAGCCGGCGGGCATAAGTCAGGTCCGTAGCTGGTAACCGTTAGGGTTATATTGAAACGCGTAGACTGATTCAACTGAGAATATATTTTCACTTTTTACGCCTTCTTATATCCCATTTATCGTTCATACAAGTAACGCTAGCACTAACGTGTACAATATTCATTTACACCAATCAGCGACAAGTAATCAAAATTCTAACATTTACGAAGAGTTCTGTGCGTGCGCATAAATACTGCCACTATAAAAACAGATGGCCTCTTCGCGCGTCGCTTACGGGTTGGGAGCCTTCTGCGCTTACCCACAGTCCGCGTAAAGTTGTAAAGGCCATCTGAGGCCAACAAAAAGCACACACAAAAAAAAAAAAAACGCGCGTCGCTAGTTCGTCAGTTGGTTTCGTCGCGGCTAGACGTATGATGCTCCGTTCGATTCCAGGTTCCTAATAAACTTATATGTTGATCGTGCGTATATACATACGCTACAAAGGGATGAAAGTTTGTATGGGCATTCGTCATATCGCGCCTAAACCACAACCGATTTTAATAAAATTTGGTATAAAGATAGACTAGACCTTGAGAAAGGACATAGGTTACCTTCTGTTGTATAAAAGAGCATGAAGGGGTTGAAATAAGGGATGAAAGATTGTATACTTGCATGCATTGTATTATGAATATTATTAATAATTATATTTTCTTTTTTAGAATGACACGTTTGAAATTTTATGTGCGTCAAATAAATTGTTTTTAGTACTTAATATAATTTGAATATTTGTTTAGGTACCCTAAGGTTAAGTGATGAGCTAATGTACCTACTATAACATCATGCATTTTATGTAAATGTACTCATACTTCATACATATAAACTTATCTTTATAGGAATTTGTCATTATCGCGCCTAAACCATTGAACCGATTTTGATGAAATTTGGTACAGAGATAGACTAGACCTTGGAAAGGACATAGGTTACGTTTTGTGGTAAAAGAGGGCATGAAGGTGTTGAAATAAGGGATGAAAGTTCGTATGGGAATTCGTCATTATCGCGCCTAAACCACAACCGATTTTAATGAAATTGGTACAGAGATAGACTAGACCTTGGGAAAGGACATAGGTTACCTTTTGTTGTAAAAATGGCATAAAAGACTTGAAATAAGGGATGAAAGTTTGTATGGGATTTTGTCATTATAGCGCCCAAACCACCGAACCGATTTGATGAAATTTGGTACAGAGATAGACTAGACGTTGGAAAAGAACATAGTTACATTTTGTTGTAATAAAACTCTTTACTTTTATTTGTAAGAATGTAATCTATCTCATTCTTGTAGCGGCCATCTGGTGACATCAAAGTCCATCTGTTGTTATGCCTTATGGCGGTTTTGTACAAACTGTTAAGTACTTTTAAGTTATTCTCGTATGCAAGTTGTATGAGTTTTCTCTGTTCCTTGTTCGTTTCCCTGAATAGTATGGGCCCAGTATCATCCCCTCTCCTTTCACTCTGCTGCCCGTTTTTGCATTGAAGTCTCCCATCACTATTAAGTTTTTATGTTCATGATCTTTTATAGCGGTTGTTAGTGTAGAATAGAAGGAGTTGATTTCTGTAGTGCTGTACTGTTCAGTTCGGGAATAAATTTGTACAATTAACCATATTTCATTGTTGGGTGGTAATCTAATGATTAGTATTACAATTCGTTCGGATACGCCGATAAATTCTTCTATGTATTCTTAAATATTTTTTCACCAGAAATCCTGTACCCTTTTGGCCTGCTGTATCTCTTTATAATAGAAAATAAATTTACCGTGGTCTTCTATTGTCTCCCCTAAACGTCGAACTTCACTCAAGCCTACTATAGACCAGTTCATGTTTGCCAGTGCTAAGATCAGTTCGGCAGTCTTTTTTTGGTTCTAAGGGAGAGAGTATTAAGTGTCGCAATGTGAACTTTGTAACTATTTTGACGAGATGTGCTGTGGGGCACTCGGGCTCGGGGCTCGATAGTAGGGTACGTTAGTTGGAGGGGAATTAAACTATACAATATATTAATAATAAATGAAACATGTGACATCTATTTTATTTTATCATGATAATTCAATCAAAGCTTTCTTTTAAATAATAGTAATTGTTGAGTATTATATGTTATTGTATAAATTGTATTTGTGTATGTATTGGTAATAAACTACCTATTTTAAATATCAAACAAAATCACTTCTGTAGCCCTTTATACATACCATTATTGCAGTCTGGACACCAACTCATGCCTTCACCAGTTTTCGCGCCAGAAAAGAGAAATAAAATAAAATCATTATTTTCTGTTACTTTGTCAATAAAGTTAAGAAATTCATTATAATTTGGTAAATTAGTCCATTGAAATGTTACATGAGCTTTACATTTTTTTGAGGACGCAATTTTATTTTTGAGACATGTGTTGCTCTATAACTTTTCTTTTATACATTTTACAAAAACATTACCTCAGACCAATCTTGTAGATGGTCTTTTGAGGAAAATTTTTCTCTATAATTTTTTTTATTTCATTCATTTAAAACGCTATTGCAGCACTCCAAAGTTGACCGGGTTCGTCAATGCTCATGAGAATCCGGTCAAAACGAAATGTTTAACTTAGTTTTATGATCAATTTTTGTTAAATCCGTACAACTTTACTTATTCATTCCTAACTGTTTTCAGAACTTACCAAATTATTGTTTCTAATTTCTAAGAGGAGTGTACATTTTCGAGAATGTTAAGCAGGTAGAAGAGGCCCGAGTTACCGTTTGTGGACAAATGAACATCTGCCTGCTACGACTATTATTATTATACGTAGCCCTCGAAGGTTCAGCTGTTTCTTCTACCTCATTTTATTCTTTTAGTTGTGCTACATATTTTGCCACGTGTAGACGTATTGAAAATTGTGAATATTATTTTCAGTTTAATCAATTAAACTGCGAGTTTTGTGTGCTGAAATTTTCATTTAGTTATAAACATTGCGACTTTTTTAAATGCGCCTACATACTCTACCTCATAGGCGGTGGGGAAAAGAGTTAGCAAGGAATAAGTAAAGTTGTAGGTAGGGATTTAACAAAAGTTTTTTAAGAATGTATTTACAATAAAAAAATAGGTCATAAAACTAAGTTAAACATTTCGTTTTGACTGGATTCTCATGAGCATTGACGAACCCAGTCAACTTTAGAGCGCTGTAACAGCGTTTTAAAAGAATGAAATTAAAAAAAATTATGGAGATGAATTTTCCTCAAAAGACCATCTACAATATTGGTCTGAGGTAATTTTTTTTGTAAAATGTATAAGAAAAAGTTATAGAGCAAAAAATATTTTTTTTATAGAAATTTTCTCGCTTTTTTGCTTATAACTTATTTAATTGTAAATTTAGGGCAAAAGGTTATATAAACATATTTGTAGGCAAAGCGATTTGCTACAAATTATGTCTTTACGAATTTTTTGTAGGACGCATAGTTGCTGAGATATCGCGAAAAAGGTGTTTGCACCCCTTTTTCCAAGATGGCGGCCGGGGGACAAGGGCGGCAACCCGACAAACTTGGGGTTAAGCTTCTATTGACCCCCGACACATATCCCAAAAATAAAATTGCGTCCTCTAACAAATGCAATATTAGGTCCTTAAATTGTAACATTTTAATGGACTAAATTGACTTGCTGAACACAAGACATAACTTTCATATTTTATATATCAATGCAAATAACACATGGATGATAATACACCTTTGTCTATGTAGGTTTAATGTAAAGAGTTTTTAATACATTGTTTATTAAAAAACTACAGGCAATAAGTAGTTGTCAGTAGAAAATACAAAGATCTTCATGATCCTAATCATAATCAGGTAAACAAAAATAAACATTTACATATCCTTAAAATTGTTCTGAAACATAGCAATAATTCATGCAAAATAGCTATGAGATTATAATAGAGGGACATTGAGTTATCTTATAATTTAAATAATTTGTGAAATCAACTGAAAGCTTTGTATAAATATCATACATACATAAGCTCACGCCTATATTAGCAAATGGGAGGGCAGAGGCATATAAGTCCATATCTCTAAAGTGCTATCTATGGTATTAGGGTTTATGGTTATTCATTCTATTGGACACGGCTCCAGACTAAACTACAACTGAGAATTTTCGACAAAACACACAG
The DNA here is from genome assembly GCA_963564715.1 of Catocala sponsa. Taxonomy (NCBI): domain Eukaryota; kingdom Metazoa; phylum Arthropoda; class Insecta; order Lepidoptera; family Erebidae; genus Catocala; species Catocala sponsa. The sequence continues at coordinate 13,868,282 of OY751348.1, read as the reverse complement.
TAACACATTGCTCGACCCGCAAATCCAATAGATGATCGCACGATCGCACGCAAACATAAGTGCACAAATATTTTAATATCATTTCTTTTGAATTTTGCTGGCAGTTTCAAACTTGCGCATAGCAATGGCAATGGCTCCAAAGTTTAAGGAAACCCTACCAAATACAAGTACTCCACCACCGAAGATTCCTTATTTCATTATAACTAGCGCATCTCCATTGTCTAATGAATCCAGCTGTGACGAAAAACTGGAAGAATTGGCAGAGGAAAAGACCTTAGAATACCTGAGTGTGCAGAAGTCCTTCCACGACCCAATTGAAGCAGACATGCAGACAATAAATAATTCCCTAAAGAATAACACACAGAAAAATCAATCACAGAAGATCAATCCACAGAGTAACTTGGATGACCTACTGCAAATGTGCAACCAAACTGAACACTATATTAAATTTTTAGACAACAGTATTGCCGGATTCAATAAAATTAAAGAGTCGAAAGTAACCCATTTGGAGTAACTAAAGGGAATGTTAAAAGATATAGAAAACAAAAGTATAACTGCCGTCCAGGTAACGCCGAATGCTGCTAAAGACGTAAATCCTGAATAGACCTAAATAGTAAATCTAAACAAGGCCGAGAAAATTCTGCCAATTGGCCAATGGTTTTTATTTTCTTTAGATTTAGATTCGGGGCTGCAGCGGGACTGAGCCAGGGTGCCCGCCTATATCGTGACTTATAGCGGTATGGCAGGGTCATGGAGACGCTCTGGCAACGGCCACAAGCCACAGCGGTCCGATGCCGCGGACGCCGCCACAGTGGTCTGAAAATGGAGCTCCATACTCATAGAATCTTAAGAAAGGAATAAAAAAATAAAAAAATTGTAATGTGTCTGGCATGCCTCTCTTGACGTAATATTAACGTATGGATGGTATTAGTAGCTCCACGCGTGAGAAAAAAAGTTTTGTGTTTTTTTGTATGGGGGAAAACACTTAAAGTACAGTTTTTTTAAACTGAATGGAACTGAAGGGCTGGTGCTCATACGAGCTATTGTACCATACACGGCGATCAAGATGACATACAATTCATGCACCTTTAGGTGCCGCTTTGCGCGTAGCAAATATTTGAAATATTGAATTTTCGATATGTGATTTTTCAAATCAATGACGTGGTTAAATGAAGTTGCCGATCGATTTACTTATACTATTGTTAGTGTATAGCTTGCTAATGACCTTCATGATGACAGTAATTAAAAACAATATTGATTTTATACCTTTTTATTTTACACAATTGCATTTTATTTATTTTTATTTATTTATTTAGGTTTACCAGCTATTGTTACAGTAATACATGCATAATTTACAAAAATAAAATCCTTAATACTAACTGCACAATCATTACAGGTAAACACCACTTGCTAATTAGAGCATGTTAGATTCACCCAATTTAAGTATAAATTTACAAAATTACAAATACCTTACATAACTAATTATTGGAAAACAGAGAAAAAGAAATCGACAATTAAATAAAACGTTTAAACAAAACAAAATGCTTAACAAAATGCTTCCTAAATGCTTGCATTAGAAATTTCAAGGATATTCCCGATAAAAGCATTTAGCATTCCAAGAACTAAGTAGGTAACTCATTTGTTAATCACCGAGATTATGTTTGAGTTACAATTAGATACTAATGATATGAACATTAACCAGTTAAGCCCTAGCGGGGCCAAATGGCCCTAGTCACAATAAAATTCTATTGTGTGTAATATATGTAGGTACCTAACTAGAGAAATGCTAACATTAATGAGGGTTGTTGTATAAAAATAGGACGTTTGAGCTTAATTCTATCAGTAGCCCTCAGCAATAACTTATTACTTTCTATTTGTTATTGTGTTATGATGGAAGGTTTTGGTACCAATTTGGATATTTTCATGTTTGTGGCAAACAAGTTGTTTTTCACAACCTGGTGTATTATTTGAAGCTTTGAGAATACTGTTGATTTGTCAGAAAATGAAAAGAAGGAATTAAAACAATTCTGTCAAACTTACGTGTGTTCGTTGAGGAACAAATGGCTCTCGTGAATGGCACGAGACGTACATTCATAAAAAAATATGAGACATGGCTGCAAGAGAATATAAAATGGCCTGAGGTCATGAGGGAAAAGATGACCCCTTCTTTAGTGGCAACAGAGCAGCAACCATGTTCCAGCTCTGACTTTGGTGTGAATGTGGGTGCATTAACATCCTACAAACCGGAGACCATTCACAGAGCTGAGCCCAGTACAGAAGAGAAGGAGAGTGGAAGAACTCCTAACGCATACCACTGAAAGCCTTGCTCATGCAACTGGTTTAAAAGCACAAAACAAGGATGTAGCAGACATCATTAGACTGGTCTCGGAGCATCCCGAAGAGGCTACAAGGATAAAGGAATTGTTAAAGCCAAAGAAAACTATGCCTATATATTCTTCTATAAAGCTTTAGGTATTTTGACCTCATTGAAGCTTTCCAAGTGGCAGTATATAACATTAAGATCTTGTGCAAAAGGAGAAGGAATACCACTGTATCCTTCTTATACTGTCATCCTTGAGGCGAAGAAGGACTGCTACCCCCCAAAAGATACCATACACATCACGGAAAGAGAAGTAAAAGTAAAGCTCCAAGCAATTTTGGACAAAACTGTGGCTAGGCTTGGAAAATTCCTACGAGGGGAATCATCACTGGATGGCAGTTGAAACTTATATGCAAGTGAGGCTTCGATGGTGCTTCAAGGCAAAGTTTGTATAAGCAAACTATGGTAGACGAAGACGATTCCAGTATTTTTATATGTTCTTTTGTCCCTCTGCGCTTAGTTTGTGGCGAAGAAAGGTATGGGAGAATCCAAAACCGTCTTCCAAAATGTTCTGCAGACCAATATATTTTAAATTTATAAACGAAAACCAGTTAAACATCGTAGAAGAGCAGGCTCTGATTGAGGCTGAGATTGCAGCACTGCAGCCATCTATTATGGAAAGCCATGCTGTTAAGCACTCGATGCTTATGACCATGATAGATGGCAAAATCACTTCTCAGCTATCAAATACCTCATCGCAGACTTGTGATATATGTAAAGCTACTCCTTCGGAAATGAATAAGTCGGAGAAGATCTCAGAGTGAGCTTTCAATAATTTAATAAATTAATGTCACTACTGCAATATAATATTATATACTTTTTATTAATTTAAGCACTTTTTTCCAGAAAATCGGTTTCAACAGAAATATACAAGTTTGGTTTGTCTACTCTTCATGCTTGGATCAGGTGTATGGAGTGCCTACTCCATATTTCATATAGACTGGAGTTTAACACATGGCAAGCCAGAGAAGCAAGCAGTAAGGAGTCTAAAGAGTAGAAAACAAATCATACAGCAGAAGTTTCGTGATGAAATGGGCCTCCTAGTAGACATCGTCAAACAAGGTGAGATAAAATAACAGTCATAAATTGATAGCTCTTAAATCTAAATTTTTTCAAGAAACGTTATACGTGTATTATAAGTACCTCTTTTCTGCACAAAGTCAAGTATTTTTGTTTTGTTATAGGTTCGGGAACTACAAATGATTGATGGGAATACAGCTAGGAATTTTTTTAGTGATCCTGCAAAAACTGCAGCTATCACAGGATTGGATTCCGGTTTGATCCGAAGATTTTCAACGCTTTTGCGTGTAGTAGCCAGTGGGAAGCCTATAAATACTGACGCGTTTGCAAACTTTGCACGCCTTACTGCAGAAATGTACGTGGAGCTTTATGGCTGGTATTACATGCCTTCGAGTGTCCACGAACTTTTACTGCATGGTGCTGAAGTTATCCAACACTTGAATATTATGCCCATTGGCAAATTATCTGAAGAGGCAACGGAAGCGGAATCTAGAAAAAAAGATTTCAAACAAATCCGAGAACACCATTCGCGCAAATTTTGTCGTAAAGCGACAAACGAAGACATTTTCAATGGTCTCCTTATATCATCAGATCCCTACCTTTCGAGCATAAGACCTGTGCTGAGAAAGTCTCGAAAAACAGCTGTCACTGATGATATGAGACCTCTTCTCATTAGTGACGATTCAGGTGTAGACAAAGAGAACATTGAATTTGTCGATGTTATTAGTGCGTCAATGTTGGACTCTGATTCAGAGGACTGATGAGGGCGAATATACTCTCTGTTAACAATAGTTTTTATGTGTAAAGAATTTTATTGTGACTAGGGCCCATTCGGCCGGCTAGGGCTTAACTGGTTAATTGTAATTCAAACATAATCACGGTGATTAACAAATGAGTTACTTAGTTCTTGGAATGCAATTGTGTAAAATAAAAAGGTATAAAATCAATATTGTTTTTAATTACTGCCATCATGAAGGTCATTAGCAAGCTATACACTAACAATAGTATAAGTAAATCGATCGGCAACTTCATTTAACCACGTCATTGATTTGAAAAATCACATATCGAAAATTCAATATTTTAAATATTTGCTACGCGCAAAGCGGCACCTAAAGGTGCATGAATTGTATGTCATCTTGATCGCCGTGTATGGTACAATAGCTCGTATGAGCACCAGCCCTTTAGCTCCATTCAGTTAAAAAAACTGTACTTTAATTGTTTTCTCCCATACAAAAAAAACACAAAACTTTTTTTCTCATGCGTGGAGCCACTAATACCATCCATACGTTAATATTACGTCAAGAGAGGCATACCAGACATATTACAATTTTATTTTTTTAATTCCTATTACATAACCGTGTGCGACTATTGAGTACTTGATAACATTCCTTACTTTACGATTCTATGAGTATGGAGCTCCATTTTCAGACCACTGTGCACCGGCGTCGAACGACGTCGCTCGCCCGCGCGGCTGACGCGGCTCTGACATGAGCTGCGTGCAGCGGAACGCGCTTTTTCACTTTTGTTTAATTTAACTGAGATACGTGTCAAATAGTATTAATTTAAGTTATTGGTGGCGGTTTAGATATAGTTTCATTATCTTCCGTTATTTTTTTCAGAATCCTGTGGTAAGAGACAGGCGTCTCTTACCACAGGATTCTGAAAATTTCTGAGTTTGGGACATGCCTATGTCCCAAACTCAGAAATTTTTTGTTACTCATTGTGGGTGATAGTATTAATTCATTACGTTCATGTTCATACAAATACCTATCCAAATAAGTGTTTTCACCCAAAGTGAGCAAAGTCCATTTAATTACAGGTGAAACCATATTTCTTTTATATTTGCTATAAGTTGTTATATTTAGTTTGTAAGACTGTTTTTTACTTTATATCTATACAAGGTTATTCTTAGTATAGTGAAAACCTTTCAGGGGTGCTTAAGCTTGTTATTATGATCAACTTTTGTTCTGGGATATTTCCGTTTTTTTACCGCGATTTCGGCAATGTCCCAGAACAAAAGTTGTTCATAATAATAAGTTTAATCACCCCCTGAAAGGTTTTCACTATACTAAGAATAACCTTGTATATCCACATAGAATCAACAATATTTTGTCTACTGTTCTATTTTTCAGGCCATAGCCGGTATGCCATACATAACATTTTTCGTTTATAATTTAAGTGCACAGGTATTTTGAGAGAATTTGCTTTAATCTAGATAGTTAATTAGGTACTTTGCACTAAAATGGTTAATTGTTACCTAATTGTTAATTATAATTTATAATCGCGTTTTAGTTCTCGTTTTTGAATTTTTTTTTATTTTGGTTGTATTTTGTTCGTAAAGTTTTTTTATAAATCTTTTATTACTTTTAAGTATACCGAGAGTGCTCGGATGAAATCATTGTCTTTGGCGTTGTGTATTGTTATGTATTTTAAGATTGATTTTAAAATAAAACGATATGTACTTTAATCAAACTTTTTGAAGTGAAACTTCTTTATCGACGTATGGGAGAAATTTTGTAGCAGTGTAAAAAAAATCGTCACGTTTTTCGGTTACGCGCCATGTTGCTTTTTTATCAAAGTTTAGTATAGTGACGTAAATAATATAATGTAATATATTTATAATAATAACAACAATATATTAATTTGAAAGTGATAAAATAAAAAGACTTATTCAAATTTAAGTGAATTTACAAGAAAAGTGAGAGTGATTATATATTTCGTTTTATAAATTCAACACGTATGAGCATGATTTTAATATTTATTTCAGGTTAACCTCACTTTTTGATTGTAAGTATCAGTGAATGTATATAAATCTGTTAAAATTAGTTAAAGTTGATATGTCGTAAAGAAGTTTCACTTCTTACCTGTGTACTCTGGTACACACACACATTTTTTGTTTTTTGTTGGCTCACATCCTTACTAATATTATAATTAATCCAAATAATAATAATAATATTTATTAATTGACAGAAAAATAAGATAAGTACATCATTACACTACATTATACATATTACATCAACAGTGTTAAAGCATACCTGTCTTAAATAATTTAAGCTTAAATAAAAATTAATTCTTAATCTACGTTAATTTTATACTGTATAGTATAATAGAAATAAATTTCAAAAGGTTATGTTTAAGCCTGCCTGAACTAGGATAAACCTGTGTTTCAGGACATCACTTGACAATTTTATTCTACACTAGCGCATAATTAATACAAATGATGATGATGATGATGTCCTCTTCACCGTGTCCGGTGACAGCGACCCATAATACCTCTCACTTATTATCATGAGCTCTAATGTGGCTCGCAAATCCAAATTTGGTTTTGAAGATCCGGTCACACTGAGTACAGTAAAGCTGCCCAGCGTTATTACATGTGTAGGTGTAGGAGCGCTTTGGGCGACTTTTTTGAATAGCGCGTTTTTCGTCAAGGCGTTCTAATCTTCCAGCTTCAAAGCAGCCTGTTGCGGCGTGGGTAGTCGCGCGAGTCAAGGTTTAATGAAACCGAATTTCCAAAAAATATATTTATTTAGAAAGCAAGGTGTTTACAGAGTCGTTCGCGAGAACAGAATGAATCTTAATTAAATTATAAATTATAAACTAAGTATATAAAATGTCGGTTGCACGGGTTTTATATAACCGGGATTCTAGTGAGTAAAATAACAATCAGCATTATTTGTTCTAGAACATTCGATGTTTACACGGGTTTCCCGTAACAAGTATTATAAGTAAAAGTCAGCATAATTTGTTCTAGAACTTTCCATTAAGTTTCTCACGCTGCCTTACACGTGTTATGTATATATGTTACTTAGAGCTAAGTAGGCATATATCTATGGGGGTGGCATCCTTAACTCCTCCCGCCTTAAGAGAGAAATCAGCTGGAGTTGAGTTACTTGGCTCCAGATGATTTCGTTTTAAAACAAAAATCATATTAAAAACTTTAAATTTGACAATCACAAATACAATTAGAAATACAAATATTATAACTATGACACTTATTGTCCATACACTGATGTCCTTGGTCACTATGATATCGCTTTCGTTTACACTTTCACTGCTATATTTCGCACTATTTAAAATGTCCTTGATATCGATGAGGTCCACACCCCGAAGGTCGACTTGGTTATCTTCCACTCTGATTTCTTCTTGCAGCTCCGGCATGTTGACTGGTCTCAATCGCAGACTGGCATCTGGTGTCCTTGTTTCGTAGATTTTGTTGATGGTTTTCTCTCCTATTTGTGTCTCGCAGTTTTGGCTGGGGATTACCAAAAATGTTCCTTGCATGTTGTATCTCATGATTTCATCGTTGCAGTTTTCGGTGAGTATTACGTTTTCTTTAGCGAAGAGTAACCATATTCCATCAGCTACCATGTGGCTACGTGTATCTTCTATCTGTATAGAGTGGCGATGACATGCAGAATAATTTTTCAGCAGTATGATTTGTTCGATGCACGTCGTTTCAGCGTATTGTATGTTTTCTTCTTTACATAGGATTCGTTCATCTTCTATCTGCTTGCACGGACTTACTACAGGTTTGTATTTCAATCCATTCACTAAGAGGTAAGGGTATCTTGGAATTATGATAGAGGTTTTAAGTGTGCTGGGATTGTATATGGGGATAGGAATTATTTTGTAATAATTATATCTGACCGTGTCTAATAAAGGGACTTCTAGTATAAAAACTAACTTATTATTATCTGAATACGCTTTTAACATAATAGTTTCTTCTAACTTAGTAAGCTTATCTTTATCAACTTTATAAACTAACCTATGGTATTTCTCTATTTCTACTAAAATATTTAAAAGTTCTGTGGAATTAATTATTGATTGGTGTAAAATATGCAATCTACTAAACGCTATTGCTGTTTCGATTTCTTGTATAACGTTATAAATAGAACGAAAGTTATTTAAAATCTGGTATAAAGTATTCATTTGACTTACGATATTATGTATTATTGTTTGATTGTACTGAAGTGTTTGTAATTGCGAAGTTTTTATATTTAACTGTAGCAAATTAAACTTCATATCATCTGATATGTTAACTAATTTATCAAACGCTTTTTGCATTAGTGATACTTTTCTTTCTACTGAATGTTCTTTATTCCTAAGTTGACTAATTTCCGAGTTATATTTAATAGCATCTTCATTATCAAGATTGCCTGAAATTAATTTGATGATGGAACGGATTTAATAATCCTCTTTTAAGCCTTTTACGAGCTATTTGTTTTAATCTATCTTTTGTGAGTTCCATATATGATTCTGTCTGTAAAATAAGACCTATAAGCTCATTTCGTGACTCTTTTTGTGAGTAAATTATATCTTTTAACCTAAAGTATTGGCGAATATTAATATCTAAGTACTTATCTGACTTTTCTAAATCTAACGTCTTAAAAATAGTCCAATGATTACTCTGAATCACTGCTGCACTTATCCGTATCGGCGCTATTCCAGGATTCTGACTCATATCCTCTATGTTTACGCTGCTTGCCAATCCCACTAGGGCCAGGCTCACCAGGACTGCTTGGCGCCACCTGTGGAGGACGTCTTATATTCTTTACTGCTACTTTCGTATTTCTCTTTTTAAGCTTTACAGGCACAATGTTCCTATCTACTTTCCCTATTACTTTCGCCTTTTCGTAACGTGGTTCTTCCTTAGCTTTTCGTGTCCTAGTCGTTTTCATAAATACAGTTTCGCCTTCTTTCAGACCAGGTGGTTCTTGACCGCCTTTCTTTTCTAAAACCTTAATTTTATTATCTTTTATTTTATCGCTAATATATTCATATAGGACTTTTAACCGTTTCCTATGGTCTAGCACAAGTTTCTGTAACAGATTTTTCTCCCTATCTATATCGAAAGCATTGCCTGAATCGGTATGGCCAAATACCATTTCAAAAGGTGTAAAATTGGTTGTACTGTGGATGGTGTTATTATAGGCCATGATAGCGTATATCATTACTGACGCTGCATCTTGCTCAGTTTTTTCATACTTTGCTAATCTGTAAATTTCTATGATTGTCGAATGGAAACGTTCTACAATCGCCATGGAACTGGGATTGTTTGGAGTCCCTACACGCATTTCGATTTTATATAAAGTTAACATTTCTTGTACAAGTTTATTGTTGAATTCTGTACCTGGGTCGCTACTTATTTTTTTCGGCACCCCGTACATGCTAAAATATTTAATTAATGCCTTTACTATTTCAGGTGTACTTCTATTTGGTATGTTAAAAGCTTGGGCTAACTTACTGAAAGCATCTACAATAGTTAAGTAGTGATTATTTTCTATATATAACAAGTCCATAAAAACTTCCTCAAACGGCATGCACTGTGTTTGGGTAAGTTGTATGGTTGGTTTGATCGGATTCCTATCGTACTTCATTTTTCGACACTGTTCACAGGCGTTAATGATAGTTGAAATTGTCTGTTTCGTATTAGTCCACCAATAGTGACTTTTTAGTTTAGTTAGCGTTTCTCTAATACCCCTGTGGACAGTTTTACCTTCATGATACTTTATTATAATGTCCCTTTGCTCATTCTCATCTGTAACATTAACTACTCTATCTGTACATTCTATCAAATTTTGGGTACCTTTCTTATATAACTCTATTACTACCTTACTAAATACTTTTCTAAAACCTTCTGTTTCAAAATAAATGTAATATTTATGCTTAAAATCTACGTATTCTTTTAAAAAGTTCTTAACTAAATGTTCATTATTAGCAACTGGTATATGTACTTCTAATATTCTCTGATTGCTATTTGAAATATCTTTCACACAAATATCGTCTTTGTGCCATGTATGGACGAGAATTTGTCTAGGTTTAGAATCTACTGCTTCGTTTAGTATAGGTATTCCCTCATGTTCTCTGTTTGTTATTGAATGGCCTGTAGCTCCATCATCTGAATCTGATATATCTAAAACTGGTTCCTCTTTACGACTTGCATTTAGTCTTGCAGCTTCTGAATATGAGTCCGACAAGGAAATTATTTCGTCATTGTCGTTACTACCATTATCATAACTAACTTGCATTGATTCGTTATCGTTGTCTAACACGTTAACCTTAATTTCTCTAGTTTTTAGACCATTTATGTTAACTTTAATAGTACTATTTTCAGTGTTAATGCTATTAATCTTGATACGTGATAACGCATCGGCATTGGAGTTTTATGACCCTTTCTTATAATTGATTTCGAAATCATATTCTTCTAGCCTTAAGCGCCAACGCGTAAGTTTACTATTTGATTCCTTAAGTGTATACAACCAGGCCAAAGATCTATGGTCTGTGTAAATGTAAAACTTTTTTCCCCATAAATATGGTCTGAAGTGTTTGACCGCCCATATAACTGCTAAAAGCTCTTTCTCTATCGTGCTGTACCTAGACTCTGTATCACTTAGAGTTCTGCTAGCATACGCGACTGGTCTATCTGAACCTATAGGACCCTGAGAAAGTACTGCCCCGATTGCAAAGTTTGATGCATCCGTGGTTAAACTGAAGGGCTTACTAAAGTCCGGAAATTGTAGTAATGGAGCATTGGTTAATAGTTTTTTACATGTTTCAAAGCTTTCTATGTATTCTTCATTTAATTCTATTTTTCTACGTTTTTTCAAACATACTGTAAGTGGTCTAGTGATCTTCGCGAAATCTTTAATAAATTTCCTATAATACCCTATGAGACCAAGAAAACTTTTGATTTCAGTAGTGGTTTTGGGAATAGGATATTTTAGTACCGCGTCTATCTTATCATTATTAGGCTTTAACCCTTCGCTTGTTATCGTGTGGCCTAAGTAAAGTACCTCTTTACGTAAGAAATGAGACTTATCTAATTGTACTTTTAAGTTAGTTTGACGAAATCTATCAAATACTGCCCTAAGTTTTTCGTTATGTTCTTGGATACTTTTTGCGAAAATGATTACGTCGTCGAGATATACTAAGCAATGTATTCCCTGCAGACCTCGCAGTACGTTATCAATAGCACGTTGAAACGTTGCGGGTGCGGTTTTTAGCCCAAATGGCATTCTATTAAACTGATAGTGTCCAAACGGTGTACTGAATGCTGTTTTTGTTCTATCCTCTTTTTCTACCTCGATTTGGTGGTATCCCCTTGCCAAATCTAATGTAGTGAAGTATATTATACTCTTTCCTAACATATCAAAAAGGTCATTGATATTAGGCAGAGGGTATTTGTCATCAATGGTAATATCGTTGAGGCGTCTATAGTCAACGACCATTCTCCATTTTTGTTTACCAGAACTATCAAATTTTTTTAGGTACCAAGTGTACCGGTGCACTCCACGGTAAAAATGATTTTTCAATAACGTTATCTCTTAACATTTTTTTTACTTGACTCCTAATTTCTGCCGTTTGTGTTGGAGGTAACCTATGTGCTTTAATATGAATAGGATCTTCATTTTTAGTTCTTATCTTATGTTTAACCTCGTCTGTGAATGACAATGGCACGTCCTCACAATAAAATATATCCTTATATTCAGTACAAATATTTAAAATCGATTGACTTTCCTCTTCGTTCATGTGATCCACTTTTAACTTGGCAAGGTTATCCGTTAAAAGCTGATCAAGTCTAATACCACTATGATTAAAATTTAAACTTAATTTATTATTTAATGAACTATCTTCGATATACGGTTCGACCTTGAAAGGACTGGTTACTGTTAACTCCATCTGTACATCTGTATAATTTTGAATGACAGATGTAGCAAATCCATTTATACACGTAACTAAAGCCGTTGGCATCCTAACCCCATCACAAAATTCCACAAAATTTAAAATGCCTTCACCGTTCAACAAATTAACTGGAAGTTGGACCCTTATTAGAGTCTCGCTCCCCAATTAAATTTGCAGCTTCCCCGCTTAATCTGCTAGTTATCGCGTGGAACAAATATTCATTTTGTATTTCGTTTCCACGGTATAAATTAATAATGTACTCTGTCTTACGTATGAATAACGATAGGAGTCTTGACTCACCACTGAATAAAGGTATAAATCTTTAATACACCGTGTGGGACAGTGACAATACCTACTTGTCCTTCCATTTTATAATAACAAAATTGACATAATGTAATAATATAGAATAATAGCTATAAACTAACGTGAAACTTTTATCACTTTAAACTAAAATATGCTGCGTGCTAACGGGCGTTTTTTAATCCCTTATAAAACACGAATCACATATAATAATCACCAGGAAAATACACAGGAAAATTTACAGGATAGTGAAAAGATTTACTCACATAACCCGCAGCTTTTCCGCTCTCCTTCTGTGATCGTTGATTCTACTCCACTGACCCTGCGCCGTGGCTGCCCTTGACGAATTTATTTGGTTCGCCGACCCCTTGAATCGTAGAAACGAACGTTGGCTTCTTCTTGGCTCCCGAAAATATCAATTCGCGAAGGCACAGAGGACCCAACGACAAGGTCGCTTACCGGCTGCGCCAGTCAAGGTTTAATGAAACCGAATTTCCAAAAAATATATTTATTTAGAAAGCAAGGTGTTTACAGAGTCATTCGCGAGAACAGAATGAATCTTAATTAAATTATAAATTATAAACTAAGTATATAAAATGTCGGTTGCACGGGTTTCATATAACCGTGATTCTAGTAAGTAAAGTGACAATCAGCATTATTTGTTCTAGAACATTCGATGTTTACACGGGTTTCCAGTAACAAGTATTATAAGTAAAAGTCAGCATAATTTGTTCTAGAACTTTCCATTAAGTTTCTCACGCTGCCTTACACGTGTTATGTATATATGTTATTTAGAGCTAAGTAAGCATATATCTATGGGGGTGGCATCCTTAACTCGCGCCACCTTAGTCTATCTTGGGCCAGTTCTTCCCACTGACTAGATGGTATGCCACTTGCTGTTAAATGCCGTTTGAGGACGTCTTTGTATCTTAGATGTTGTCCGCCCTGTTTTCGTTTTCCTCGAGCGAGCTCCGAGTAGAAGACGTTTTTAGGCAGTCTACTATTGTCCATGCGTTGAACGTGGCCACACCATCTCAGCTGGGTTTTCATCAGATGCGCCTCCATCCCCATCATTTCAGTGCCCGAAGTACCTCTGTGTGGGGAACACGATCTTGCCATTTAATGAGGAGGATAGTGCGTAGACACCGAAGGTGGAAGGTATCAAGGTTTTGGATATCTCGCTTGTAGAGACACCAAGTTTCTGCAGCATAGGTGAGAATAGGTAAGACCAAAGCTCTATAAACAGCAAATTTCGTTAGTAAACGCAGGTCATGAGACCGCCGTACTTTCTGGTTTAGTTTTCCAAAAGCGATGGCTGCCTTAGCGATACGTGCTGGAATTTCGGATGCTAAGCTGTTGTCATTCCGTATTTGGCTACCTAGGTACTTATAATGTGCCACCTCTTCGAGCGCTTCAGAGTTCAGCCGAATATTAGCGCTGTCGGCGGTACTACCTCTTTGTGGCTGTTTAAGTACTTGAGTCTTCTTGATGCTTATAACCAAGCCAAATCTACAGCAGGCGTTATGAAGAGTACTCACGTATTCCTGAAGTATTTCCATACTGTCCGCCATCAAGCACACGTCATCAGCATAGAGCACGTCAAGCAATGACAGCTTGGTAATTTTAGACTTTGCCCTGAAGCGTGTGGTGTCGAACACGCTTTTAGCAGTACGGACATTAAGCTGGATTTGTCCAACACTATGCTTTAGCGCGTCATTCATAACAGCTGAGAAATACAACGCAAACAATGTGGGAGCCATGACGCAGCCTTGCTTTACACCACTGGTTACTTGAAAACTGAAAAATCGTTTTCATGTTGAACACGAGCCGTCATACCGTCGTGAAACTGACGTATCATGTTAATAAATTTCTCAGGACAACCAGCCTTTTCCAATACTAACCAAAGAGCAGCACGCGGCACGCGATCAAACGCCTTCTCGAGATCGACGAAGCATATATACAAAGGACGGTTTTGTTCGAGACTTTTCTCCTGAATTTGCTTGACTATGAAAATGCCATCAACCGTTCCTCTGCCTGGTCTAAATCCGTACTGCGTCTCTGGAAGTATATGTGTAGCAACTTCTGTCAGGCGGTGGTTTATAATGTGCGCCAGTACCTTCCCAGCTGTAGAAAGCAGGGAGACGCCTCTGTAGGAGTTACAGTCGGATAGTTCACCTTTGCCTTTGTAGAGTTTGCAGATAGAGGCATCTTTCCAGTCTTGAGGTACTTTTTCTGTTTCCCATGCCTTAAGAATTAGCTCAAAGAGTCTATTATGTATATAAGTGCCACCATATTTGTAGACTTCGGAGGATAGGCCATCAGCGCCTGGTGTTTTGGCATTCTTGAGTCTACGCACAGCTGACATAAATTTTTCGAAATTTGGCGGGTCGTCAAGATTTTTCTTGGTGGGTTGGCACAGTAGATTTTTTATGTAAGGAATGTCAGTTGTCTGAGAGCAGGGATTCAGGACATCATTAAAATGCTCAGCCCATCTGTTTAAGATTTGCTGGTGGTCAGTTAATCTGCATTCCCTGCTTCGCGAGTACATTGGAGCCATTTTTCTTGATTTTGAACCAAAGATTGTTTGTAGACCCTCAAAGAACCTACCCGTCTGGTTAGTGTCAGCAAAAACTTGCAAATCTTTTGCTCTGTTTAACCACCATTGATTTTTTAGCTCTCGGATCTTTTTCTTAAGCTCGCCTTGTAATATTCTCCGGTTAGTGATGCATGTAGGAGATTTCAATTCACGACTGTACTTCTCAATTACCGCCTGAATTTCATCATTTGAGTCATCAAACCAGTCCTGATGTTTTCGCTGCGGCTTTGGTATCGTGTGCGCTACACTGTCATGGAGCTGCTCCGCATATGAGCGCCAGGTATCGTCAATATTAAGGTTTTCTGTGTCTACCGCCTTGGCTCCAAAATGATTATCTAGGTCCTGCCTTAGGTCTTTAGACTGTATAAGTGTAGAAGCACTCGTTCTTGGTGATCTTTTGTGAGCTGTTCGACGTGGAGGCTTTAATTTGAGGCGCATTTTGGATCGAATTAGCCAATGATCTGACCAACCCTCGGCACCTCGCATAGCCCTCGTAATTAAGACGTCGCTTAGATCTTTTCTGCGGACAATGATGTAATCTAAAAGGTGCCAGTGCTTGGATCTAGGATGCATCCATGATGTTTTATATTTGTCCGGTAAGCGAAAGTAGGTATTAGTGACACAAAGGTTAAACTCTGCACATAGGGTGAGAAGCTCTATACCATTGCTATTACAGTTCCCAACACCATGGCGTCCAAGCACTTCATGCCAAGCTTTATGATCCGTGCCCACACGCGCATTAAAGTCGCCCAACAAAATAATTTTATCTTGGGCTGGTATTTCTGCCAAAACAGAGCGTAAATCCTGGTAGAATTTGAATCTTTCGTCATTTGGAGCTGTTAAGGTGGGTGCGTAAATACTAATTAGATGGAGATATTTAGTGTCACTTATGGGCAGGCGTAAAGTTATTAGGCGGTCATTTATACCTTTGGGAAGTTCCGATAATGCTGTTGCGATTTTGTTACGCGCTGCAAACCCAACACCACTAGCTGCTCGTTCTTCTGCAGGTTTTCCAATCCAGAAATGTGTGTATCCACCTAGTTGTTCGATCAAGTTGCCGGAGTCGCTAAGATGCGTTTCACTTATGGCTGCAATGTCCACGTTGTATCGAGATAATTCTCTTGCCATCTTTCTTGCAGTCTTTCTCTCCGGACACAAGTTCGAGTCATCATCCAGGAGAGTACGCACATTCCATGCTCCTATCATGAGGTTTCTATGCATTTCAATTTTCTGTCTCTTTCGACCGCGATAAGTTGGTGATCGGATGACCGCGGTTCGCCATCCGATTTAAATGGGAAGACGGGCTATGTTTAGGCCACCTTTTCTAGGCCCTTCCCCGGATTGGGGAAAGCAGAGCGATCCTAAATAGGGCTGCTTTGTCGCCAGTCGTGCTGCCGAACCTGTACTCCCGTCTCAGTCGAGTCCAGGAGCGACCACTCTCGTTTGGCCGCCTACGTGCCGAGTCCCAGCTAAGGCCGATGGTCCACCAGAACCCCAACCTCACCACCAGTTCCCGATCGCCGCAGGGCTTGCTTAGCTCTTAGTCCATTGAAACGTAATCTGGGTCATCCGCACGGGAGTATATTATAGTGGATAAACAGTTGCGCAACCTATAGATCCACTCTCTCGTCTTCCACATGTAAATGCCAGTGGATCAGAAAACCAATACGGCTGTCAACATGTGTAAGATGCAGTGAATGGCCGGATGTAACTATGAGGATTCTTACATGCACCTAGAGCGTATCACAGACGCCTGCTCCTCCGCCGTAGTGGCCAGGTAAGTTGTCGTACCAACGGTGCCTGCCTCTCACGCCGAAGAAGACTTCTGAGTTTGCTGTGGGAGTCACCACGTAAACTGGGTACCAGCCTTAAACCCCAATATGTGGAGCTAGCCTGCCACCGACTGGGCCTCGTTCGCCTGCTTCGCCGTACCGATGGATGCCATCTCCGCCGTTGCAGCCGTTGAGGACTTCACCCGTAACTCTGGGCATGGGACCGCGTTATACCCCGCAGCACTGGGTCCTAATACAAATATTTACAGTCTAAATTACGTATACGATTAAAGGTGTTTAGGAAGTAATAGAGATGTTATGGATATGATATTTCGGATCTGGATACGGATATGGATCATCATCATCATCATCATCATCAGGCTATAATAGTCCACTGCTGGACATAACCCTCCCCCAAAGAGCGCCATAGCGCCCTGTCTTCAGCTTGCCGCATCCAGCATCTGCCTGCAGTCTTTCGCAGATCGTCATCCCACCTGGTCGGAGGGCGTCCTACACTACGATATATATAGGATAGGATATGGATATAGGAATAAAATTATATCGGTTACGGATATGTAATTATTTCGGATTATCCGTTAGTTTCGGTTACGGATATTAGATTGAAGTAAAATTATAAAATATAAATTATAAATACAAATAGTATGTAATAATTTAGTTTTATTTATAGGTTTTATCTAGTCTAGGTTATCATTTAGTATTATAATCAGTCATATAGGTAAGTAATTATTATACAATACCTACTCAATTTTAAGTTTTATCTATTAAAATAATTATTTAGACTCCGCCCTTTTACGAAACTATCCGAAACTTGTGAAACGGATACGGTTACGGATATATTTTTATTTCGGATATCCGATAGTTTCGGTTACGGTTACGGAGCTCCATAACATCCCTGGGAAGTGATATATACAAGTTTAAATTTACTTTCAATATAATTTTTAGACTTCTAGCAGTTTTTCCGTGTCCGTATAATTTAATTTTCCTAGGTATTCCATAATCATGATACTACATTTTTATAACTAACATATCTATACTAATATTAAAAAGCTGAAGAGTTTGTTTCTTTGTTTGAACGCGCTAATCTCAGGAACTACTGGTTCGATTTGAAAAATTCTTTTAGTGTTGGATAGCCTATTTATCGAGGAAGGCTATAGGCTATATAACATCACGCTACGACCCACGGAGGCGGCACAGTAACGATAAACAGTAGTAATCACGCAGAATAAACCAGGAGAAACATCGTTTGTACTATGTCTGTAATGGGTAATTATTTTGCTGCAATGTTATTTTAAAACTGCGATATCTCCTAAGATATTCATTGAAATCGAATGATGTAAACGGCAAATTTGTTTTAAAATAAATACTTGTGATGAATAACGTATTTATTTGGATAAGGATTAATATCATGTTTATAATAATACCTTCGCAAATAATGCATTATTTTAGAACAAATTTGGTTAGCATAAAAATGGTTATAGTGAGCCCACCTTAAAAGATAGACATATGCTATCGCGGAATTTTTTTAGAACTTTTAAAGGGGAACAATTCTGTCATACATGATTTTTGCGAAACTTTAACTGTTTACGCAGCGCACGCAGCGGAAGCTCTCCAAAGGAAAAAACACCCGCCGATTTTGAAACATTCTTCATTGGTGCTCAGCTCCTATTGATCTTAGCGTTATGATATATAGCCTATAGCCTTCCTCGATAAATGGGCTATCTAACACTGAAAGAATTTTTCAAATCGGATCAGTGGTGCCTGAGATTAGCGCGTTCAAGCAAACAAACAAACTCTTCAGCTTTATAATATTAGTATAGATTTAAATACTTGCACAACATAGTCGACTACAAATTGATAAAAACGGTTTATTTAGCGTTGTGTCAATCTATTCTCACATACTGGATAACCTCTTGGGGTGGAGCAGCCAAATCAATTCTCCTGCCCCTAGAAACATCGCCGATGCGCTACAGTACCGAGGCAGTCCCATCAGTATCCTAAAAGCATTGTTGTATTGCACTCTTAGTGCACTGACAGCTCGCTGCGTGTGACTGGCCCACAGACTGCAGGTGTAAAACGATTGAGCATAAGCTCGAAACTGTGCTTTTAACTCCTATGGAGCATTTAGTGAACCTGCGAGCCAGCATATTGCACCGAATTGCCATTCCTCTGCGCTCTCGCTCAATGTCGGGATCGTCACTGAGGTTTTCATTTACTATATGGCCTAGATATTTAAATTGTGTTACCCTATTTAACGGTACACCGTTTAAGGTCACACTAGGCACGCTGGTAGGTGTAAAATTTCCCGCTTTGAAGACCAACAGTTTACTTTTCCCGACATTGTACGAGAGCCCGTGTGCACTCACATATTTCTCACAAATTTTTATCAGCTTACGTAACGCACCAATTTTAACTCCAGCACAATATTTTGAGCGATATTTTACCCCAGAGTTGATGGAACAGTTTGCCCTAGCCACCAATCAATACTATATGACAGAAACAGGTACTCAAATGAAGCCTGTTTGTACTCCTGGGGAAATAAAAAAATTCTTTGGTATATTACATCTATTTGACTTGTCAATCGTCAACTCCTGGATGGAATACACAAAAGACTGCAAAGCAAACAATGTGAACTCCAAGGACACCATGGACCTACTGGCTTTTCGCCTAAGTATAAGCGATTATCTCTCGACTGGTTCCGCACGCGCTGCAGGCGATAACCAAGAACCAGAGTTTGCAGACATGCCCAGAACATCTAAATATCGACCAAAACCTTTGCCGTCCGTTGACAAGCAGAACGATGGATACAATCACTGGCCAGTTATACATACACTCAAGGAGCCTCGATGCTGCCGCGCTCCGCGATGCACAAGTCGTTCACGTTGTCGTTGTTCAAAATGTGATATTTATTTGTGCCTTACAAAAGATAGAAATTGTTTTTCCGATTTCCATAACAACGGCCTTTAATATCTGATCTTAGTTAAAGTCCGTTGGCGTGGTGTTACAAGGCTGATTCAATTTTTTTAAGACTGATTAATATGTTACCTATTTTCTATAAGTTTTTGTTGATTATGCATGTTTAAGACACTTAAATTGTTGCTCTGATGGAATAAAACAGTTTATTAGTAAATTACATTTTTTTTTTCATTCCATGTGAGCAATGGCTTTCGGCCCATCTAGACACAATTGTGCGACTTCACAATTGTGGGTTTACTGGCATAGGCACCTGTTTATACAATTGTAGGGGCTTGAATTTTCCAAGATGGCGTCTGGAAAATGGAAAATTGATCGCAGATTTGAGATGAGGGGGATATTTTACCATAGGTATAGTCTTTTTTCGATAAAATTCTGTCTAGTTTTGGCGTCGGTCTGAAAGGGATATTAGAATCTATACGTAGCAATAGTCCTACGCCTGCTGGGGCTGGTGCCGCTGTAGGTGTTCCATCCCACCTTTGATTAAAACTCTCGAAGGGCCTCTTCATGTTGGACCTACATATACTACATATGTCTCCGTGTAAGCCTCCCAGAGGGCTAGGTATTTTACTTGTATAATATGTTAGAAAATACCTGTGATAAACATAATGTAGGTAAAACCGCAAGGTATAGCTAGATGTTGATTTCACCGGGCGTTAGCCCAGTCTTAGTTTATTCTAAAGTTATTGGTGGTTCGTACAATATAAACACAGACACAAAATAAGAAATCTACCTCCAGGGCCATTTCAAAAGAGACTTGTGAAGAGCGCAAACATAGGCTTTCAAAAATGCGGGCTTACATGAAAAATGTTTTTAAACCTTTTGAACGCCAGAGTATAAACGCATCGCCGCGACGTACCCCCGGCCCCGACGCCAAGCCACTTTTTCAGTAAAATGACCTTCAGAAGTATAGGGATTCCAAAACTTTATCGAATATCAACTGTGTTTTTATTTTCGTCTTAAATTTTTTAATAAACCCTACTCATGACGCTGATATTTATTTAACCACAAAAGTAATGTTTTATTTAGTTGTATTGTTTATTTTTATTATGTTAAGGTGCGACGTTTTTTTGTCATACATATGTGACGTTGGCGTTGAGGGCAAGATTTCGTTTGTCACGTATATGTGACAATGGCGTCCAAAAGGTTAACGGTGTTTTTATGTTTATATCATTCTTGGCCAAAGTGAATTTCATGATAATTCCAAATACGGTTGGGATGATATATTTTATTTCGGGGTGCCGATGCCGGTGCCTAATGGCTTCAGCGTCATATTAAAAGTTGTATTATAGAAATAATTTTGTTATTAGCTTTTTGTGTATACCTTGTTGAGTTTAACAGTTGCACGTAACTTCATACTATTAAATGCTATCAATAACCAATTTGGAATTGTGTAATCAATACATATACATAATTATGTATGTGATTGTAGCAATCACGGCAGACTTGCTGTCTTTTATCAAAGAATTCCGTTGTATAAAACATAAGATCTTCATCAGAACATCACCAAATTAGAATAGGGCTACCTCAAAATACTACGAAGGGCTTCCAAACCATCCTACATAGTTGTTTATTTTGTTAATGCCAAAAATGAGAACATCATCAATGTAGCCAAATACCCATTATTAAGGATAACTAGTAAACGGATCGTCAGATCTTGATCAAAATTAAATGGGACCAAATCGAAAGCACCAGCTTTCAAATAAAAAAAGAATCACCAAAATCGGTTCATAAACGACGAAGTTATCCGCGAACACACAAAAAAACATATATACGGTCGAACTGAGAAACGCCTCCTTTTTTGAAGTCGGTTAATAATATGATGGAAAAGTCCCCATAACAGTTTTTCCGACTCTGGAATGAAGATCCAATCCACACGATCGCATTCACTACTACTGCGAACCGAATCAGGTTTCTCATTTTATTTATGACTAGCTTTTGCCCGCGGCTTTGCTCGCGTTAATTTAGAATTTGACAATAAATTCGGGTCGTACTCTGCTTGTAATAATATAATTCAATCATGATTCGAAAGACACGTTGCGCCATCTATTATCATAAGAACGGTATTGTTGTTTTACTCGGGAACAGTAATTTTTTTCTGGATGAAAGGTAGCCTATGTCCGTTTCTGTACACCTAACAACGTATATGCAAAATTTCAGGATGATCGGTTCAGTGGTTTAGGCGTAAAAAGGTAAAAACAAACAAACTCCTTTTCGCTTTTATAATATTAAGTTAGCATTACCATATTGCAATAATGATAACTGAATCAAAAGCTTTCAAAGCTCGTTTGGCTGTACGGCGTTATCAACACGATACACCATGTATACCATAGACTAGTATATGTATACCTACATGGGAAATGGGAATACATACGAGCGGGATTAGCTTAGGTACATTTGTTATGAGTTATGACAAACATATTATGTACTTACACAAATCCCTTATGCCTTACAATAGACTATAGTCCACTGTAAGGTAAATACGAACACCAGCTCACCTTCTCATCTACCTCAGACTACCTATAGGTTGTCTGAGGTATTTGGTATCCCATGTGATGAACCTACAAAATAACGGAGGTGCAGTGCACACACCCTTCTTTACAAAAACTAAGTGGCGAGAATTATATTTTTTAATAAAATATTATTTGTACATTAGAAATATAAGCTTAATTAGACAGTAATCAGTACCAACATCAGTAATTTTAATTTCATACTACAACTTTTTATCTTTGATCCGAAAAATAAGAGAGACATCAAGTCCATTTATTTCATATAAAACTTCACGATGAGAACCACAATTTCCATTAAGAGAAGAATTTGTTGACCGTGTGGTATCTTCTCTCCCGCCCTGTGTAGAGTGACCCCCAACAGGTGCGTTGTGTGTGTCAGAAGAAATGGTGGTATGAGTCGGTGTGGGTGTGTCAGGTGCGCCTGCGCTTGGCAGGCGTCGTTGCAGGCGGTGTTGATGTGTTCGCTCGCCTGCGCCCACGACGGGAACCTCCATCTTCGTCTATAAGGGGGGAGTCCCAAGCTGTAAAACGTTTTCATTAAACTTGAATTAACTAAATATAGGTATACCTACTTTACGTCAAACTCCTAGATCGTTCTGAGGTTGTACAACTTCCGCGACCGAATTTACCCCATACGCCTGGTAAGTTTGACGTTCAGTATTACTTTATGACCTAATTAAAAGTAAATGCATTTTGACTTTGACTTGATTTTGTAAAAAGAAATCGTTATGGATTCGTTGCCGATTTATGCGATCGTGACATGGGTTTGAAATAAGTGGCAAAACAAGATTTTCAAGAGCACAGATGCTTTGGCTACTGTGATATTTCCTAGTTATAATAAGAAATAGTAAGAATAGTTTACCTGCAACAGAGGTAACTTTCGACTTTGACACTTTGTCCCTCTGTGATGTGGATTTTCTGCTGCTTGAGCTGTCACGTGGGCCTGACGCGTTGGAGTCCCGAGAGTCTCGACGCCGATCTACAAATATAATAGACTGCTTTATCGGTCAGAAGTGTTACGCTGGTGTTGGCAGGCAAATTGATCCAATCGGAACATTAACATTATTAGGGTATAGTATAAAATATATGGTAATCTGCTGTGCTCGTGCACACTCGACTCGGGATTCCATACCAGGACCTCGTGGTACTGGGATGGAATCCCGAGATGGGCCAACAAAAAAAAGTTTTCTGACATAAAATTCCAATAGCACCTCAGAATTGTTGTTGGCGGTGTTAAAAACTCCGTGCCTCGGAGACCACGAACAAGAAGTTGGCCCTGCGCCTTATCTCCCTCCGAACATGTCGGATTGCCGTCCCATCGGATGAAGTTAGGGAATAGCATTTACTGAGCAGCAACTTGTATTGGCGCACAAATTTCTGCACTGTAATAACTCCGCGACTGTAATTCGGTCTAGAGGACCTTGATCTCAGATATTGTTAATACATTTACCCATATCTTCCAACTACTTTACATGTCCATCTATTTTCATTACATTCTCTAGCAACAGCTTTTGGAAACTTTATGAACAAATGATGGACATGCAAAGCCATGAAAATAAGTAAGCTGACAGATTTTCCTTACCATAGTCTTTTTCAGACTTGATGCTGGGTGTGTCAGTGGATGCATGAGAACTGCCACTCTCCTTACGGGTTTTGGTCGCGAGGGCGCTCACACTGTCCTTACGGCTGCCTGGTCAAGTAACTGACGTGTTAAATAAACTTAAGTAATAATTTTATTGCAAGAACCTCTCTCTTCGTGATACTACATAATTATACCAGAGATGTTGCTTGAACAATGGAAGAATCGTGAGGAATAAAATCAGTTGACGAACATTGTTATTGCGGAAATCAATCAATTTTATCGCTTTTCATAATAAAAATAAGCCGCATTAAGAGTAAACCCTGTGTCACACGGGACTTTACAAACATTCAAACAACGGACACAAAGCACACCCAAATTTAGAACAACAATTTGTTGATTACATTTTTGTGCAGGGATCGAATCCACAGCACACAGCGCTCTTGCAATGGCGAGGCGATCACTTAAACCTCTATGCCAACCATGTAGTCATTTGATATTAATCTATTGTGGGTCTATCAATAAGTAAATGAGTTATTGCTCACACTTTCCTAAGCTTCTACATTGCTTAATCTATGTTAATTAAGCTGCTTCACATATTTTCAATATGTTTATAATTTCTAAGTAATCTAATAATTTAATGATTATGTGTTTGATTTTCATATTGTGGTAGAAGTATGGTATGGTTTAGTTAGAGGAGAGGTGGAGGATACTAGAAACAGTAGAACATAACAAATCAGAAAAACAGTGTCAATAAACAACAGTAATTAATTATTAATCCAATCAGAAATGGCCAGATAGAAAGTATTATGGCGCAAGTAGATGCTATGATCAAACATCACAAACATTGCCACAAGCTAAGATATAAGCATTGTTTATAGGTAATATTAAGGAGGGTTCTGTTTCAAAGTTAATGTAGACTGTAGGCTGAAAGTTGGTATAGCCCTTAGGGTCCGTTCACACAGACCAGCTCGGAGAGGAGAGCAGATTTTTATCATGTTGGAAACAGAGTTTTGAGTAATTGTAGTAAGGTTTATTTTTGCATGTGCACTTCTTTTGTCATTAAGAATGCTTGAGCGCGTTTCGTGTGAAATAATTCGATTCGTGTGAAATACTTCGATTCGATTATGTGCTCTTTCTCGCTCGTGCAGCTTTCAGATCTCAACCAATACAACAAATATGCGACCAGTACTGCTCCGCCTCCACTGTCTTTGTGTGGCAGGTTTAAAGATGATCACATGGATTGCTGGGAGGGAAAGTATTAATTTAGAACTTGGTCTGTCTATGTGCCAAGTTCTAAACATTTGAGTAACAAACATCCAGACATCTTCATAAATATAACACATTTATAATAATTATATAATATATTAGATTTAATATTATAAATTTTCTGAACCACATTATGTTTCACTATTTTATAACATTGTTTATGGTCATAAATGAAAACCTTTTTTAACTCAAACATTACTTATGGCTAGACTACATAAACAAAACAACATAATATAAAAACAACTATTGATAATAGATAAATTCTACCTTTAGGTGTACTATCTTTAGATGCAGTGCCTCTAGAACTGCTTCTAGGAGTTGAAGGCTTAGGTGAAGGACTCCGCCCATCTAGATTGCAAGATTTCAATGCATTATAAGCAAAAACGTACAGCTCAAAAGAGCCATAATGCAACAACGGTTAAATAATAAAACAAGTAGGTACTAAATACGCTTTTTAAATTTGTAATACCAGAAATTACCTTCACTATCATCTCCAAGTATCGACTCTTTGCATTTCTGCTTCATTAACGACCCAAATTCACTTTCAGACAGACTGAACGGAACTTCATGATTCGGGAATGGTATTGGCTCCGTGTCTTCGAGCAATGTTAAATCGTAGAGATCCCCTAGGTGTTTCCATATATCTTGCGTGGATATTTCTTTAGTTATGGAGTTAGAGAGTTTCTCCCAAATACAGGCCATATGAAAGTGTTTGTTTATGCCAACCGGCTTATGGTTAGCCATAGCGTAAAACAGCTGGATTTCCATGTCGACATCCCATTGTAATATATCACCGGTCTTCACTTCGGTTTCTTCTTCACTAGAAACCATTTTATCTAAAGTGTAAAGGCCATGAAATCCTTGTATTGTAATATAATTAATTGAGTTGTATTTATTTTATTGTGTTTACTACATGTCATGTCAACTACCCGTATATCAAGGGTTGCCAATGCCAATGTACGTAATTCCCCAAAAATCCAAATAAAATTCCTCAAATTTGGGGACAAAAATCTGCTGATTCACTACAAATTCTCCTCAATATCATTTTATACAATGAAAAACGTTTTAACTATTTTTATTATTGTTTTTACGTTTTGTACCGTTGCACTTTTCTCATATACATATTTGTTGCAACCATTTTGCTCAAAGGTTTAAACTTGACACTGCCGCCAAATTATTTATTCCCGTCTCTTGCTGCCATTAAAGATATTACAGTATCTGTATTTAGGCAATTGCGGCTTTCTGTATTTAAAATTTTAAGCTCCCTAAATTAACGTTCGACCAATGCATTTGAAAATCGCAGCATGAGCAACAAGAACGTCGTGAATTAATAAAAAACACGAAGATTTCAAAATCCCCACATTTTCCACGTATAATGTCAATCCCCAATAAATCCCCAACCAACTTGAGATTCCCCGCAGTTTGGGGAATTCCCCACAAATTGGCAACCCTGCTTTGATGTCAACTACAGAGTGCCATAGACTATTAAGGAACACAGATAATAAAGACTATAAGCTAGCCATAGTAATTTTACTTTTTGCCTGGATTCATTCTCTACACAACTTTTCCTATTTTAGGCGTCTCGTCACAATTACTGCCTTCATGCATGTACATAATTATTAGACACGTAGTTGACGGCTGACCCGTCGAGAGATCCACTACATTTTTACGCTGCGACATGTATGACTTGTGTAGAAGAACACTATAATATTCTTTACGTGTGCGGTGTGGCCGATAATGTCTATGCTACAGATACAATCTGTGAAATATAATGCAATACCTATGTGAAATTTTGTGCAAAGATATTGTATAAGCACAATATCAGTCTTTAGTTTAATGTTACTGGTGCCAATTCTGTTGTTACAAAATTCTCAAAACTTAACTAAAACTCACAAAAATTTTTTTAGTCCTGTCACTTTTAACAATTTCAGAATACGAAATGTGATTTGAGAGGACTAAACTAAATTTTAGTGATTTTTAGTTAAGGTTAGAGAATTTTGTGACAACAGAATTGGCACCACTATAAACCTAATTTTATTATACAATGTTACAAACAGATGTAAAATACCTTTCGCTAATCTGTGTAAAAACAGGCTATCGTTTCCATAGTTTTCCATAAATAAAATGTCACTTTGACAACGATATAATATGATTGAGCGTTGTCTTTGTAAAGTGTGTTGAAAGAAATTATATCACTTCGTTATGATAAATAATCTAATTTATTTTAGATAAAATCCCCAATTATAGTCATGGCTAATCATTATGAAGTGCCTAGTTGGTAAGAAGCGCTAACTTTGCCATTAGGTTCGATAATATCTATATTATTTGCCATGCCTGTATTGCCGGTAATGAACTGTAATTTATTTTAGGGCTGGAAAACCACCTACTGGGCTTCATTTGGATGTGTTAAAAGGCGACAAATTGATACAGAAACTGATGATAGATGAGAAAAAGTGTTATTTGTTTGGCCGTAACCCTCAAATGAACGACTTTTGCATTGACCATGCGAGTTGCTCAAGAGTTCACGCAGCATTTGTTTATCATAAACATTTGAATAGGGCCTTTTTGGTCGATTTAGGCAGCAGTAAGTATACAAAATGTAAAAGTAAATAGAGAACTAGAGAATGAGCCGAATTATATGGAATATTATGTGTAATTCCCAGCCCATGGAACATTTATCGGCCAAATGCGTTTGGAGTCGCATAAACCAACACAACTTCCGATTGATTCTACTTTCCACTTTGGAGCTTCCACAAGAAATTATATTATAAGGTAAAACTGGTCTATTGAACATATTCATTTCAAATAAACAAATTATTTATTAATTCAGCTAGCCTTGATACATGAGTTTGCAAATGTTTACTATTAAATTTTGCTGACAAATTTGGCATTATTACCAGATAATATATGTGCCTCAGTTTGATACTTAGGTAAGCTGGTTTGTATTGGACAGACTACCTATAAGAATATTTATTAAGTATCTACTTTTAAAACTAGATACTTATAAGAATATTTATTTAGTATCTACTTTTCAAGCTAGAGAGATTATAGTTTAATTAACAGTGATTTATAGATTTAGGAGGACTATTGCTTTAGGCTGAACTAAAAGAAGCTAGACATTGAATCTATTATAGATCTTTTTGTACTTTAGTTAATATTTCTTTATAATTTATTAAACTAAACTAGTGCAGGAATGCCATCCAATTCAAGCTCATGACCTATTGATTATAAGCCCAATATGTCAGCCAATAATATAAAAAATAAAATAATAACTAGGTATGCCATGTGTTAATCCAGAACATCATCAACCTGTGTTCCAAGTAAATGTAAATATTTTTTGTGAACTGACTTTATACACCTCATTGCATTAAAAACATGATTGTATACCTCTATGCCAATTTATACTCCATATACTGCTTGCCTAAATACTTACTGAATATTTGGAACAGAGAACGGCCTACAGGCAATGCTCGTGGCATTATGGAGGACCTGCCCAACACTGAGACGGAAGGTGCACTACTAGGCCTGCCTGAAACGCAAACAGAATTAGATGTAAGTATTATGCCTAATAACATGACTCAACCCCTCAATCATCATGTAGAGCTATTAAACTCTTATCAAGTAAAGTGGCAATTAAGCATACTTATATCTAACTTAATGTTAAGTGGTTACCATAAACTACTAACTAAAGAGAAGCAAACATAATAATAATATATTATTATGTTTGTTTTTATTGGCAGTGCCAAGCATGAACATTGCCATATCAGCTGTTTAGTTGTTATTGATGTGCTTGGAATGTACAGATTATGACAAGAGGCGTATGTCTAGTAGGCATCAAGAGTCTTTAGTTTATTAATGTTTACCCATCTTGATCCAAAATCTCAGTATGCCACATCTATGTGAAAATACGCCAGTTGTTTCCCATTGTGTTAAGGCCTAAGGTTCTTATCACAGTCTGATAAGGTTCTTATCAGACTCGACTAGA
Source organism: Catocala sponsa (assembly GCA_963564715.1). Lineage (NCBI taxonomy): Eukaryota > Metazoa > Arthropoda > Insecta > Lepidoptera > Erebidae > Catocala > Catocala sponsa. The sequence continues at coordinate 13,839,195 of OY751348.1, read as the reverse complement.
GCGCGTACCAACGAGTTTGGGTCCTCATACCTCTGCCGAACGACCAAGGCATGGAATTATCTTCCAAGGCATGTGTTTCCTTCTTCCTTCAATCCTAGATCCTTTAAGCGGGGCGTGAAAAAGCACCTTCTCAGGCCGTCAAAGTGGAGACCTCAACATAGCCTCGGCTGCTATGAGGGCGGTGTGGAGGCCACTGCTATTAGACCACACGACTGCTTACCATCAGGTGGAGTGTGGTCATTAAGACGAGCAAAATAAAAAATAAAAAAATCTAGGTAATTTGTGACATGGGTGTAATGTAACACATACATATTTATTTATAAAGGTGTGTAGTATAGTAAGTATATAAGAATAATAATTAATGACTACTTTTTAATCTTACAGAACTTAACCGAGTTCAACACAGCTCATAACAGGAGGATCTCCATGTTGGGTATCTCAACAGATGATGGCAGTGATGTTATGAAGGTAAGAACTATTTGAATATCTATGAAAAATATATAAAGATCATCAAGTTGCTAGAATGCTTTTGCCCAATAATATATATGGGTATAGACGTAGATTAACTATTAAGTGCTGGGTTCGTTCACGTGTCATACAATGCACTCAACATTCTATGTATAAAGATATTGCTATGCTTTGGTTTTTGCGTTAGACACAATATCAATCGCATCGTGAGACCCATGCGATCATGAACGACGTAGACGCGGGAAAGGGTCAGCGTTTGCTGAGTGCGTCTTACGCACCGTATTATGTATAAATAAATCGAGCGCTTCAATTTTAAAATTGCCTTGCAGTTGAAGTTCTGTCACACTTATTGAAATAAATGCCTGTTTGTGTTAGTACCTACCTTATTTTAGTACTAGTATTTGCCCAGCGGTCAAAACACAATCATTAAAATTTGACGTAAGCACATATGAATTTACAATACCCCAAATTAAGAAAAACTAATTGTTTACCTTTTTTTTTAATTGATTATGCTAAAGCTCGTTTATAGTTACTAAACAAAGCACAAGAAAAACAGTTGACAAGCAAGAGGAGGAAGCAGTACTTAACTGTTTTGTCTATGTCAATGTATATATCAATTTGATTAATAATACATTTCAATTTAATTTATATCACATGCACAGTACAAGGAACAGGTGAGGTTTTTTCTATAATCATGATATCAAATAAGTATACCCGGCCCGTCGGCTCGCCTGATAGATAGCGACCCACAAACGTCCGCCACCTAGCGCTTACCCCCTACCTTGGTGACCTTGTAAAGACTCTGGTCCAAGAGTCACTGCTATTGCAGAGGAGATGAGACTGGTTCCCATACTGACAGAACGTCGTCGTTTCTTAAAAGTAGAACGGCGGACATTAAACAGAAAACAATTTACTGCACAGATAGTCTGCACTATTCGTGCAATCAATTGGTTTAAATTGTCCTTTCGCTGGTCACCCGCGCGTTTTTGTCGGTTCGATCCCCACAACGGAAAAAAACTTGTCTGATTTTTAAATAGTTGTCTCAAGTAATGGGTGTTATTGTTTGTAAAACTTTTCTACTCGAGATGCTTCAGTACAAGTACACCAGGTTTCTAAATTCAGTCAGTGTAGATCAACACAAAAATGTCTTAAAAGACGGTGAACTGCTGTGATTGCCTAACTGAATTAGCGACTGCCAATCAAAACATTGACATTTGGCGTTAGAAACCGTATGTTATTTTTTTTTCTCCCAGCCTCCTACAGGTACAAAACGTACAGCAACAATGCCGAGCGGGGTGCCAAAGAAACAAAAGCGCAACGTGTCCTTCAATGAAGAGGTGGACATCATCAATCCAGAGGACATTGACCCCACTATCGGCAGATTCAGGAACTTAGTCAAGTCTACCATAGTGCCTAATGCTAATAGTACACCGAGAAAGCTGAAGTTGCAGAGTGCTGATGATAGTAAGTTAATAATAATATATTAATATTCTATCACATACACACAACACCATCTAGCCCAAACTAAGCAGAGCTTGTACTATGGGTACTAGACAATGGATAAACATACATATTATATACTTTTTTTTGTAATGACATACATATTATACATAGAAACACCCAGACCAAGACAAACATCCATGTTCATGCACACAAATGTTTGACTTGTGCGGGAATCGAACCCGCGACCTCAGGCGTGACAGTCGGTTACACTGACCACTACGCCATCGAGGGCGTCCAATTGTTGCATACATAGAATACGCTAGCAAGGATGCTAAGCATATTCTATAGAAGGCGTGTCTCTAGAAGGATCTAGAGACGCTTGTCATATTCTATACAATTCAAATGTGCTAGAAACAGCTCCGCAGACCATACAAATACGACACTTATGTTGTTTTCAGTGGCGTAGCGTAGTGGGAGCGGCGGGGCGGCACTTTTAGGGGACGTATAATTTCACAATATCTTGTTTACAATATTTATATTTGAACCATTTCATCACGAACGAGAGGAGTACGTAGATGTACAAGTCAATAATGATGACTGTTCTTACCAATAGTTCTTTAGAAGTACTGTATATTATAGTCTTTTAAATTAAAATACCTAAATAAGAGGACAGCAAAATTTTCTTTCGCCCCGGGCGGCTGACACCCACGCTGCGTCACTGGTTGTACTGCAAATCTCAATAGCAGCCCGGGGCTTGGAAGTTGGCGATGTTAGATACCTTGTGCCTCGGAAAGCACGTTAAAACGTTGGTCCTGCGTCTGAGTTCTCTCTGGTTGTGTCGAATTGCCATCCCACCAGATCATGAGAGATAGGAGAAAGAGAGTGCACTTGAGTTTACGCAGATACTTGTGCAATATATTATCTCCTGCACAGATGGCCAGTCTCCGTTAAGATTGGCCGCCGTAATCGGAATTCGGTGTGGAGGATATTATTATTATTTTAAATAGCTAAGAATATAATTCACTTCTGTGATCTTTAGGGGGCCTAATAGCCTAGTAACACTAATTAGATACATTTCTATGCTAAACTCAATACTATGCAAAAACAATCACACTCAAATATAAACGGCTGCGTATAGCGATTTCGAGTCAATTCAAGTTAATGTAATAATTGGCAAGGGACCGGCTTTATACGACATCACAGTAACACAACCCAAGGTTCCGCCAGATCCAGAAAGATCTGATCATACTTAAGCAAAAAGTCCGATAAGCTTCATCTTTCTTGTTTATGGCTGTCATAGTTTCTTTAGTCTATAAATTTAATCTTTAGTCTGCAATCGATGACATATGTATTACAATGTTATTTGGTCCAGGTCAACATCACCACTCGCTAAGACTACAGGAGATATCGAGGGGCAGCAACTTGTATTCTGATTTGCCAGCGCCTAGTTCCCACCTGAGTCTTATCGGAGCTCGGTAAGTAATATAATATTTTAATACTCTTAAAAAAAAAATTAGTATCTTTTTAGATGCGCGCTGTTTGGTGCCGATGTATCGAACTATGGACCTATGTTGGGTTGTGCACAATATAGACTCAGAGGATTTCCTCTGCACACTATCCTTCCGTATCTTTCCTTATATTTCTGTAGAAAGGCACGCTAATAGCCATATTAAAGGTATACTGTTTGCGTGCTGCCTGCTGACACTAAGTTACGAGCAGTGCCTTTGAGACGCAGGTTTTCAAATATGGAGGACGAGGATAAATATATTATGATGAATGTTTCTACTAATTGCAGTAATTTATAGCATCAATATAGATGTTAAATCAAAATCATTTTATCAATGTAGGTTACAAACTTATGGAACCCAAAGTTACACTAACTAGCTGTAGTTTGAATTTACATTTACCTGTTGCCCACTCCGGTGGCGAATGAGACATTTTCCAAAAATATATATAAAATATCCCATTCGCCACTGGAGGCGTCATCCCCGGTGGCGAATTATTTTTTTAAATATCCCTTTCGCCACTGGGAGTGACACCTCCAGTGGCGAATGGGATATTTTATTTTTTAAATATCTTTTTCGCCACCGGGAGTTGACACCTCCAGTGGCGAATGGGATATTTTATTTTTTAAATATCCCTTTCGCCACCGGAGGGGGCAATGCTGGGGGTAGCGAATGGGACTAACCTTACGACGTTCAGCAAAGCAATACCGTAAAACCAATGAAAGCAGCTAGAAGATCACGTCTCCTTTGGTTAAATACTAATGTTGCAGTACTGCTTATTTTACTAATTATATCTGTAAGGAGCAACCAATATACTATACAATATATTATGTATATACTTTCTTCAAAACACAGAAGAATATAAAAAAGTTGAACAGAAAAATTACATTGAAAATTACCAAAGGTAATTCATTAAAGCGTCGATGGCGGGATGATTATATCGCTACAGGAGAGATTGTTGCAAACTAGCGCATAATAGGGATATGTGGAATAGCGAGAAGAGGGTAGCCTTTGCCCTACAGTGGGACAATACGGGCCGAAATAATAATAATAGGTAATTCATCAAAAGACTCAGAAACTAAAATGATGCCATGGAATCAATAAATATTAAAAACTATATTTTCAGACTGGGCTTATTGTTGCCTAATCCGGCGCCTGACGTGGAACTAGAAGGTCCGGAGCCACACCACAATGTGCACCCACCGCTTCCAAACACAGGTATGCGTTTATCTTATATATTAAGCACTAGCTACTGAGCCATCAAATGAAAGAAACGTTGACCAATGCTAGTTTATTTATGACTTTTATATGACAAGAAAGTGAGGTCACAGTAGCTATCGCACAAATCGTGAGGTTAACAAATTGTAGCACAGCTATGTTTTCAGATGGGTAACCATTTGTACAAAGTCACATTCGACTCACGCCTGTTTCCCTGAAGGGTAGGCAGAGAGAACATATTGCCACTTACTTCGATTCTAGCATACATGTCTTGCTTGGTTATGCTACAGAGACACATACATCTTTATCCTTAACTCGCGTGAAAAATTTCAGATAGGGACTGCCTTGATGGCGTCACGCTTATGAATGCCATTGCTGTGCTGAGTCTTGGGTTTGATTCCCCGCCCGGGCAAAGTGTTATTGAGATTTTCTTTTAAGAAATTCTCAGTAGCATCACGAAGTCTGGAACTGTGCAGAGGGCAATGGGCTCGACTTCTATTCTGCCGTGGTAATCGAGAGGGCAGTAAGTCAGAAAAGGTTGTTTTAGAAAACAGCGCTCAAAGATTTTGTTACAATTTTAGTGTTTGTGATAAAACTATAAACTCGATTTTTATGTTCTATATGTCAAAAGAAAGGAAAAAATATGTTGTTTACAGTAGAGAAGCATTCTAAATTTCCCGTTTTATTTAATTTAAGAAAATGGCCATCTTTGACTTACTGCCCTCTCGATTACCACGGCAGTATTATATAGAGGACTTAAAACTATCGTACGGGTTTAATATTGGTTACCCCTTCAGGGATATAGGCGTAAGAATAATCTCATACCATGTATGTACTTCTAGGTTCCTCCCTATGTTTTCTGCTATTTTCGTTCGCAATGCTTATCTTATCTTATGTGGGGGCCAGTCAGTGCAGGCTGGCGACACTTCGACCCAGTGGGATCTTTTGTGTCGACACTCTCCCAATAACGACTGCCATAGATGTTCATGGCAGCCAGGATCAACGGCTTAACGTGCTCTCCAAGGCACGGGGCAGACGATAATTTTCAATCAATACGCACATAATTTCGAAAAGTCATATAACTTCCGAAAGTCAGAGGTGCGCGACGTGGGTTCGAACCCGAGACCCTCAGCATTGCAGTCTGTTGGTCTCCACCCTGAGCTATCGCTGATCCTTCGCAATGCTAATCATACCGTTTCTTTCCAGCACCCGAAGAAGCGGGTCCGTCAAGCGAGCCAAAAAAGAAGAAGTACGCCAAAGAAGCATGGCCGGGCAGAAAGCCGGGCCTCATACCGGGTGTATGAGACTTGTATTAATTCACTATAGTGACACATTCACTGTGACTGGTTGTTTACATCTCACGATAATCTATTGTGCCGCAGCGGCACACCGGCGGCCTAACACAATAGGTTTTTAATTTTACTATGTATGGCTTTCCAAGACTTGACAAGTTAATCGCGTTAAGTTATATGAATGTCTTAGTTTCATCGCTTTAAAAGGAAAAATTCCTTCAAAACATATAACAACGATCAGTCAACTTCAAAGTTAGTGCCTTTACTGAAGCTACTAAAGTATTACTAGTACTATATTTAGATCATTTGTAAGCTTCAGAAGGCTTGGAGCCTATAAGAAGATACTTGAAAGTTAGTCTCAGCAATATTAACCTTTTAATCGCTCCACCTCATAACAGTTGTCGTGCCCCCAGCGCCCGGCACAGTGAATCGAAAATAAATACTTACAAAAATAAATACTTATTTTAGGACTTCTAATTATGAGACTAAAGTGTATTAAATTGTAAATGATTACTTAATTATCCATTTACACAATATAAACATTTTTTTGATAGAAAACACCGTAATTAAATAAAAAAGCAGATTAAACGAGCTGTGGTATCTGGTCGGAAATATACGACGCTGGCGAAATGGACACGAAAATATTTGTCGGATTAATCCGACGTAAGCGGTTAAAAGGTTAATCGCCATTGAATTCGAGCTTCGGTTAGTTACTTCTCACATCTGCAAGATGTCAGCACTGTAATCTACCTCCTTTGTGCTGCCGCCAGGTTTTCTATTTTGAATGGTTGTCGGTACCGGGTATTGCAATACATCGGGTATTGGAATTGCATATATTGTATATATCTGTGTATACAATGCTACACCAAGCATACCCTGATGGTAAGTACAGTTGAACTCCAACTATCCGAGTCAATGGGGACCAGGACTCCATTCGGATAATCAGAAATTGGGATAAATGGATCTTTCCGAAAAAAGGATATGTACGAAATCGAGCTTTATTTTGTAAATTTGAATTTGAATGAAATTGCAACACTTATATATGTTACTGTATGTAATACATGGGACATAATATACATTTTACATGGTAACTCATCTCCCAATGTTTCCACAATAGCGATTCGGATAATTGGAGTTCTACTGTACTCTAATAACGACATACCATCCGTGCTGTATGCTTGTTTGCCAGCTTGGTAATTTCTGTTGCATGTTATAAAGCGCCAGTTTATAAGATACACCACAGATGTAAACAATCTCGAATGTGACTCTCTAGTGATACAAATACTTCCACTGATGTGACAAAATTGACACTGAAGTGACGAAATTGACTCTAAGTGATAATTAGGAGTGTTTAATTAAATTGTACAATAACAGTAGTGTAAAGTGGGTTAAGTGATTTGACAGTCTTCCTTTGAAAATATAAATGTTACCAAAAATAATATTGCGCATGCGCATACTAGAAGGATTAAACAGACCGATGACAGATATCTGCCTTATACATTACGTATGCATGCATTGCATGAGTTTGTAACACACCCACATTTCTTAATTATTTTAACATTTTAATTTCATGACGACAATTAATTACTTGTAGATTACTTATATGTAGATTTATGTATGTCGAAAACTTTTTAAAGATAGAGGTTAACCATTGAATCGCAACGGCACACTTGTGGCCATTGGTCAAAATCTTTTCAGCGCCTTTTTGCCTGTGATGCTCATCCAAAAAATAAAACAGAAAAAAATTGAATTTCAATTATTTAGTTATGGTATCAATAGACTAACTAAAAGTAAAAAAAATTGAATTTAATTATTTATTTATGGTATCAATAGAATAGCTAAAAGTAATGTAAATGAAAGAGCGAATAAGCGCTTAAACATATTCTTTGCCGCCATTCACACCTAGCGTAAAACACGCGCGTATGCTCGAATAGTCTCGGAAATCCGTGCGCGCTTTGTAGCGACCGCATTCGAACACACGTACATAGGGCGAGATATTTTAAAAATGTTTCGCTCTAGGCTTTTCAGTCCTATCACAAGGTATCGCGCACGCGGAGGGTTTTCTATCAATCTACGCTAAACGCCGCTGCACACCAGTGTGAGATTTGCAGCTGTATTTTCACGTGCGATTTTCAGCTCTATTTTATTGGTACATATTTAATTAAGATTTTAAAAGTTTTCGAGCATGTTGCCGCTCGGTCTGTATTGATCCTTATTTTTAATAAAAGAAGATTTTCAAGTCGCATATATAAAATTTATTACTACTGTGGCTAAAGCGCTATAACATTTAAAACATTGGATGATGTAACCAGTGAATAGTAATATAGTTATTTTAATTGTTATAGTTCTTTAGATTTTTGTACGTTAAGTATAGTCAGCATGATAAATAATAATAATATTCTGTCACATATACACAACACCATCTAGCCTAAACTTAGCAGAGCTTGTACTATGGGTACTAGACAATGGATAAACATACATATTATATACTTTTTTTTTGTAAATAATAATAACATAGAAACACCCAGACCAAGGCAAACATCCATGTTCATGCACAACAATAAATGGACGTACTTTCTGAAAAACGTTCCAACCCACATTCGGGTCAAAATCGAGTAATTATTAGCAAATTAGTCACGGGATTACTATATACTAGCTGGAAAAATTTGGTAGCTCTACTATCACTCTAAATATGAAATCATGACTTAGTAGCCCAACCCACATGTATGAAGAAGCAATACGGGATTGAACTTCAATCACGATTATCTCAAAATGTTAACTTTGTGGGTTGGAACGTTTTTCAGAAAGTACGGCCAAATGTTAAGTAATATAGAAATTGCGTTATAGACTTAGAAGGGGAGAGTACACATTGGATATACATGTTTATGGGTCGATGGTAATGACTAAGAAGAATATTGCGTGTAGATATTGTAGTTAATCTTGGGTTTCAGATTCAGATTGTACCGAACCGAATATCCGGTTTACAGTATACCGAAAAGAATAATCGGTTTGTATTGTATCGAACCGAATAATCGATCCAAACTGTATTCAACTGAATAATCGGTTTATATTATGCCGAACCGAATATTCGGCTCGTATTATAACGAAGCGAGTATTCGGTTCGAATTATATGAATCCGAATATTTCGTTCAAAGCATACCGAAGCGAATATTCGGTTCAAAGTATAGTCTGATATTCGGCTTATAACGAACTACATAATACCTGTGACTTCGTTTGTTTTCATATTATTATATTACCGATGTTACAAGCGAACGGTAACCATTTACCACTTTACCACTAAGTAGGCTGTATATTCGGTTGTATAAAGGTACTTATATGTAACGATAGGCCTAGTTTAGTTCCAGTATAATAAGCATCGCCCTCCATAGATTTGTACAAGTAACACTAAATTAAATACAGCAAGTTTAAATTTATGACAATATCAGTCCTGTTTAGAAATAAACCCACTAGTGGGCAAGAGTCTCGTCAAATATCAGACATGCAGTCTTCCTTGTAAAGTTCCCTCCTTAAAACGATTGTTAACGAATTAAGACGCACATCTTTCTTCAATCGCTGTGGCAACGAACTCGAGACTTCTGCGTGACAGATCAACGAGTCTTGCAATAACATATCGATGCTTTATTTGATGGTATAAAATAATAAAAGCAACATATAAATTTAGTGATCATACATTATGCATAAGTGTATCAGACTGCCAGACCCCTACTCCTAAATCAATAGCTTGGAAGCGCTAGGTGATGCTGCGATATATCGGTACTTATTACAGACTAAGTTTAGAAGCACGTCGCAAGTTGCATCACCAACACAAGCGCAAGGGTGCATTTCTATTATGGAGCACTTCCAATTAATTTAAAATTCATATAAAATCCATGATACACTCTTATCTAGTATTGATTCGTGATTACCTTGCTACTTTCTACCGTTCGTGGTGTTATTACCACAAACGGTATAAAGTCGACCACATCGTTGCTCAAAATCAAAGTCAAACCATTTTCCAAAAAAATATATTCCTCAAAGTTTATTTTGACTGCCATCGTCTACATGATTATAACTCTTCCCGTGAATATAGAAACGCAAAAAGTCAATTATTTAAAAATGTAAGGAAAAATGTTATGTTGTCATTTAACTGGACGATGCAAATTGCCATGTGCGTAATTTGAACAAGAAGTAAAAAAATTCCCGTAACGTTACAATAAGCGTAACGGGACAATGAGTCATCCTTTTTCGTGCGTGCAGCCGGCGTTCATCGATTTATTAGACGTTGTCACGTTAGTAAAAATCGATTAGGTATTTGTACGAAAACTATGCCCGTTTTACGAATTTTATTGTACACAACGACCTATTATAATAAATGCTGGCTTCTTCATATTTTTATAATATGCTCGTAATTCAAGACGAAATGGCTCTCACCTAGACAACCATAATTATGGATAAATTGTATAGTAAAGATAATTTGTTTATGCTATAGATTTAGATTTGCTCAAATTAATTGGGAACATATGCCATTTATAATAAGTGGACTAATAGATAATAGTTTTAAATTATGACAATCAAAGAAGAACTAAATAGTATTTAGCAGTACCTACGTACAATTAAAAAGCAATAATATTGACATATTTGTTATGCTGACTGTACTTTTAGCATGAGTGTTGCTCATTAAAATAATTACACATTGACCAAATAATAGTCAATCTTAACCAGCACTTGGTCAAAATGTTGCCAGTTAATGGCCATTTAAGTTGGACTTTGCTTAGCCAAATACATTATGACTGCGTGAGGTCCAACATTTAACTGTTTTAACAGTTTTTCACCTTTTTAAGTACATTAATGTATTGAATAGATTCCTAAGTAAGTTTTAAGAAAATTGTGAATGAATTATAACAAGAATAATATTCGTAAATAAGTTGTTTTATTTCATCTCATTCAGTAAATGTGTGTATTTTATTTATTTTATGACATACTGATATACCTATTGCTGGCTCAATATAAGGTGAAAAATATAGACGCAGATAGGCCTACTATGAAAATGTCTACCCGAAACTGCGGCCCGAATGGAAAACCTTTCAATTAAGTTACTTCGGATATCTTTTTTCAAAATGACAAGGTACATCCATACCCCAGTGACTTTTTGTGGAGCAACATTCGGTTTAATAATATCTTTATTTTCTTATTTAAAACACAAAAAAGTGTCACTTACATAAGAACAAAATTCTTGAGGGTTAACAAATAACATGTCCGTTACCACTTTTAACAGTTTTAACTACACAGTTTCACTAATTGTTTACGAAAATAAAACATATTTAGGTACACATTGCAATGAAACTATTACAACACAATGAGAACAAGAGAAAAACTTAATTTTAAAACGATAATTATAGACTTATAAGCAAAATAACCCGCGATATGCTTAGCAAAAAAAAAAAAAAAAAAAATACAGATACAATTCACATTAATTTTGTTAGTCGGTAGACGGTGAAAATCGTGTGGTCCAAGTTATGCGCTATACGCTTTTTAGCCTCTCCTGCGCGGTAACTATTTGTTTCTTACGTCAAGAAGCAATCATTACTAGCCACGTAGTTCAACAATTTTCTTTTAAAGATTGTGAGTGTGCTCGCACTTTTCATTTCAGTTGGGATGCTATTATATAACTGCGCTCCTGCAAATGTTATAATGTTTTTTCCGTAATTGGTTCTGGCACCGGGGAGTATAATATGATTAGCGCGACGTGATGAGTATTTGTGCGTTTTACTTTTACCTTTTATGGAAAATGTGATTTGCGTACGTATCATTTTGTGTATTATTTTATATATAAGAATGTGTTAGAAGCAGATTTATAAAAAAAATAAAAAAAAATACAACATTGTAGCTAGACAAGCCTTTTAATATCGAAATATTTAAATATACACATTTTATCAGGAATGGTAAACATTCAAATACAATATAGGAAACATATTTTAATTTAATCACATTATTCTAACAAATATTTTAAATGTAATTAACAAAGTATACTTATCTGAAATATTCTAGGTACTCAGAGTCAGATAGCACTGACGGGAGGCAGAGTAACGTTGTGATCGGCGTCTCGAACAAAAGTGAACGCTGCGCCCGGCGCTCGCTTCTTTTATACTCGATAGTAAACAACTTCACTCTGCCCCGCCTCTGACTACCGGCTGTGACGTTTACGTTTATAACATTTTATTTTGATTTAAATACACATTAAATAGAAATAACATTCTTTACATGTTTTTTATTATGTAATTATTTATAGAAATTAAATAATCACTTTATATTTATATAATTAAAATAATAAAATAATTGCAACATCTCACACGGCCATTCTGAAAATTACTTCGCTCTCGAAGTAACTAATCTTCTCCAGATGACTCGGTATTCAAAGCTGAAAGAAATAACATTGAACCTGTCGTGATTGGTTCCACTATGTGCTGGTCATAGTGTCTAAACCCTCTCACCAGGTCAATAACCTCAGCATCTCATTACTCTCAGGTTGGGCTGTCGTGATCGGTCCCACCACGTGCTGCCTCGTGGTGTCTAGACGTCACACCAGGCCACCTTTGCAGCAACCATCTCATAAATCATATTAACATCATCTTAGGTTGGGCTGTCGTGATCAGTCCCACCACGTGCTGCCTCGTGGTGTCTAGACGTCACACCAGGCCACCTTTGCAGCAATAATCTTAAATCTCATGAACATCTCACATGGCCTTGTCATCCTTGTCGTGTCGGGTCCCCAGACCGTCCACCAAGGTGACCTCCATGTTCACATATGCATCTGCGTACACATAAACTCACACACACACGCACACAGACACCTATCAGTGAGCTCACTGTATCATTCATCTCTCTCTCTCCATAAAATACAGATTACATAGTATAAAATATTATACCTTGTTCAGCCGTCAGATTCTCGTCCAACCATTCGCCAGGCCATTTACGCAATTTTTCCTTTGCGATAATAACATTGTGCAATCGTCCTTCGCCACATAACCTGTATCTGTCATTATTAAGTATTTCTATTATTTTATAAGGCCCTTTGAACTTGGGACTCAGCTTACTGTGGCGACGATGATCTTGATTTACATACACAATATCTCCCAGAAGATATTGTATGTTATCTTTTCTTGTGGTATCAAAACGTGTCTTGTACTTTTCCGCCGCCGATTTCATCTTATTATATGCCAGGATCCTATCAGCCCTAATATCTACCATTTGTTCTACATTAGAAGGACCTGGTTCTCCTATATCAGTTAGTCGAGCCTGCACATTTGGAATATTAGCGTCGCGACCAATTAATAATCTTAATGGTGAAAACCCTGTAGTTTTCTGAGTAGTTGTATTGAGCGTCTGTTGTACCTTATACAACAAGTTCGGCCATTCTGCCTCATTATTACACATAGTTGTCAACATATTTATGATTGTGGCGACGTACCGTTCGACCTGGCCGTTACTGCGAGGGGTACCGGTTGAAATCATATGGTGCTCTATGTTCCATTCTCGAAATAAATTGGACAAAATTTCATTTGAAAAATTTGTAGCACGATCAGTAACTACCCTAGAAGGAGTGCCAAACATTGTTATAGAATCGCGAATTATTCTAAATATTTCTTCACCACTCATTGTCTTAAGAGGTTTGAGTACACAATACTTTGTGAAAGCATCAATAATTACTAAAATATATTTATAACCTTCATTTGATTGGGTAAAAGGATCCGTGCAGTCTAAATGTATCGTATGGAAGGGAATTGGCGTTTTATCAATAGGATGCAATAGACCTTGGTGAGGACCACTATGAAACTTCCCCTTAACACACACTAAGCAATGGGAAATATATTTCTTCACAAATCTGGCAATACCAGGAAACCAAAATCTCTCTAGTATTTTCTGTAACGTTTTTTCTTGTCCAGCGTGACAGTTTTCATCATGGTACAAACGTAAGATACTGAGCCGGCTTCCTTTTGGGACATATGCCTTGAGTTTATTATCTAAAGGGTATTTGTAATATAACAAATTATTTTTTATTGCATATTGATTACCAATATCACCGGATTCTACTCGTTCTATTAAAGATAATGTCTCAGTGTCTTTTTGCTGCGCAATCTCTAACCAGGATGATTGATCTGTTATTAAATTGGCTACTAGTGGACCCTCAGAGTGATTCGACTTCGAGGCGACTGATTCAACAGGATTTCTGCTCAAATAATCCACATGTCCAACATAAATACCTTTCTTATAAACTACTTCGAAATCAAAGTCTTGCATGAAAGTCCACCATCGAGCAACCCTCGGAGAAAGGTCCTTTTTGTACATAGTTGATTTAATTGCATTGCAATCAGTGATTATTTTAAATGATATTCCTAAAAGATAAACACGGAAGTTTTTCAAAGAGTTATACACTGCAAGTGTCTCCAATTCATATGACGTGTATCTAGATTTTGAATAGATTTTAAAAGTAAATTGTTTTCATGGTTAGTAGTAAAATTAATAAGGTTTCTGCGTATTAATCTAGTTCCTGACATGTCAGTAACAATAGTAATGTCGGCATATTTGACAATATCTTGCCCTATAATACAATCGTAAGAAAAGTCACTATCAGTTACAACGTGCAATTCCAATTCAATACAGACGTCATCAAAGCGAACTGGTACCGTAATTTTGCCAAACGTATTTAAATGACCCGAGCCGATACCATCCAACCTTACAGACCAGGGAGAAACGTGACAACCTAATCGATATGCAATGGACTCCTTAATTAATGAACAATTTGCACCAGTATCAATTAATGCATTTACAGGATTATTATTAATGTGGACCTTTGTAAGACGAAGGCCGGATTGTGTCACGCAGTTAACTGGCTTATTAGTAATTTGTTTTTCGCGATCATATCGCTGTTTCGACCAGCACTTGTCAATACTGTGGCCTTCCTTCTTACAAAACCCGCACTTATTGTTTTTATTAATATTAATAGGCGATTCTTTCGATTTAGTCTTTGATACGTTATCTAAAGAGGTTTTATTAGAGGAAGCATTTTTTGGACACTGGAATCTAATATGACCCTTTTCTCCGCAAATAAAACAATGCTTTGAACTAAAAGTATCTGAAGCTTGATTAAAACGAGATCGCTTGGCAGCACTTGTATTTGAATCATCAGTCGTCCCATTTCTATCAAATAATCGTTTTCGCGGATTCTTAACATAACTAGAGAAGAGGGTAATCAATTCATTAGTTGTTGATAATGAACTATTAAAAGAGGCCATGCGAACACCCCCACAAACAAGCTCAACTAACTGTTCCTCGGTAAATGCTACTCTCGATTTTTTTAGCAATAAAATCTTTTCTCTGGCATATTCGGCATAAGTCTCTGCAGACTCAGAATTATACAAAACGGCTTTGGTTAGTTTCTCAGTCAAGTTTTTCTTAATTGGGAATAGATCTATTATATCCTGATGAAAAGTCTCCCAATCACGGTGTTCTGGTTCCCATGTCTCAAACCAAGTAGAAGCAGAGCCCCGAAGGGCCTTACCAGCTTTTGCCACCATTTGTAGACTGCTCCAATTGAGTTCTGCACCCAGATCTTCAACATTTTGACACCAGCATTCTGCGCCATTGTTCATCTTCTCAGGATGAAAAACAGGTAATACCACATCATCCTGACGACGATTTGATGATATCGCTTTGCTGATGGATTCCAATAAGTTTTTCACAAGGTCCGCATCCATGGTTCACACTGAAATATTTAATACTTTTATTAGATATTAAGTAGAACAGATAGGCCGCATCCCACTTCTGATGTTAGAAGCAGATTTATAAAAAAAATAAAAAAAAAATACAACATTGTAGCTAGACAAGCCTTTTAATATCGAAATATTTAAATATACACATTTTATCAGGAATGGTAAACATTCAAATACAATATAGGAAACATATTTTAATTTAATCACATTATTCTAACAAATATTTTAAATGTAATTAACAAAGTATACTTATCTGAAATATTCTAGGTACTCAGAGTCAGATAGCACTGACGGGAGGCAGAGTAACGTTGTGATCGGCGTCTCGAACAAAAGTGAACGCTGCGCCCGGCGCTCGCTTCTTTTATACTCGATAGTAAACAACTTCACTCTGCCCCGCCTCTGACTACCGGCTGTGACGTTTACGTTTATAACATTTTATTTTGATTTAAATACACATTAAATAGAAATAACATTCTTTACATGTTTTTTATTATGTAATTATTTATAGAAATTAAATAATCACTTTATATTTATATAATTAAAATAATAAAATAATTGCAACATCTCACAAATGCATGTGTTAAGTGTGTAAAGTTGTTTGATATTTAAAATCTTGGTATCCTTGTATAGTGTTTTTGAAGGTGTTAAAAAATCATAGTTGTATAGAATTTTAATAATTTTGTTTTGTAATGTCTGTATATGTTTAAGATTGGTTTTAGCGGCAGTCCCCCATACTTCTATGAGATATAATAAGTGGGGTTTGACTAAGGCATTATATATTAGGGGTCGTGCTTTTGGTGGTATACATCGCGCTATGTCATAAAGACAACCCACCAGAGATGACAGTTTCTTTTGTGTGCCTAGTAAGTGAGCATTCCATGTTAGATGTTTATCTAGTGTGAGTCCCAAGTACTTCTCATGATTTGTTTCGCGTAGTTTCCATCCAACATTTCCAATTGTTAGTGGACAACATCCGATAGCTAAATAGTTGTAGTAGTGATTTGCGCAACCAAATCGAGCGATTTTTTCTCTTCTTTGAATTTATTATAAGAAAACATGCTGTTGCAATAACCTTCATCTGCCATGTTATAGATATGAAACTTCTATAGGTAGGCAGTACACATCCGTTGCCTGCAGAGATTGTGAATATGTGCTGTCCAACTTGCTTCTATCTAAGTTACTCTTTGTTATATTGTGTTATATCTTATCTTGTGTGTGGGTGGGGGCCAGTCTGTACTGACCGGCGACACTTCGACCCAGTGGGATCTTTTGTGTCAGCCCCAAGATTCATCCCTTAGCTATCTCCTTATGAATGTACTGCATTAGCTGCAGTGTACAATTCAGAGGAAGAAGCCTGAAGTCTTCAGGGTTTGGATATGCCAATCCCATCAGACCCATCCTAAGTCCAGCCAACGCGTCACATTCACACAGTAGGTGCGATATGGACTCGTCCTGTTCACCACAGGCTCTGCAGATCGAATCGTGTGTCAATCTCAATCTGCACAGGAAGTCTTTGGTGCCAAAATGGCCAGTGAACGCTCCTGTGAGCAGGCACATTTGGCTCTTGCTATACCCGCAGAACCTCCTGGTGAAGCCTGTGGCTCCGTTTGCAATGAATTTCTTCGAGTGTTCCAGACCCCTAAGGGCCATCCACTCTAGCCTGTGTTTTTCATTGCCGTGTGCATTCAAAGCTGCCTTTACGGTGCTCTCAAAGAGTCCCACGAATGGCTCGGGGCCCACAAACAGTTGCTCCGAGCCCTTTCTGGCTAATTCATCAGCTTCCTCATTGCCCTGCACTCCTGCATGCCCCGGAACCCACACCAGTCTGACTGTGTTCTTCCTGCCTAGTTTGTTAAGGAGCTTAACACAGTTCAGGACCAGTCTGGAGTCCACCCTACACGAGTCCAGAGCCTTGAGAGCAGCTTGACTGTCACTGAGAATATACACAGTCCTGTCAGTGACACCACTGTTGATATTCTCCTGAGCACAGGCAATTATAGCATAGGTTTCCGCTTGGAAGACCGTTGCATATTTGCCCATGCTTTGGCTCACCTTACAGTCATTGGCATAGATTCCAGCGCCCGATCCTGTCTCCATTTTGGAACCATCAGTGAACCAGTTGAGACAACCCTTGTCAGGGGATTGTAAAGCTTGTCTCCATTCGTCCCTCGTGGGGACCTTTATCTTAAAATTCTTTTTGAATATGTGCAATGGTTGCATTTTGTCGCATCCCATGCTCATAATCCTTTTGAGATCCTTTGAGATCTCCAATTTTGTGTGTCGAGTTACCGGCATATTGACGCTCTACAGCCCATGCACAGATAGCCTATGTAGCGCCTTTATCGCCTCTGACTCGATAACAATGTGTAGCGGCATTAGATCCAGCAGGACCTCTAACGCTGCCGTTGGCGTGGTCGGAAACGCCCCTGTTATAGCCATGCAGGCCAATCGCTGCACCTTCGACAGCGCGTACCTGCATGTAGCTAGTTTGGTTCTTGGCCACCAGACAATGCTACCATACGTGAGTATGGGTCTTATCATCATCATGTATAGCCACTTGATGACCTTGGGCTTTAGCCCCCAGGTCTTCCCATAAGTAGATCGAATCATGCCAAAGACCCGCTGGGCCTTTACTATGACTTTGTCTACATGAGGTTTCCACGTTAGTTTGCTATCTAAGGTCATGCCTAGATATTTCACCTCCGTGGACCATTGTAACTGCGTACCCTACATGGAGAGAGTTCCCAACTCCGTGAGATCCCTCTTCCTAGTAAACGGCACGACAGTAGTTTTCCCTGAGTTGATCGATAAATGATTGCTGCTGCACCATTTTTCGACCATAATCAGGGCCTTCTGCATAAGACTAGATTCCGTACTCGGAAACTTTCCATTTACGAGTATCACCAAGTCATCCGCATATCCGACCGTTAAGTACGGACCTTTGTTGAGTTGTTCTAGGAGTGAATTGACTACCAAGCACCATAAGAGTGGTGAGAGTACTCCACCCTGAGGGCAGCCCTTGGTTGTCGTAGCATACATTTCATCTCCTAACAACTCAGACCTTATGATTCTACCCCTGAGCATACAATCGATCCACCTGCAAATGGTTGGCTCTATGCCGTGATTTGCCGATGCCACACTAATGGCATCAAAGGTGGTCCGATCGAAGGCTCCTTCAATATCCAGGAATGCAGCAATGCATACTTCCCGGTTATCTAATGCATGTTCTGCCTTATTTACCACAAAATGTAGTGCCGTCTCAGTGGATTTGCCCGACTGGTAGGCACATTGTAGCCTGTGGAGGGGGAATTTCCATAACGCTCCGTCCCTGACATGTCTATCTACTAACTTCTCCAGGGCTTTCAGGAAGAACGACTCAAGACTGATAGGTCTGTATGCCTTAGCTTCTTCGTAGTCTGCTTTGCCCGGTTTTGGTATGTAGATGACTTTAACACGCCCCCATATCTTTGGAATATATCCAAATGCTATGCAGGCTCTGTATAATCTGCACAAATGCGGAACCAAGAGTGCAGCTCCCTGCTGTAGGATGATGGGATAAACCATGTCTGGACCAGGTGACTTGAATGGTTGAAAACCATTTAGAGCCCAGCCGACCTTCCCTTCATCCACTACCTTCCTAGCAGTGTCCCAATCTGCTTTGGTTGTCCGACAGCTTCGTTCAACCAGGCTGATCGGGTTCGCCTGCTCCTTTTCTATTATCTTACAGTCTGGAAAGTGTGTGTTTAGCATAATTGCTAGTGTCTCCTTACCAGACTCTGTTCGCCGCCCATTGCCATCCTTAATGGTTGTCAATGGGTGTGCTCTGACAGTCGAGATAGCTTTGGAGAGCCTCATTCCTTCAGGAATCGTACTGATGTTTTCACAGTGTGCTCTCCAAGCCTTCCGTTTGGCTTTCCGCACAGCTTTGTTATAGTTGGTCAAACAACGAGCGTAACCGCTGTAGTCCCTACTGGTCCTAGCATTGTTAAACGCTCGTCTGGCTTCTAGCCGCAGCTTGACTAACTCTGGCGTCCACCACGGTACTTTCTTGGGCCTAAGCTCCCTCGCAGGGCAGTTACTTGTCCAGGCCGTGTTCACAGTCTGGCCAATTTGTCTGCTGTAAACTCGATGTCTAATATAGAATTGAGCTTACCCTTAGAATCCTCCAAATCTACTCTGAGGTCACTCCTAAAGGAGTTCCAGTCCGTATTTCTGGGATTCCTTCTACGTACTGTAGGAGCCGGAACCAGCGTCCTGTACTTAAAGCATATGTAATTATGATCTGACAAGGTGATTTCATCAGACACATGCCACTCGACGATCTTAGTGCTAGCCCTGTTAGAGGCTAACGTGATGTCAATTACCTCTGCTCGCCTACAGTCAGCGAACGTTGGCCTGTTTCCCTTATTTAGTATTTGTAAAGAGGTACTTACCACATACTCCAGCAGTTTTTCCCCTCTTACATTCACATCCGTGCTCCCCCAGACTGTGTGGTGTGCGTTGGCATCGCACCCCAGGATCATGTCCAGGTTCTCCCGGCTGCCATATTCAACAAGGTCCTTTATCTGTCTCGATACAGTTTCGTTGTCCGTATAGTCGAAGTATGCAGAGGTCAGGATTACAGTATCCCGCCCTCCGCTCCCTCGCACATCGATCTTAACTGTCGTAAGATCCCTAGAACAAAAATTGTATAAGGGCATTGCATTTATACCATTTCTGACATAAACGCATGTCCTTATATCATTAGTGGAACAGTTGTGAAAAATTTCACCTCCCGTCCCACCCAAACCTCTAACCATTCCCCCTGCATGTGGCGGGCCAGAACGGCCATCGCCCCAATGCAGTGATGAAGGTTTATTTGTACGCACCTTAGTCCCGCCATTCGGTCTGCCTATATGGTGGCGTCTATAGTGGCAGTCACTACTGGCCGCCCCCTTCGCTCCCTTCCTCCATCAGCGCCTCTGCAGCCTCCGGCGACGACAGATTAATTAATCTATTTGTCCGATTATTTCGTCGGTCTTCGGAGACGCACATGGCGATGATGTGAAGAGAACCGTACCTGGTTCAATCACCACGGGGTTCACAGGCTCCTCCCCGTCTCCCACCTGTGGTGCCGTCGCTTCAGGGGCCTCCTCCCCCACAACGGCAACTGCTGACACCTTCTGCACGTTCACATCCTCAAGGATTTTGAACGTGCTCTTGTCTATGCCAGCATGAAGACAGAAGCCGCTTGCCTTTATTACCGCAGCCGACACACTGTCCACTAAGACGATGCGCCTGGTGTGCGTCTCCTCGACCTGCGTGCCCAGCACCTTCCACCCACAGGTCCTCATAGAGGGATTGAGGCGCTGCAGCATGTTCAGCACCTTGGAGGCATCTAGGCACCAGGTATTCCTGGTCTTCCAGGCCATCTTCACCGGCCTTGGAAGCTCCTTGGCGCTGATTACTCTGAGCTTCATGTTCCCAACGGTTTTGCCGTTGAGGCCGCGAAGCCACTCTGCAGCTCCTTCACACTCACAAGTCACGTGCAGAGCTCCTCCAAGCATTGCACCGACACTAATGGCCAGCGTGGCCTCTAGCTGGTCCCAAATGGCCACCCTTATGGGTTCCACCTGTTCTGCACCAAGCAGACCGTCAGGGAAGTTGTCGGCAACAATGGCCATTTTAACCCCCGTTAGCGCCTCCCTGTAGGAGTCGTCTTGGGTCTTGGCTCGCTTGCCTGCACCTACTTGAGCGACGACATCATCGCTCGCTTCCCTGACCCTTTTTGAAGAGCCTGCATCGGTTTCCAGTGCCAACTGCCGTTGCAGCTCACGCCGCTTGCGCTTGGCACACCCGCTGCGCCTCTTCCTGTCCCGGGTATGGCCTGCAGAGTGTGCAGCCGAGTTTGGCTCCCCATTAGGGTGTGCCTCGCCCGACTGCTCCTTGCTAGCCTCCCCGATCCTGGAAGGTTGACACCCACTCCCCGAGGGTGTCGCGCTGGGATCCCCCTTCGGGTATTCCTTGAGTCTCTGACCCCCTCTGTGGCTGCCACGCCCTCTACATTGGTAGCCCTTTCCAGGGTTACCCCCTCTCCATCCCTTAAAATTGCTCGTGTGAGCACCACTCCCCTGGCTCACGCTCGGACGGCCACTAGGGCCATCACGATCATATAGCTTGGGTATGTAGGTGCTCGCACGTGCAGCTCCTACACTAACACTAACCTCTCCCCTTATGGGTCCAGAGGTCCTATGTTGCTCGCCCTTATCGGTCAAGCCCTTGGTTGTTCTTGTGACAGAATCCATATTTGGTCTACCTAGTATTCACATGCTGGCTCCCCACCCACCATGGAGCCCTCAACGTTGGGGGTGCCTTGTTCAGGCACCAGGGCTACCAGCTAGGTATAGCGCCCCCAAGTGAGCTGCCCCCGAGACGTACAGCACTAGTCGCTCCACCCCAAACCACTGAGATGGGAAACGAGCACTGTCGGCTGGAGGCCTCTTCACCCAAGGACACTCGCCTGGCGGGCGCATGAGCGGACACCGCAGACGATTGATTGCAGCTGGCTAGACTAGAACCTCCCGTGTGAGAGGAAATCCGGACCAAAGGGGCGTGTTGCAGATCAGCAGCAACACTATCGCCACATCACCACTCAACCCCCAGGACTCCTTCACCCCTCCGTACGGGTCCCCGCGCACGGCACAAACACGCGGGAGGTCATTACTATCCATCGTCTGTCGTTCGACGATGGACCCGCCGGAACATGACCTCTCCATCCCAGGCAGTGATCGTCTGGTGGTTTTAGGTACGTCTATTTCAGAGGGAACTAGACCAATAACAGAGGGCAACCACGTGAAGGATTTCCCACCAGACTTGTCTTAGGGATCTTCACGACTGTTGCGCTCTCCCCTAAGACCATTGCACCTTACTCGTCTTGAAGAGTCAAGTAAAGTAGGTTTGCATCTATACTACACAAGCGGCCAATCCAATTAAGCTAGAAAGCAGAAAAAGCAAGCTAGGCAATGCAACTATTAAAGCATAAACACAAACCCCCCCCCCCCCTATATTGTGTTAAAATGTGTTACTAGGATTTGTTAGACTTTGTTGATCACACAATTATTTCTAAACCTACAAATCTTGGCGCGGCAGCAGTGGCGACCACCTAAACCACAACGTTATTAAATTCGGTATTAAAGGCTTACCATAGCTATGTAGCATCTATACTTAGATTCGGTTTAATTTATTGCGGTAATTCAGTTAATAAAGAATTTGTGTTTAAGACCCAAAAAAAATGCGTACGGGCTATGTGTGGCTTACAAAAAATGGACATCTGTCGACCTTTTTTCAAAAGTCTAAAAATATTACCTCTTCCATGTATGTATATATATGAAGTAAATATATTTATAAAAACAAACTTAAAATTATATAAAGTTGCTTTTAAAAGTCATTACCGGCAATTACGTGACAAAAATAAAATGGAACTTGAATTGCCCTTAGTAAGAACAGCGCTAAAAAGAAAAAGCTTTTTCTATATGGGTCAAATCATATATAATAAACAGCCTGATGCCATAAAAAACCTAGATATTATAAGTTTTAAGAACAGACTGCATACAATATTGTTACAAAAATGTTATTACTCTGTAAGCGAATATCTGAATGATAATATAATTCCATAAATTGTTATGAATGAAGACATATATAATTATTCATTTGACATCATTTATTGTACGGATAAACAATTTGACAATTTGACATTTTGTATTTTATTTTATTTGATTAATTGACTTATTATTTTATTTTTTTGGTTTACATTCGTCAATTGATATCATATATTGTGCAGATAAACAGTTTGACATGTTGTATTTTATTTTATTTGATTAATTGATTATTTATTTTAATTTTTTTGGTTTACAATCATAACTATATTGCTTCCATACATTGTTTTATGAATAAAATAATATTTGAATAGAATATTCTCATTGCAATTACACACTATTATAATTATTATCTGATATGTAAAATAATCTAAAATATTTATGGTTTAGTAATGAATGCATCTCCAAATTGTAATAATATGTTATTTAGTACCTATGCAATAATTATATTTGTATGCCGTATTTTGGTGAAATATAGTGAAACAAAATCAAATGTAACATCTCACACGACTGTAACCTATATTTACAAATAAAGATTCTGATTCTGATTATGTTATCCGTGCAGTCATTAGATTTGATACATCCTCCTATGCCTTGGTCTATATGTCATCATGCCAATGATCAAACTGACAAACATTTGACGCCATTATTACTCGACCGATCATCATGAAATCTTTCATCCAGAATTCCAGAACAGTTCCCGATCGCAGATGCGGGCAAAAGTTAATTCTAAATAATTATATGGCACTGAGTAAAGTTTTCAAAATAGGTACTTATTCGATGTGGCGTTGTTTTTTCGTATGCTGCACTAAGCGATGGCTAAAAGACACCCAATTTTCCAAAGGGATATGCAGAGGTGTTACGATCCTGGTTCTCGTTTATCTAATTTACTCTTACTAGGTATATTCGTCACGACGCCCGTTATTTCCTTCCTTTTTTAAACACTAGGAATAATACTTGTATCTCTCACGGAGGACTTCACAAACATTAAAATAACGGACACAAAGAACACTCAGACTCGGAACAAGTTTTTGTAGGTCACACAAATAGGTAACCCTTTAGGCCTAACCAACCTAGGCCTTTGGTAGTGGCTAGGCGACCATTTAAACCAAAGCGCCATCTGTGTAGTCAGTATTCATTTTGAGGATTAACCTGGGTAGATGCTTAATCTTGTTTCTACTAGATGTCGCTACAAGGTGAGATGAAGAAGAATTGTATAGGTGGCGCCATCTTATATATAATGTAATAATATTGTGTAAGGCGCAAGACACACAAAAATACGTAAGACAAGAACGCGTCGCAGACGCGGCGCCCCTTCAATCAATTTTCATACTAAATGTCTATACATTTTGTATGAAAATTTATTGAAGAGGCGCCGCGTCTGCGACGCGTCCTCGTCTTACGTCTTCTGTGTCTCTTGCGCCTAAGAGAACGCTATGACAAGTATGTAGAGATAGTGGGGTCTACATAGATGGCGTTAGCGTTCGTTTATGGAACTAACAAAGTTTAGCTAAAGTTATTTTATTCAATATGTTGCGATTAGCGATAGATGTCTGCCTCGGTGGCGCAACGCTAGTGAATGTAACTACTGTGCATAAGATCTAGGGTTCGATTTTCGCGTTGGATAACGTATTAAACCCGCAATGAGTTTCTATCAAGAAAGTTTTAGTAACAGCATGCAGTGTGAATTTGTGTTCGTTACATTTATCGCACCCTCTTTTGCTCATACCATAGCTTGCGACATGTGATATAGGCTTCCCCCTTTAGTGATAGGCTTGACATGGTGAGACTTTATTTATTTACTTGATCTTAATAAGAACGGTTGCAGGCCACTTTCACTAATCATGGGACAAATGTTAATCCTAATCCTAACTAATATTATAAAAGCGAAAATGAGTTTGTTTGTTACCTTTTCACGCCTAAACCACTGAACCGATCATCCTGAAATTTTGCATATACGTTGTCAAGTGTACAGAAACGGACATAGGCTACCTTTCATCCCGAAAAAAATTACTGTTCCCGAGGAAAACAACAATAACGTTCTTATGATAATAGATGGCGCCACGTGTTTTTCGAATCATGATCATGATTGAATTATATTATTACAAGCAGAGTACAACCCGAATTGATTGTCAAATTCTAAATTAACGCGAGCGAAGCCGCGGGCAAAAGCTAGTACATAATAAAGGTAAGCTATGGCCCTAAAATTTTGACTTGATAGCTGTTCGGTTTTAACTTAAGATAAGATAGTACTATTATTGGCTTAAACGGTAACTTTTTATAGACTCACTGTCTGCCTGTTTATCTTTTTTTAACAAAAGGTGGGTGTATTACACCCACCTTTTGTTAATAAAAGTTTTAGTACCTAGGTACGTGGAAGTAGAAAGTCGTATGCCGAATATTTTACCAGACTTTCTGCTACTAAAATGTTATAAAAGGACACATGATAATACAGTCCCGTACTTATTCGTGTCACTCGACTATTGTACCTGGGAGCACACAACGCTAACCTTTAATGTATCTCGAGACAAAAGGCACAACTAATTACAATTTGAAAATTTTTAATGGACGAGGAATAATATATCTACTTAGATGAAGATACATAGTTAACGTTTGCCTAGTCTCGGATTTAAGTAATAAAAGCTTACTTGAACAAAAGCTTAAGAAATTAATTTCTATGAGTTATAGTAAAGAAACATGTCGTCTGAAAGCTTCTAAAGCTTCAAAAGGAAAAGTAAAGCTTTATTCATTTTTTGTTGCTACTATTTGAAAGGACAACTTTTTCACGAATGTGAATAAACTATTCTAGGAATCCTTTCAAAATAAAGGATTTCAAATTAATTATTACTTTTATTATAAAAGGAGATAATGAATATAATTTTTTTTATTATGTAAGTATTTATTAAAAGAGTTAGTTCAATTGCACGAAAACAAAGTCATGAAACCAATTTAACAAAATTGTCATGTTACAAATTAGCTTTACATAAAATGGGTTCTTCAAAACTCAATTGCTCAATTGAAACCCATTTCTTTCATAAAGATTGTTTCTGATACCTACTGCTAGTTTCTTTTTTTTTTAGAGCATGAGCGTTGGAGACACGGAATAGAGAATAATACCATGAAAGCAAGATGTGGCGTACTTATAACTCATTATAACCTAACTGGTAAGGGATACTGATTCACTCTAGTAAGGTTCTCCAGACCGAATTTCGATCACGGCGACCAAACTTAACGGAGACTGGTCATCTGCGCAGGAGATATTATAGTGCACAAAGCGTGCGCAAACACAAGGGTACTCTCTCTTCCCTAACTCTCATAATCTGATAGGACGACAATCCAACACGACCGGAGAAAGATCAGGCGCACCACCAACGTGTTTACGTGCTTTACGAGGCACGGGTAACATACATTGCAATATAAAATCCTTATCTTATCTTTCCTTATTAATTTTATCAATGCGAGAGTTTGTTTGTTACTTTGTCCTTCTTTCAAGTAGCAACAGCTGTTGTTCCATTGACGAATCTAATCTATTTTTTATGTAGATAGTTTCTATGCCTGCGAAACACATGGGTTGCATTTTAGCCCTAAAAAGGACAATGAACAATTTGGCCTATGAATCAACACACATTCGACCTAAACAATAATTTGTATTTTATTTTATCACTTAATAATCAACGATTACAATCTCATGGACACTTTCGAATCTTATTTTCGTGTTAAAAAGTATTTTCGCGATTTCAAATAGGTACATCAGCATCCATTGTTAACATCTGAGACACGCAGTGTTGCCATGCCTACAGTTTTTACAATATGTGTATGGTTTTATCAGAGAAATGATTTCCTATTTAGCTTGTCTGTAATTATTTTTCTTACGTAGTTAATACGAATGCTATTCTATAAATACCATTATTGAACTTCATCATAGATATGACCAATTTCTTAAAAAGTCATTAGTTTTAATGTAAAAGACCTAAATACCACTTTCTCGGTATTATACTATAGTGCAAGCATGGCAACACTTTTTTTACGTGGGGGAATGCATTGACGCATACCCTTCCGCGCGCGCGGGGGCGGGCGGTGGGGTTATGTCGGACTCACCGGGGTAAAAGAAAAATATGGAATAAGGATGATAATAATGGATCTCCCGGATTATTCAGAAGTGTCCGTGACTTATGTTTACTTTTAATTGAATGTGGTCTTCCTTAACCACATATTTATCATTTTTTTGTGGCTGTTGGTTCTTAGGCTAACAATGTATGGCAGCTGAACAATGTCCTTTGGAGATTATTTTCGTTTCGTTAGATTTATTATTAGGTACAGTCGGTAATGTGCCATAGCTACTTATCAGTGGTCAAATGTCTCGAACACACAGACACAATCTTGTTAGCGTTACAGTTTTACAAAAATAACAACAGTTGATTATTGATTGATCTCCTATAGTTAGGCGTTAGTTTAATTTTTTATATATATGTATCGGAGGCGTTCTGGTAAAGGCCAGGTTAAGAGCTCCTTGAACCGACGGGCGTGTATGAGGAATGTGATGAAAGTGAATGAAGCCAGAGAAGTGTGTCAGGATCGTAGCAAATGGAAATCCGTAGTCTCTGCCTACCCGTCTGGGAAACAGGCGTGAATCTATGTATGTATGTGTAGGGATTGCCTACTTTGGTTATGCAAATAAAAGATAGTATACAGTCTAATCAACGAAGTATATATTTTCACTTCACAATGGTTATACTTATGTTCTAACAATATACAGAGTACCGGGTATTGCCGCGTCGGGGAGTGAACTGCTCACCTGTCCCCGCGGTCCGCACTAGCGCATAATACATTCGCTGACAACGCTGTTTCCTACGCACACATTAACATACAGTGCTCCTACACTTACTCCTACATATGTATGTACATATGTATTAAAAATTGAACTAACGCCTATAAGGGAATTAGTTTAA
Source organism: Catocala sponsa (assembly GCA_963564715.1). Taxonomy (NCBI): domain Eukaryota; kingdom Metazoa; phylum Arthropoda; class Insecta; order Lepidoptera; family Erebidae; genus Catocala; species Catocala sponsa. The sequence continues at coordinate 13,810,916 of OY751348.1, read as the reverse complement.
TTTTTCTTTAGAAAATATATTTTTTTGTAATAATAATATTCTATCACACACACACAACACCATCTAGCCCAAACTAAGCAGAGCTTGTACTGTGGGTACTAGACAATGGATATACATACATATATAGTATACTTTTTTGTAAATACCTACATATTATATATAGAAACACTCAGACCAAGACAAACATCCACGTTCATGCAAACAAATGTTTGAATTGTGCGGGAATCAAACCCGCGACCTCAGGCGTGGCAGTCAGTTACACTAACCACTACACCATCGAGGCCGACGTATATGAATCTTTTCTTATACATGTTTATACAAAACCAGGAGAAGCTAAGCCGCGAGTAAAGACCTACGGTGCATTTTCAGCTTATATTCTTTGGATAAAGGGCAACTATCCAACACTCGCATCGGCAGGGATTTGTAAACACATAAATATGTAGATTTGGACATAGGACATACTATAGGACATTACGTCAGTTGCATAGGCTTATGGCCAACTGTCCAGGATTATGACGCGTGCTTGACAGCCGTATACCACATCTTTTGACTTCACAGTTCCGTGGTAGAAGAGCTCGGGTTCATTACTACAAGAAAGTCGAAGTCTCGCAACGAGAATGAAAATAAACGAAAGCTCAATGGGCTTTTGTAAAGACTCGAAGACTTGGCTTGCTTATTTTTTCGAGTTCCAATAGAATACGGAGAACGGAGATCTAGTGAAATAGAAATATACTTATAGTTATTGGATGTTTTTTTAGATTGAAAGTTTAGGTTGTGATTGAACGTTCGGATTGAATTTGAATTTTAAGGAGCATTTGCTCCTAAGGCTTCTCTGACTTTTCAAAGTTATGCGAAGAAAACATTATGCGGAAACCAGCATGTCAGACAGTTTACCAAAATATTCTCCAAGATGTGTAAAGTCTACCAACAGACGCAAGTCAGCGTAGTGGAGTATGACCTAATTCTTCTTACAGAGGAAAAAGGGCTGATGCCCATGTACAGGGTACAAATATATACAGGGCTGATATTCTTATTATTAATTTTGCAATTTTTCTTTGGTTGCATTGCATCAATTTTGACGGAACTCGGCTCTTTCGTAAAAACCACGTCTTTTCACACATTAACTAAACCCAGAAAATTCTAATGTCTGCCAATCAAAGCTCGGTCAGGGCGGCCATGTTTAACTGAAATTGATCAGCTATATAAGATATATATAGTGCCCAATTAGTTTAAGTGGTCGCCTCGCCACAGCCACTACGCCTGTTGTGGGTTCGAATCCCGCACTAGACAAAAAAATTGTGTAATCCGCAAATCATTCTTCCGAGCCCGGATGTTCTTTGTGTCCGTTGTTAAAATGTTTGTAAAGTCCTTTGCGACACAGATAATAAGCATAAAGTGGTAGAAGCCTTAAAAAAGAGTGTAACTCTGTATTCCATAACTGAATAGTCTGATCGGACGGACGGTAATGTAACTCGACTAGAGAAAGATCAGGCGTAGCACCAAAGGCTTTACGTGCTGGCCAAGCTACGGCGCTGTGCAACACTGCCAACTGCCTAAAACCCAATTACTTTTTGTTTTATAAGCCAAGGAAGAGAAACGTTATGCATAGCAGTCCTTACCGTTGCGCCACACAGATTAATCCCATGACTAATAAAAAGTAAAAAAATACGCTACCGTTGCGCGTCCGTGACCTCTACGGGGGCGTCAAGAAAACTCGTTGTGATTGGTCGCGAAAAAGATACCAAATATTTTTGCCTCCCTCGTAGGGGTCACGGACGCGCAACGACGTCAACTCCTACGGTGGAGTCATGGACGTTTCTGAAGTTAATGGTATAGTACCTAATAGTTAGAGATCCGTAGCACAAGGCGTAGCCATAGTGTAATAACGGTGTCGTAGCAACTTGTCAGGATTGATAGCATTAGTTAGAATACAGGCAGTAAAATACCTTCCTAGCAATCTACCTATATGTATAAAATGGGCGCAAATATTCCTAATTTTTATGCACGTATCTCAAATGGCCACTTTTAAACCAAGTTTAAGTCATAGGTAAGTGTGCCCTTACCGTAGGTACTTACATCGTACAAAAAGGTTTCCATTCTAAGAAGAGAGAGCTCACATTAGATTGAAACGATATTGTAAAATTGTCAATATGAGGTAGCGTGACAATATTATATTTAAAATTGATATGGTATGTTATCATTGTGTGTCGGATGACAACATAACGTCCAGCAGTGACCGTATTTCAGTAGGGCGCATCTATGATTTCAATTTTGCTTTTAGTGATATTTTACGATCTAGGAGCGTACTAGTATCGTGACGAAAAGGCCTAATAAGTTTATTGTTGGCCTGATCAGGCAATCAAAACCGAGACCTTGCGATCGGCCTCAAAATTTATGCTACGGACACATTGAGGCAGTCACCTTCTTTATTGTAGTAAACTAGTAAACAAGCTGTAAAAACAAAATGTTTAAAATGGCTAGTTGTTTACATGAAACGAGTGTAAATCAACGGAACTTTAGATTGCACTCACGACGACTGATCTTATTTACAAATAAAAAAGCTAATAAATTTGATACAAACATTCCATACATTTGTTAGTGCTTTATGTTTTTTTTTACTCAAAATCGTGCTCTGTATATGACTAACATAAAAATGAACTTTTCATTTATGCAGTACTAGCTGACCCGCGCAACTATGTCTGCTTTACATAAGAGAACTTTCCCCGTTTTTGTAACATTTTTCATTTATGCTCGGAAAATAATCCTACATACGCGAATGTACTTGTACATCTATACTAACTAGCGGTCGCCTAGTGCTCGAAATTCGACCAACTGATATATATTATGTCATGTCATTATACTCGTATATTGATATATGTAACCATAGTTACGCGCTTCGACTGCGTGTGTCAAATGCATGGTTGTGTGCGTGTAGTGTTTTTTCATTAATATAATGTATTTATTATACATATTTTATATAAATATTAGCAGTCGTCACTTCTTCTCTGTATAAACTATAAGTGTGTAAAATTTCATACTCCTCTGTCCGCCCAATTTTCGTAAAAAGGGATCCAAAGTTTTCGCTTCACGTATTAATATATAGATATTATAAAGCTGAAGAGTTTGTTTGTTTCAACTCGCTAATCTCAGGAACTACTGGTTCGATTTGAAAAATTATTTTAGTGTTGGATAGCCTATTTATCGAGGAATGCTATAGGCTATAACATCACGCTACGACCCACGGGGCCGGCGCAGTAACGATAAACGCGGGTGAAACCGCGGGAACATCTAGTATATAATAAAGATGAAAATTTTCTTTCAATGGTGCATGCGCGAACATTTGTTCAACAGTTGATTCTGAACTCTCGGTTATACCAATAAGTAGTGTGTGTGGTGTAGGCGTTTTCGCATGCATAGATACTAATTACATGTTCCAGTATAAATTAAAACAAATATTTATAATTTAAAATACTTAGATAGAAACTTCATTGTTTTTTAAATTTATTGTTTCATATAAAGTAATTAAAAAGTCCTTTTTAACTGAGATGTAAATATTAAAAAGATAGCTAGCTAGTCTTTGGTCGTAGTAGGTAGTAGGTACTGTAATAACATATATATCGTGCAAATTTCAATTATTTGTTTATTTTTTCGTCATTAGCATATTCAGATTTAATCTAAAAGTATCCTGATGTTAACTTTTCTTCTTGACTCTCTTTAATCTAGCATTAAAACAAAACAGAATTGCCAGTTTCACTAAACTAAAAATTAACAGGCAATTTAAAAAATATATGGCTTCTGTATCGGCGAAACATAGTATTATTAAATATGTTTTACTCTATGATCATCTTCAAATTAAGAACTTATTAGAAACTTAGCACCACTATCACCATTAAGGCAAACTAAAAATGCCGAAGAGAAAGTATTCCGCTATTTATCCAAACATAATTAAAAATTCAATATGTTTTATCTTACAACCATAATATATTTACCTATTTATAGCAGATGAATATACCTACTTAAGAATGTACAAGTTAGAATAAAATATTTAACGGTATTTACCTTCTCAAATATCTAGCAAATTGCTTGCAAAGAATTAGGTACTAGCCAACTGAATTATAAATAGTGTTGTAGGTACCTCAGAAAAGATTGATATTTAGTCGGGCCACGTATACGACGCGCGACGATTATCAATGTTCTTAACAACTTGAAAAGGATTCGTTCCTCGCTCGTATTTTCTCATCATAACTCTCATTTTCTCTATATTTTGCCCCCAGTCGTCCTCGGCCCGCCACACGGACCGGTCGCGTCGCGCTTCACCTCAGTTTCTCTAAACAATATTGTGCTTAAATTCATATTTACTGTGTGAATAACTGTGTTTATTGTGTAAAACTATCGTTATTTTATGGATTTATTTATCGGTAAGTCACATTTTTCTGTTAAATGTTAAATATATCGCGAAAATTCGGGAGACCTGTTGATTTTTGGATGGTAACATAAAACAGTACTGAATGTACACAATCGGTGTAAGATGTCCATTAAGTTTAATTATTGATTTTAATGTGAAATGTTTTATTTTATTCTGTAAAATATGATTAAACCGTGTCCATTTTTTAATAATTTTTGTAATATTGATCTATATTCTAATCGGCACATTAAATATTAATGACTTCAATCTACTTTATGCTTTTTGATGCAATGTTTGCTTAGGCACACAATTTTTTTTTTAAATGGTGTGGTTTGGTATTTCTTTCAAATGAAGATTTAATAAAGTGAATTTGACTTAGGAAAGATGTTTGTAGACAGGCCCTCAACGTCAAGAGTGGAACCTTTTCTGGGTTTGTTGAATTTATAAATGGAATCGTTTATTTTATTTTTTCAATATTAAGTAGGTATAATATTTAATAAAATAATTTCGTTTTCTGACCGTAACCGTAAAATATTGACGTCATTAATTATTATCAAATGGTAGTAAAAGTAAATTCTGGCAGAAGGTAGAAAATGATCTTAATATAAATTAAGTGTCCCTAATCAATAGTGATCAATAGTGCTTGCACACACGAAATTCATCATTATTATTTTAAAATATTATGATGTTTAAACATAGTTTATGGCAAATATGTAAATTATATAAAATAAAATGTAATATTAAAATTACATTTTTCATACTTTTTTAATAGACCGATAGGTAGAATAATGTTATTATCCGATCTGTAATGACTTCGTAATGTGTCGTGTATGTTATTTACTACCTAATAAGCAGGTAACGCTTTATCTTCTTTGCCGTCTTATAACAAAAAGTCATGGCTAAATCACCTACCTACTTACGTAACTTAGGTAAAATTATATTCGCAATTAAGCCGTCATTTTCATTTATTAATTCTATAAAGACATTATAGGAAAATATACATTTTCAAATTATTTATTTTAGGCATATTTATGTAAGTAGGTGTTACTGTATATCTAAATTGCATGGTATATTAGTAGGTAACAAAATCGATTTTCAAACCTATGATAGACAAATTAAAAAAGCTTTTGTCTAGTCTATTACTATTACTTTGTCTAATATTTGAATATTTCATTTTGATTAAATTTAAATTAATTTAAAATTTACTTTGACGGTGCTTTAAATTTTTTTGAATAATAATCCTTGCAACTTAATTTTTAAAAACAGATAATTTGCATAAATCTTTTCTTTCAATCCAGCACCTATAATAGTGTAAACAATATTTACGATAAGAACTATAAACGTATTCCAGTTTCAATAAAATAATAAGTAATAACACAATATTGTGTGGCTTCATCGCGCGCAACACGTAAAGCGCCCCGAGGGGCGATATAAACGTGCTATCATAAAACGAAGCATGCCACCTGCTTCTGCACCACAGGTGGCTTATTTATCTTATTCGGATAAAGATACATACCGTCTTAGTCCAACCTTAATCCTACTAATATTAAAAAGTAGATTTGCCTATAGGCCTTTACTGCACCCGTGACAATGTGTATGCAAACATGATGATCGGTTCAGTAGTCAAGGCGCAACCAAACAAACTCACATTCACATTTATAATATTATTTAGGATGTGAAAGTTTCTGGAGATGGGTGGAAGGATAGATGGATGTTTGTTACTCATTCATACAAAAACTATTTTATACTAACCTATACGAATATTACAAAAAGGAAAGATTGGATATTTTGTTTTTTGTTTGTAAGGATTTAACTCAAAAACTAACCAACCGATTTTAAAACTTATTTTACCATTTGAAAGCTTTTTATCACGGAATAGCATAGGCTACATATTATTAAAAAAAACGTACTGTTACTAACATAACCTACTTTTATAGCGAGCGAAGCCACGGGCTGAAGCTAGTATATTATATAGAAGAAAATGGTCTTTCCTAAAATGAAGCATAGCACCTGTTTCTGTACCACGAGTGGCTTATTAATCATATTCAGCAAATATTTCTTCTAGCTTATCTTATTCGGCGTCTTTGTTTTATCTTGCTTATCTTACTAGGTTTCGTACGTGGCATTGCTTGTGTGTGAGTGTAAATATAAGGTGCAGCGACCCTTCTTGGAATTACCGAGATATTCACTTTAGGAATCGGCCCAGGAATGCCAAGTTTTGCCACTTTAATTTTAGTCTAGGATTAACCTTTTGTATATTTTAGTCTATTCCCCTGTGTAAGATAGATTTTTACAGTATAGTCACGCTTGTAAATGTTCCAAGGGAAGGCAGTGGTGTATGATAGCTACATTTCGTGTAGGTATTAATTTGGTAAATAGTTATCTTATTGTAGATATAATATGTAGGTATAATTGTGTATTAATGGTTACGGATTTCTGAGTATCAGAAAAATTAGGCCATAGACAAGCACGATGGTGCAGTACGTTATTACGTTGGTATTGAGAATATCATGGAGAACACTCTGACGTGCAAGTTTTCCGATACCGAATTCCTTTGCAGTCAAAGTGAACGATAATTAACTGTTAATACGCACCTATTATTCGTCGCTTTATAAGTATCGAGACACTGAATTCCGAATTTTCGAATCCATGTTCGAAAATTACCTTGACATAACAGTAAGTACATCGTTCTTCCCATTTGGCTAGGCTATCGGTGCTTAGACTGTTTACAATGTTATTACATTTGTAGTATTTATTAGTATAAATTATCCTAACTTCCTAACTAATATTATAAAAGCGAAAGTGAATTTGTTTGTTCGTTTGTTTGTTACCTTTTCACACTTAAACCACTGAACCGATTATCCTGAAATTTTGCATATACGTTGTCAGGTGTACAGAAACGAACATAGGCTACCTTACATCCCGAAAAAAAATACTATTCCCGAAGAAAACAACAAAAACGTTCTTGTGATAATAGATAGCGCCACGTTTCTTTCGAATCATGATTGAATTATATTATTACAAGCAGAGTACAACCCGAATTGATTGTCAAATTCTAAATTAACGCGAGCGAAGCCGCGGGCAAAAGCTAGTAAAGTATAAACCAATAAACTTTGTAACGTGAACGGTAGTAAATATATTAATCGTTTCTAAGTAAATATTTTGGCGTTATTATGTATTCATACGAGTTGTTCGAATGTTGTTTTAACCAGGGAATAGAGAAGATGATGGATGTGGCATTAGCCTGCTATGCGCGCCATAGTAATGGTCACATGCATCAATTACATTGTGATCGATGGTCTGATGAGTAAGAATTAACGGCACATTGGATACAGGGATCGGCAATTTGAGTATACTAATTTTCAAATTACGTTACTAAATAGAGCATAAGAGCAGCGATAGCTCAGTAGGAAGACCAACATACTGCAATGCAGAGGGTCTGGGGTTCGAACCCACGTCGCGCACCTCTGACTTTCGGAAGTTATATGACTTTTCGAAATTATGTGCGTATTGATTGACAATTATCGCCTGCTCCGTGCCTCGGAGAGCACGTTAAGCCGTCGGTCCCGGCTGCCATGAACATCTATGGCAGTCGTTATTGGGAGAGTGTCGACACAAATGATCCCACTGGGTCGTCGAAGTGTCGCCGGTCTGCACTGACTGGCCCCCACATAAGATAAGATAAGATAAATAGAGCATAGTTTGGGAAGTTAAGATAAATAAACACACAATTGTTTTTCAACTACTTATGTGTGGCAATCCGGCCAGACTCAATGGTTTTATTCAATGGAAGTCTGACATTTCAGCAATTGACAGAGTAATATGGTTATGAATAGCATTTTTCTTCAGACCGCGTGTAAAACGATCCGCTTGCGATTTCATTTGCACATATCACATTGTGTGATATGGCTTATATTTTAAGTTGAACGTCAAGCTACTAAGCCGGCAAATCGATTTTACGTAACAAAAATAACCAAACAGACAAAAATGATGAACATTGTGTTTCGTTCAGACTCCTCAAAATAAACTACCTGTTTGATTTTAATAAAGCCTCGTAACAGTTTAATATCAATCTATACTAATATTATAAAGCTGAAAAGTTTGTTTGTTTGGTTGAACGCGCTAATCTCAGGAACTAATGGTCGAATTGAAAATTTCTTTATCCTCGATAAATGGGCTATATGGATAGCCCATTTATCGAGGATAAAGAAATTTAAGGCTATAGGCTACATAACAGCACGCTATGACCTACGGGAACGGCGCAGTAATCATAAACTCGGGTGACACCGCGGGAACAGCTAGTATGGATATATACGTACCTATTTAAACTTAGTATAAATTTACGTTTGTGTTTGATATTAAAGCACCGGATTTGATTTCAGGTTGTGCAAAGTATGCTTGCATTTTTCGTAATTAATTTCTCACTCGTACGGCGCATATGTGTTCGATAGACGGCAATAATGTCGCCCCTCTGACGTGCGATCTGAGAACATAGTTTTCGTAAAGTGGGTGTCATAGTCCACTGCTTACCTTCTGGGCATATACAGGCACAGATAAACCTATGTGTATATAGATAAATATTATATCTATATAGATAACCAAGTACTATTACAATATAATTTTAGCCCTATTTATAAGCTGTCCCAATGGGCACGGGTCTCATTTAAGTATGAATAGGGTTGAGACATAGTCCATCATACTCCCACGCACGCCTCTGTATCGTGTCTCCGTCCACTCAGGAAGACAGTAGGGATTAAATTAGTGGTACCTAAAGGGGCAGGTCTATTTGTGTAGTGGCATGCCGTTTCATATGGTGGGCCGAAACCTCGGCGGGGTCGCGATTGCATGTGAAAGCGATTCGCGCGGCCCCGCCGATTGCGGTTATGTCGAGGAACACCGTCGTAGGTTTAGTCGGTTTTACCGGGATTTCGCTCACCATCTTTCCTTGGTGAGTCCGATTTATCCTCTCCGTCGCTCCGCAGAGATGCGTCAAAGCATTCCCCAAATTAAAAAAAAAGGTCCATCACGCTGGACTGTTGCGGGTTGACAGACTTCACACATCTTTATGAAGAACTCTCTGTAGTGATCTTTTAACATGTAAAGTGTTTTGTCGACTGTGATTTCCATACCGATCAAGGGTACGCCGTATTCATCTGGTCGCTTTTCTATATCCGTGGTCTTAACGATGGCCACGAGTCAACTCTTAGAATGAAAGGAAAGGTCAATAGTAAGGCTAAGACTTGCTATTTTATTTTTTAACGCAGTTTAACTTTTAATATTGACTGCATCAAGTAGAAGTTTAAGTGTACGCCTCACTACTAACTTACGCGGAGTCTTGTGGGTACAAATTGAGACACAAATTTTTGTTCCGGGATGCGATCCCAAACGGAACAAAAATTTATGTGATCCAGAAAAGTTCGTCATCGTTCCAAGCCGGGGTGTTCTTTGTATCCGCCTTTTAGGCTACCTGTCCATTGAAGCGGAGCGAGGCTGCGGAGCGAAGAAACGGCGAAATATTAACCAATAGGATTGCATACTGGAGCAGAGCGGAGATTTTGTGCAATGCTATTGGTAAATATTTCTCCATTTCTTTGCTCCGTAGCCTCGCTCCGCTTCAATGGACAGGTAGCCTTAAGGGTTGCAAATTCTCCCACGTCACAGCAATTATTCCTATTGTGGGAGTCGGGTTTTTAACACAATCAGTTAAGAAAGTATTGTCAATTAGTAGATATCTGTGGTCGATCTTAAATGTGATAGAAGTAACTGAGGAACGTACTAGTTAATATATCATCTGCTTAGCCTATTGTATAGGCATAAAAATATGTAATAATACTAGATTTTGGCTTCGACTTCGCTTCGAGTTAATCTAGACTTCGTCTATATATTGCTATCATTCGAGATTCACTACTTTTTCCTGGATGAAATTTACCCTATGTCCTTTTCTGATGCATTGACAACGTGCATGCGAAATGTCATAATGAGCAGTCGAGTAGTTAAGGCGTGAAAGCGTAACAAACAAGTAAACAAATAAACTCACATTCGAATTTATAATATTACTAGATTTTCCCCGCGGCTTCGCTCGCCTAAATGTAGGTTAGGTCAGGTTACTAATGTAACCTGACCTAACCTGCCTGCCCTGATCACGTGTGTGCGAAATTTCATAGTGATCGGTTGAGTAATTTAGGTGTGAAAGCGTAACAAACAAATTAACATTCGCATTCGTAGTATTAGTTAGGATACAAAGTCATAAAGTTATCGTTTTCAAAGTCATAAAGTTAACGTTTTCAAAGTCATAAAGTTAACGTTTTCAAAGTCATAAAGTTAACGTTTTCAAAGTCATAAAGTTTACGTTTTCGGGTTTATTTGCTTCCACCAACTAGGTAATGATAACTTTAGGTCTTCTGAAAGTAGTCTATATAGTATAGTTACAAAGGCAGCGATAGCCTAGTGCTAGACCGTTAGACTGCCATGCAGAGCTCTTAAATTCGATCCCACGGCACGCACCTCTGATATTTGTAGCTGTGTATGTATTAAATGGTTAATTATCACTCGCTTTAACTTTGAAGTATCGTAGGGAAACGTGCATATCCGAGAGTACGTAATAAAATTCTTTAGGATGTGTAAAGTCTGACAACTCCCAACGGGCCAGCGAGGCAGATTATGGCCCCAATCTTTCTCACACTGAGGTGAGGCCTGTGCCAAGGTATATAGGACATTCAGCTTTTGATCGCAGCTTCGCTCGCGTAAAACTAGACTAGGTTATGTTAGTAATAATATTTTTTCTGGATAAACGGTACCCTACGTCCGATTCTGTACTGTAAAATTTCATGATGATTGGTCGAGTAGTTAAGGCGTGAAAACGTCACAACCAAATAAACAAACTCACAATCGCATTTATAGTATTAGCTAGGATTATAAAGATAGTTTATAGATCGACAAGTGCGTTAGGACTGTAAATTATAGGTGCCTACAATTTTCATCTCGAATAAGTCATGTGTCCTGAGGAATAATTATTTATTTCGTAGAGACATAAAATTGTTCCCATAATTGCAGGTTTAACGCTATTACAAAATAAAATAACCATTTGATTTTCCGCAAAAAACAATATAAAAACAAACTTTTACGAACTTAAATGTGGTAAGATCGTTTATTTATTTATTTTGGTTTGCTAACAAATGTAACAATAATACGTTTTCACAATTATATACACATGAGGTTTGAGATGAAAAGTTACATCTAATTACAAGCAAACACTACATGCACTAATAAAGATACCTATAGTTAATAAAATTTTACAACTAAAACTTATAAACTAGTGTAAGATAATTTTGTTAGTTGGACGTGTGTTATCCCCACAATTGGGCCATTGTGCGTAAGTAACCGACGCGAAATATTGTTCGGTTACTCATACCACCTCAGCTCCATCCAGAAAGATAATAGGGGACCGATGTAGCGCAGTACCTCCTTTATCGTTTCTGGACTGTTTAGAAATTTCGCCCGTTGGTTGCTCACGCTTTTACAATGTAGGAGCACGTGGGCCGGTGTCTCCTCGGTCTCCATGCAGCCTCTACATAAGGGACTGTCAGTGATGCCGATGTTGAATAGGTGCCTGTTGAGTGAGCAGTGGCCTGTTATTATACCCACTAACTAGGTGGCGTAAGTTTCTCCTTGTGGAACGTAGCAGTTTGCGTGACAGATGTTTGTCTAAGCATGGAAGGGCTTCCTTCGTCTGTGTAGTGTAAGATATAAACTAGTGACATATTCTGTATATTACTTTTCTTTATCGTTTGCACGCTTTAATGAATTAAAAAGTAAAAAGAGGCGTGTGTTGCTTTTATACTAACATTTTAATAATGATTACCCTCACAAATAGTGAGCAATAAAAAACAAGATAATAGAAATCAAGCACCCACGCTTTTGTTAACTAATTAAAAATATACTTACTAACTTAAAAATTACTTAGATATTTTAAGCATTTTCATTATTATTTTCACTATGTGCTTTAAATTAAACTATTTATACAAATTTAATTGCACTTTGTTTTAATTACTTTCTAACTAGTTTAAATACTATTAAAATTCACATTCTTCCCAACGTTTCAGTTGCTTTTCAGCAGTCATGATCACGGGCAGTAGTAATTAAAATAAACCACGATAAAATGCATAGTTTATTGCTATGTAATTATATAATAATATCAGCCCTGTATTAAACTATCCCACTGCTGACTGAGAAGGGTCAAGCCATAGTCCACCACACTGGCCCAGTACGGGTTGGCAAACTTCACATATTTTCAAGAAAATTATGAAGAATTCGAAACCATTAAGTTTTTAACTATTTGATACGCACATAACTTCGAAAAATCAGAAATGCATGCCTTGGGATCAAAGCCGAGACCTTTGCGTGTTAGTCCAACGGTCTCCTACTAAGCCATCGCCAGATACATCATATCTCGCCTTTAGTTTGTCACGCAATCGACTCGCGGCGCACGGCTGCGTGCGCGGCGAGCGAGGAGGTGCCATCACTAGTCCCCCTCCGAGCGGCGGCGGCCTATATAAGTGGTTCGCGCCCTGGTGCTCCTTCCTTCCGCTGCGCTGCAATACTAAGCTAAGTGGTTCTTTCTCAAAGAACCACGTAGGAAGCCTTATAGAACCACGCCCTGAGTATTGTTCGCGTAGCATTCTTAAAGTGTAATTTATATATAATTACTTGTTGCTATTAAAAGTGTTAATTGTTGTACTATATTTGAATCATCTCTGCTTAAAATAACCTCAAGACACCACGCCCCTACAGCGTGGCCTGTCGTGTTACTACTATCTAAACCCTTAAAGTTACAAGTTAGCGTACGAATGTTATTACATTGTACGAAAATGAAAATATAATTTGGTAGTATTAGGATCAATTACAACATTTGTTCTATATTCAGCTGCTGTCGGTACTAAAATGCACTGTCAGATAACTTATCGAATAAAAGCTTTCCTTATCACTGTATGATGTAAATTCACCGTATTATTCAGCTAAGCGACGTGTCATGTTGCAAGCACATACAAGTATCTATTTGAATCGATATGAAGGCAATTATTTACTTGAGGTTTGCCGCGCTTGCTACAGGTCAATGACCTGCGTGACACTGATTCTTCTTATAGTGTCACAATCGATTGTATATTATACATTAATACGTCAAAAGAACATTTTGTATCGCTTTAAGCATACTGTGCACAAGGTGGAGTATGTAATTTGGAATAGTTGGAGTTTCTATAGAGAATAAAAGCTGAAACCAAAACATATTGTTTTAACTGTTGACAAACTTAGGAGAAAACGGTAATGAACTGGTATGTCTTTGCCTATTAAATTCAGATTAAGAAAATATATTTGATGTAACAGTTTGGCCAATGAGGAATCGGATTTTCTGTCTAGAAATTTTCAGTAGCAGCCAGGAACCTAGAACTCTGGCCGATAGGCGGCTCTTCTTATACATATACTTAGCGCTGGGCCTAAAACCATCGTTGACGAAATGTGGGCCTAATACTTCTCTGTCTACCCCTCCAGATATATATAGGCGTTCATAATGAAATCAAAATAATATATAAGCGTATAGTAACTTGTTTTTAGGAAATTTCCTCCTCTTTTCTAAACTTTTTTTAGATTTGAAAAATCTCAATTAGTTTTTGAGATATTTGCAAAAAACTAAACCTCTTGTTTTTTTTTTAGTTAATTGTTTACAACTTTTTCTTTCAATTTTTGTAAGCGGAACTTCAAAAAATCTTTCAAAAACCTTCTACATGCCATTCCGAATCGAATGACACATCGTTCATATTTTTCCGAGACTGCTGAAAAAAGTTGACCAAAAAAGCACTTGTTGACTAGACTAGTACTTATATAATGTTAAAAATGTTATACTACCGTATTTTAAAAAAGACATCTCCTGTCTAGATATAAACATTTGTTTCGCTGGGGACTTCACAAACCTACAATACGGACACCAAGTACACAAACTCAGAACAACCATTTGTTAATCCCACAAATAATTGTCTCGTGTAATATTCAAATCTATGTCTTGCGTAAGATTCAAATCTATTAGACTAAACTCGGCGGCAGCGATGTGGCGACAGATAGCCTGCTACACCATCTGCAGTAACGAAATAAAACCTGTAACTTCAAGAAGAACGTTTTACTGGTACGTAATACTCAAAAGAAATATACCTTTGAACGATATTTGCTCTCGTAATACTCGTCTAAGCTTTTCTGTGTTGTATGCATATGTGTCAGACGGAATATTGACACGAATTAAGGCCGGTAAACAAGCGATGTGTATCTATATGATTATAACCACTGATGTATATGTTCACGGCTGTATCTTTGAAGGGGTTTGCAGAGGTGTATTACAGCCACATTTCGCTATTTATAGTTTGACCAATATTTTTTTATATTTTTTTTTATTGCTATTGGTGGCAGACGAGCAAGTGGCCCACCTGATGGAAAGTGATAATCGCTGCTCATGGACTTCAGCAATGTCAGGACATAGCAAAGCCGCTGCCAACCGTGAAAGAAGAACTCTCTTTAAACCTCGTTTGAAGAAGGACATATCATAGCGCTCGGGAAACACCGAAGGTGGCAGTTCATTCCAGAGCTTGCACGTACGTGGGAGAAATGATCGCTGAAAGCGTACCGTCTTAGAATTGAACGCTTCCAGGTGATGTGGATGAACCCTGCTTCGAATTAATAGGGGTGAGCCTATTGCTAGGCACAGTTCCAGACTCCGTGTTGCTATAGATAATTTTTCGACAGAATAAACACACTTTTTAATTTGCCAAGCATATGTACACAGCACAGTGCATTTTTTTTTCTTTTAAAGTCAACTCACGCTCTAAGAACAATTCCTGTGTCCCCACGACAACGCTTTACAAAAATTCGAACAACAGACACAAAGAACGCCCGGCTCCGGAAAAATATTTTAAACCAATACGCCATCAATTAATTTATACTGTATATTGTGAACTCTATGGTGGACGCCCTCCGACCAGGTGAGATGACGATCTGCGAAAGACTGCAGGCAGATGCTGGATGCGGCAAGCTGAAGACAGGGCGCTATGGCGCTCTTTAGGTTCTCCTAAAAGGCTATAGTAGTCCACTGCTGGACATAGCCTTCTGGCTATGTCGAGCAGTGGACTATTATAACCTGATGATGATGGTGTACTCTATTTGTTTATGATTATATATACTTGTATATGTTTGTTTGCTTTTTGTTTCAACGCGCTAATCTTTGCAACTGCATGTTCGATGTAAAAATCTTTTTGTATTTGATAGTCCAATTCTTGAGGAAGGTTATAGGCTATATAACATCACGCTACGAGCAACGGGAGAGGATCAGTAATCTTAAATGTGTGTGAAACGGTGGGGAACAGATCCTAACCAATAATATAAATAAATGATAATGTGAGTTTGTTTGTTACGCTTTAAATACTCGACTGATCATCGTGAAATTACGCATAAAATTTACTTACAATACTAATCTTATGTGGGGGCCAGTCAGTGCAGACCGGCGACATTTCGACCCATTGGTATCTTTTGTGTCGACGCTCTCCCAATAACGACTGCTATAGATGTTCATGGAAGCCGGGGCCGACGGCTTAACGCGCTCTCCGAGGCGCGAAGCAGGCGATAATTGTTAATCAATAGGCACATAACTTCGAAAAGTCATATAACTTCCGAAAGTCAGAGGTGCGCGACGTGGGTTCGAACCCGAGACCCTCTGCATTGCAGTCTGTTGGTCTCCCCACTGAGCTATCGCTGCTCTTTTTAAACAACACTTATTTTTTTACAATACTTACATTATCGTGAGTGATACGCGGGCAAAAGCTAGTCGTAAATAAATATCCGCGGTGCAGGATAAATAATAGTGCTACGTATACACATCTTTACATGAAGGTCGTTATTGAACATTTTAACAGATAGCTTTTATGTTAAATCTCGTGTTGTGCGTCAGCGACTTATTGATTGAATCTGAAGATTGGATACACGAATTTTGTGTCAATATCGACGGTATTTGCATATTGAACGTAGTGGAGATGTTCATGTTTGTAATAATTCACGAATCGACGATCAAGTTATGTTTGACATTACTAAAACGTTTCGAAAGTAGTTTGAGTTATTGATACAATACAAATCAGACATGTAAAAATAAGTAAAGTTCATCTATTTTTTGTGCAGCTTTAAAGCGTCTGACAAAAGTTTTGGTCCATGGAAACTGTCTGACACTTTTGTTACTACTTTAAAATAACATATATAAAAATCAGCCATGTAAATTTAAGTTAAGTAACTCTTATTTTTATGGTATCTGCCCAGGTGTCACTAGGCGAGCTCCACAAACTCGCAGGTATTCAAAGAACATGAGACGTTACTGAGAACCTAAGGTTTCATCTATGTGAAAATAAGTTATGTCTTATCGCTCTGGGATCTTACTCTAATAGGGACAGATATCAAATTTCAAAGTTGACAGCACGGATGGCGTAGTTTATGTTGCCTAGCCATTGCAACTACGCCGAGTGTGTGGGTTCGATCTCCTTGCGGGAGAAAATTTGTGTCATCCAAAAATTGTTGTTAGAGTCTAGTTGTTCTGTGTTCGTTTTTTGAATGTTTGTAAACACATGAATTAATCGTACCGCAGGAAAAACCTCTAACAAAAGACACGGGTTGCAGTTAAATACTTAAATGCTTAATCTCACTGCTATTTCCCTGAATTGGCTAAGTTTGTCAAAGCCAGCTTTCTCCAAATATAGATTTAAGTTCCACATAGAGGCTGGACCTATTACCGTCTATCAACCACAGTTCTAGGCTCCGTGCTGCTACTAATAACTTCGAAATAGCAAATCTCAATAATACTTAACCCTGCTCTGGATTTCACGATGGACCGCAAATTTAAGCGTAAGCTTGTTGCGGTCTTAACGAGGCAGCTAATATTCTGCATGAATTTTATATCAACAGCGTTTGAAGCAACAAGTTGATCTAATAATTAATTCTGTTTGTCTTAACTATATATATATTAATTATTGTAACGATTGGCTCGATGAAGTAGCGGTAGTAAATGAGACTGCTGTATATGAGGAACTTATTCCCGGGTTAAAAGTGTTGTTGGATTTTTCCGTCAACGAATTCTCAGAAGCAACACAGTCTGGTACTGTGTCCAGTAGGTGGCAATAGATTTTCTCCCTATTACGTCGGGCGTAGGTATAATCATAGGCCCCACGCCCCGAGCTGGCGTAGGCGTAATACCTACAACTCTGCCTACCCTTTTGAAGATGTAGGCGTGCGACTCTGTACGTAGTGCTGTTTATCGGTCCAATATTAGATACGCTGGTTGATCTGTCAAGTCTTAGAATACCAGACATATTTAAAAATGTAATGTGTCTGGCCGCCGAGGTGCCGCTTTGACTTAATAGTTAATAGACAGAAGACAATTGGACAGCTTACATGTAAGCCGTAGCCAAATGTCAATGAAGGTTTAGCTTGACATTTCCGCATGGCTTATCTAGGACTGCCTCATAGGTCTGGTATTATAAAGTAAGCATAGTGAGCGACCTGTGCTACTACCGGTATCGGTATCGATATCTATAAGCTTTTGGACTACACTATCAGTTGAGTAAAACAGTCCTGCGGGTTTTCTTTTCATAATATGTGATAAGACATAGCGTACTTATAACATAGCCGAAAGAACTGTATACCTATGGTTTACAAATAAATGATTACGATTATGATTCTAACTGCATTTAAAAATGGTTATATAAACTGGAGCAATTCGACTGGGTAAGTAAGTACCTCCACAGTAACGAAGATTGCAACGGAAAGGACTACCTTTACGTTGCAATGTTCGTTACTGTATAGGTAGTCTGCTTACTACTTATATGGGAGATAGTCACAGGAGAAGTCTTTTCTGGAAAGGCCAATTGGGAAAGCAACTTTACAGAAGATTGCAGCGTAACAAATTTCTATGATTGTCTGCCTTCAGTAGTAAGGACAGACTTTTTAAAGAAGCAAAAAGATATCAGAAAAGAGCCTTTTATTTCAAAAACCAGGTGTCCCGCGCAACTTCTTCTGTTTCACAGAAAATAATTTTCTCCGTTTTTGCAACATTTTTCAGTGATGCTCCGCTCCTATTGGTCGTAGCGTGATGTTATGTAGCCTATAGCCTTCCTCGATAAATGGGCTACCTATCCCACACTAAAAGATTTTTTCATTTCAAACCAGTAGTTCCGGTGATTAGTACGTTCAATCAAAGAAACAAACTCTTCAGCTTTATAATATTAGTATAGATAGATTCCCTTTTTATAAGGGTCGGTTGCGCGTGATTCTGCTCTTGGTATTGGAAGCACCTTTAGGCTACGGCTAATGCTTAAAATTAGTTGTTTGTAAGTAGGCAGGCACGCGGATGCATGAACTTGTAAGCTAAGTATCTACACGTTAATAGGAAGCGACCGTAAATTAGTTCCGTGCTTTGCGATTTAACACCTTTGTTGTAGTGATTAGCGACCGGGATAATGGCCACATTCACTTTGTGCCTTGGCAAGCACGTGATTAATTAATAGTAATATGACTGCACGGATGGCGTAGGGGTTTAAGTATTCGCCTTCGCGCCGAGTGTTGTGGGTTCGATGTCCACACGGGACTAAAATGTGTGTGATCCACAAGTAGTTGCTCCGAGTGTGGGTGTTCTTTGTGTCCGTTGTTTAAATGTTTGTAATGTTTACTGCTATACAGGAAGAGTGTGTGGGAGTTGTCTATTCTTAAAAAGAAAAAAAAATACCATTTAGTCCGCACATAACTTCGAAAAGTCAGAAATGCGCACCTTGGGATTGAACTCGAGACCTCAGCGTGGCAGTCCAACGGTCTCCCACTGTCTATCGCTGCTTCTGAAATGTGAGTGTTATCTATACAAATAAATAAAATTGAAGTGTCTGTTTGTAATGTCAAAATAACAGCTTTTTATCTAATGCATATGAAAGTATATAAGATACCTATACGACAACATCTATTTTTAAAACTTTTGTCTGTCTGTATGTTTGTTCCGGGTAATCTCCGAAACGGCTCAACCGATTTTGACGGTATGTTCACTAGCAGATAGTTGATGTTATAAGGAGTAACACAGGCTACCTTGGTTTTAGAAAAAAAAATTGGGTTCCTCGGCGACAAACATTTTTTAGTTAAAATCTACGCGGACGAAGTCGCAGGTAACAGCTAGTACGTAATATAAAGGAATAATCTATACTAATATTATAAAGCTGAAGAGTTTGTTTGTTTGTTTACTTGAACGCGCTAATCTCAGGAACTACTGGTCCGATTTGAAAAATTCTTTTAGTGTTAGATAGCCCATTTATCGAGGAAGGCTATAGGCTATATATCATCATGCTAAGATCAATAGGAGCGGAGCACCAATGAAGAATGTTTGAAAATCGGAGGGTATTTTTTCTTTTTGAGAGCTTCCGCTGCGTGCGCTGCGTAAACAGTTAAAGTTTCGCAAAAATCATGTATGACAGAATTGTTCCACTTTAAAAGTTCTAAAAAAAAGTCCGCGACAGCATATGTCTATCTTTTAAGGTTGGCTCACTATAACCATTTTTATGCTAACCAAATTTGTTCTAAAATAATGCATTATTTGCGAAGGTATTTTTATAAACATGATATTAATCCTTATCCAAATTAATACGTTATTCATCACAAGTATTTAATTTAAAACAAAATTGCCCTTTACATCATTCGATTTTAATGAATATCTTAGGAGATTCGCAGTTTTAAAATAACATCGCAGCAAAATAATTACCCATTACAGACATAGTACAAACGATGTTTCTCCTGATTTATTCTGCGTGATTACTACGGGTTCGATTTGAAAAATTCTTTTAGTGTTGGATAACCTATTTATCGAGGAAGGCTATAGGCTATATAACATCACGCTACGACCCACGGGGGCGGCGCAGTAACGATAAACGCGGGTGAAACCGTGGGAACATCTAGTCCTTATATAAGTATATAATTAACGTATGTAAGAATAACTGTCTGTAGATCACACAGAGATAGGTAGTCTCTTTAAAAAAGCACGATACTTTAAATCTCAAAAAAATCAAACATTAAAAACATACCACTGTCAAAAGTTTATTCACTGAACTAGTAGCGCCTCTAGCGAGAGACAGGTGTACTATTGTCTTATGTCTGTTATTTACTGGATGAATAATGACCGGCAATCATCCGCATCGGGTTCAACATGGAAGGTAACACCGACATTATTAGTAAACTACTTCTTTTATAAAGTCTTGTAATAAACTAAAAACCTTATCTTTATTCAGCTTTAGAGTCAGGGCAATTATGTCTTCTGTCAGGAATAAACAGGGATAGTTTATTGGTTATAGATTAAGAAAGATGTTTGGCTTGTCGAAGTTCTATGAGTATTACTAACGCTAAGAACATTGACTTGCACTGTACTACATGTTGAAATTAAACTGCTTTATGGCTCCTCTACATTATCGGCGATTACAGACAATTACGCGCGAGCACGATCGTGTAGATGGCATACTCGGCTGTACTCGCCAATCATCGTCTATGATCGCCTGCGACCCGTGAATTGTCGGTTTTTCGGACACGCATCAACGGGAATCGCCGGGTGGTTACGTTGAGGTGCCCACACGATCGCCGATCATTCATTCGCCAATTCAGCCAATAACTCAGCAAGCAGATTCTCAATTATTTCTCTGAAAAATAATGTATATCTAAGTGCAATAGGCAGGCAAATAAACGTTTTTCGAATTGCGAAGTTCGGAGTATCTAAATCTCATCCAAACAAGCCCGCCAAAAGGTAATTGTATTATATATTTATTGTGCCTACTTACTTGGTTCTATTAGGTTGAATTGTCAAACACCACAATCTTCTTTTCCTCCATTTACTTCACAACTTTTCGTTGAACCACTTTGATTTAATGGTTGTATACCGCTATTAAATAAATGGTTGCAGCAGCAACACACTCCACGTCCATCTTGACGCTTGCCTTTCGACAAACTACTACAGACGATCGCGTGGATCCTTGCACGATGATCGTGCCGATTATAGACGATCACACGATCAACGATCATCGCCGATAGTGTAGTGCAGGCTTTATACGGATTTTATTGCGATGTTTAGTAAAACTTTTATTACATAATTTTGAAAATATTACTCTACTACTGAATCTATAATACTATTTTATCTATTTAAAATTATTAAAACTTTTAGATTTAAATTTATACTTTCCGTTGCTCTTCAGTAGTAGTTCACGGGGACACTAACGAACTGCACTACGTACAAAAGGACACAACTCAACAAGGTTCATTGTATCATATGCATGCTCTTTAATTCATTTAGTTCTCTGAGCCCGGCGCTTTGTGCAACCACACGTCTAAAGGCAACATTTTATTATTAAAAATATTTCATGTGTTTTGCGAAAAAGCTTAAGTTTAAGTCATTTTAGTCGATCTGTAAGACTATTAGGAAATTTATAATAACAGCTTGGATTATGGATTGCGTGGAACTTGATTGGACATATGTACATAGCTAGCGAAATATAGGTAAAAAACATCTGTATCTACCCTGTTCCAGAGTACAGAGCTTCAGTTTGTTACGCAACCAGCGGAATAATATCTGCGTTAGCATTCAGTACTCGACAATATCTTCGCCCAATACGTTGTGAGAGCAAAATACAGCTGTCAAAATGTAATGATATATAGCTGTCTGTACCTTCTAGAATATAAAGGCGTAATGCTAATTTATGACACTTTAACGAAACACACTTTAATACACTTGAACCTCGAATATTCCCATTACTTTAGCCGTAAATCATTTATAATTCATCGGCCACTTTAGGGAGACATGTTTTGTGAATTATACATAGACTAGCTCAATTTTCACACCGTGAATTGAAGCCTAAATCATAAATTCTAGGAACCTGTCATACCTTCACTAATCTGTGGCTGGTTTATCCTCAGTTCTGGGAGTCGTAATCCTCTTTCGGGTCTCACGATTCCCGCACAAGTCAAACATTTGTGTCCAGGAACATGGATGTTTGTCTTGGTCTGGGTGTGTCTATGTATAATATGTATGTATTTACAAAAAAAAAGTATATACCTATGTATAAACATACATATATACATTTTTTTGTATTGGATAAACATCCATTGTCCAGTACCCATAGTACAATCGCTGCTTGGTTTGGGCTAGATGGTGTGTGTATGTGATACAATATTATAATTATTATACAATTTTCATTGGTGTATATAAAATGGAAGGTGACCAAACCAGAATAAATGTCTAGAGCATACACTAGGATGTTCGGTTTTAAACGAAAATTCGACGAAAATAAACTATCCATGAAGCTTCATGTGTTGTCTATTTCTCTGTTATAATTTACTTTCTACCCTACAAATATAATAAGCATGGAAAATAAAAATTAGAACTAGAAAATTGGGCAGTGTTCAGTTTTAACAGCAATTGATACATTCTTATATTTACTTACTGGTCGTAGTTCTATAACTAAAGGTTCACAGACCTAGCCCTTATTTATATTCTTTCATCTTGGATTCACGCGAGTGATATATCTTCTAGTTAAGAATCACAGGCTAGGATAACAGTTTATATTTGTTTCGCTGGTTATTAAAAAATATATCAGTAATATAATAATGTCCTCCAGGTCGAATTTTGGTCGGGCCGGTAAATATTTAACAGAAACTAGCCATCTGCGAACGAAATATTATAGTGCGCAAATTGAAGAAGATACAAGTGAATTCTTTATTCCCATACTTTTTTATCATGGGACGGCGACGACCTAAGATAGATTAGGCACAGGACCAACAATTACAAGGCTTCTTGAGGCACCCATAACACTGCCAACTTCCTAATTATAGGTTGCTATTGAAAATATAATTACAGAAAAATCAAATAACTTTTTGTGGGCCCGATCCGTGAAGCGAACCCAACAGCCTGTGCGCAGCAGTCGCCTTCATTACCGCATCACCATAGAGGGAATAAATAATATATAGGTACATATATTACACGCGTAAGTTTATATTTCGCCAAATAAATTATTATGTTATTTACGTAAGAGTAAATTGACACAAAATGGAGATCAACACGGGGAAAGCTTATTTATTATTCAGACATTTTAAGTGTTGCCAGCGTTTGACTTTCGTTTGAACGAACATTATTTTTCACATAAAAGTAACAGGAATTGAATAAAAATATGCGTCTGTAAATATTTTGGGCATAACGTTAACTTTTTTACCGAAATGGAGTGACGAAGGTTAAAGTGTATTTATTTTTGCTTTGATGTAACATGACGCCTACATAGTCCCAAAAGGATAGGCAGATGTAAGATGAGATGAGATTATTTATTTGTATAAACATGAGAAACTGTACAAAGCAGGATTTGGAAAGTATCGTGTTTCTTTTTGTAAAGACCTTACGTTTCTGGCTTAAGAAAGCACACCTTTATCTTATCTTATCTTATGTGGGGACCAGTCAGTGCAGACCGGCGACACTTCGACCCAGTGGGATCTTTTGTGTCGACACTCTCCCAATAACGACTGCCATAGATGTTCATGGCAGCCGGGACCAACGGCTTAACGTGCTCTCCGAGGCACGGAGTAGACGATAATTGTCAATCAATACGCACATACCTAATTTCGAAAAGTCATAATTAACTTTTCGAAAGTCAGAGGTGCGCGACGCGGGTTACAACCGGAGACCCTCTGCATTGCAGTCTGTTGGTCTCCCCACTGAGCTATCGCTGCTCGTTACAAGCACACCTTTAAAAATCAGATAATAAATTATTAAACTTACAAAAATGCAAATTAGGAATGGCTAGAAACAACTTGATTTAGGACTGTCTTAGTGCGGTAGCGATAGTTAGTACGACTGCTGTGCTTAGCATCTAAGGCTTAAATAAAGCCCAGAACGAGCTAACTGTAACCGTATGTCAAGAAATTGTACAGTATTAAGCAAAGATCCTGCTGTATCTTTGACTACACAAAGAGTTAAGCAAAGGTGGATAACGCCTAAATTTCACCAGCTATGTTTAAGTCCTACGGCATATTGGGCAAGTTTACAATGAAGTTTACTTAGAATTTTATCAAAAATATACAATAATATTATGTCCAACCCAAGCTTCGAACTCCACACAATAGATTAATACCCTTAACTATAAACCTTAAACATAAGATATACAAGCATAATGTTATATAATATTAGAAAGGAAATTTTGCCATGAGACTCGTTGCGAGCAATGGCAGATACAAAAGTTATATTACAAAAAAACAAACTTTATTGAGCGTGTGTTCGAGGATAAGCTAATTTGCTTACAAAAGACTAAACTTTGTGAATTTATTGTGTTGTACATACGAAGTACATTACGTTGTTACGATTCTCCATTATTACGTATTAAGCACGAAATTAAATTTAAAAAATTGTTTATAAAAGCCTAAATAATATTATAAATCGGTTGTGAGTTTTTTGTTTGTTTGTTACGCTTTCACGCCATACTCGACCGATCATCAAGAAATTTCCCATACATGTTGTTAGGGGAAGCCAAAAGGTAATAGGGACCTTCATCCAAAAATATACCTATTTTTTGGATGCTTCCCCGAACAGGGGTTCCGGCATGCGGGGTGAGGGATAGAAATTAACTGACAACATCTAGAATAAGGCGAGCGACGCGAGTGAAATCTAGTATGTCTATACATAAAAGAGTTTAAAATAATTAAAAATACGTTACATACAGAAGACGGCGCAAAATATTTTCATAGCTGTTTAAATTACGCCCTTAGGTATACAGAACTCGATGTTGAGTTCATAAGTTTGGACATAAACTTATTTTAAGCCGAAACTATATAAAAATAAAATGTGCCATCCAATAAAACTTATAATTTGCTAAGTTTACATGCCTGCATTCGAACTCGTCTGAATAGTTATCGTTAAAAGCGATGACTTCTAAGCTATGTTACGATGATAAAAAAGCGCCTTAGTCTGCCGAAAATAGAAAAATAAAATTGATCTTGGGTAATGAGTTTGGTTTTAGGCGCGTTTGACTACTACATAGAGATTTTCAGCCGCCAACAACCCTTTTGAGATTGCGCGAATATTACAATAGTAATATCTATTTATAATATGTAAACTCAGTCTTCATCTTTAGTAATGTAATATAATAATAATCTACATTTGCTATATTTTTAGATTTATAATATATTCCTAATAATAAGCAGTTAGCAATAACTTAATGAAGAATCTTAGCAAACCATTTTAATTTGGACGTCTTTCACGACGAAATGTACACTCGATCAATATACTTAATCAATATTTTTTTATATGGAAAGGCTACTCCTCCAATAGGAATAAGTCCTATGTGGTGGATGGGTTCACAATTATTTAAACATCGCTCGAACTCGCTCAGTGGAAGTTGCGAGACAATCACTGCGCCATACATGTTATAAATGAGACTGCACATATTTATAAAATGTACCTCATTCATCTATGTTTAAATAATAATTATAGCTTCTCAGAGGTGTTTCGAGAGACTAGACAAGTCAAGGCACATGCGTTTGTCGTACTAGCAGCTGAGCGATTACATTTTGAAGAATTGACCAAAGAGATGTGCGTGCGAAAAGCACTGGTTTTGCAAGCGTCTGTTTCGCTACAGTTAGCGCATATTAACAAGCAAACAGTATACTTTGTTAAATAGATCATGTAAACTATGTATGATCAACAGTTATATTCTATAACAGTGCCACTAAAGACAGAATACATACTAGAATTCGACAACGAAAGTAAATATACAAACGGAAAAATTAATAGGTGACTATTACAACATAAGTTTCGTCAAATTAGCTGGGTTAGGTTTTACTGCTTACAATAAAGTAGCTAAGCGTCAAGTCACTTTGACAGAAAAGAAGCAAAATATATTACACTAGCTTCTGCCCGCGACTTCGTCCGCGTGGAACTTGGACATTTTCATTATTAAAACAAATTTTTTGTCCGTTTTCTAAGTGAACTGCTAAATGAATAACTGCCGGGAAGCGTTCTTGAATAGAGAATTGGAAAAATCTCCAAAATACTTCAGATGAACTAATATAGCGGCCATTTAGATATTTTTCTACTTCATCGTTGCCAGTAGTTCCTGAGATTAGCGCGTTTAAGCAAACAAACAAACAAACTCTTCAGCTTTATAATATTAGTATAGATTAGATTCCATAAAACTTTTTATTTCGGAATAAAATTACATACTGCTTACTTGAAAGAAAACGAACATGGTGAAATTCAGTAGATTTCTATTCACTAGAGAACTGTAACTATAAAACATTTTATATATTTATTTAGAAGTATAAGTAAATGCATGTTGTTTATTGTTCTGAGTGCTGTTTGTTGGTAGCAAACTGACTTTTTTCATCTGTTACCTATGTTTGTTCGCAAAATAACACCCGAGTTCCAATTTCGATTCCAAATAAAATCGGAGGATACCTATCGCGCGTATGACACGTTTAAATTTTTTATATTTCCCTTTTTATGTCAGATATTTAATATCTAGTACATTTCCTAAAAAACAAACAAACTCGATCCTTTTAGGGTACTAGCCTTTTCCCTTTAGCCCTTTCACAGAAAAGACTAAAATGATTGTACATTTTAGTGAAAGGTCCTATTGTGTTAGGTTGAAAGAAGTTTTTTATACGGTGAAGGTAGGCATGTAAAAGATATTCCAATAAAATATTTATATTTATGAGAAAATAGGATTGGATTAAATAAAAATATTATGTACTTAACGTTTGTTAGTATATGTAATTATACAATCACGCTTTTTATACCTGAAGAGTAGGCAAAGATGTACAGATTTTATCAGCTATGTTTTATATTACAAGTAATAGAGGTGAAATGATGCCGTCTACCAGGCAGACATACAGAATCCGGGTATTTAGTCGTAGTGTTGTAAGTATGTTTATTTGTTACGCTTTCACGCCTCAACTACTCGACCGATTATCATGAAATTTCGCGTACACTTTGTCAGGGGAACAGAAAAGGACATAGGGTATCTTTCATCGAGCAAAAAAATCCGTTACTAGTGTAACTTACTATTAACTAACTTATATTTACGCGAGTAAAGCCGCGGGCAAAATATAGAACAAGTCCTAAATAGACGCAAAATTTCATCAAATCCGTATTGTGGTTTAGGTACAGGGATTATTAATTTTAGTCTCTATTCAATCATGCTTAAGATTGAATAGAGACTAAAATTAATAATCTCTGTTTCGATTGTTTGGCCTACCAGGGATAGATATTTGACATAACTTTAGAGCTTCTCCAAACACTTGTACTTGTTGCCCAGAAAAGCTTTGTTCTGGATTGTAATAGTCTTCTTTTTTAGTTCAAGAACGTATCACTTATCGGTGAAGCAATCACCACATCTCTCTGTCTTCTGCTTGCCTTTTAACCTCTTGACATGAATTTTGGTCAACTTTTTCACTAACTTGATCAAAAGAATTTCTACCATCCCTTTAATTTTTATCGGGATTCTCGACATGTAAGTAAAATGTTGAATCCTAACTAATATTATAAAAGCGAAAATGAGTTTGTTTGTTTGTTTGTTACCTTTCACGCCTAAACCACAGAACCGATAATTCTGAAATTTTGCATATACATTGTCAGGTGTACAGAAACGGACATGGGCTACCTTTCATCCCAAAAAATTTACTGTTCCCAAGGAAAACAACAATAACGTTCTTATGATAATAGATGGCGCCACGTGTCTTTCGAATCATGATTGAATTATATTATTACAAGCAGAGTACAACCCGAATTGATTGAAATTCTAAATTAACGCGAGCACTCGCGGTTGTCTCTCTTTCAGTATTGCAGGTCACTTAATCATTTTGAAATCTTCTTTTAAAAAGACATCTCTTGCACTATGAATAAATCATGTGCTTCGAGGGATTTTACAAACATTGAAAGTACGGACACAAAGAACACTCAAACTCGGAACAAGCAGTTATGTCTGACACAGTTTTTTTTGTTCCGTTTGGGATTCGATCCTACAACACCCGCCGTAGTGACAGTAGCGAGACGACCACTTCAACCAGTACGCTATCCGTGCAGTCAATCGTCCTGTATTAATAAGATACCCAGCTATTTCAAGACAACATTCCCTTTGAGAGTAAGATCAACGTGGCAGTTTCAACTTAAGGCTGATTAGATCCAAGATAAACTTATGAATAACTAACTTCATAAAACCGCAAGCCTTTAGTCTTAGTATTAGCTAGAACTGAGTCAAAGGTCCGACCACTTTCATTATGTCTTTGACATGACGTGAAGACTTTACTGAGTTGAGTTCTAATGAATGAATAATCGGGGAATGAATGAACAGAATGGAAAACTGTCACGATGTCAAATAGTTAAAAAATTGTCTAAAATATACAGAAGTAATATAGAATTTGGTGTTTATGAAAGAAGTGGTGGCACTAGAATAAATCTTTTTTAGACTGGAAACAGCAACAAGTATTTATAGTAATTTCACCTTATAGAAGATCGCACCAGAATAACTTTGTGGTGTGTTCCTGCAATGGATTCCTGAGCTCTTCGACGATGTGTGATAAGGTTATTGAGAGGTTTCATGGCAAATATTAATCACTTCTATAAAAGATTATTACGGGACCTGAATTATTCCATTAAATTATTTATTTCGATCAGGTGAGATCGCGATCAAACGCAAGTCTAATACAGGAAAAAAAATATTATTAAACTGTCAATTGTTGAAATGCCAGACATATGTACGTGAAAACCTAGTGCGTTGCTGCGGTTAAAAAGAATATGTTGTCTTTTTAGATTTTATAACAACAACAACAACACCTTGTAGATGTGAGTTGTGAAATACGAAGATTAAAATGAAATTAAAATTAAAGTAGTTTATTTTTATTAA
Organism: Catocala sponsa; assembly: GCA_963564715.1. NCBI lineage: Eukaryota > Metazoa > Arthropoda > Insecta > Lepidoptera > Erebidae > Catocala > Catocala sponsa. Next base: position 13,781,543 of record OY751348.1, on the reverse strand, counting down.
CTTACGACCTAGTTCGCATCTTTTGTTGAGATACTCCTCTTCAGTAAGAAAAATACTTGTGTTAGGAGCCCCCGCTCTTCAAGTTACAGAAAAATAAATCTAGACAGGTATCTATGCAGATTAGCTTAAAGAGTATGCGTATATGTGTGAGTATGGGTCTTTGTGTGTATTTGTTTGTGTGTGTGTGTGTGTGTGTGTATGTGTGAGAAATAATTTAGTTGTTAAAAATTATAATTTAATTGCGATTGTAGAAGCCCTTTGCCTGAATTTAGCAACTAACATAAATGTTAATTTAAATCACGGGACTAACATTTGTTTGATTCACAAATAGTTGCGTCGATTCTTTGTTTTCGGTGTTTGAAGACTTGTTAAGTCCCGCGTGACACAAAAAATATTCCTAGCACGGGTCTTAAAAAAACAAACTTCAGTAAACTCCCTTACCACTAAACTTTGACGTTCATAAGTGTTACTTTGAAACCTAAATATCACACATATAGACATTCGACATTACAATTTGAAAATGTGTTCATAATCCGGCTCGGATCGATCATTTATGGTAAGAATGCACTATGGGCGATTGTGTACAAACATTCTTCATCAAGTTCGGCTTCACTGTGAGTACGTATCGCACCATTTCATTTCGCGTACGTAGTTTTATTACCCCATTGTTTCGTGTAAACTGTCAGCGGCTTTCTATTTAGGAATACTTCGTTGGGCGTGTGTTGCTATTATGACAATAGCTACCCAAAGCACCGAATCCAAGTCTTTTTATGAGGGGCCTTATTATAATTTAAAAACTTCATCTCCGAAAGAGAGGACTCTTTTGGTGATGGAGTTTTTATTGTACACGTTATAATGATTGCGGTGGTCATCATCAGTGCGGAACGCTAAACCACTGAATATCAACACGTACGACCGCACCAGTGACCGCTGCTGCACTTTGCCTGGCAGCGCTGTTCAGAGTAGTAAATATTTAATATTAAAATTATACAAGTTAATAATATAATAATAATAATATTCTATCACATACACACAACACCATCTAGCCCAAACTAAGCAGAGCTTGTACTATGGGTACTAGACAATGGATAAACATACATATATCCTTTTTTTTTTTTTCTAAATACATACATATTATACATAGAAACACCCAGACCAAGACAAACATCAATATTCGTGCACACACATGTTTGACTTGTGCGGGAATCGAACCCGCGACCTCAGGCGTGGCAGTCGGTTACACTAACCACTACGCCATCGAGGCCGACAGTTACAATGCTTCAATAAATAAAAAAGTGCTCAGTCTTCAATAAATAAAAAAGCGGCCAAGTGCGAGTCGGACTCGCCCATGAAGGGTTCCGTAGCAGCAAGTAACATAATATAAAAGTTCTTGTAGTTCGTTGTAACTTTGATTGTAAATTGCGGTTTACGATTTATGACGTATTAAAAAAAAACTACTTACTAGATCTCGTTCAAACCAATTTTCAGTGGAAGTTTACATGGTAATGTACATCATATATTTTTTTAGTTTTATCATTCTCTTATTTTAGAAGGTACAGGAGAGGGGGGGGGGGGAGGCACACATTTTACCACTTTGGAAGTGTCTCTCGCGCAAACTATTCAGTTTAGAAAAAAATGATATTAGAAACCTTAATATCATTTTTGAAGACCTATCCATAGATACCCCACACTTATTGGTATGATGAAAAAAATATTTTTGTGTTTCGGTTATAAGTATGGGGAACCTCCAAAAATTTTTTTTTCTATTTTTGTGTGAAAATCTTAATGCGGTTCACAGAATACATCTACTTACCAAGTTTCAACAGCATAGTTCTTATAGTTTCGGAAAAAAGTGGCTGTGACATACGGCCGGACAGACAGATAGAAAGACATGACGAATCCATAAGGGTTCCGTTTTTTGCCATTTGGCTACGGAAGCCTAAAAAGAGGTTTTTGTGAAGTATGACACTTTTGCCCCAATTACTATGTTTTATGAGTGCCTTGTAACCAAACCGGCAAGGTTATGTAATTTATCTGATAAATGAGAATAGACTACGTGGGTCCTAAAATATAGCTGGCGAAATGTGGGTTGTGTCCATGTACCCTGCAATAATAGATATATTTGAATTGTAATATTTTAGCTAACGGGATCTGAAACCGTCATAAAATATAATATGTATCCTTTATTTAATTTTTATTGTTGTATGTAGCCTCCAGGTTCTTATTCTTAAACCGGGATGAAATATACATATAAATCTTATGTGTTTATTCAGGGCATGGTATATCTGCGTGCATAGTCTCATCCAAATACATTCGACGGTTTCGTGTGATTCTGTACAATACAATCAAATATCATTGAACACTTATAATCCTTACTAATATTATAAATTCGAAAGTAACTCTGTCTGTCTATCTGTCTGTCTATCTGTCTGTCTGTCTGTCTGTTACCTTTTCACGGCTAAACCACTCAACCGATTTAGATGAAATTTGGTACAGATATAGTTTAAAACCTGGGGAAGGAGATAGGCTACTTTTTATTGATGTAGGTACCACGCGGGCGGAGCCGCGCGCAAAAGCTAGTATAATATATATAATCCTAACCCTAACTAATATTATAAAGGCGATGATGAGTTTGTTTGTTTGTTACCTTTTCACGCCTAAACCACTGAACCGATCATCCTGAAATTTTGCATATACGTTGTCAGGTGTACAGAAACGAACATAGGCTACCTTTCATTATGAACAAAATTACTGTTCCCGAGGAAAACAACAAAAACGTTCTTATAATAACAGATGGCGCCACGTTTCTTTCGAATCATGATTGAATTATATTATTACAAGCAGAGTACGACCCGAATTGATTGTCAAATTCTAAATTAACGCGAGCGAAGCCGCGGGCAAAAGCTAGTATATAGTTATAATATCAGCCCTGTATTAAACTGTCCCACAGCTGGGCACGGCCCTCTTCTCAGTGTGCGAAGGGTAAGGCCATAGTCCACCAAGCTGGCCCAGTGCGGGTTGGCAGACTTCACATATTTTTGGGAACATTATGGAGAACTCTGAGACATGCAGGTTTCCTCACGATGTTTTCCTTCACATTTAAAGCGTACATTTATAATATTATTAGTAAAATAAAAGTTTCGTACAATGTTTTCTTCACCTTAAATAAATAATTTTACCTTGCACCACACCAACTAAAATAATAATTCCGTATTAAATATTTTATGTTTGCGAGAAACCACAGCGGTCAGCGAACTCTTTTGTAGTACAGTTTAATATTAAATGAGTTTGAGTGAGCCCGAGAGAGTCGTATCCGAAGGGTATTTCACCCTAAAGCGGTAAAGACGTTTGACACGTCGGAAAGTAAATTATCTCTTACTAGTGATGGGATCAAAGTTATCGATACTAGTATCGATGTTTTGGAGTATGTCTTTAGTGCAAGTTTTTATGGCACAACGTGCATGTGGTTCTCGGTTCGATACAATTGAACAAAGTGTTATTGGCTTTTTTAGTCTAGAATTTCTCAGTAGTAGCACGGAGTCTGGAATTGTGTCTGGTAGGCGGCAATAGGCTGGCCCCTACTATTTGGAATCTAAAGCGAAATGTGGATGTCGCACTCCAGTGTACACTGCCACTGGAGTACATTTACTTAAATAGATTAGAATAGGATACCATATATAACAGTCATATTTATAGATGCTCGACGGCAGTAATTGACATTTGTGACACTTGATATTATCACATAGTACTAGATGCTGTACCTCGTTATAATAACTTTTACAAACTTTTAATATTAAAATATACTGACGCTAAATGAACTAAAATCCGGTAATATTCAGCTGTGTTATCAAACAACACAACTAGTGTTTTCATTATGATTTTAACTTAAATATCGACGAACAAGTTTCTCTCAGGGGTATTATAATTAATTGTAAACAAACGGTGTACGTATTTACGCCGGCATTTTGGTTTAAGATATTAAAATTACCGATACAAAGTAAACTCAATGTTTTTCGTACTCAAAACTTTATGCTTAAGCACAATAATAATAAATAACTGTGTTCAAAAGACTTTTATCCGAGTAAGCTTTTATGTGCGTTTAACACGGGTCAAGCTGCGGGCAAAAGCTGTAAATAAAGATGAGTAAATTAATCGCAAATATAAATAAAATTGTGCGGGCTTATCGAAGAATGTTTTAAATGTAACGTTTACAATTCAGTCCGGTTTTACTATATTTTATTTGTGAAGCTAAAAACCTGCGTACTCTAAAAACAGCAGCTTAGGAGTTGTGTAGTTCTATTTTTTTTGTATAGAAAATATTATTTAAGTTTATTATTTTAGAAAAGACTACTCGAACAAGGATTGAAGCCCTATGTCACAGCGAATTTAAAAACATACAATTAACGAATACAATGTTCTATTAGATTCTGTATCTAGGAGTACATTGTACATGTTAATTGTTTTTACCTGAAACACACAAACAATTGTCTCGTGTGGGATTGGAACCCACAACTCTTGCCGTGGCGGTAGGCGACAGCTTGCCTGCTACGTCATCTGTGCAGTCATATATAACATAATATATATTACTTTAAACGACACGTTTAAGTTTGTGATATGCTAAAAGATTTATTTCAACCGTTATAGTCGTCTGGATGTTGTATTCGTTCAATATGAAACAGAATGCATTTATTTTATTTAGATTCCAGTGACAGAAAAATATCGCTACGTTTTCTTATTTGCTGTTGTTTTCACTGTTTAGAGAAACACTGGTAAACCAGATAAATAAATATTTGGTTCATTTAAAATTTACTATATTTACTGCGTTGGTGACGCGCGCAGCTGTTGTGAATGCGGTTTGGATTTCAGTCCAGCCCGGGTTAGGCAAAATGCTATTGGGGTTTTCCGACAAGAAATCTCTCAGTAGTAAGCCAGAATCTGGAGCTGTGCCCGGTAATCGGCAATAGGCAATACAGAAAAGAGTAAAGTTAAGTACTTTTACTTAATTTTACTTTTTCTTATGAGTCACAACTATACTATTGCACTTATGCTTAGATGGAACCTCCAACCACCTTTGATAGCAAAGCTGTTGGCTATAGTGACGGGAAGAGAAGTAAGAACAGCTACTTTGAATATAAACTGCTACTACTCAAGATAGAAATTTGAAAATATTGCGATAAAAATCTGTGTATACGCATATTTTTCTGTTGCTGAAACCGAACTAGAGACCACACAATTGGCAAGGACAGATGCACATCTCACACCTAAGTAGGACAGATGTCCTTGCCACTTGTGTGGTCTCTAGTTCGATAAACATTGATGGTTTATCTAAACCATCAATGTTTATCTTAGCTTAAAATATAAGCTTAAAAATATTTTGAAGAAAAGTTTATCGACAAATGTATCCCATCCCTAATTCTATTATACCTTAGAAATAGTCTGTTCGGAGCGATTGTCGGCGAATAATTACTGATCTAAAGTTAATAATCGCGGCCTCTTGTGACTTGTACCTCTTACAACGAAGCCAACAGCTCTTAAATTAGTTTTATGTAATTAGCTAAAATATTTTGCGTTGATAGGAATTTATTCATCAAGATTTTTTTTTGAGTCAAAATTTGATGATAAGCCATTTTAATTTGCCTCATCATATTTATATTGATTGTGATAGAAGTGGTTGTTTGCCTCTGTCAATATGCCAGGTATTGCGAATATCATCATGCTTCGAATATCATACTAGACAAAATAATGTGGGCCATACATTATTGTGCCGGGTCTCTGTGTTCCTTGTGTTCGTTGTTTAATTGTTTGCAAAGACCTCCACGATACAGGATTATTCATTGAGTGTAAGTTTTATTATAAAGAAAAAAAAATTGGAGCAGTCTTTAGGGACTGCCCATAGAAGTGAAATTTAATCCTTGATCATAAACACTTCTTTATAAAAAAATAAAAAAAATAGGGGCGGGTCGGATTCCTGATACTCCCTTGGGCGTTATTAAGGTGGTCAAAATTTCGTTATTTTTTGTGTAGGACGCACCATTTCTGAGATATTGTTAATATTCTGAAGTCATTCAAAAATGGAAAGCGTGGAAGCGTGACGATGACGAAGCGTGACGATGACGCGAGTTCTATGATTTTTGTTTACCCAAGAAGTGCTCAACGCGCCTAAAGAAGGTTTCACTTGAAAAAACAGCCCTGTATTATACCCAAGGGGTGGCCAGAGGTGTATATAACCAACATTTCACTATTTATTTCTAGATTAGGGGCCGAGCCATCGACATTTATAAGACATCATGCTGCTGCTGAGAAAATCCTAGCAGATAAATCCAGAAATAACTTGCTTGGCTTAGTAATCGAACCCAGAATGTCACGATCAATCGCAAATATTCCCATCCACTTATTGGACAAAGGGGCAGTCCTGACACCATTATTCTAAAAGGCGAATAAACAACGTGTCAAAATCGAATCCTATTGAGTGATCCTATTTGATTGGCAGTCACTGAGGCATTCAGCCAATGACAGTATTTGATTATTTTTGACCGTCACTTCACAGATTTTTGTGTTGAACTGCCTTTAAGAAATTAGATGTTAATCTCATAAACTGATGATTGATGAAGATGATTAATCATAAAAAGTGCACAAGCAAACTCAAATGCAACTTAAAATCCTTATTGGGATAAAAAAAATACAATTATTTATTAGAAACTTACTTTAAATTACTATAATATGATAAATAATCATAACATTTGATATTTAAACATACCGTAGGCTGCTTAGGAGATACTAACGGCCAAACTAGGCGGATAACACCGCCTACATTTTTCATTTACAGTTAATTAAAGTTTATATAAAAGACCATAACGATTATATAATTTTTACTGAACACCTACGGCTAGTAGACAGCCATAAAAGCATTTATTATAACATAAATTTTGTTAAAGCTAGGAAGTAAAGAGATATTCATTAAAATCTAGGATTTCGCTCAAACCGGAACTGGGAACTACTGGGGAATTATTTTTCCATACTAAAAGATATCAAACTTATGTAGTTTTTGAGTCCCTACTCACCGCAGGAAAACTACACAAGTTTAACACTCGTTCCAGCCTCTTTAAATTAAATTTAGTCGATTAATTTATTTGCTCAAATACATTATTTGATTTAATATAAATAAGGTGTTTCAAAAATGTTACCAGTTCTGCATATTCTGCCAGTTAAGGCGTGCAAATACGTTATAAGTAGTTGTAAATCCTAACTATCCTAACTTCCTAACTAATATTATAACAGCGAAAATGAGTTTGTTTGTTTGTTTGTTAACTCTTCACGTCTAAACCACTGAACCGATCATTCTGAAATTTTGCATATACATTGTCAGGTGTACAGAAACGGACATAGGCTACCTTTCATTCCGAAAAAAATTACTGTTCCCGAGGAAAACAACAATAACGTTCTTCTGATAATAGATGGCGCCACGTGTCTTCCGAATCATGATTGAATTATATTATTACAAGCAGAGTACAACCCGAATTGATTGACAAAATTCTAAATTAACGCGAGCGAAGCCGCGGGCAAAAGCTAGTTGTATATAAATTATTATATAATAAAATAAAAATTACCTGTATTTCAAATGTATTCTGTGTCGTGTGTTTTACTCTTGTGTTAGCCCTAGTTTCCGTCTTATTCTCTGAGACAGCGGTAGTGAATACCTTCTTCACTTATTGGTCGTCTTCTTGGTGTGAAAAGTTGGCAGTTGAGAACTCTGTCCTTCTGTCTAAGAACTGTCATTTTAGGTTGCCGTCCCATCGGACTATGAGGGAGTAGTGAGTATATTTGTGTTTATCCACTATAATATCACTTGCGTAGTTGGCCAGTTGCCGTTAAGATTTGCTGCACTGAACGAAATTCGGTTTAAAGGAAGATCAATAAAAAAAGAATAAAAAAATAATTTATTTTTGACTTGTACTGACTTTCTCTAGTTACTGTAAATCCTATTCTTCGTCGGGAACATGAAGTATTTCCCCTGGAGTTGTGATCGTTCTTAGTTTAGATCGATTGGCAGGTTAGCTGAATTTTTTGATATAACTACCTGCTCTGGCGCTAACACTACCAGTTGATGCTCGTCTAGACAAGCTAGAGGATTCCTTGGTTCCTAAACTACTTTTTATATTACCGGTAAGTAGTACTCAAAATACAGATATAAACTCACCGCAAATTTAGTTCCTGCTGTGAATTTAATTATGAGTAGGTACGCTAAACAAACTGTAATACGAATAGAATTTCTAAATATAATCGTTTTATTGGTAGTGACGTGGAGATTGACGTATTCCCTATATTGTTGCTTGAATAATACATAGCTTGTGAGTAAAGTACTATTTAGACGACCGCGAAGTAAAATTAGACTCGGCGGGCTATTGCTGTTAGGATAATTTGAGTACTAGGTAAATATTGACCGGTATAAATAGGAGCTTATGTAGTGAGGATTAAGGTTTAGAGTAGTATAATTGAAGAAGTAGACAGATATGTATTATAGCCAGCTATGTCTCTAGATCCCACGTAAAAGGACAAATAGTCTAACGGGTATATTGCCGGATTCTGTGCCGCTACTGTGAATTAACAAATTCTCCATAAAGTTTTGACTGATTTGGAATTCGAACTCCTTCGTCTTCACGATTGTATGCCAATATAAGCGCAACTTAATACTACAGGACAAAGAAGGCAGTCTAGAGTAGTGTTTCCTAAGAAGTTTATTCTGAGTATTTGTATTATTACAATAGCAAAAAAGGCGTAATGTTTTTTAAAGAATATTTTACCCGCCCCAGACATTAAGCGCTGTGACGTGGTGCAGTTAAGAAACTAGAAATGAGAAGATTCAGACTTAGAACCATCATTTAAGTACTTATGGTTATTTCATAACACCCAGCGCGACGGCACTGGTAGGCGACTGCCGGTCTGCTGTTTCAACCGTATAGTCTAAGTAGAAGCAATAGGCCTATATAATATTTATTTAGTTCCAGTACCAATGAGTTGTCGCCCGGGTATATGATATATGGAAAGAAATTATCGGAAACGGGCGTAAGAGTAGTCTTAGACCCACCCGTTCTCTAAAGGAAAGTAACACTATTACTATGTTACGCTCGGTGATTAAGAGGTCTAGAAGCACACGTTACCTTGCTCGTTCCATTCCTATCATCCCATCTTTAATTCCTTCTACGTGCAGATGGCAACGCATGAGTGGTACTCCTGGTATTGCACGGTAACCGCTTAGCATCAGGTAGAATGTATGCCTGCTTGCCATCGTTCTAATATAGCGGTTCGATATGTCGGTGTTCTGTGCCCATTACTTCAATGAATTTAAAACTCCAAGTGTAGCCATATCGAAAGGGTTATTCTTTTGAGTATAATATGATATGAATTGTGAGTATTATTTGATAGCGCTGTCATAAGAAATAACGACAAAAATGACATTGGCAAGACGAAGGAGGGATAATAAACCGTCACGCTTGAATGATTGGGTGTAATGTTTCAATTTTATGGATATTTTCATTTCAAGAATGCCCTGCGGTTTTATCTACGCAAATGTGGATCTTTTATACTTGAATAGCGTCATCAATAAGTCTCGTCAAAGACTTTTGACCTCTTGTTTTAATCGTAGCTTGAAGGAATAATAGCATTTGGAATTTTTAGAATAGAGCTTTCGTGATTTAAAGTTGCTTCCATATGTCATTTGTACTTATTCTTTTAAATTGTTTCTGTGATCCAATAAAACAGTCATGCCCAAGGAAGATATATAATAAAGATACTTTATTGGTATATTATTGGTTATTTGGGGTATCCTAACACAGGTATATCCTTTTAAATATATAATGTATATTTAAAAGGATACTTTCGTTCTAAGATACTTACTAAAATATATGATGTATAGAAATTACAATGTATATCTTAAGTTATAATTTTAAAAAAAATATCGTACTTGTTAACAATGTATCCCTGTAACTATAGGACTGACATGTCGTATGAAAAAGGTTTTAAAAATAAAGAGAGATAAGTACTCATGTACTTATTAGATGACGAAATTTTTGTTTTGTGTTCTTTGATGATTTAGTTCTTTTAATCTATTCTCTAGAACCAACTAATACCTAAAATATTATATAACGGCAAATAAAACACTCTTAATAGGCGTTATAGAATTCCTCAGCATCACAGTCAACGAACAATATCCCCAGAAGATTGGCACATTATTTAGTTTTATCGTTTTCGCTCCGTGGTCACGCCGATAGGTGCCGATTACTACTGACAGGTGGATAATTGACTCGTTTGTTAGGAACAAACTTCCAAAGGCACTAGCAAGGCAGTCAATGTATATCTATACTAATATTATAATGAGTAAAGATTTGATTTTTTGTTTGGTTGTTTGTTTGTAATGATTTAACTCGAAAACTACTTAACCAATTTTATAAATTCTTTCACCATTAGCAAGCTATATTATCATCGAATAACAGGCTATATTTTTACTTTGGTTTTTTAAAAAGTACTCTTACTAACCTAACCTAAACTAATTTTACGCGAGCGAAGCCGCGTGCAAAAGCGAGTCATTAATAAATACTTTTGCATTGCTGCATTGCATCGAATTGCGTTGCGAAGTCATTCATCCGTCGTCGGTTTGTGTACGGGCATTTAATTTATCTTACATACAATACGATATATAATTAAAACTTTATTATTTCTGGACATTGGTGTGCCGCTGCGACTCAATAGATTAATGCCTTCGTTTGCTTATGTCCAAGTGTAACTTCACACATACAAAAGATATGTGCTTGTCATAAACTTTCCATTCCACTGGTTATCACAAATTCGGTCTGGCATATGAGTCAGGGCCTTTATGATCATATTTTATGGCCATAAAACGTATACTCGTCGAGGAAATATCTCAACTGTATTTAAGATAACTGTACAAGAGTACAAAGATTAAGCGATCTAAAGAAATATTGTGATTATAGTTAAGAATAGTGTAGTTTCAAATAATTAAAATTGGTAAACCTCAACCATATGATAATAATCCGCGATACTGCTGCTAACCAATTAGTTCTATCTCATGACAATCTAAATGCATGTCAGTCAGATTAGGCTGCCTGGTCTTTCTACAAAACATTTCTGATTTTATTAGAAAAAATACCGATCTTTCTGTTTAGCAATCATAATAATCATGTATACATTAGCGATAGCAGAGTAGAGGGCAGGCGGCGAAAGAACAAAAGCACCGATGATAACTTTTAAATTTTCCGTTGCATGATATACAGGGAGTGTCGTAAATAGTGGTCCAGAGTAAAGGAGTCGATACACTGTATTCTTATATATCACATACCCAAATTTTAAGCATTTTCAGTTAAGGGTCTCCTAACAAAAATTAAAGTTCTTTTTTAAAATTTCTGCACCTTGCTTCACGAATTTGGCTGTCATTTCAACAAATATCAATATTTTTTAATTCTGTTTTTTTATTATTATTCTTGAATATGTGTACTATCATATCCAAACCCTTTTTTATGTTTTAAAGTCAAAGGTACTTAAATAAATTAATCTGTTTCCAATTTCAATACTCATCTTCAGCAAATCATATGACTTTAGGGCCATAAAAAAAATGGTTAAAATTTCGGTATGTGATACATAAGAATACAGTGTATCGACTCCTTTACTCTGGACCACTATTTACGACACAACCTGTATATATGTCGCAGATTCAAACGGATTGATATCCACGTGTTCAATATTAACGTCCGACATCTTGATTTTCTATAATAGTCAGTGTGCACACCCGGCGCAGGCGACGTTCCGAGAGCAACTGAGTCTCTATTGACGAACGAACGCACTACTGACAGTTAGATTGACATTTGCACAGTGTTGCCATACGAATTAATGAACTGAAATAATCAAATAACTAGGGACAACACTGGCGTGAATTTTGTTACCTCTAACATAGGTATATAAAACGTAACGAGTATTAACGTATTATCATGCATTATGTTTACCTTTTTATGCTTGGTCGAAACGTCAAGCATAAAAAAGGTAAACATTATGCATGATCGCGTTAATACCCGTTACGTATTATATATAAAAACACCAATACTCCAAATAGGATAGCGGTATGCGTTATCAATGGATGGAGAAGTCCAGTCCCCGTATCTGAGTTCAATGTATTGCAAACCAACAGAATACAATCAGGATAGCCCTCTCTCAACGAGAACGATTGTCAGCGCAACTGCAGTTACGTCTAACAGCAGTGCAGGGAAATCGCTAGCTTCCTACTAGACGCACCATGTGTCATCGCTATCTATATATTAATACGTGAAGCAAAAACTTCGTACCCCTTTTCACGAAAACTGCGCGGATGGAGGATGAATGAATGAATGAATGAATGAAGTATATAAAAAAGGAGTATGAAATTTGGCACAGTTAAAGTTTATATGGAGAAGGAGGAGCGAATCCTAATATTTTTATAAAATATGCATTAGACATACATTAAATTAATAAAAAAACACTACACGCACACAACCATGCATTTGACGCACGAAGTCAAATCGCGTTCGTAGTATTTCGGCATTGTTCGTCTGACGTCGTCGTACAATTCTTTGTAACTATGGTTACCTATTAGATAACCATAGGTACAAGTTTTCTTTATTACAATAAATAGTACCTTATTTATATGTAATAAAGAAAACAAACTAGCAAGCTTAGGAATTTTGGTCGAATTTTGACCACTAGGCGACCGCTAGTCTATATAAATAGGCAAAGACAAAACAGTTTAGATACATTTTCACTGCTGTTTGTTAACCGTTTCTTTTAGTACTATCAATAAAAACAATCGGCAGGGTCGGGTTCTGACATTTTTTCTAGTTCGGGCAGCATATCGTCTGTCTGGTCCGTTAGCTACATATTTATACAATCCAAGCGTGTCAGTGGTAATTGCACATATGTAACAAATATGGCACTTATATTGCTGTACTGATAGTGTGGCCTGCGCTCCACCATTCTACATATTATTCAACTGATGGTGTTAGCTGCATTCGGCGTCATCCGTAACTCGGTACGAGTATTTTTTTTTATTGATTAGGCGGCAAACGAGCAGCCGGGTCGCCTGATGGTAAGCGATTACCGCCACCCATGGACACCTGCAACACCAGAGGAGTTATAAGTGCGTTGCCGGCCATTTAAAAAGGAGTACACTCTTTTCTTGAAGTGTTGAAGGTCGTATTGATCCGGAAATACCGTAGGCGACAGCTCATTCCACAGTTTTGTTGTGCGAGGCAGAAAATTCCTGGAGAAACGCACAGTTGTGGACTGCCAACCATCTAAATGATGGGAGTGAAAATGCTGTCGCGTGGGACGATGGCGAAAAGAGGCGGCAGGGATCATTTCATTATTTACTTTAGTATGTAATAGAAGCACGGCACGCATTATACCGTGATCTGTGCGTATAATATTATATTTAAATGCAAGGATGGCGAAACGGGCGAATGTCTCGCCGCTGCAGCCACGTGCGTTAAAATACCACAATGGACAATTATTTATGTGATTTATTTTGTGTCCGTTATGTAAAGTTTCCCGCGACATAGGGTCTAATCTCTAGGGAGTTTTATTTATATTATAATATAATTTATTTTCGTGACTAGTAGAAGCGCGGTGCGCATTAAACCGTGCTCTGTGTGTATAATTATATTCAATTTCAAAACCATTAATGGCGTAACGAGCAAGTAGTCGCCTAGTGTTGTGGTTTCGAATGCCACACGGGACAATTATTTGTGTGACTTTGTGTCCGTTAATTAATAATAATAATAATAATATTGTATCACATACACACAACACCATCTAGCCCAAACTAAGCAGAGCTTGTACTATGGGTACTAGACAATGGATAAACATACATATATAATTTTTTTTTTGTAAATACATACGTATTATATTATATTGCATGTAAAGTCCTAAAATACGAGCTTAATAGTTAATACATAACGCGGATTTTGAAGTGAAATGAAAACTCAGCGTTACCGAAAATGACCTCGAGTAACTTATCCAGAAAAATGTTCTGTTCCCGAGGGATAGAAAATTGACATCACCTTCATTTATGCAAACGAAGCCGCGGGCGAAATCTAGTTAAATCATATTGGTTTCGCATTCAGTTCGAATGTGCAGTGGCTTACATGTAGCGAAGCACTTCCTTAGATTTATGCTTCTAATAAAAGCGCATTTCATACATTTATAGTGTAGAATGATATCGAGATGCGAGGGAATCCTGTTAGGATCGGTGACTACGAATATATTGCATTTTAAGAGAGAATCTTGAAACATGGGTACAAATATAGACAGCCATACATATGTTTTTTATAATTTATTTATTTATTTACATCAAATAGAACGACTTGCGCCAATTACACTATTTAATAATATCTATATCTACAAATATTATAAAGCTGAAGAGTTTGTTTGTTTGTTTGAACGCGCTAATCTCAGGAACTACTGATTCGAATTGGAAAATTATTTTAATGTTGGATAGCCTATTTATCGAGGAAGGCTATAGGCTATATAACATCACGCTACGACCCACGGGGGCGGCGCAGTAACGATAAACGCGGGTGAAACCGCGAGAACATCTAGTCTAATATATAGTTTTATGTTTTGATAAAGGCAACTCCCGCATTAGGAATAATTCCTGTGACGGGAGACTTTACAAACATACAAACAACGGACACAAAGAGTACCCAGACTCGGAAGAACCATTTGTGGACCACACAAAATTTTTCCCCATGTGGGATTCGAACCCACAACACTGGTGGCAAGGGCAGTGGCGGTGGGAAACTGTTTAGTGAGTATTATGTAATCTGTGTGTGTCTTAATAAATAATTAGGTCTTTCATTCATTCTAACGTTGAGATTGCAATTAAACACACTTGTCTAATATGCTTACATACATAGATTTACGCCATCTGTTTTAAAAAGGTATGCAGAGCTGGAAAATCTGGGCCTAATGTATTGCGTCCAGATTTTTGCCAGCTATGTTCGAGGTCCCACGAGAAAAATATTCACTTATTCAGACTACTGCTACTAAGGTCTCCTAACAGGCAGATCTCCTAACTCTTTATCAGTCCCGGGTAACGAATCCGGGACCTCGATCACGTAAAATTATAATGTCCTCCAGACCGAATTTCGGTCACGGCGGCCAATCTTAACGGATACTAGCCATCTTCGCAGGAGATATTATAGTGCACAAGTGTGTGCGCAAACACAAGTGCACTCTCTGTTCCCTAACTCTCATGATCCGATGGGACGGTAATCCGACACGACTGGAGAGAGATCAGGCGCAGGACCAACGGCTTTACGTGCTTTCCAAGGCACGGGGGTGTCTAACACCGCCAACTTCCTAACTCCGGGCTGCTATTGAGAATTCTTAACAGAAAACCCGATAACTTTTTGTTGGCCCGACCCGGGATTCGAACCCGAGACCTCATGCACAGCAGTCGCATTCACTACCGCTGCGCCACGAAGGCAAAATTATGCCACGTGACTAAGATGGCAGTTATATACTTTGTTGAATCCAAGCTGATTTCTATTTTAGTCTATCGGTTAATTAGTAGCCATGACTAATATCTAATTAGAAGGCAATGATAGTAACCAATCTGATGGCTATTAACTCAATCGCTTTGAACATAATATGTACGGGTATTATGCTGAATTAGATTCTATGTAATAGAACAAAATTAGTTAATACAAGATTAGGTTAAGGCATTAAGAGAACTTAAAACCTTACTCGGTAATAATAAAGAAATAATTTTTAAAATCGGTTGAATAGTTTTTGAGTTAAACCCTTACAAATAAACAAACAAACCTTCAAAAAATCAAATCATTCCTCTTTATTGTCTAACCTAATATTAAAAAGCTGAGGAGTTTGTTTGTTTGAACGCGCTAATCTCAGGAACTACTGGTTCGATTTGAAAAATCATGTTAGTATCGGATAGCCTATTTATCGAGGAAGGCCATAGGTCATAACGTCACGCTACAACCCACGGGGGCGGCGCACTAACGATAAACATGGGTGAAACCGCGGGAACATCTAGTATTAGAATAGATGTAGATTACTGGGTAGCATGGGCTATTAAAATTACGTTATGCCATAGATGTAATTATAAGTACTCAATGCTTCATCTAATAGCAAAGAGAAATTATAGTTTGTCAATGTGTGAAGTTGTATGAAAAGCAGAAAATAAGAACTTGAGAAAATGTTACTTATATTCAGATGTTTAAGAGGTCTTGGCTTATCTATACTAATATTATAAAGCTAAGCGAAATAAAATGACCGCGCTTTGAGTCGCTCGCCGTCATTTTATTTTGTTGTATCAAATACGGTTGTATTCTGAAGCACTTTAGGTTGAATTTAAATTGTTACTGAATTAGTCTCTTCGCCGCTACTCCGTCCGTTGGCGCTGACCCTTAAGTTTGTTTGTTTGGTTGAACGCGCTAATCTCAGGAACTACTTGTTCCAATTGAATACTTACTCTAGTGTATGATAGCCTATTTATCGAGGAAGGCTATAGGATATATAACATCACGCTACGATCTACGGGGGCAGCGCAGTAACCATAAACGCGAGTGAAACCGCGGACACATCTCATAATAACATATAACAGTCACATAATATGTAACTACTGTAGTATTGTAAGTGTGCTTATCCCTGAGATGATTTACAGGCGTGAGTCTATTAGTAGCGGCACACCCGCGGCCAGACACAATAGGCTTTCAATTATGTCTCGCATTCCAACACTTGATAGGTTTAGTCTTTTTATCATACTGCTGAGGTCATATGTGCCAGCTATTCCTAACTAATATTATAAATGCGAATGTGAGTGAGTTTGTTTGTTTGTTACGCTTTCATGCCTTATTATACAACCGATTCATGAAAACTCGCATGCACGTTGTTTCAGATATAGAAAATGACACAGGGTGCCTTTCATCCAGAAAATACACTATTCCCGTGGGATATATTATTATATTTATTGACAAAATCTACATTACTGCAAGTGAAGCCGCAGGAAAAATCTAGTCTTGTATAAAATTTAATTACCTGTAACAAGTAATAAAGCGGCTTGCCAATAAACATCGTATGTTTGATATTATGCATTCTTGTCGGCTGCCACACATTCTTGTTAAAGCTAATATATGTATATTCGACATTTCGTTGCCTTTAGTATCGTCAACTTCATTTGTATTGAATGAATCTGGCACAACAAATACTTGCTATGACGTAAGAGCCTTTGCAAAGATCACTTAAACTCTGAACGAGTATTTGTGTATCACAACATTTTTGGTCTCTTCTGCGACCTACAACCTTCGCCGCACTGGCAGTGGTGTGGCGACTACTTAACGTGATATCTTATCTTATCTTATGCGGGGGCCAGTCAGTGCAGACCGGCGACACTTCAACCCAGTGGGATCTTTTGTGTCGACACTCTCCCAATAACGACTGCCATAGATGTTCATGGCAGCCGGGACCAACGGCTTAACGTGCTTTCCGAGGCACGGAGCAGGCGATAATTGTCAACCAATACGCACATAATTTCGAAAAGTCATATAACTTCCGAAAGTCAGAGGTGCGCGACGTGGGTTCGAACCCGAGACCCTCTGCATTGCAGTCTGTTGGTCTCCCCACTGGGCTATCGCTGCTGTTTTTACTTAACGTGGTAAAGCAACTACTTAAAGCATTACGTCATCTGTTGAGTCAACTTGTCTGATGAAAACTTCAGTCGCTTTTCTTTCAAACAATGTTATAATTCCAACAATTTCTCGTTCATTGCTCAACCGAGTTTGCGGCATACAAAACTAGAGTCAAGAGAACGGCTAACATGTCGAGGTATTTGATTAATGTCAATGTATGTTTTGCATTGTTAAGGTGTCAAAATAGCGAAACACATAAGTTATAAAAAGATTATAAAAATATACGATTTGGACATTGCTGTGTATGAAAGCGAAACATAGACAATGACCCAACACCACCGGGAAAAACTGATAGCATTCGAAATGGAAATGGAAAGATTCACACATCATCGCGGAAGTACTTGTCCAAGAAGAATGCAATATTTTGACGATAATTGACAGCACTGCACGGATAGCTTAGTGGTTTAAGTGATCGCCTCGTCACTGCGATTACGCCGAGTATTGTGGGTTCGAATCCCACACGGGACTAAACTTTGTGTGTCTGTTGTTTGAATATTTGTGAAGTCCAGCGCGATATAGGGACTGTGACTAGAGCGGAGGTTGTCTTTAAAAAAAAGGCAGAACTGGTAAGATGTTCAGCCAACTTATACGACTGACAAATTCATGAAAATATCATAGAAGGAAAAATATAAGGAAAGAGATAAACGGGCCGCCCCAGAAGAATATTCACTAACCAAATAAAGGAAAAGGCGAAAGTCATGTCTTAAGGAGGTCAAGTTCTTGACCGAAGATCGAGAAAGGTAAATTAAATTTAAAAAGTTAAATTAAATTGAATTAAACTGTGTCAATTTATTTATTAAGTTTTATAAACTATAGGCTATTACTGTTTGTTAGGTGTGTGATTAATTTTATTTTTATTTTATTTTAAATTACCAATTTTTACTGAAATATTGTAACACTTTTTTTTTTGTCTTATAAACCTATCTGTATTAATACTCAAATCCGAATGTTTTCCGTAGAAGCTGTGTTTACCGATTAATATTGTGCACCCATGCCTTATTTGTTATGTACATTCATACTTGTAATAAATGTGTAACAATTGTAGGTGAACCTATGAATAAATAAATAAATAAATAAAGGTGGCGTATACTCCACCAACAAGAACCGAACTATTAAGTATGAAGAAGAAGGTGTAAAGTTAGCATGCATCGGCTCCCCTGGTGGGGAACGACTATAATATTAATCTATAGTCAATCGCAACACTATGTAATATCATTTGTATAATACAGATACTGTAGACAGCCTCGATGGCGTAGTGGTTAGTGTAACCGACTGCCACGCCTGAGATCGCGGGTTCGATTCCCGCACAAGTCAAACATTTGTGTGCATGAACATGGATGTTTGTCTTGGTCTGGGTGTTTCTATGTATAATATGTATGTATTTACAAAAAAAGGTATATATGTATGTTTATCCATTGTCTAGTACCCATAGTACAAGCTCTGCTTAGTTTGGGCTAGATGGTGATGTGTGTATGTGATAGAATATTATTATATTATTATTATTATTAAAAGTGGTGTCTACAGCTGCACAAAGACAAAATAAACCATAAGCTGAAACGAAAAAAAAAAGAATATAAAGCTAGGTAGAAGTGCGCCTACAACCTATTTAGGAAGTATGGGACACTTCCCTACTGTCTATAAAAACATAACACGCTGCAAAAGCTGAGATAAGGATACCTAAAGAATCCTGGCACGGCCCATATGTTGCTCGGACATACTCAGGCTTTCTTTAAGCTAAGACGATGATAATGTCTAATAGCTGTTAAATCGTCATCCACTGCTAGTTTTCATTAGCATAAATATTATACGTACCTATATAAGTAGATAGTATACGTATAAACATTAAAATACGATCGGCAACGCCCAAGTGACTCCATTGCTGTTGCATGACTCCACAGTGTGACTATCTACTATCAGACGGACCGTTTGCTTCTTTACCTACCTAGTAGTATAAAAATAAACTATACTTGTCTGTTATTAATCGCCTGGCTTATAATCGAACCATAATAATAATAATAATAATAATATTTATTTGCATCAAACATGGTATATAAAGATGTTACAATTGTGAAATAAGTTACACATGTTTAGCTTAACATAGTATGCAATACATTTAACACATAGTCTAGTAGGCACAAAGTTACAATTTATTTTCAATAAATTCTTTTAGACAATAAAAATTATTTTCATTTAGCCATTTATATAAATGTATTTTAAATAATCTAGTATTTAACTCTTTTAAGTGACAAGGTATCTTATTAAATATGCGTACACACATCACTAGACAGCTTTTATTATATTTACTCAACCTTGCAACGTCACTAAGCACAAGTCTATGGGGGTCTCGTCTACTCCTTGGATTTATATCGTCTGCTGTTTTAAATAATTCTTTATATTTCCTTACAAAATTACAAATTTCATAAATGTAGAGAGACGGTAGCGGAAGCAAACCAAGCTCTTTGAACTTCGAACGACACGATTCATCGGGTTGTATTCCACACATGGCTCTAATACATTTTTTTTGTGCGACAAATACTCTGTTTTGATCAGTACTATTACCCCACATAATAAGTCCGTAGCGTAACAGTGACCCTACATATGCGTGGTAACACGTAGTTGCCGTTTTTATATTTGTTACATTTTTTATTTGTATGAGCGCGTAAACAAATCGATTTATTCTATTTGACACATGTTCCACGTGTGTCTTCCAATTTAGGTTTTCATCCAGTGTAACGCCCAGGAATTTTGTATGGGTGACTTCTTTGAGTTTTGGTATACTTAGTTTGATATTGAAATTACTATTATAAGATTTATTAAATTGTATAAATACGGATTTATTTAGATTAATTTTTAAACTATTTATGAGATGATGAGATCCAGATACCATGATTTTCATTGTGTCTGTATGTCTTCGTCTAGTACGGTTATTTAAATGATACCACAACTACTTTCCAGCCAAGTATCATAAAAAGCAATGACTAAATCATGCTGCACTTCTTCCAATTTTCCAAAAGCTAGTACTCAGCCAATCCCTGTGTGTAAAGCCCCTTAAAATTGCAAACCATTTCTGCTGACGACGTTGATTTGTAAGTCGGCTCTGTGTGGAAAATTATGTTTCCATTGAAATTAACACGTGAAATATATGGCGAATGATTCTCGTTTCTTTTCAATACCAGAATTGGTTGTAAGGTTACTTTTTGACTCCATACTTTACGTTATCCAATCATTTAACAATATTTGTGAGAACATCAACAAATTCATACGTACATATTATAACCACTTTTCACAAACGGTTTTAGATCACACGTTATAAACGAGCGTATTTTTTAGGAGAAATCCCGGTAGCACTGCCTGACTTGGCAATCGAACATGATTCCTCACATAGAGCATTCACATTTACTACTGCTCCCGATGAGACAGTCTTAATCATTATTAGGAAAAGACCGCGTGAAATAGGTACTATAAAAAATTGTGAGTTATACTTGTGTACAGAGAGTTCCGTACCACCACACAATGGCATGACCCCGATTCACACTTGGCTGGTTGTACTATTTGTTATTTTACTTTAAAGCTTTCATAATAATCATTCCAACATTAAAGCCTGTAGGTACGTATTACCATAAGAAAAAAAAAATTGTACTTTACTTTTTTACGAAAGAGTAAACTAAAATGTGGTTGTAGGTTGGAACCCCACATAGGCCAAAAAATTGTGTGATACGCAAAAAGTTGTTACGAGTCTGTATGTGCTTTGTGTCCGTTGTTTGCCATATCCTTCGACACAGGATTTATACCTAGAAGAAGATTGACCGTACATTAATACATTACTTATAAATATTTATGTTGTATTACGACCGCCAAGGTCGTGTTTAATTTTAAAACTAGACTTAAAACGGATCATATTGTGAGTTCAATATATAGCTGCAATGTTTTGAACTATAGCTCGGTCAGCTCAAGAACAATAATTGAAGGCATCGGTCATTCCAAACATAATTATTAGTAGCTACATGCAAAACATTAAAATATTGTCGTGTAGGCCATCATTTAGCTGTTAATGCTGGCCAGTATATTGCAGCTACATTGCAATAAAAATATCTGCTTAAAGCACCTCAGCATTAAACATTGCCTTGTAAATAGTCATTCAACAAAAAACTATGGGAATGTTGCTTAACCCGATCGATTCGTATAAAATATACGAGTACATTCCTCTCGAACCGTTCCAAACATATGTACGTGACAGCAATTTATTTATAGGACAAATAAAAGCGAATCGATTCCTAGGATAATAAAACATCCAGATAAAACGATATCGGACTTTAGATATTGGGAAAACCGTCACCGCTAGAACATTTATCTGCATAAAGTATGGCGCAATATTGTGCAATGTTAAACGACACTAGTATATTTAAAGCGCTCGTTCGTTTATGCGTAACACGGCGCGTTAGATACATGCGGAAAACGCACTCCGTTTGCTCTCTCAAGATGACAAACGTCTAACGCTTCGATTGACGCTGTGTTCAACGTAAAAACCAAAGCATAACAATTTATATATAAAAATAATAATATCAACCCTGTATTATATGGCACGGGCGTCTTCTCAGTGTGAAAAGGGTTAAGTTAATATACTAATATTATAAATAATTGTTTGATTGTTTTTTATCGATAAACGTTAAAATTACATAGCCAATTTAAATCCATCTTTTACCATTAGAATGCTACTTTTTGCAGAAAGCACATAGGCTATATAAAATTACGCTGCGAGCCACGGGAGCAGAGTAGTTTATAAACATGGGTGATATAGCGGGGGAAAGCTAATAAAATAGTACTTCGCAATCGCAATATATTCAACGCACCGTATGACGCATAAATGAACAGGACGCTGAAATAAAGGCAATTGGATTGACAGAGTAAAGTAGATACTTTCAGTTACTTTAATAGAGTAATGTGCTAATGTATTTTATATCTATGTAGCTTGGTGGCGCAGCGGTTGTGTATGCGATTGATGTGCACGGTCTCGGATTTAATTCCCTGCTCCGGCAGTGTTATTAGTTTGTCTGACAAAAATTATCAGTAGCAGCACGAAGTCTGGAAATGTAGTAACGGCAATAGGACTGCTCTCTTGTATTTGGAACCTTAAGATAAAGCTGGTTAATGTTGGTGGATAATTAATTAAACGTTACTTCAACGGTTTATCATATTAACATACTACGGAGACAACAGTCTTTTTTTTATAGGAACCGAAAGATCCGGAACCTTTGCCCGTTGACCATTTGCCCTTTGGTTACAGTTGCCACGGAAGCAGCCGCGGTCCGCTTGGCCAGCCGAAGTACGTCGGTTACTAACGGACTTTTCATTCTTCTCCTTCGCGCTGTTGTATAAGATTCCATATCCTAACTTCATAACTATAACTAATATTATAAATGCAAATGTGAGTTTGTTTGTTACATTTTCACGCCTTAACTTCTCGACCAATCATCAGGACATTTTGTATACACTTTGCCAGCGCTACAGAAAAGTATATATGATACATTTCATCTTGAAAAAGTACTGTTTCCGAGAGATAGAAAATTATTGACAAATAAAAAAAAATCTTGTGTATTCTATAATTGCGGACGAATTGCCGGCAACAATTGAACACCTTACAATAAACATATGACACTATAACCACCACTGAACGAGTGCATTATCAACTTACCTCAACATGTCTGATTCAACAACTCACTAAAAAGTTACGGTTTAAATATAAAGGGGCATTTATTAAGGTATCGTCGACAAATGCGGAACCGCGACCGTCGCCTTAAAACTTCTTTAGCTTTCGTTATCTTATACTTACTATCTATTGATTTCGAAAACCATTAGAAGTTATATTACCACTTGCATGAAAAAACTTGGTTACTATAATATACATACATACATCTGGAGAAATATTACACCGGTCTCACTAAAATGTTAAAATATCCATACGTACGTAATCTTATATTTCAAAGGGGAAGACAGAGGAATATTTCAATTATATTTCACCAGCTACGGTTTTCAATCCCACGTAGTGGGGGTCGAGACTATTGTCGTTTTATGGGGCACAGTTAGTGACTCCGAGCTGCCACTGAGAATTTTTTCACATGAGCATCCAACAACGCTTTGCCCGACTCTGAGAATCAAAGCCGAGACGCCATGTACATCAGTCAGAAAATCTGTATATTTGCATGCTTGAGGTAAGTATATAAGAATCTATATAATGAGTCACTGTAGCCATATAGACTAGACACTATAAAAATAAATTCTGTCTGAGCCCCGGCGTCTAAACGTTGACTTAAGAATTAAAGCAAAAATCAGAATAAAATAAGTAGGGACTAAGATAAAAACCCTTAGAGAACCTTTAATTTTAAACATAAAGCATAGTCTCTGCTTCTAATGGCGTCTGTTGCTAATGTCTAATGTAAGATACGGTATAGTGAACATAGAGGAGGATTGTTAGTAGCAGTCTTGAGCAGATGACGTTGAAATTATAGAACTAACGATGCCAATATGCAAAAGCTACTATATCTTTACAAAATAGAGTATATATTTGGATAACCGAATATACAGTGCCGCCTAGCGCTAAATATTATAACCTGACAAAATAAAAAAATAAACTATTTATTCATGTAGGTCACAAATGAACAATGTTATACCTATGAACGTCAAAGTTACACTTATTGATGTGAATTTACAATTACCTGTTGTCATATTCAGCAAAGCCATTGAGAAGATTTTGCGACTTCGACAAGTTTCAAATTCTGTTCCATGGATTTTCTTATGCCTCTTTTATAAATCACATTCTATCGTAATATTATAACTAAATCTTAATAAGTATACTAAAATAAAGGCTTTATACTGATCTCGTATTAACGGAGTTTAAATTAATGTACATCGGGTTGCTGTTTAATTTTCTTTGGTTGTTACCGACCAACGACCACTCAGCCCTGGGTGGTCGTTGTTACCGACAAATGTTATGAATGATTTTATTAACACCTTTACAATATTTAAATTATACCTATTAACATATTGTAGTGCTATATACTGATAGATGGTACCGGTAGTTATATGAGCTTTTGTTTATTAATAATTGGGTTACAATACACTTACACTTAAACATAGACTCACTATCGCTGCTGGGCCTTTTAGTATGAGAAAAGACCCAGCAGGGATAGTGAGTATAGACAATTTATACACAGAACTGATATAATTATATACATATACTAAATAATATCAGTTCAGTATATAGAAAAAACACTTGATACAATCCTAAATCGACGCCAAAACCTTTTGATCGATAGCAGTTTGCGCCTTTTATTAAATATTAATACGCATAAACCGCCATATCGGCAATCGCGCGGCGCAGCATTGGATGATTACTACCGGCCTTGGCATAGGAGTCGGCATACTGACCGAGTATAAAGCTGAGATGATACTTCCATCGATAATATTGATCAAGGAACATTCCACACGAATCTAAACTAATATTGTAAATGCAAATGTGATTTTGTTACTATGTTACGGTTTCAGACTTAAATTACTCGACCGATCTTTGTGAAATTTCGCATTCATTGCCAGTGGTACAGAAAATGACATTGAGTAGCATTCATCCAGAAAAACGCGAGCGAAGCCGTAACCAATAACTAGTGCTATAATGAACTAAAGATTAAATGTTAGAGGTGTTGTACTACCGTACTTAGATCTCACGTAAAAGTACCACTCTAAGAATAGTGAGTTCACACGTTACATTTACGTGATAGAAAACGATAGTCTACAATATCAATATGAGTGAGCGTGATAATACTATATAATATATAATTCAGTTGTCCTGTTAGATGACCACATAACCTTTAGAAAGGTGACCATATTTGAACGTATTAGGGCGTATCTATTATGTAAAACGATGATAATAAACCCATATTATAATCGGTGTATCATTATGTGCCTAAAAAAATCAATACACCGCAGTCAAACTCATATTTGTAATATTATAATATCCTCCTCTTCTATAATATCGGCCTCTTGTCAGTGTGAGAAGGGTTAGGCCACCACGCTGGCCGAGTGCGGGTTGACTGACTTCACATATCTTCGAGAACATTATAAAAAACTGACAGACATGCAGGTTTCCTCAAAATTTCCTTCACTGTGAAAGCGAGCGATAACTATTTAATACGCACATAACTTCGGAAAGTTTGACATGCGCGTCTTGGGATCGATACCCCCGTGTAGCAGTTCAATAGTCTCTATTTGAAATACATAATTTTTCCAATTATTTACCGCAATAAATCAAAACATAACAAAGGCAGTAGAGTATAAAAATTCGCGAAGCATTAACACAAAGAAAAATAAACATCCTCTGCTGAGTCAAGGACCTCTTTTCTAAGCCCACTTAATAACACAGCAGGTACCATCTTGTTGCCCACGAGAGTACGTGAGAGGCTTCAAGTACTCTCCAACCCCCAAATGCTCATTAATAACCACTTCAAGGGTTAAGTGCCGATCGTGCTATAGTTGCCGAGTTGCGGTATTGAGACCTTGAGGTCTTTAGTACCTTTACGTTTCACTAATTAAGTGGGGAACAATGCTAGCCTTTTTGTTATTGATGTGTAAGCGAAATAAAGGGATACCTAAGGATGCTTCAAGTTTCTAAAATCCTTATCTATTCCTTATTTTCCTTCACAGAAAGAAACACACTTATCTAATCTTTTTTATTTAACTCTGTCACAGAACATTAATAAATAATAATGTGCACCAGACCGAATTTTGGTCACAGCGGTCAATCTTAACGGGGAATAACCATCAGGAGATATGACAGTGTACAAGTGTGTGCGCAAATATATGTGCACTTATGATGAAAAGGCAGTCTGATTAAAGAGAGTAGGTGCCCAACACCGCCAACTGCCTAGCTCCAGGCTGCTATTGAGATTTTTAACGAAATAACCCATTTCTTTTTTTTGCTTTATTCTCGAACCTGATACCTTATGCACATCAGTCTGATTCACTACTGTTGCGTCATAGAGGCAGTAGAGGCAAGGTCCATTCATCTGTCAATTGCTCGAATGCAGGTCTGCTGACGGCTAGACACAATTGTTTTTCAATAATTAATTAGTGGGAACCACGAATAATTGTTTAACCTCTAAGTGTACTCTGTGTACGTTATTTGAATATTTGTAGTGGTTTGATTCATAATGGGATTAAATATAATGACCACCAAAAATACTAATTGCGCAGCAAAATATGCTTACTAAAATATATCATAACGAGCCTCAAATCATTGCATTCCGTCTCGGAAGGGTTAGGTTATGTTAGGTTCCTTTTTAAACCCACCCAAAAATAGGAGCCCCGCGAAGCGAGGCTCCGTCGACTTAGTTTGATCTCATTAAATATATTTTGGTGTGCAATTAGTATTTTTTGCTGTGCAGTTAAATACTACCCATTTATATTCCATCCGGAGTCCGTTGCTACAGCGGCGTCGGGTCGTCGCGGTGGGCTGGTCCCAAGCCCCGCCAAATGATTTTAAGAGACACTTTGAGGACATAATTATAATGAACTTTAATGATGTTTGCAATTCTATGAGTATTCAATAACGCAGGAGTTGCATATTTAAATGAAATAAAACAAAAGCTTTGACAGTTTGAAAATAATACATGAATATGTCAAAACTGACCAAATTAGCCTCTATGGTTTTATAAGTAACCATTAATTTACTCTGCTTTCTACTTTCTAGCTCTATCATCAAGTTAGTTCAAAAACACTATCTCTATCTCTATATCTTGTCATCCAAATTAAATACCTATACTTGCAAAGTTTCATACCAAAACCATAACAAGAAGTTTAAGAAATTACTTCTACGATATGTTTAGGTATTTCGTTAGTTTCTGCCAAGTAAAGCTAATAACAGCGTGTTAAAATGGAATGTCTGCTATCTCTCTAATTAATTTAATGTAAAAGGTGGAAAATCAACTACTTAACGTGATGAATTTACATAAATAATAAAGTTTCTGTTTACAGTCGGTTACTGTAATACACATTTATGGCACTCTCTAATCAATAAAACTAATTTGGTTGAAGCATACATTGTTATGACATGTTATATAATATTCTAGTGTTTTTTCTTATAAACAAGCGAGTCAGGAGTTACAAGTCATTAAGGACGCAACTGGTGAGAGCATTTCTTAGGTTGTGTCCGTATCTTACAAAGAATTTGGCGCTGATTACCATATTATGGCATATTGGTCTAGGACATTTCGTAAGATAAGTACATTGACATTCTAGGAATGTCTGGAAATCGTTTATACAAAAGCTCCTTAGGCTTTTAAAACTAAAGTCGCTGGATATGGAACGTATATTATCTACTAGACAGGGTCGTAATCAAAAATAGATCCTACGCAATTTTAGGTACTTTTTATACACAAAGAATGCAAACAGACTTACTACTACTTACAGAATCTACGATTGCTTGCAACATCCGGCTGTCACTCTAGGGAAAAGGAATTAGATGGGTTGAAAAAAAGAAAAAAATGGTAACATTACGTTTGGAACATAAAACAAATTTGCAGCAGCTTTTATGAATTAAAAATGCCTAATATTATTCTATAGTAATAAATTGTGATTAAAATAAATATTTTAACTTATTGAGTGGCAGCGGTAAAACGGCGGCCAGATACAATAGGTTTTCAATTAAGTCTGGCATTCCATTAATTGACAGATCAAATATTATTTTAGAAAAGATAAAAGAAATGATCATTGTTGTGTATGATAAAGCAATTCCACATCTCATAAATGTTTATCGATTTATATCGCTGACTGTACTGATGTTACTATTACTACATAGATTTCCTGTAAGCGATATACTTCCTAAACAAGACGTACACATATCTGCCTATGCGAAGTTATGTGCGTATTAAATATGTAGTTAATTATCGTTTCCTTTAGCGATAAAATAAAACATAGTGAGGAAACCTGCTTGCGAGAGAGAGAGAGAGAGAGAGAGAGAGAGAGAGAGAGAGAGCTTGTGAGAGTTTTCCATAATATTCTCGAAGATGTGTGAAGTCTGCCAACCAGCACTGAGCCAGCGTGGTGGACATTGGCCTAACGCTTCTCACACAGAAGAGGCCTGTGCCCAGCAGTGGGACAGTTTAATACGGGACTGATATTATTATACTTATATACAGCAGGCTCTTTAAATATATGTACGTTCGTCTATACATTTTCAATTTAACCCACTATTAAATTAAGTAAGCCCAACAAGAACGGAGCATAATACCAAACCAACCTATCCGTAATTCATATAGTACATCTGTATCCCAGAATTATAATTAAATTATTTAGCTAAGGATGTTTGGGTCGAAACGTCAGTACGAGATCAAATACAGCCTCCGGAGGATTGATTCGAAAGGGAACATAATAACACGAGTCGGTTACAACCACTCCGTTTTGTAATCACATTAGCTGTTCAAATGGAACTAATAGAACAAATGATGTATTGTAGGAATAAATACCTACACACAATTTTCCTAATTCATAATACGTGGTATCTAGACTATCACTGGCGCCGTATACAATAGCTCACATCTCCTTTGCCTACCAGTACTACAGTTGAATACTTAAATAAAAATAATTCTTTGTTTTTACCTTATTGCATATAATTATTATTTTTTATTTGAGGCAATAGCCGAGAACATTATACACAATCTGAGATTTTACGATTGGAGGCAACCAGTGCAAACTTTTGTCACGGGACGAATGAGATAGATAAGTATGAGATGTATAAGCACTGTATTGCGGGGGCTTTAAATCAAATATAGTAACGGTAGAACCAAGAAAAGCCCAAGAGTAGTGAAGTCGTACATTTTTTTGATGTGAGTTTGAATTCCGTACGATGCCATTTCACCGCTAGAAAGTATGACACAAGCAATCTCTGTCCTGCCAATGACTGCACTATCCGTGAATCATATTGCCCAAACCATAATCAAATAAGTCAATGGCAAACCAATCTTAACTAATATAAAAAATGCGAAAGTGGGTTTGCTTTTAGTTTGTTACGCTTTCATTCGTTTACTTCTCGACTGATCATCATGAATTTTTGAATAATATCATCCAGAAAAAAATACTGTTTTCGAGGGATAATATTTACTGACAAAATCTAGACTAACGTGAGCGAAGCAGCTGCCAAAATCTACTCTATAATAAAATCTTCTTCTTCTTCTTCATCTTAGCGTTTATCCCGGTTGCATCCGCGGCGTTGGCGTTGGAACCCAGGGTCCGCTTTCCTGCTAAGTCTTCTCCATTTCACACGATTTTTAGCGTCCTGTGGTGTGAGCTTGTTGGCACGCATGTCATCTCTTACGACGTCAAGCCAGCATTTTTTGGGTCTGCCCCGTTTACTCGGGCCAGGCGGAGGTGGCATGGCAAGACATTTGTTCCCCACGTAACATGCCGGTTTTCGTAAAACGTGGCCGTACCAGCGTAGGCGACTCTCTTGCAGCTTATCTGCTATGTCACGGACATGAAGACTGCCACGGATACTCTATAAAAACATGAATAGCTTAAGAGTATAGTATTTGTCATTACACTGAAACCTTTCATTTATGTTATAAAGTTGTACAAACATTTAAATGACTTGTTCCTTTTAAAATGAATAATTACATTTAAAACAAAACATCACAACGCAAATATTTCGCCTGTTTCAGATCGCTGCAAGTTTGTCACACACCTCCGAAATTCGGCTTTGATATGTTTAAATTGTACGCAGATAGAAATGTCAGGATGTTATTTTATAAACATAAATTGTTCTCTGATATCCTCAGGGTAGACAGAGAAGACGGCTTTTCATTGTGTTGTCAGCAAGAGATGGCAATTGTTACGAAAAAAGAATATCGATTATTTTACAATTATAATTCATCAATATTAAGTGATCGCGTTGCCTCAACCATTCCGCTGAGTGTTGGGGGTTCGAACACCACACGGGACAAACATTTGTGTTATTAAGAAATATTTGTTCTGAGTCTGGGTGATTTTGGTGACCGTTGTTTTAATGTTTATAAATATCTCCGAGGGACCAAAATTATATCTAGTATAGCATGCGTCCATACCGGCTACGGTAGGTATTAGGTAACTGAATTTTATTAGGCGTACCGTATGCTGAGTTACCATCATCGTGGTGGCCATGACTCGGGTTTCATTTATAGTCAATTTCATTTGTTCAAATTACAAAGTGCATTGAAAATTAAAAGTATCAAACGACGGACGTAATAGAGGGTACGAACATGATTGTAGAACTTTATGAAAATGACAATTATACACATTTCCGCGTTACTAATAATAAAACTGATATTAAGTGTTTAGCGTTATCTATGGTCACTTGCACTATCTACCAGAGATACTCGCGCGTTGCCGAAAGGCAAAAGGAATTAAATATGGGATGAAAACAAAGGAATGGATGGGCTAAGTACATAAGACCCTTCTTGCCTTTTTAGGTAAAATATAATATATAAAGCTCAAACTAAAATTAATATATTTTGACTAGAGACGATGTTGCTTAGATACCATTTAGGTAATATTTGCTTTTAAATAAATGAAATTTGCTAAAGGCTAAATGACTAAAGGCTTTATCCGAAAATGTCTAAGTATCTATTTGTTTTATCCGCGTCAAAAAGATATTTAACACTAAAAGTATAAATAAAAAGTTAGGTACTCGTATTTTTTTTATAAAACTTTTCACTTAACCTTAGTGCCTTTTTTAGTATACCAATGTGATTATCACAAAAGAATATAATGATGCGAACATTATATTATGATCCCGCATTCGAATATATGTAGATTTCGCATATTCGAATGATGATTTGATAACACATTGATCATGTGTTTGTCGTTTTGTTATAGCCAGTCAAAAAAATTTGTTTTTTGGTAGTCTTCTCACTACACTTCTAAGGTATGCACGTACCTGTCGGGAATCTGACACTCCTTTTATTAGATAACCACTTATATAAAAAATCAACAAATAATGCATTGAAATCACGATCAAACATCCAGATGATTCCAATGTTTAATCGTTAATTTAAATTATAAATTAGCACACCGCTAATTTGCTGTTTAATATTCACCATCGTGAATGCTCATTATAAAATCTGTTTGATTGCTAGCACCTTCGATCAAATATACCATAGATGCACATTCTCATACAAAAACCGCGTCAATATGTGGCACTGACCAGTACTACTTACTTATAAGTGACTGCATTTATTATGTAATCCAGGAAATAAACCGGAATAACCATTGAACGCCTATTGAGAAACATTTTGTAATAGTTTAGTTAAAACGCGTCAATGTAAAGCGTCCTAAGTGTGTTACTCGCGATACGCAAGCGTACTAAGTATATGGTACGGTCTCCACCGTAGCAGTGGTGTCGATTCGCTCTCGTTTACGGGCAGCGCACGCAAGAGTGAGTGGGACAGGTGCATAATATAGCGCATACGACTGATTTATGCCCAATTTCGTTGAGGCCGTTTTTCGAGCGACGATCGTGCATCTATGGTATATTTGATCGATGGCTAGAACCTACAAAAATAACCGCAATATTATACCACGGGACCAGCAAAGCAGATATTCTATTAAATTAATACAGACACAGCTGCAACAAGTATGTGTAAGTAATTAACATAGTTGACAACACTACAGAGACTCGGGTGAAGCTTAGTTAAATAGCATCTAGTTGCCTCTTGAGGTTTTGCTGCGCTCGTAGGCTCTTTTATTCGAAGCTTTTACGATAGATGAAATAAAGCTCAAAGCTAGCGCACCGGTCGATAATAGTTGAGTATACATATATAAAAAAGTGAGATTTATTCATTTAGTGTTTGTGATGTGGTATTTTCTCAGTTGGAAGAGTCTGGAAATTTGTTTTGGTAAAGGCAATTAGCTACTCACAAATTACGTAGAGCTCAAAACGTAAACGAGAAATGTAATATGTGGTAAATACACCACTGCATAGATCTACATGATGTATGGACACAAAAATTAGAAGAAGAAAAGGAGAAAACATAAAGTAGGGGAAGGTGAATATCCAGACGTACTTTTATCCAATAAGTGCAGGAAAAAGTAAGAGTCGAGTCGTATCAAGAAGTTAAAAGAAAAGCAGAAGACGGAGAGATGTGGTGATTACTCCAGGCAAGCAGCAGTAAGAGTTACGTGAAAGAAAGACACAAAAAATAGGTGCATATTTTAGGAATAATAATAATATTAGCCCTGTATTAAACTGTCCCACTGCTGGGCACGGGCCTCTTCTCAGTGTGAGAAGGGTTAGGAATATCCAATGCAATAACACTCCTCTATATATAGATGCCGTTAAAACAGTAAAGTCTAAGTCGTAACAATAAATAAATAAACAGTAAACTAAATTGACAGCCGATAGAAAACATTGCAACAGTTTGAATAAATAATAAGTTATATGGGATAGATCAACTATCAATAAAATGTTAGTGCCAATAATATTTAAATTTATGAACCAATAAATGACAGTCAAAAGAGATAGATATATATATGAAGAGCTTATGAAAATAAGAATAGTTGTTGAAGATACTATTTCATAATACAATATCACACCCTGATATTGATAAAGGAATAGGCAGATTTAGCAGAGCACAAGGCCTGTGATCGAGATGGTAGCGTGTGTGAACGGGCTAGTGTCACTCTGTCCTGGTGATTTTACCAGGACATCATATTATAATAATAATAATTTTTATTTATTGACAAAAGAAATAAGATACAACCTTACACTACATCATACATATTTATTTATTTACTTTATTGGGACACAAAACAGTTACACATGCAAACATCGAAATTAAACTACTATA
Organism: Catocala sponsa; assembly: GCA_963564715.1. Lineage (NCBI taxonomy): Eukaryota > Metazoa > Arthropoda > Insecta > Lepidoptera > Erebidae > Catocala > Catocala sponsa. The sequence goes on along the minus strand of OY751348.1, from coordinate 13,747,930 downwards.
TACGGATTCTATCGCGTTGTTTATTTGACACTTTATTACAAAATTTTGCAAAACTATTACACTACTATTACTATTAAACTTTACTAATTTTTAAGCTAATTAAATTATTGAAACTATTAAAACTATTTATACTATTACTATACTATTATACTATTTATATTTATGTTTACACTTTCCCCGACGTTTCGGTTGCTTTTCAGCAACCATGGTCACGGGGAGACTAAGATGGTAGTTGTCTAAATGTTCCAGTGTAGTTATTTCAAAGTACCCGAACATAATTTAATCATGGGTGTTTCTATTTACGCAGAATGAGCTCAAAGTATCATGAAGTCTAGCTGCGGTTTGCTTCTTCTTGGGTTTGACTATTTGAATTACTGGATCCCAAGCTGGTGGTACATTCCAACCATTTTCTCTATTGAAATGAGGATGTTTCTTGATTTCAATAGCCTCGCGAAGCATCCTTGGTAGGAATCGGTGTTCTTTAGCGAGCATCTGTGGTTTGTCAAATCTCAGATAGTGGTTGGTCCCCTGTTGCACATGTTCACACACAGCAGACTTCAACGAGCGTCGGTGTTTTACATCAGCTATGTGGTCTATTATGCGGGTGCCTATGCTTCTCTTGGTTTGACCAATGTATGAGAGTCCGCAGTCACAATCTATTTTATAGACCCCAGCATCTTATAAAGGTAGTTGGCACTTGACGGATGGTAAAAATTGACTTATCTTCGTTGGCGGCTATAAGTATGTGTTGATTGAAGCTTGCTTCAAGATGTAGCCAATCTTGTCAGTGACACCCTTTACATAAGGTAGTATAGCAGGCTGGCGCTCGACTGTGGCTGGCTTTTCTCGGCATCTGTGACAGCGGCGCGGCTGTTGGAGCTTGTTGTCTTGCAGTACTTGCTTGACATGCTGAAGCTCGGTGTCCAGGTGTTTCTTGTCACAGATCCCGTGGGCTCTCTGAAACAAAGACATTCCCACGGTAGCTAACTGTTTAGGATGGTGATGAGATTCACCGTTTAAGTACCTATTTGTGTGGGTCTTTTTCCTATATACAGTGTGGCTCAAAGTATGATCAGAATTCCTGATGACAAGGACATCTAAGAAAGCTAATGAATTATTTGCCTCTAATTCCATAGTAAATTGTATGTTGTTATTAAGGGAATTAAGATGTTCTAGGAATACACTTACACTATCTGTTGGTAATATTGTAAAAGTATCATCTACAAACCTCTTATAAATCCTGGATATGATGGGAGCAGTCTGCAAAGCTCTAGCCTCAAAGTCCTCCATATATATGTCGGCAATAACAGGCGATACTGGGGAGCCCATTGCCACACCATCGACTTGTATGTAGAATTTATTGTCCTACAAATAAACAACGCGATAAAATCCGTATATAGTAGTTTAATTTCAATGAATAACATTCGCGAAAACAGAAGATAATATTATGTAATGCAAACATTGTATACAGGTATGTAAAGAAAAGAGTTAATGTGTAACCCACACCAATGTCCGCGAATTAACATAAAAAAAACATCAACATCATAATTTAAGCTTAAATTAAAATGAATTCTAAAACCTATGTTAATTTATAGTGTATACAAAATAAATCAAGTTCAAAAGGTTATGTTTAAGCCTGCCTGAACTGTGTTTAGGAAGTAATATACAACTTTAAATTTACTTTCAATATCATTTTAGGACTTCTAGCAGTTTTTCTGTGTGCGTATAATTTAATTTTCCTAGGTATTCCTTTAACATGATACTACATTTTTTATAAGTAACACTATATGTATATTGTATTTAATATTAACAAGGTTTATTGTTCTATTATGTATATATACGCATAGTGTGATAATAAGGCTTTTATATAAAAGAGGTTGATTAAGAGTAAACACAACAAATATATATTTGTTACATTAATCAAGGTGACCCAGACTGCACGGACGGTATGGTCCCTTCATCACCGCCACTTCGCTGTGTAACGTGAGTTCGATCTCCACACGGGATACAAAATTGTGTGTTCAAAAAATATATGTTCCGCGTCTAGGTATTCTTCAAGTCCGTTATTTAAATTTTTGTAAAGTCATAGACATAGGCATATTGGTAGTGCAGGAGTTGTCTTGACCTTTTCTGATCCAACCTAGGTTTCAAACTTGATATTTCATTTGCCGCAGCCCAATGTGCAACTAGACCGACAAAGTTAATTTGTATGGTACTAGCTGTTACCTGCGACTTCGTCCGTGTAGATTTTAACTAAAAAGTGTTTGTCTCCGCGGAACCCTATTTTTTTTCCATAATCAAAGTAGCCTATGTTACTCCTTATAACATTAGCTATCTGTCAGTTAAAGTTCCGTAAAAATCGGTTCAGCCGTTTCGGAGATTAGCTGGAACAGACAGACAGACCGACAGACAGACAGACAAACATTTTAAAAATAGATGTTTTCGTATAGGTATTATATACTTTCATATGCATTAGATAAAAAGCTGTTATTTTGACATTACAAACAGACACTTCAATTTTATTTATTTGTATAGATGTATAAACTAGCTTTAGCCCGCGGCTTCGCTCGCGTTAATTTAGAATTTGACAATCAATTCGGGTCGTACTCTGCTTGTAATAATATAATTAATTTCATTCATTTAATCATGATTCGAAAGACACGTGGCGCCATCCATTATCATAAGAATATTATGGTTGTTTTCCTCGGGAACAGTAATTTTTTTCGGGATGAAAGGTAGCCTGTCTGTTTCTGTATACCTGACAACGTATATGCATAATTTCAGGATGATCGCTTCAGTGGTTTAGGCGTGAAAAGTAACAAACAAACTCATTTTCGCTTTTATAATATTAGTTAGGATTGCTTCGTTGCCCTTCGCCGGTGAGCCGTTCCACGTGTAACGTTCTAAGCGTAAATTCTAGAAATAAGGTATTTATAGGAATAAAGGTAAAAAATTCCAGGGGTGAGTTAAGTGTGCAACGGTTAGGACGTTTATTCAGCGGAAAGCACCAAGGTCAAAAATGGAGTAGGTTCTCCTTTTTTGATTTTGCCTGCGGCTTCGCTTGTAATGTAGTTTTTGTCAACAAATTTATATTTCTCGGAAGCAGTACTTTTTTCCTGGATGAAAGGCCTACCCACCCTATTTCCTTTTCTGTACTTCTGACAACGGGTATGCGAAATTTCACGATGATAGGTCAAGTAGTTAAGGCGTGGAAGAGTACCAAATTCACATTCGCATTTAAAATATTAGTTACCGGTTCTCGGCATCGGCATATTTATATTTTTATTTAAACGCTAGGTCAAAGGCCAAACAATGTTCTCCCATTTAATTTTTAATTGTTTTTTTTTAAAGACCACTCTTGCACTAGTCATAATATCTGTATCGCGGGGAACTTTACAAACATTTAAACAACGGACATAAAGAACATCCAAAATCGGGACAACCATTTGTGGATCACACAACTGTTTGTCCAGTGTGGGATTCGAACCCACAACACTCGGCGCAGTGGCAGCGGCGAGGCGACCACTTAAACCACTACGCCATCTGTGCAGACTCGAGTCTCGATACGCTTCTTCGTTAATATTAGGCGTGTTATTAAACAACCTCATTGATTAAGTACTTATTTTTAATTTGAGCGATATCGCGCCGTCTCTTTATCTGATAAAGTTATTGATCACCAACGCGGTACCACAATTTGGGAGTTTCATGGAAACCATTATGAGGTTTTATTATTATGACATGAAGATAAAACATATATTTAGTAGAGGTATTTGTGTGGCAAACCCATCGTAAATACTTTGGCGTGAATATTATAATTTGTACGCGTCACAGTAATTACGATCAAAACATGACATAAACAATGAGTTTAATCCAAGTTTGGGCGTTTATGATTACTGCGCCGCCCCCGTGAATCGTAGCGTGTTATTATTTTTGCTCAATAAAAAAGCTACCCAACAATAAAAGAATTTTTCATTCGAACCAGTACTTTCTGAGATTAGCGCGTTCAACCAAACAAACAAACAAACTCTTCAGTTTTATAATATTAGTATAGACAGGAAAAATGAGAAAGTGATATAAACTTAATGGATGCAGCATCTCTTGGAAATCAATTGTAATAAAATAAACCCACCTCGCATTCTCGAATTGCTATTCCAACTATAGCAATATAAAAGGGTTAACAATACCGAACTCTAAATAATACCGATGATGGACAACCTCGTAGTGGAATCCGGACGTACTCCATACTCCAATTTGCAATATGCTGCTTTGCACACAAAATATGCGTCGACATGCGTTTTGCCTGTTCTCGACATGTCGACGCATATTTTGTGCAGTTTGTCAACGAAATACCTCGCTTTTAAATTATTTTATTTGAAGAATTTTCATTCAATTAGATTTTCCTATTTTGAAATTCTGAGTGTAGCAGAGTCTGCAAAGGTGCCTAGTAGATATCAATAGGGTCACCTACTATTGTGTTGGGCTAACCTTAGCCCTATGACCGCCACGTCAAAAACGCAAAATCGTGCTCTCGGCGTGAAGTTACGTTTTCCTCCCTTTAATACCTACATCGTTTTTGCGATCTTATGCTTATATGGATGAAATAAATGATAAGTAGTTCACGTAATATAAATTGTGATGAGTCTATCTACATAAGCAATAAATAAGAAAAGCAATACGTTTTTAAAGACTTTATTAACGTTTAAAAGTTTGTCATGTAGTCTTCTACATGACAGACTTTTGAACGCTTGCTTGCTTATGTAGCTAGTGGCAAGTCAAGAGACCGTGGCCCTCATTTTGCTTTGTCATGTTTACATGACTGTGGCGGTCAAAAGGTTAGCTATATAGCTGGTGGAAGTAAGTGTAAAATATCTCTACTTATCGAATCGAGCATCGGGAATCAATCCCTCAACACTGTATATAATTTAAGGGATAAGCCTTTAAATTATATACAGTGTTGAGGGATCGATTCTCACACGGGACAAAAAGGTTAGGTATACCCACGACACAGGCATTATTGCTAAACCGAGTTTAATTACTTTTAAAAGTAAAGAAAGAAAGTCAACAAATGTGTACGAGCCGTTATGAGTACTCGCACTAGGATGTCAGAAATGTCATAAACTATAGTATTATGTCACAGGAAGAGCTATGCGAAAGATTAGTATAAAATACGTCAATACCGGTACCGATAGTTACAGACATAGAGGCCCATCTTTACATATTGTTTTTATTTTGTTGTCATCTCTATTTAAATAAAAAATATTTCTAAGGTAATTAATTATTAATTTACTAGCTTTTTCCCGCGGCTTCGCTCGCGTTAATTTAGAATTTGACAATCAAATCGGGTTGAACTCTGCTTGTAATAATAATATAATTCAATCATGATTCGAAAGACACGTGGCGCCATCTATTATCATAAGAACGTTATTGTTATTTTCCTCGGGAACAGTAATTTTTTTCGAGATGAAAGGTAGCCTATGTCCGTTTCTGTACACCTAACAACATATATGCAAAATTTCAGAATGATCGGTTCAGTGGTTTAGGCGTGAAAAGGTAACAAACAAACAAACTCATTTTCGCTTTTATAATATTAGTTAGGATTAGGATTAGGATAGTTAGGATTTATTTCTAAGGTAGTATAACCAAATAGAAATATAAACAGTATATAAGATAAGTTAATTTACTTAAGTAATCTCATACCAAAACTGAAATTAAGACTTACTTGAATCTTTTCGCTTTGTGGCAGACACGTAGTCTAGAAAGGACTGGAGCATTAAAATGTTATTTGAGCTAATTGTTGGACTCATTACGGTAGTACTGCTAATTAGTAAAGTGTCGTTCTATTAGAATTAGTGCTTGTGGTTAGGTTTGGTTAAGTCTAGGCCTTAATTATATTAATGTATAATTAAGGCCTAAACTAACTAATACTAAAAATGCGCATGTGATTTTTCAGCGCTTTTTCGCCGTAACTGATCTACCAACCATCATGGAATTTCGTTTACATGTGCTCAGGGATACAGAAAAGGACATAAGGCACCTTTCAACCAGAAAAATAGTTCTGTTCCCGAGTGAGCGAAGCCGCAGGCAAAGGCTAGTGATAATATAATTTGATCTACGGTGAGAACTACCATATTAATCGTGTAGCATACATTTGTATTTCCGTTTATTAATCGTGAATCGTTAATGTTTTCGCAACAAAAAAGTTAGAACTGTCTTAGTAGGTTTATAGCAGTACGAATTCTACAATTGTGCCCAGTTGGCGGCAATTGGCTCGCTTATTACCTGGGTATTAGAAACATGGTTGGCGAATTGTTGGTATAGCCTATAAAATACAGACATGACTGTGTATGACATTCTTTTTTTTTTTTTTTTGCTCGTCAAAATGACCACACTCCACCTGATATTAAGCAGTCGTGTGGTCTAAGAGCAGTGGCCTCCACATCGCACCCACAGTAGCCGAGGCGATGTTGAGGTCTCTACTTTGACGGCCTGAGAAGATGCTTTTTCACGCCCCGCTTAAAGAACCCAGGATTGAAGGAAGAAGGAAACACGTGCCTTGGCAGAGAATTCCATGCCTTGGTCGTTCGGCAGAGATATGAGGACCCAAACTTTTTGGTACGCGCTCTAATCGACTCTACCGTGTAAGGATGGCATCTGAGCCCAGCACGCGTTGTTCTGGATAGGAAAGGGGAGGGCGGGATAAGGTGGAATAACTCTTCAGAGACATGGCCGGTTGCAAACATAAGTGAAACATCTACTACGGCTACAATGAGACAGACAGCTTTATATAAAAACAAAAGGACACGTCTTTGCTCGGCAATCAAAACTGGGGCCTTACTACAATCTCTTAAAGCATTGTCATTGTATGCACGAAAGCACACCTAATCACAGTAACGCATTGTCTTATTCTCGCACATCTAATGACACAGCTTGAAGTGAAAACAAATCAAAATTAAAAAATAAGTTTATTTATGTAACTCACAAAATAACATTCATGATCGTCACAGTCACACTCATTAATGTAAATATATATTAACCTGTTGCCATTGTCAGCAAATCAAGCGCGTACAGCCAATAAGAATTGGCAGGAAACTCACGGCTAATCCTTTTGATCGCCAAGTTTACATTATTGTTGTTAATGAAAGTGATACTTTATTGTTACATTTGGCCATCCACACAAAGATTAACGGCGCCACCTAATGTAATTTTCGTAATGTACAATTCGTCAAATTTTTAGGAAAAGATATTATCCAACTCATTTTAGTAGATATGCCTGTCAATCAACTTTATCAGACATGCTTTCAGAATTTACTGATAAAATTCAAAAATAGAATAACCTAGATCACGTATAATTAAATAATATAAATGATGTTACGAAGCTATTTTTATTGTATTGAGTTTCTTTATATGAATATGATAAGGAGATGTTACCTTTTTTCTATATACTATGTAGTATATACATAGACATTAATTTACAAACTAGTTAAGTCCTTTAATGACACGACGCCATATTGCCGGGATCAGCGTTTTGACAGTTTAAATAGTCAGTGTATTTTGCGACTTATTTTTTGTATAAAAAACTTACAAACTTTGAGAGGGTTACCAGATACTAGTCAAATAGAAAATTGAAATTAAAGTACTTTATCGCGTTGTTTATTTTGAAACACTATTATTACGTAATATTGTCTTATGTTTACGCGAATGTTATACATTGAAATTAAACAAACTTTATACGGATTTTATCGCGTTGTTTATTTTTTATAAAACACTATTATTACATAATTTTGAAACTTTAAATTACTATAATTGTTAAACATTTTTACTAGTTACTGTTTACTTCAATTTAAGCTATTTAAATGATACAACTATTTAGATTTAAGTTTACACTTTTCTCGACGTTTTGGTTGCTTTTCAGTAGCCATGGTCACGAGGTAGTAGAGGAGAGACAGAGTAGCTAAAACTATGTTGGTATAAAAGCGTAAAAGTTATTGACCCTAAAGTCGTGAAATAAAAACGAAACTACAGTTCTTAAAAGTATTAGCGTCGAACAAAGGTTCAATATGGGTGTAGCCAGATGTAAATCAAGATTGTAATATAAAAGTTGGTCCTGCGTCGGGGGGCGGCCCTTACGAGGTGAATGATGGGGCTTATACCGAAACCAGCGTGGGACTTATTGCTACATAAGCTATGTAGGTTAAAGACTCAGCTCACTAGTAAATTGATTTTTGAATCGGTTTTACCGGATTTATTAATCTTGTTACAAAGGAGACTGACCACCTCGTATGGGACCCTGGCCTGGGCGTGAACAATTTTATATTGTAATAACAATATTAATTATGAGTAGCCTAAACTAAGTAGAAAACATTATTCTTTGAAGTTTAGTATCAAGTTCGTTAAATAATAAAATAAAACACATTGTTTAAAATAAATATTTATTTTCATGTGTCACCATCACCTTCATAAGTTATTAGAATATTTTTCAAAAACTGGGCTGGTGGAGTGACATTTTAATATCTTGCCCAGCTTAGGTACCATATTATGATATTACAGACATTATGTGAGTACAGCAACCAATAGTCCTTCGGCCGACTATGCAGTTGCAGTAATACTGCCTTATTGCTTCCAGGCTGTGTGTATTATTCTGATATAATATATAAATATAATACGTCAATTTCATACTACTGGATAGTAACCAATATTTATTATATAATTAAAACAAAACTTTTAATATTTTACTTTGTTTATAAGACGATTGTCCGCAAGCCGCAAGCCGCTTGCAAGCCGAATATGGACGGTCTCCTTTAGGTATTAATTTTTTTTCTTATGTGACAAAATTTGTATAAGATATAAACATTTTTAACTCCTTGTTATAATTTTATTAGTTTGGTAGATAACCCGCTACCAAAAGAACCTGAGTAGGCGAATGATTTAGGTTGCCACTATTCTTTTATTTTTATCAAAAAGTGTCAATAGTTATCACGGCTAAACGCTGACAAGGTATGGATAAAAAAATATTATGACCTTCCTACATGTATCGCAAATGCTGTGTGCGTTCTGCGTTCAGCGTCTGACTCTGTCTGTATGCATTTATTATATGTACATATTTACCCGTATTTTATTCATTTTTAATAGCCGTTATTAACATATTAAATTCTTTTTTTAAACTACATGTTATTTTTGAAATGCCAAACAGTTCATTTCGTTCATTTTCATTCAAACTCATAAGTACGTTTTCTTGCTACACAACACAGCAAACCACGATAGATGTACGTTCGTTTACTAACTTTTTATAACTGCGCCAATTTCAGGTATCTTCAACATACCTACTCATTTCCTATTCTATCCGTCCTTATAAGACAAAGATGCACGGTCCATGTTGACGTTCACATTTCAGCAGCTTGCAAGCGTCTTTTAACTGTCATCTTTATGTCAAGCCAACATTCCACTTCACACAAGACACGAGTACGAGTTTTGTTCTTGTAATTTTTCTCTAGAATTTAAAAACTAGTTAGTTATAAAAACAGCTGTAATATCTAATATTAGGTTGTGTCCAGATCTGGCGATTGTACCACGAATGCGCCGTTCACGACTCATTTGCGAGCTGCGTGCGTGCATTTCAAGTTCACGCGCCTCTCCTGTGCCGCACGCACGCTGATCTGGACACACCCTTAGACAAAAACGGAAATACTGGACTGTGACGTGACTTTTCACATCATCGTTAACTGAATCTATATTATACTGTAACTATAGTTTCTTATTAATACGGCGCAATTCAAGTAATTCATATTTTCTTATCTATACTAATATTATAAAGCTGAAGAGTTTGTTTGTTTGTTTGCTTGAACGCGCTAATCTCAGGAACTACTAGTCCGATTTGAAAAATTATTTCAGTGTTAGATAGCCCATTTATCGAGAAAGGCTATAGGTTATATATCATCACGCTAAGTTCAATAGCAGCGGAGCATCAATGAAGAATGTTTCAAAATCGGAGGTTTTTTTTCCTTTTAAGAGCTTCTGCTGCGTGCGCTGCGTAAACAGTTAAAGTTTCGCAAAAATCATGTATGAGAGAATTGTTTCCCTTTAAAAGTTCTAAAAAAAAGTCCGCGACGGCATATGTCTATCTTTTAAGGTTAGCTCACTATATCCTTTTTTATGCTAACCAAATTTGTTCTAAAATAATGCATTATTTGCGAAGGTATTTTTATAAACATGATATTAATCCTTATCCAAATAAATATGTTATTCATTACAAGTATTTAATTTAAAACGAAATTGCCCTTTACATCATTCGATTTCAATGAATATCTTAGGAGATATCGCAGTTTTAAAATAACATCACAGCAAAATAATTACCCATTACAGACATACAAACGATGTTTCTCCTGGTTTATTCTGCGTGATTTTAAATAAGCACTGTAGGTATATTTATAAAATTTTGTTCAATGGTTCTTATGTGGTTCGTGGATTTCAGCTCCTTTATAATTTTACTAGATGTTCCCGCGGTTTCACCCGCGTTTATCGGTACTGCGCCGCCCCCGTGGGTCGTAGCGTGATGTTATATAGCCTATAGCCTTCCTCGATAAATAGGCTATCCTACACTAAAAGAATTTTTCAAATCGAACCAGTAGTAATCACGCAGAATAAACCAGGAGAAACATCGTTTGTACTATTTCTGTAATGGGTAATTATTTTGCTGCGATGTTATTTTAAAACTGCTATATCTCCTAAGATATTCATTGAAATCGAATGATGTAAAAGGCAATTTTGTTTTAAATTAAATACTTGTGATGAATAACGTATTTATTTGAATAAGGATTAATATCATGTTTATAAAAATACCTTCGCAAATAATGCATTATTTTAGAACAAATTTCGTTAGCATAAAAATGGTTATAGTGAGCCAACCTTAAAAGATAGACATATGCTGTCGCGGACTTTTTTTTAGAACTTTTAAAAGGGAACAATTCTGTCATACATGATTTTTGCGAAACTTTAACTGTTTACGCAGCGCACGCAGCGGAAGCTCTCAAAAGGAAAAAATACTCTCCGATTTTGAAACATTCTTCATTGGTGCTCCGCTCCTATTGATCTTAGCATGATGATATATAGCCTATAGCCTTCCTCGATAAATGAGCTATCTAACACTGAAAGAATTTTTCAAATCGGGCCAGTAGTTCCTGAGATTAGCGCGTTCAAGTAAACAAACAAACAAACTCTTCAGCTTTATAATATTAGTATAGATTATAGGTGCCTACGACCTCTTTTATGTGACGCAGACGAAGTTGCGCGGGTCAGCTATCTATCTATACTAATATTATAAAGCTGAAGAGTTTGTTTGTTCGTTTGTTTGAACGCGCTAATCTCAGGAACTACTGGTTCGCATTGAAAAATTCTTTTAGTGTTGGATAGCCTATTTATCGAGGAAGGCTATAGGCTAGCACAATATCACGCTACGACCCACGGGGGCGGCGCAGTAACGATAAACGCGGGTGAAACCGCGGGAACATCTAGTGTTTAAAATAAACCTAACTAAAAAACGATGTGATTTGCCTAGGTTTTAAGGATCCTTATATCGAATTTAATCGATAATAGACCAGCATTGATTATTTTGTAGGTATACACTAAGCTGAAGATAGATACGAAGATGAAGATGTGTGAAGTCTGCAAACCCGTAGTGGGCTAGTATGGTGGAGTATGGCCTAACTCTTCTCACAATGAGAAAGAGGCCCTTAAGCAGCAATGGGATAATTTATATACGGCGCTGATATTTCTCGTATTTTTATACAAGCTGACTTATGGAAAAGTACTTTCAGTTTTAATGATTCTTAAATTTTCGCCTCATCTCTTTTTGACGAATAAGCTATTTGACTATTAAGAATATTTACAAAAGAAAGTGAATCTCTACCAACAAACAGCATTTAATTTTTATTAACATAAATAGATAGAAGAATTAGAAGATAGTTCAGCATATTGTATTGACTCCGTTGTTTGTTTAAACATATAATATTGTCTTTAGGAAATTGCTTTACTCGCTTGATTTGCACAAATCTTGGTACAATCAGCAACATAAGTAGCTGAACATTAAACAAATTCGTAAAAGTATTTTTCAAAGACAACTTTCCGCATTAAAAATAAATCTTGTGTCGCGGGTGACTTTACAAACATTAAAACAACGGACGCAAAGAACTCCCAGATTTGGAACAACCATTTGTGGATCACACAAAGTTTTGTCCCGTGTGGGATTTAAACCCCCCAACACTCAGTGGCGAGGCGACCACCTAAATCACTACGTGGTTCCTAATTATTATTCTATGCTTATAAGTTATGATTAAATCAACTAACTTTCAACTATTAATGCTATAAAAATAACATTTGTTATAATTTTAAAAGAAAAAGCAATCGAAATCACACGTGTGTATCGACTTATCTAGCTGACTGTACTACCTTCCTGACAAACATCCTTAAGTCTCCTCGCCGGATGCTGCAACAAAGCGGCACATCGTAAAAACTTTACACCCTAATGACTTTGATGGGCGTAAGTACGTAAGTAGGAGAAGTATGACGATAAAGGAGGGTGGAAAATATGGTATTTACTGACTCTGGCGCGTCACAAAATAATTATACTTGTATATAATTTTTACGCGCTTTTCTTGCGTAAATTTAGGTCAAAATTTGACTGCATAAATTCATTATAGATAGGATTTGGTTGCTATAAACTAGTGGTAAAGTACGCAGTGCTATCAATCGCTAGACGGAATGGGACACATGTCTGAGAGATTCTAAAACTGTTTCGTGTCTGACTGTGATTTGTGTGTAGGAGATTTCTCGATTTTTAAACTGGTTAAAATAATCATTAAAACAATCAATATTTTATTTGAATCGATGAATCGCTAAGAACGTTATTATTGCTTTATAATGTTTGTTATTGTATATTCCTTTGTTAGAAATCCTTAAATAAATAATTATACTGTTGTTATCTTATCTTATGTGGGGGCCAGTAAGCGCAGACCGGCGACACTTCGACCCAGTGGGATCTTTTGTGTCGACACTCTTCCGATAACTACTGCCATAGATGTGCATGGCAGCCGGGACCAACGGCTTAACGTGCTTTCCGAGGCACGCTATTATCGCTGCTTTTATACTGTTGTTAGTAATTAGTTAGGTTTTCAATAAACAAACGAATGGCTCTCAAAATTTCTGTCTGCTTTTTTTGGAAGCATGCTAAAGTCATCGACCGGATTTTAACCAATTTTCGCAGATTTGTAAGCTGGGAGCTAAACTTAAAATCTTTTGAGACCTCATACACCTCCGTAGCATAAACTACTGCTGTAGAATCTAGCCGAGGCTAGATAGTCATAATATTAGTATGGTGTATGATAAAAGTACATATGCGAATCTACGGCTAAACTATTAGTATTCCAAGAAACATCGCAGGAAAATACTAGTACTAATTTATAGTGATTTCCATCCGATTTTCCCATCACTATTCCATGATAATCCTTATTATAAATGCAAATGTAAGTTTGTTTGCTACACTTTCACGCCTTAACTACTCAACCGATCATCATGAAATTTCGCATACACGTTGTCAAAGATACAGAAAAGGACATAGTGTAAATTTTATTGAGAAAAGAGTACTGTTCTCGATCAAAGCCGCGGGCAAAAGCTAGTACGATATAATAACAAAGCATTTATAACACCGCTCAATCTTTCAACTAACTTACAACAACGATCCCCATAAAACGGTTAGTTATTTTCTTCAGAAGAATTTCCTCCAAGTAAATTATATTTAGTACTTACATAAAATTGTGAGTTGCTTGGTAAAGTGGTTTGCGGTTCTAGCTAGTCGAGATTAAAGTGGGCCGAACAAGTGCAGTCAGCGGGCAGCCCTATTTGTGTTTGCGTTCTATTTCATTATGGATTTATTTTGTACTAGATTTTGCTCGCGGCTTCGCTCGCAAAAATGTATATTAGGTTAGGTTAACAACAGTTTTTTCTGGATAAAAGGTATCCTGTCCTTTTCTGCACGCCTGACAACGTGTATACAAAATTTCATGATGATCGGTTCGGTAGTTAAGGCGTGAAAGCGTAACAAACAAATAAACTCACATTCACATTTATAATATTAGTTAGATTAGATTAGATTATTGTATAATTTTATTTCAAAAAAATTACTGCGTTTCGTAAGGCTTCTGGCGTTTGAATATTAAATTTCGAAAGAATTTACAAAAGTTCGGACAAAGGACTGTTTGAATTTTTGTAAACTTTTTAACGACCATAACTAGGACTGAAGATATTCTCCAATGAAATGTCCAAGCACTACTACACTATATAGATAGAATTGATAGTGACAATCGAGTGGACGCATCATGGGACTACAGGCGAAGGTGTCTAGTTTCGTTCTACAGAGACCTCTGACTTTACAAATTAGTTGCAGATTAGATATTCTTATACTGCCGTCATAAGGAAAAAAGACGTACCTATCTGGCAAAATTTTCATATTTCATATAGAAATACTTGCAGATGCGTCTTTTTATACTGATTTCAATAAAGTAAAGAATCAAATTCGATTTGGTTTTTATTAATTATTAACTATCTACAGTTGATTAAAACAATGAATTATTTACGTCAAATAGTTACAATATCCAAACTGTAAAATACAAAGAATTTTTAAAATCTACTCAATAATTAATTGAAAAACAAGTTTACAATTGGTAACAAGGGTACAATTACCCTTTTCTGTCATTTCACAATGGCTTATGTTTAACTTATCACCGGATATAGTAAAATATAACAGTCAAAAATGATTACCAAATTGCACAGTAAAATATATTTAAAGAGATCAAAATAAGTCGACGGAGCCCTGCGAAGTTCTTAAACCCACCTTATTTTTGGGTGGGTTTAAGAAGGAACCTAATATAACTGAACCCTTACGAGATAGAATGCAGTGATTTGACGCGTATAGGGGCTCGTTATGATATATTTTAGTAAGCATATTTTGCTGCGCAATTAGTATTTTTGGTGGTCATTATATTTAATCCCTTTCACAATTCAAATGACAGAAAAAGGACGCATGTTACAAACTGTGACGTAACCGCTATTTAAATACAGTTGTCCGAGGGAGATAGCGAGAATACCCACAATATAATTTTTTCCTATGTCCAAATTTTAAATATGAATTAATCAATTTTAATACTGTTTGCACAAAATACTCTTGGCTGCTTTTTGCTCTTGTGTGTAAAATAATGTACAAAACGAATAGGCATATTATCGTATACTTACCTTATTATCGCTCGTTTTACCGGTAAAGAGAAACATCTTTATAATGTTTTCGAAAAATTCTGTTATCTCACTGCCAGCGTGGTGGACTACAGCTTAACCCTACATACAATAAGAAGAAGCCCATGTATAACAATTATTTATACAAAGGGCTGATGTAAAAATGATAATATAATTTATGCAAATAAACAAGTATAGTATATTTTATACAAATATATAAGTATCGGATAGTAAATTATGTTTTCTTTGAAACACTAGATGGGAGAATCTTGAGTGAGTGAATAATTGGTCCATTGAGGTATTTTTTATGGAGGACTATAATGCACAATACTGCGAACTGTTTATATTAATATGTATCTATATATCTATTATTAATAGACGGTCTTTATTGTAGTAGAACGTAAAATACGCGAACAATTTCATTTAATATTGTTGAAAATACTAATGTCTAATAGAAAGTCTCTCAGAAATCGCTCATAGTTACTTCATTTATTACATACTAGCTTTTGACCACGGCTTCGCTCGCGTAAAATTACATTAGGTTAGGTTATGTTAATAACAATACTTTTCATAAATAAAATGTAGCGTGCGTTAGGTACTTGGTGATAATAGCTCCCTAATGGTGAAAGAGATTTTAAAATCGGTTGAAATCAATTGTTTCCTCTTTATAGTATTAGTACTAGTATAGACCCTCTGGTCTGAGAAAGAAAGTCTGGGAACCTCTGTTCCCAGACTTTCTTTCTCATAGACCCCTTTCAAAATTCAGCCGGTTCTGGTGGACCCCTGCAGCTAAACAAGTTCATGCAATTAAAAAAATTTGATATAATCTCTACAGGCTGACCTTTTTTATTTTTAGAAATACTCCATGTAGCCCAAGCTAAGTAAAGCTTGTACTATGGATACTAGACAATGGATAAACATACATACATACTTTTTTTTGTTGTAAATACATACATATTATACATAGAAACACCCAGACCAAGACAAACATCCATGTTCATGCACACAGATGTTTGACTTGTGCGGGAATCGAACCCACGACCTCAGGCGTGGCAGTCGGTTACACTAACCACAACGCCATCGAAGCCGACCAAAAAGTGACCGAAAATTGAATTACATATATTGTTATAAACATTTGGCGATTGAAAAGAGTGGCCATTAGTTTCATGCTTGCTTCTTCGCATGAGAGCTCTATTCCTCGAACATTCTTTCTTTAATGCTTAATTTTTATTTCCTTCTATTTATTTTTATTAATATAATAGTTAATTGACGTGTCCAAGAATTGTTCGCACATTTTTATGGAAATAAACATTTTTGACTTTGACTTTGGGTCATACTTATCTTATCTTATCTTATGTGGGGGCCAGTCAGTGCAGACCGGCGACACTTCGACCCAGTGGGATCTTTTGTGTCGACACTCTCCCAATAACGACTGCCATAGATATTCATGGCAGCCGGGACCAACGGCTTAACGTGCTTTCCGAGGCACGGAGCAGGCGATAATTTATTGTCAATCAATACGCACATAATTTCGAAAGTCAGAGGTGCGCGTCGTGGGATCGGACCCGAGACCCTCTGCATTGCAGTCTGTTGGTCTCCCCACTGAGCTATCGCTCCTCTTGGATCATACTTGCTCTCGCATCGAACGTTTACACGATGCATACAATCCGCGCAAGTGAACTTGCGCATAATACATACCTTGTTTTAAGAGCTATTACAATTTGTTTCTACTGTGTAAAACAACTAGTAAGTAATGAAAACATTAAGCTTACAGTTCGTGGACAATGGAAATGAATTTTCAGAGCAAAGTTGTGCGAACAAATGTTTTTAAAGACAATATCTTTTAAGTGCTTGCTTTATATTTTTATAAGCAACTGACTTATTGTTGTTGGGTTCTTTTGAATGGTTTTGTGATATTTATTCATGTACACTCACGGCTATATACCCGAAGGCCTAGGCAGACGTGTATTTTGCTATAAATTTAGTTCTCACGTTATAGAGGGCAATTGTCATCTACCATGTTTCTAGACTACGTACTGTAATTGAACATTTCTTGTTACAATACCCTAATCACACTTTAACCAGGAATCGAACCTGAAACAGTCGCTTTTACTACTGATGTGCCATCGAGGTAGCACGGCTTACAGTTTAGACTATATTCTAATCCTAACTTCACTATCACTATCACTAAATATTATAAAACAAAGTCACCCGCCGCGTCAGAGTAGCGATAGCTCAGTGGGGAGACCAACAGACTGCAATGCAGAGGGTCTCGGGTTCAAACCCACGTCGCGCACCTCTGAATTTCGGAATTATATGACTTTTCGAAATTATGTGCGTATTGTTTGATAATTATCGTCTGCTCCGTGCCTCGGAGAGCACGTTAAGCCGTCGGTCCCGGCTGCCATGAACATCTATGGCAGTAGTTATTGGGAGAGTGTCGACACAAAAGATCCCACTGGGTCGAAGTGTCGCCGGTCTGCACTGACTGGCCCCCACATCAGATAAGATACACCCGCCGCGTCTGTCTGTCTGTTCGCGATAAACTCAAAAACTACTGAACGGATTTTCTTGTGGTTTTCATCAATAGACAGAGTGATTCATTGGGAAGGTTTAGGTGTATAATTTGTTAAGGTTTTGTGCTACCCATGCGAAGCTAGGGCGGGTCGCTAGAATGTTATAAATGCAAATGTGAGTTAGTTTCTTACGTTTTCACGAATTAACTACCCGGCCGATCATCAAGAAATTTCGCATAGACGTTGTCAGGTGAACAAAAAAGGACATAGGGTGTCTTGCTAAGAAATACTGTTACTAATGTAACCTAACCAACATTTACGCAAGCGAAGCCGCGGGATAAATCTAGTTTTGTCATAATTAATTGCTTGGTAATATAAGTCGATCAAATAGGCCATTAAATGTCACCAGCGTTGCTATAAATTGCGGCAAAGAAAACTTTCAAGGGACAAACCTCTTACAAATACGGAACAAATGTTAGAAGTAATCTATTCATCCATGACTAAAACTTGGCCGAACTTACGTCTGTGAGATGCCGCCATTGTTCCTTTTAGTTTTCTATTTTCTTTATTTTACAATCTATTACATTTCTTAAGGGGCTTTTTAAACTGGCATTATTTTACTGCTATTTGTGGCTGCAATCAACTGGCTCGCAAACGGGTTTTCAAAATTACTGGCAAAGGGCACTGGCAAATATATTACTAGATTTTGCCCGCAACTTCGTTCGCGTAAATGTGGGTTAGGTTAGGTGCAACAGCACTTTTTTTAAATAAAATGTACCCTAAGTACTTTTCTGTTCCCTTGACTACGTGTTTGCAAAATTTCAGGGTCGGTCGAGTAGTTAAGACGTGAAAGCGTAACAAACAAAAAATAAAAAAAACATACTCGCAGAAGCATTTATAGTATTAGTTAGGATATAAAATTCGACTTCACAGTCTCATAAAACGGTATATTTTTGTTTCCGGTTCAACCTGTAGTTAGGTAATTAACTAATTATAATTACTGCACTTAGAACCGATGGCTGTTGGGGCAGAAAGTTTCTAGAGTGGCGGCCACGCACCGGAACACGCAGCAGGGGTAGGTCCCCCACAAGGTGGACCGACGACCTGGTGAGGGTCGCGGTAAGCGGTTAGATGCGGTTGGCCCAAGACCGGTCTGTGTGGAAAGCCTTGAGGGAGGCCTATATCCAGCAGTGGACGTCTTTTGGCTGACATGATGATGTTGATGAATTCTTTAGTATTTTTTGGGAATTTCTTAGCTAGAACAAAAACTATTTAATAACTAAAATTCATGCGGACGACATCACTAGCAAAAGTTATCTTTTATATGAAAGTCTAATGCTCAGTGTCCTCTATATATTGTCTGTTCAGCTCTTACTAAGGAAATTTACTAAGGAAATATTCAGGCATCAAACCGAATCACCTTTTAATCGACAGCGCGTAAATACACACTTACACCACTTTTCCAGCGTATAACATTCCTGAGCTCATCCCAACATCATAAAAATGCAATCTATAAACTGGAAACTTCAGTGTCACCTGTTGAACACCTTGACATAAATACCGAGAGTGACCTGGTTACTTCAAATAACCGTAGATCTTATCAAGGATCTGTCCAACATTTTTTCCTAGGGCCCGATCTCATTAGCGTCTCTCGTGCGCGTTCGTCTAACGTTTGACCAGTGCCGACGATGCGTTTGTGTTGCGTGTGTGCTGAACGAGTTGCGTAAGCGCAACAGAGTTGACAAAAAACGTCGCGTTTTGTTGCGTAGACATGGCACGCTTGTCAAGTAAAAAAGAAACGCTGCACTTCTCGAGACGAAAAAAATGCCGCACTTCTCAATTCGCCAAAAACGCTGCGCTCGCGTTGCGTAGACGCTATGCGCACCTCAATTCGAAAACATACAGCGCTTCTCGTCTTCTCGTGTCGCCAAAAAACGCCAGCTTTTTGTATCGTCAAAAAAACTACCCGCTTTTCGATTCGATAAAAACGCTGCGCTCGCGTTGCGTAGACGCGGTGCAATTCTCGAGTCGCCAAAAAACGCCGCGCTTCTTGAGATGACCAAAAGGCGCACTCGCATCGCGTAAATACAGCAGATGAGGAACGCGCACGCCCGAAAAACACCAATGCGATCTAACCCTTACTATTACAAAATGTCAACAGTTCGTTACGTAACGAAATAGTTTCCAAAAGAGCGAGTTTTATAAATCACAGTGGGGGAAGATGGATGGATAGTACGGAGTTGCGTAACGGCTGTAAATCTGGTGATTGATTAGACATTGACGGTACATGGTGAAATACTGCGTTTATTTATATACAGTATGTACAAATACGTCTGGATAGGTGTTGTTAGTAGATTTAACGGGTGAATTTGGCAGAACAGATTAAATAACTTTTTATGGTTGTCGCAATTTGTTGTGTTAATACTTTTTATATACAGTTATCTTGTTTTTCTGACGCCTGGATTAGGCAGTTAGTGTTTTAGAGGAAATAAAATTGTGGGACAGCATCGATCACATCCAATATATGTAATACATTTGATAAGAGAATTCTCTTACTCCTTCTTTTAAATTGATTACATATTATATTCCATGCTTTCTCATAATTTTAAGCCAGCATTAAGAAATAAGTCAAAAAGTAAAGGCAGAGCAGCGATACCTCAGTGGGGAGACCAACAGACTGCAATGCAGAGGGTCTCGAATTCGAACCCACGTCGCGCACCTCTGACTTTCGGAAGTTATATGACTTTTCGAAATTATGTGCGTACTGATTGACAATTATCGTCTGCTCCGTGCCTCGGAGGGCACGTTAAGCCGTCGGTCCCGGCTACCATGAATATGGCAGTCGTTATTGGGAGAGTGTCGACACAAAAGATCCCACTGGGTCGAAGTGTCGCCGGTCTGCACTGACTGGCCCCCACATAAGATAAGATAAGATAGATAAGAAATAAGTCCACACGATATAGGTACCTATAGGGTTAGGGTTAAATACGGTTATCAGAGCTTCTTAAACAGGCCTTATGTTGTCAAAATAAAATGACGCAGTTATCTTTGTCCTTTACATTAGTAGAAGTAACTTCTATTATGCAACAACATGGTAAAGACTAGGGAATAGTATAACACTTTTGCATCCCGGGTATCAACCTTAAGATGTCAAGGCATTAAGCCCTCAAATATGACGAGAGAGTGGCACTTCTTCGAGCCTGTTCGTACCGCCACAAAATATTTTGCAACAGCGGACTCTCTCGTAAATATGAATATAAAGAAGATTACATATCGTACTAACATTGTAATCTTCATATAAATAACTAGCTGTTACCTGCGACTTCGTCCGCGTAGATTTTAACTAAAAAGTTTTGTCTCCGCGGAACCCTATGTTTTTTCTAAAATCAAAGTAGCCTAAGTTACTCCTTATAACATCAGCTATCTGCCAGTGAAAGTCCCGTCAAAATTGGTTCACCCGTTTCGGAGATTAGCCGGAACAAACTGACAGACAGACAAAAATTTAAAAAATAGATATTTTCGTATAGGTACCTTATATACTTTCATATGCATTAGATAAAAAGCTGTTATTTTGATATTACAAACAGACACTTCAATTTTATTTATTTGTATAGATTAATGATCTCATTTTACATTTTCTACGTGGACAATGCTAAAACTTCTTTTAGCATCCTAGCACTTTATAACGAAGTTATTAGTTTTTCAATCAGAAAGCATGGCCACAGAATCATAAAATTTTAATGGCCCAATATTAAATACTAAAAGAGATTTCCTACGTAATGAAAAATACTCTAAACTTGGAGTACTAATTCAAATCTATTTAACGGTTTACACACGAACAGACATCCAAACATCTTCACAAAGTTTCACATCCTAACTTCTTAGTCCTAACTAATATTATAAAAGCGAAAATGAGTTTGTTTGTTTGTTACC
The DNA here is from genome assembly GCA_963564715.1 of Catocala sponsa. Taxonomy (NCBI): domain Eukaryota; kingdom Metazoa; phylum Arthropoda; class Insecta; order Lepidoptera; family Erebidae; genus Catocala; species Catocala sponsa. The sequence continues at coordinate 13,726,205 of OY751348.1, read as the reverse complement.
TTTTCACGCCTAAACCACTGAACCGATCATCCTGAAATTTTGCATATACGTTGTCAGGTGTACAGAAACGGACATAAGCTACCTTACATCACAAAAAAATTACTGTTCCCGAGGAAAACAATAATAACCTTCTTATAATAATAGGTGGCGCCACGTGTCTTTTGAATCATGATTGAATTATATTATTACAAGCAGAGTACAATTGTCAAATTCTAAATTAACGCGAGCGAAGGCGCAAGGCAAAAGCTAGTTTATAATATTTAGTAAGAGTACGATATACCAACACGGTCTCGTCACTTTTTTAGGATAGGATAGCGCTCTTTTTTATTTTGTGTGCGGATTAATCCCAAACGGGTTTGGTAGTAGCGTGGCGTGGACAGGACGGCTATTACCGCCGGGCACTATCCAATCCAGCTTCAAAAACAAATAATTTATTCCAACACGTGTTCCGCCTTTACTCGAGGTATCAGAAAGAAAGAAAGAAAGAAAATGTTTTATTTGAATCTCCATACATACATAATATATCAGATATAATGCTTCTCAATTTTCATGTACAAGAGTCGATACTAATAAATGTATCTAACTGCTGTTTGTGGTATAAAGATAGAGTTACGCCTGTACATCTTTGAAGGGATGGGCAGTAGTACACTTCTTTTTGGTAGGGAGAAGATTTACATTGGTGCCGCAGTGATAGTGCGACTGCTGTGCATCAGGTCTGATGATGAAAGTTTGATTGCCGGTCTAAAAAGTATTTATTTAATAGGCTTATCAACAGTATACAATGGTGCCAATTCTGTTGTCACAAAATTCTCTAAGCTTAACTAAAAATCACTAAAATTTAGTTTAGTCCTCACAAATGACATTTCGTATTCTGAAATCATTAAAAGTGACAGGAAATTTTAGTGATTTTTGGTTAAGTTTAGAGAATTTTGTGACAACAGAATTGGCACCAATAACTGGTTAAAAATAAAAATGAGACAAATTCAGATATGCATTCCTAATATATACGTACACAGCATATAGGTAACAAATTATTTGTGTCTGTGATGTAGTAAATGCTGATTCACTACATTAAAGACAAAACTGATTTGTTAAATTTACAATATTTTAAAAATACGATTGTTATTAGATTTAATTGGGTGAATCCTGTCTAAAAATTTTCAGTATCAACATGGATTTAGGAACTGTGCGCGGTAGACGGTAATAGGCTTACACCTTATACGTGGTATCTACAACAGACTATTCTGGCGAAATGTGTTTGTCATATTATACGTCTCTGTTTATCTCTTAGGGATATGCCATATGGGTTACAAATTACTAGTATTCATATTAACCACTCCAACATAGTGTTAAGCTTGTATTAGAAGTGGGTTTGCTTTAGTAGTGTGTAGCTTGATATGCTGGTGATTTGTACTCGTCTGTGTGACGTAATTTTGGCTAAACATTGACAAAGAAAATTATCTTTTTTTTATACTAACAAACAAGCATACGGCCCACCTGATGGTAAGTGGTCACCGTAGCCTATGGACGCCTGCAACACCAGAGGCATCACTTGTGCCTTGCCGACCCTTTAGAAAAGGGAGTGGGAAGGAGAAGGAGCGGAAAAGGGGAAAGAGGGTGATTAGGCAACCAGCAGTCTCACTCACCGAACGAAATATAACAGCAGGCATACTGTATTTTTTATGTAATTATTATCTTACTAATCGTGATATCATTTTTAAAACCGACCAGTAGCTTTTGAGTTTACTCATTACAAACAAAAATATGAATTCTTTTTCTTCATAGTATTAGACTATATTATAAGTTAAGCACCATCAACGTTATGTCAAGCCTAACGCCAAGTACATATATATACATATACATATTTATTTCTCTTCTTTGAAATGATTACTTCCAATTTGGCTAACAAATCTTTACTCTTTATGTTATAATTGGTCTGGACATAAATACTGTTACAATAAAAAATAAAAAATATTACATTGAAGCAGCGATAGCCTAGTTGGAAACCGTTGGACTGCCCCGCAGAGGTCTCGAGTTCGAACCCAAGCCGCGCATCTCTGACTTTTCGAAGTTATATGCGTATTAAATAGTTAATTATCGCTTGCTTTAACGGTGAAGGAAAACATCGTGAGGAAACCTGCATGTCTGAGAGTTCTCAATAATGTTCTCAAAGATATGTGAAGTCTGCCAACCCGCACTGGGCCAGCGTGGTGGACTATGGCCTAACCCTTCTCACACTGAGTAGAGGCCCTTGCCCAGCAGTGGGACAGTTTAATACAGGGCTGATATTAAAAATATTAAATTACATTTGAATTAATTGGAATCTGTCATTCTTATATGAATCCCTAAAACAATCCATAAGATTGGCATTGAAGAATTTTCCTATGTAGAGAGTGTGTTTCTATTGATAACTGACCTCTACGTTTAAAAGACTGTATTAAAGTCAATGGAGACCATTTTGAATGAGCTTCATATATTTTTAATGTTATTATATAAATGTATAAAATAACACACAGTAATAAATGTTTTAAGCAATAGAAAAAAGAAGATATTTTCTTGTAACAATATTATGGCAAGACTAGATAAGTATAGAATACAACCTTCACCGACCATTATCTTTAACTAAACGGACGTTTGGTCTACGAGCGATGGATTAAAGTGTGCCCTAAATGACAGCAAGAAGTCTCTAGTGTAAATATCGGAAGCTCTGTTTACTCATTGGGAGCGCTGATCGATCGGAGACCGGTCAGGGACAGACGTTGCGTTACTTACCTTGAAATTTGAGCGGTGCCGTTGCTCCTTTCGCTTTTTGGAAAAAATTCTAATGAATATCCATTTAAGCTCTCTGTGATTAATTTTCCTTTGTCAAGAAATGTTTCGGGATCATTATTTGTTTTATCTTATAATCCACTAGCTGTTACCTATACGTATTTATGTACTCTTTATGAGAGGTATGTGTAGTAGAGCCCCGCTGATTTCAGCATGAATGGGCCGGCTCGACCGGGGAAGGACTACCCTCTCCCAGAATATCGACGTGAAATAGCAGTATTCCTACTGTTGTGTTTCGTTCGGTGAGTGAGAGTGCCGGAGACCCAATCACCCTCTTCCCCCTTCCCGCTCCTTCTCCTTCCCACTTCCTTTCCTAAAGGGTCGGCAACGCGCAAGTGATGCCTCTGGTGTAGCCTATGGACGCCTGTCCATAGGCTACGGTGACCACTTACAATCAGGTATGCTTGTTTGCCACCTAAGTCGTATAAAAAGGAAACGTAAAATCTCAGAAACTTTGCTCGGAGATTCGAACTCATGAACTCATGATCAGTTAAGAACAATATTAGTTATTTGGAACTCATATTGCTCGTAATGTTTAAATTGGTATTAGTTTATGATTTACATACATTAATTATAGTATACCTACCTATAATTATTCTGCCTCTCTCTCTTTGAATAGTGTCTGTATTGTAGCTAACACGTGTTTACAAACTTGTGACGTCATCTATGTACAGCTTGTCAAGTAAATATTCCTGAACAGGTGCCGGTACCTTTACTAATTAGTTTCAGCATTCACACCGGACGTTGTAAGTTAAAGCGGTTAAAGCTTCACCGGTTACAGGCATTCCTACTCATAGAATGAAAGTAGTCATGTGATGCATTCGAATACAGTTGTTACAGTTTAATTCGAATGTCAGTAACATTCGAATTGCTATTAAAAGTTTATTCGATAGGTATGTCATGTACTAAATTCAAAGCGTGTGGATTTTATTGCAGTTTATTTTTATGTTATTGATTTTTTAGTTAGTTCTATATACCGAGAAAATTTTCTTGATATGCAAAATAGCAAGAAAATTATTTATATACCCGGTCATTTCGTAATCAATTATAATATTAGAAAAAGAAAACGAATTTCACTTTTGTAAAATATTACTTTACGCTAGTATAAACATTGGTAATATCGCTTAAAATAGTTATAACATTCAACCATTTATTCTTTATATCTTATCATATGTGGGGGCCAGTCAGTGCAGACCCAGACACTTCGACCCAGGGGGATCTTTTGTGTCGACACTCTCCCAATGACGACTGCCATAGGTGTTCCTGGCAGCCGGGACCAACGGCTTACCGTGCTCTCCGAGGCACGGAGCAGGCGATAATTGTCGATCAATACGCACATAATTTCGAAAAGTCATATATTTTCCGAAAGTCAGAGGTGCGCGACGTGGGTTCGAACCCGAGACTCTCTGCATTGCAGTCTGTTAGTCTCCCCACTGAGCTATCGCTGCTCTTATTTATTCTTTAACTTTGACTATAAATGTCGAAATCTAACCACAGAAATCAAAAGTCCGACATATTAATTATTCGTTTCCTTTGTGGCCTATTATACGAAATGTATAAATAACATTAACTGTTTGTTTTTGATGTGAAATGCTTCGGGAGAAAAGGTTTAGGAACTAACCCTTTGCCAGAGGGTACTACCCGGGCTTGTTCACCAACATTATTTTGAGCTCACCGCACTCAGAATATTCTTTTGATTTCGTATCAGTATTTTGATGTGAGTATATGTTTGTGGTTGTAGAGTGCGGGTGGAATGGAGTTAATGTCAACATTTACGTAGCTTACGGTCTTTACGGTTGGATTCTCCGTTCCTATATCTTGTTTGATTTTGCCACTTTTTAGACACTTTTCAAAGGGGCCAGACGTACCGAATATTGGGACTTTTTCTTTCGTTAGCATAAACTCTCTTTTTCTGCAAGTCCAATAATGCCCTTGTTTATTTTGGTTGACCAAGTTATTGATATAAAATAATACATATATTTATATATGACATACACATCGTCTAAACAATTTTTTTTGTTGATTACCGTTTTACTTTATTTTAATTTGTTTAAATTTAATAAATTGTTAAATTGAATGAAATGTCAACATCGACCAAAAACGTTTTTTTGTATTTTTGCTATTTCCTTTACTTAGTTCCGGATTTGGTCATTACCGCATACTTAGAAAATGCGTTCCGTATTTACATAATTTAAGTATATTTAAGCATTGATTATCTCGAGAACAGCTATAACTTAGTGGGATAACTGTTATACTAAAAAGACTTATCTAAACATTTATCGTGTTGACCAATTGAGCGCATCTAAATCCTTCATTCATTAAGTTATTATATTGACAGGGTTTGCCCTTTTGTAGGCAGATACCTCATCATATCTCGTGGGAGTCGTGACTAAAGAGTTAGTAGGATGGACATCAGCTTTCAGTATTGATTTATTAATGCGAGTGGGCGCACGTACCGCACTACTATCTGAGTAATCTTTTATGTTTTGACTAGCTTACGCTTAAAAAACCCACTAGCATAATTTAAGAATCTTAACTATAATATTACAAATGCGAATGCGAGTTTGTTTGTTAAACTTTCACGCTTTAACTACTCGACCGATCATCATAAAATATTGCATGCACGTTTTCAAAAAAGGATATAAAGTATATATATAACACACACACACACACACACACACACACACACACACACACACACACACACGTACACACTAGGGTCCAGAAAAGGATATAACGTATATATATATTATATACTAACTAATACACGCACACACACATACAAACACACAAACACACACACACACACACTCACACACACACACACACACACACACACACACACTCATACCTACAAACATTATAGTGAGAATGATTATAAGTAATCGTTAATTAAGTTACTATACTGTAATTAAATATGTTCGCAATACTTAAGAACTAAGTTCACGTATTAAGTACAAATTATAATTATAATTTTAATGTTTTAGTTTTTATTAGCTATGGAAGAGCGTAGTCACCTGTCACAGGCATTGTTTGCTTACTAGGTGACTTCGATCACTACAAAAAAATGTAAATCTGTTTAATGAAAATAAAACAAATTATTATTAAATTATATTATTATTATTAAAGGATAGAAAATGTACAACACCTATATTTACACAAACGAAGTCGCGGACAGAATCTAGTAATATTATCAATGCGAATGCGAGTTTGGTTGTTTGTTAAGCTTTCACGCTTTTACTTCACAACTGATCATCATGCAATTTTGCATACACGTTGTCAGGGGTATAGAAAAGGACATAGGGTACCTTATTCTAAAAAAAGATACTATTCCCACGGGATGGCTAGAAATTAATTAAAGAAGAAAGAAGGAAACTACGTCTATGAGTATATGCTCTTTTATATGATATCTAGTCATGTGATAAACTCTAGTTGCTTGTGGTTGAACCGTTCCATATGTTCTATAATATGGAGTTATGTGGATCAAGTTGGTAGTGATTAAACGGTATTTCAAAAAGCCGTGTTTTCGGTAGCAATATTGCTTTTGAGTTCAGAATAGCCTTCGGCTTATGAATGTATGTAAACAAAAACTATGAGTCTCTTTGCGATCAGAGTAGTTTGAATATATTTAAAACATTTGAGTGAGAGTATAGGAATAAAATTAAGTAAACAAATACACAGCGATAGAAGTTAGAACTTGTAAAAGTTTAATTACTGGTATACAAAGTTTTAATACGGGATTTGCTGTATAACATTTTTGTTGTAGTTTTTATTCAAATATTCGAGTGCATTTTATATAATTTTTGTGCTTGTTAGTATAAAAACTTTTCTACACGCGTAAAGCAATGACTATTTGTGTACATATAAATCCATGGTAATATTTTAGTTGGACAAAAATTACTGCATATTTTTATAATTTTAATGCTGGGGCCACACTATCGCGATAACGCGAAGATTTGTGTTGTCGCGACACGTCTGGCCAAAGTTTTCGTCCTATCGCGAATCATCTGCGCGAATACGAATGCCCTTCGCGCCGCTGTCGGTAAATTGCCGCACATCAAAGGGTTTTGTCGCGACAAAGTTCGTGCGGTTGGCTACACATTGCGCTTTAGTTGACTGTTTGACTGCTTCCATGTTTCCCGCGAAATAAATTATCGCGACGTTCTTGATTATCGCGACGTGGTGAAGTTTTTTTTTTATGTGACCAAGCACTTCGTCATGGAACGAACTCGAACTTATATCGTGACAACGCGAACACGAATCTTCGCCATCAAGTGTGGCCGTAGCGTAACGGCATCAGTCGCACGATTAATTAATTCCTGTATTACAGGAAACCTTATAAACCTAAGCTCTGTAAGAATTATTGTAGACTAGATTTTGCCAGTGGTTTCGCTTGCGTAAATGTAGGTTAGGTTAGTAACATTACTTTTTTATGGACAAGAGGTACCCTATGTCCTTTTCTGTTCCCATGGCAACGATATGCTAATTTTCATGATGATCGGTCGAGTAGTTAAGGCATGAAAGCGTAACAAACAAACTTACATTCGATTTATAATATTTAACAAAATGCCTGCGGGACACAATAATGTGTACCTAATCCTCACATCGAACTGATATAATTTTACCTCACTGGCTGTATTTAAATTGCTACACAGGATGGTTGCACTACCATTCTACGTAGTCAGCAGTAACAACACAAAAGAAGTAAGAAAACCAATAATCCCAGGCTGTGTAAACTATCTTTAGAAATATAAAAGAGCAATATTATTGTGTCTATATATGGCAGTCGCCATCTCTGAACTCTTCAGTGGCTTTCAGCGAAGCTTTCAGCGTGAAGTGCAACGCAAACAGATTGTCGACGACCCTACAGCTGTTACTTACTGTTACTTTATTGCGAGATAACTAATATTATAAATGTGAGTTGGTTTGTTACGCTTTTACGCCTAACTACTCGACGGATCATCATGAAATTTCGCATACACTTTGCCGGACAAACAAAAAAAGAGATAGGTTATGTTCCATCCAGCAAAAATACGAGCGGAGCCGAGGGCAAAATTTAGTTATAAAATGTTCGAATACATTATTCGTTGGTTGGGTGACGGTATGAATGAGTTGGCTCAATCGGGTAAGAACCGCCCTCTTATAATTGACATAAAAGTAATACTGTTACTGCTTTGGTGATATACTGATTCTCCCGGTCATATATTTTCCGGTACGACTACATATTATATAATACTAGCTGTGCCCGCAGTCTCACCCGCGTCATTGGTATTTGTGGTTACTGCGACGCTCCCGTGAGCCGTAGTGTGATGTTATATATGTAGCTTATGTCCTTCCCAGGGTCTCAGGCTATCTTCATTCCAAATTTCATCTAAATCGGTTTAGCGGATTGAGCGTTGAAAAGGTAAAAGACAGACAGACAGACCGAAAGACAGAGTTACTTTAATATGAGAGATATCTATACTAATATTATAAGGCTGAAGAGTTTGTTTGTTTGTTTGGTTGAACGCGCTAATCTCAGGAACTACTGGTATTGAAAATTTATTTTAGTTTTGGATAGCCTATTTATCAAGGAAGGTTATAGGCTATATAATATCACGCTACGACCCACGGGAGCGGCGCAGTAACCATAAACGCGAGTGAAACCGCGGGCACATCTAGTATGATATATTTAAATACACCTAACAGTCACATATCAATTTACTAACCATAATAATTAAGATTTTATGTGTTACTTTATAACCTAATTGGATAAATTATTTTGTTTTAATGACTTGAATCCTGGCGTGAGGTGTTAAAAAATAAGATCGTTCAGTTCTCCACGCGGCTCAAGAAAATAAAAGATTTAATTTGATGATAAAAAATAATCATTAACACTTATTAATGACACATTGATCACTGAAATTTTGATTTAACCTATCAATTGTTGGAATGCCAAACATCATTGAAAACTTATTTTATCTGGCTGCTGGTGTGCCGCTGTGACTATTATTTGAGTTATAATAAGATATTTAATCTATTTAAAGGTAAATATCTTATAATTTGTATAATAATGAGAACACAGCATGAAAACATCGTGCCGCTAGGAACGTGCGGCATTCGTATGCGGGATTATATGATTTGCGAATCATTTCCGTAGACCATAACAATCACCAATAATGCACCAGCGCTGCGCTGGTGCATTATTGTATTATACATCGTGCACGTGCTGAAGCTCAGCAAACCGAATCATAAATGTCAGGAAATAATCTCGTACAAATGTGTTTTAGTTTTTATTTTATTAAGGCCTGCTAAATAGACTTTACTGTTTTGTATATTAACAGCTATTGAAATCAATACTATCTATACTAAAATTAGGGATTAAATATAATGATCATCAAAAATACTAATTGGTCAGCAAATATTGCACAGCATAACGAGCATCTATACGCCTCAAATCACTGCATTCCGTCTCGGAAGTGTTAGGTTATGTTAGGTTCCTTTTTTTAAACCCACCCAAAAATAGGAGCCCCGCGAAGCGGGGCTCTGTCGACTTAGTTTGATCTCTTTAAAGTTTGCTGGCCATGAGTTGCTGATCAATTAGCTATTTCTGCTCACAGATTATATTTTTCTGCTCACAAAAATACCAATACTATGCTAACCATTTAAATAACACCCCTAAAATTATAAAGAGGAAAGATTTGATTTTTTTGTTTGATTGTAAGGATTTAACTCAAAAAATTCTTAACCCATTTTATAAGTTCTTTCAGCATTAGAAAGCTATATTATCACCGAGTAACATAGGCAATATTTTATTTAATTAGTTACTAACATAACATAACCTACTTTTGCGCGAGCCAAGCCGCAGGCAAAAACTGTAGTAAAATATTAGTTAATAATATTGCTCTTCAACGGTGAAGAAAAACGAAATGTATAAAATATATAGTTCTCGAAGATATGTGAATTCTGCCAACCTGCAATATGCTAGCCTGGTGGACTACTGGGAAAGTTTACATACAGGGCTCATATTATATTATATCCTATTAATACATCTCGTTACGCTTGAAAAGAAGCAACATTAAAAGAAGAAGGACGAGGTAAGGTGCTTGTTGTCAGTCCCGTACTTGTATATTTTGGACAATAACGGAGTTTGTTGATGCTTTATAAAAGAAATGTTTGTTTGGAACGGTTGTCAAGAATAAATGGAGATGTTTGAGTGCTATTCTGTTAATTTAATGTTTTTCCCAGTGATTGGATGCAGCAGTACTGATTGGCGGCTGTATTTGTTGTTTGATCATTTATTTTGTTTGGGTTATTTTCAAAGAATATTCTTTTTTTGGTTTGCTTGGCTTGAGAATCTCTCGCACATGAGACATGTACATACATATAAGTGGTATATTAAGTTTTCTAGCAATAGATCTTACAAGTTACGCACACACGACTGCATGGACGACGTAGTGGTTTAAGTGGTTGCCTCGCCACTGCCATTGCGCCGAGTGTTGTGGGTTCGAATCCCACACGGGACAAAACTTTGTGTGATCCACAAATGGTTGTTCCGAGTCTGGGTATTCTTTATGTCCGTTGTTTGAATGTTTGTAAAGTCCTCCGTGATACACGAATTAACTATTCTAAGTGCGTAGACTAAAAAAAAAATCAATCGGTTGCACTCCGGGAGTGCCGGCAGAAGTGAAAACTTGAATATTAACGTTGTGTATTTTTGATATTGTGCAATGGTTAGGGAATAATTTTGCACGAATTGCTTTAATTATCAGTATAAAAGTACTATCATTTATGTGGTAAAATACAATATTCATTTATTGCGCTATCGTACACAAACATGACAATTCTCCCTCCGTCTTACGAATTTTCGATCAGGTCACGTGTCCTGACGCGAGTTTAAAATTTTTTACCCATCATAAAAAAGTGCACAACGCCGCTAAATAAGATTTCACTTCAAAAAAGAATTTAACAGGTTTATCCTATTGAGTCTGTTCTGTTTTCAATTAAGTCTGGCATTCCAAGAATTGAGAATACCCATAACGGGTATTAAGACTGGGTTTAGTTCAGCACTGCTACGGATAGGCATCAAACACGCCACCAGTCGATCGCCAGTCCGCTACTTTAGTCATGAGGCTACTGTTACTTAGCACTCAAAACATAAGCACAAACTTATAACATAATCAAAGAGACAGCTTTGAAAGCTAGCTATTATATTTAATCAATACATACTAACTTACCAAATAGCTCACAGAATCGTTAAAGCTATATTTATAGCTCATAATGACAGCGCTTAATAGCCCACTGTCCACTATTAGGTAACTTTAATATTGACATAATATTCGTATTACTTTGATTACATTTATAATAATATCAGTTTACTAGACTTTGTCTGCGGCTTTGCCTCGCGTAAACGTAGGTTAGGTTAATAACAGTCCGTCTCCCCTCTAGGGGAACGACAGTTTTTGTTGAGAAGTGACCAAAGGTTCTATCGTATAGTGGCCTGCCGTTTCATACGGCGGGCCGAAACTTCGGCGAGGTCGCGACCGCATGTGAAGTGTGCAAGTGATTCGCGCGGCTCCGCCGATTGCGGTTTTGTCGAGGAACACCGTAGTAGGCTTAGTCGGTATTCCGGGAGGTCTAATATCATCAATTCAACATCTTTCTTTACCCGACATAACCCCTCCGCCCGCCCCCGCGGAGAGGTATGCGTCAAAGCATTAGACCACGTAAAAAAAGAACATTACTTTTTTCTAGATAAAAGGTACCAACCGTATATTCTTTTCTATTCCCCTGGTATACTGACGTACACGCGTATGCTAAATTTCGCTGAAAAGCTTAAAATGTTATATTAATTACTAATAAAAAAAAAAATGTGAGTTTGTTTGTTTATTTGTTACGCTTTCACGCTTTAAATACTCGACCGATCATTATGAAATTTACCATACGCGTGTACGTCAGTATGCCGAGGGGAAAAAAATGGGCATACATCTTTCATCTAGAAAAAAGTACTGTTACTAACCTAACCTGCTTTTACGCGAGGCAAAACCGCAGCCAAAACCTAGTATGCTGCATATTGAATAGGCTGGCAACGCACTTGTGACTCCTCTGGTGTTGCGGGTGTCCATGGGCGGCGGTAATCGCTTACCATCAGGCGATCCGTCTGCGCGTTTGCCTCCTACATATATCATAAAAAATGTACCCACAGTGAATGTATTCTTTTTGTATCAAATAAACACTTTTTATTTTATTTTATTTTGCTTATGGGTGTAGTATACCTCTACATATCTCTTTGGGGGTATAGATATGATAGGTTTGTCTTTTTTTAGTTGTATGTATTTTTGTTTGTGACGTCTTTATATAAGTCTTTTTTATCCGGAAAGATTTGCTGATACTCTTTTACATCTACCAACATGAACTCTTAACATTTATTTGTAAAATAGAGGAATTATTATTAGAAGGCTGGACGTACTTTGTATCCAGAATTGTGTGATCGGACATCATCGGATAAACATCAAACGATGTAGGTCCCTATTATTCGCCATATTTGTTTATTCTTTCTGTTCTCATGGGTTTTACGAGTATAGTACTACAATCTACGTTATCCTTACCGATGTTAATGACTGACAGGCCGAGGTCGAACTAGCAGGACAATGGCGACGCGCCGGCGACTACGTAAAAATATTTTCATATAAACTTGGTGGTCACATCGTCGCAGGATAAAACGTGATATGTTTTTTTGTCTTATCGCCAGCTATGGCCTTCAGGTTCTATCAACCGTTACATAAAGTCTGTCAATTAAGTTTCTTCGTTCATACGTTTTGTCATTCGATTTTCATTGGCTCATTCGTTGCGTAACTGTCCTGACGATGCTTATTGCTGATGCGAAATGCGTATCTACGCATATTATACATATGTTCGAAGTGGAATACTGCAAGTTGGAGAAAGCTCAAATACTGTGACGTGGCTGTCGCTTAACCGAGAGTTTTGACACGAAAAATAAAAAAATCGTATTGTCAACTTTTTACTATTGCAATGGTTGTAGTGGGCAGTTCAAGGATGCGCAGCGGGTTTCTCTGTTCTCAGTTATTTTCATCTTTTAACTTAGTCCGTGTAGCCCCGCAACCTCCGCAGGATTGTTTTAATCTGATTCTTAGCAGACCGTGATTTAGTTTGACTTAGTTTCTATGAAAAGTAGGTTAATACTTAAACGCAAAGTGAAAATAATACTACTTGAACGTACAACTAGTATCTACGATCTAAGAAAATTATTTTCTCTTTGCGGAGTTATATAGACCTCGATTACGTTGAACATAGGTATATAGTTTTATCATACATACATAGTTTCACGCCTATTTTCTTGAAGGCTTAGACAGAAGTATTACGACCACTATCGACAGAAATATTTCGCTAACTATGACCATAGTTGGCGAAATATTTCTGTTGATAGTGGTACTACTAAGTCCGTCGTAACAGGAGGTGTGTCTATTGGCGTCTTCTGGGTACATCATTGCCAGCGTCCGTTCTGCTACTGAGAATTTTTTGGCTTTAATCCAAACCTAAAACCTCGCTGATTTCAGCATGAATGGGCCGGCTCGACCGGGGAAGGACTACCCTCTCACAGAATATCGACGTGAAATAGCAGTATTACTACTGTTGTGTTTCGTTCGGTGAGTGAGAGTGCCGGAGGCCCAATCACCGTCTTTCCCCCTTTCCGCTCCTTCTCCTTCTCACTTCCTTTCCTAAAGGGTCGGCAACGCGTAAGTCATGCCTCTGGTGTTACAGGGTCCATAGGCCACGGTGACCACTTACCACCAGGTGGACTGTATGCTTGTTTGCCACCTTAACAGTATAAAAATAAAAATATTTTCACCTGGGAGAGCCACGCTTCGGCACGAATGCGTCGGCTCGACCGAAATGATACCACGGCTTCACAGAAAACCGGCGTGAAATAGCGCTTGCGTTGTTTCGTTGAGTGAGTGAGGAATCCGAAGGCCCCACCCCCCTTCCCCTCTCCTGAGGGCGAGGGGGGCAAATTTAAAAGGCCGACAACGCCTACTTGTGACTCCTCTGGTGTTGCAGGTGTCCATGGGCGGCGGTAATCGCTTACCATCAGGCGATCCATCTGCTCGTTTGCCTCATACACCATAAAAAATATACTTTGTTCTGTCCGACGACAGTTGAACCAGAGACCTTATTCACAGCAGTCGTATTAATTACTACCGTTCCAAGGCAGTCAAATTATCATCTATACTAATATTATAAAGCTGAAGAGTTTGTTTGGTTGAACGCGCTAAGAGATTACTAGTTCGAATTAAATACTTCTTGTCGTGTTGGATAGCCCATTTATCGAGGAAGGCTATAGGCTATAGAACATCACGCTACGACCAATAGGAGTGGAGCATCAATAAAAACGGGGAAAATTCTCTTATGTGAAGCAGACGAAGTGGCGCGGGTCAGCTAGTCTTATATTTTATATTTGTATATTCTCAATTACACTCTCAAAAGTGAGTGTTTATGTCCATTAAATACTTACATGTGCGTGCGTTGCATACAGCACATGTATCAGTCACGTACTCACAAACACTCAGATGTCATGTTTAACAATCATAATTATTATTAGAATACTAAACATACACATTGCATATCTCGATAAAACTGGTGGACTTATTTGCCTTTTGCAAATCTAAGGGTGCGTTCCCACTACGTCGTGACCATTAATTTATCATTGAACGACTGTCGTCTCTATCTGTTCTCATTATATCGACTGTTTATCGTCACTGTGTCGTCGAAATATTTTATCGTTGAACGTGTAAACGACGAGACGATATTTATATCGTAGCTACGATGGATAGTTGCAACAACTACACACGATTTGCCGTCATTATTAGTCGTGACGTTTTTTTATCGTTTTACGACTGTCGTGCTAGCAGTTTCCATTGACTTGACAATCTGTCGTCACTGCAAAAAAAGTCGTGGACGATAGTTAATCGTGTCGTCCTTTATCTGAACACCTCTATTTAAATACACAAGCCACGGCGCTTTAAACGACACGATTATCTATTGTCACGACATAGTGGGAACGCGCCCTAAGCCAGCGTTTAAAGATCATGCTGTAATCCAAGGATGCACGTTTAAGGATTTCAAGGCTTTGCTAAGCTGGTCGATCGTAAGCAATTATCCTTGAACATCCAGGCTTATCCCTTGTCACACTAAGGAAAGGGCAGTGCGCAGCAGTCGGACAGTTTATATACAGAACTGATTGTTATTATATAGTCAATAATATAATATAATAATTATTATATCACATACACACAACACCATTTAGCCCAAGCTAAGCAGAGCTTGTACTATGGGTACTAGGCAATAGATAAACATACATATATGCTTTTTTTTTGTAAATATATATTATACATAGAAACACCAAGACAAACATCCATGTTAATGCACACAAATGTTTGACTTGTGCGGGAATCGAATCTGCGACCTCAGGCGTGACAGTCGGTTACACTACCCACTACGACATCGAGGCATCACATATATCCAGGCTGTCACACAATACAGCCAGTAGGACAAGGGTGATCGTCAGGCGTCGGATGTAAATGTCTTTTTTTTACTGTACGCATACGTAGTAATCTCTGCGTGAATATGGCTAATGAAAACAACCGAAACGTCGGGAAAAGTAAAGGTGTAAATTTAAATTAGAATAGTGTTAATAATTTTAAATACTTAGTATTATAGATTCGGACCTAGTGTAAGGTGGTGCGCGACGTGGGTTCGAACCCGAGACCCTCTGCATTGCAGTCTGTTGGTCTCCCCACTGAGCTATCGCTGCTCTTACAGATTACATCTTAATGCGGTTTCTAATTAACATTAAATGCAGAATGCTCGTGTCAATATTACTTTGTTATCAAACTTTAACAATAGCGAATAATTATTGAACCATAAATTCTTTGGATAGTTTTTTTTATTATTAGGTCTCTTTTTGCGAACAATAGTGTAAGCATTTATGGCTGCGGATTTGCTGATCATGAGCATTCGATTGCAAGGTTATTTATATAAAGCGATAGCCCATTTTATAAAGTGTAAAAAAAGGGAATTATAAGTAAAAGTCTCGTATCAAATTCAACTGACGATTCACACTTTTTATGTGAATTTTGCTCTTGTGTTCGAGAAACAGTTATGTATATAGTATTCTTTCCAAATAACATATTATGATTAAGAGGAAATACATACATATATCCAAACATTTAAAGAAATGATAAATAAACCGACTTTAAATATAAATCTAATTATAGTAGGCTAGTTATTCCTCGGGATGGAAGCAGTCTTTTTCTAGATGAAAGGTACCCTATGTCCTTCTTTATACCCCTGACCACGTGTGCCTATGCAAAATTTTATGATGACCGGTTGTTTAGTGTGAAAGCGTTTATAATATTATTTAGGATTAGGATATCTTTTATTTTTGTCCAAGTGTCATTATTCAGGCAGCAAAGGAGCAATAAATTTGTATGGACTAAATACTTTCCGCATTTCCTCTTAATAACTTTAATAATTCATACTGTTATATTCAATAAATAATCAATATATTTAATTCATAACGAGCATTAATGTGATCATGCATATTGTTTACCTTTAGGCGCTTAACGTTTCGGTATTTGGATATTATGTGCGTACAGACAAACAGTTTAACAGAGGTTAATTATTATGATTTTATGTAACAAAATATTTGAGCAAAGAAATGTTTATTTAAAAAAAAAAATTCGTTATACGCGTGCAATGGTATAACATTTTAACGTGACCGCTTGAAGCCTTTTGTAACTTCGACGCGGCGTCACCTTTAGAACGATTTGCACAACAAACTTTTCACGTGCAACATGTTGAAATTCTGACGTCACGTACGCTGTGTTCGCGCCTTTTTGAACTAACTTTGACAGGCCGCCATTTTGAGATTCTGTGTATTTTAATTTAAACATGTACGGTAACTATTATGCACGTAGCCAATGATATTTAAAACTGTGTAGATATGTGGATGTCGAAAATCTGGTGTTCAAACTATTTCGTTATGAATACCTGTACTTGTGTTGACAATTTGAACTAATGAGCAGCGCAATAGATTTTGAAAGAGCTTACCTACGTGAAAGAGATAACTACTATTTGAAATATTCCGGTTTAAATGATTTTCAAGGAATTTTGTTAAACCGATTTGTTTCCAATAGAAAAATGTCCCATCTGGACGTATTGAGTTTTCCTTTTGGGTGGGCTTGTAATATATTTGCTTTTTCGTTATATATTATCTACATTAATGTGGCATAATTAACAGAACTACCTAGTTCATAAATAAACATATGTATATAGGTATAAACATATGTACCTATATACCTATATACATATGTTTAAGAATAAAATTGAGTTATTAGCAGTTGTTTTATGAGTGAAAGCATGTTTTGCGTTTACTGTAATCTGCATTATACAAAAATGTAACCTGTCATTGCCTATTATTTGAAACTAGCATTTGCCCGCCGGTTCGCGCGCGTAAACGTAGGTTAGTTAGGTTATATAGTAGCAGTACTTTTTTAATAAACTATAGCCTATTTTACTCGGTGATAATCTAGCTTTCTAATGGTGAAAGAATTTTTAAAATCGATTCAGTAGTTTTTGAGTTAAACCCTTAAACACTCAAATCTTTCTTCTTTATAATATTTATAATATAGACAAAGAATGAGCTGACGTTTCTGGGGGACAACCCTTTTACTGAAAACAGGCATATAACTAGTAACATTGCTACTGCTTATCGATCTGTTACTAAGAGTGCTTGAGGCTAACATACCTACGACTACCTTTCCCAATCTTTTTCGTTCATCCTCTCGGTAAAGCACAAGTGATACGCCAAGTATTATTAGCTATTATTAGCCAGGGTTAAAGGTAGAAGTCCGAGATGGGCTGCAGACCGCAAACTGCAACCTCAAACTGCAAGCGACTGCATCTCTATGAAATTGATTCCGAGTGCGGCAACACTGCGGCCTGCAGCCGTGGCGCGCAGCGACCGCGGACTGCAGCGTCAGTGGTGTTGCGAATTTGGTCAAAGATGGAAAGCAATAGGAAAGATACAGCAAGTCGTTATCATCTTCCTATTCTAACAAAAGATACATTAGTAAACTATCGGTAGCCTTGATCAACATTCTGTCTCGCACGAAGGAACTGAAGTGACTGAGGCATGGTTCTAAGCATTGTGCAGCCGCGGCATGCCGCCGCGCTTGGAATAGAAGCAACCACGACCGCAGGCAGCACTGCCGTCAACCGCAGCCGCTAGCCGCAGTGTCGCCTATGGTTGCAGTCTGCAGCCCATCTCGGACTTGTACCTATAAGGTTGCTATTAGGCGGGCCATTGCCTTAAAAGACAGTAGGACTAGAATCACTACTTTTTTCTAAGAGAAAATAGAAAATACCTCTTTTCTAAAAATTCAGATTTTGATATCGCGATCCAATGCAAAATCGTACATTCGAATGCAGCATGCAAGCACAAGCGAATGTTATGACAAAACTAGCTTTGGCAGATAAAATCCTGCTTTAATCATACAGAAGCGTACGGCTATATTTGTGAACAAATGTTGGTTCAATCAAGAAGATCGTGATTTCATGTACCTATTCGATTCAGGCCAAATTAATGCGTTGGCACGTGTATGATTAAGCGAAAGGTTAAAATAAAAGGTTAAAAATAAATATTTCACAGTCGCATTTCGGCTTAAATGGCTAAAATAAAACAGGCCCATTATTTTTTACTAAAATAAAACGTGGTTTTTAATTAAGCTGTAGTCTGTTACTAAATAAAACGTGGTTTTTAATTAAGCTGATATATTATAGTACCTATGTGTTGCCTCGACGATTACCTATGAGTTTATATTTTTGGATATTGCCCACGGTTTCGGTGGCGTCAATCCAGATGTTGGCAATTTTCTATCCCTTGGGAATAGTTCTTTATCTAGATAAAAGTTACCCTATGTCCTTTCCTGCACCCCTGAAAACGTGTATACGAAATTTCATGATGATCGGGCGATTAGTCACGGCGTGGAAGCGTAACAAACAAACAAACTCACTTTTGCATGTGTGCCAACAGCAACGAACTTGTAAAATATAATTGACCAATATCAATTAATATGAAACATATATAAAAAAAAATTCACATCGTTTCAAACCAACCACAATCACGGCTTTCGCATCTGTAAAAGTTTATGTTACGAGTAACCGATAATTATTACTTTCATTGAAATGGAATAATGGAATAAAATCCTTCAGACCTTATCATTTGTAAGCGTATTGTGGTCTATGTCCCGTCTAATATTACAAACGAAAATTCAGAGGTATAATTTATCTACCATCCATGATATACAGCTCTATCTATATTGCTCTATATATATATTGCTCTTATTGAAGCATCACATAATATATCTCCTGTATAAAATTTAAAATAATAATATTTTGATCACGGGTTATTTTTCAGAATATATACGTTACGGTCCTAAAATAATATATGACCACACCTTTCTGTTACACGCTGTAGAATGTAATGGAATATCGTTTATTTATAGGTATATATTAATATCATAAAGAAAGAGTTCATGTTTTGTGGGTTTGTATGGATGGCAATATCTGGAAACACTGAACTATTTGAAAATTCTTTCAGTTTTCGATTGGTACATTATTCCAGAGTGCCAAGTGCGAGTTGCTTTTACGTTAACGTGATTTAAACGTTTAACGCGTTTGACTCTTTGAGTGGTTAAGAGCTTGGTGCGAGCCAATCAGAGCGCCCAACGTCATAAACGTGTCGATCGCCTAAACGAATTCGCGTAAAAAAGCAAATTCGCACTAGGCACTCAGATTCACATAGGTCATACTTCTATTATTTTCCATTCGGGTGAAGTCAGGGCGAGCCGCTAGTTCATATTAACTATAAAGATGTATCTTATCTTATGTGGGGGCCAGTCAGTGCAGACCGGCGACACTTCGACCCAGTGGGATCTTTTGTGTCAGCCCCAAGATTTAACCCATAGCTATCTCCTTATGAATGTACTGCATAAGCCGCAGTGTACAATTCAGAGGGAGAAGCCTGAAGTCTTCAGGGCTTGGATATGCCACCCCCATCAGACCCGTCCTCAGTCCAGCCAACGCGTCGCATTCACACAATAGGTGCGATATGGACTCGTCCTGTTCACCACAGGCTCTGCAGATCAAATTGTGTGCCAATCTCAATAATATAAAGATGTAAAAATAGTTTGTTTATATGTAGGAGAGTAATTTAAGACAGCCTCAATGGCGCAGCGGTAGTGAATGCAACTGCTGTGCTTGGATCTAGCGTTCGATTTCTTGGTCGAGCAAAGTGTTATTGGTTTCATCTCTTAAGAAGTTCTCAGTAGCAATAGTAAATCTTGAACTGTGCCCTGGAAACGGTAATATGCTTGCCCTTTATAACGTGGGACCTAACACTACAAGTGGTTAAATGTGGGTGTGTAATACCTAACTCTTCTGAGATAAAGGCGTTGTATTATGTAATGTCCTGTATTGGTGTAATTTCTGTAATTTATTTCATTAATAGAAAGCTAGACAATACCCAAAATCAAAAAATCTACAGGTTGATTTTGAAATCGTGTAATTCCTTTTAACTACGCATTCTATTGGTGGTATAGAATAATCCTGACCATATCTTTTTTTATTAGAATTACATTTTTGGAAAAACTAATGTAATTTAGAAAACATAACATAACAATAACTGATGTTGTAAATAATAAGGGGCAATAAAAAGGACCGCCCGTTATTATTTACGGCATTAATTATTGACATGTTATTTTTTTAAATTAATAAAATATTAAAACTACCTCGGGTCGTTAACATAATATGACTATCTGAAACCATTTCACGAAAAAAATCGGTACATTAATTTCTCCAAAAACATAATCCAAATAAAAAAGATATGGTCAGGGTTATTCTATATCACAAGTAGAATGCGTGGTTAAAAGGAATTACACGATCATCCTATATCAAAATCACCTATATATCAAAATATGTTTATTCATGCAGGTTACAAAGAAACACTTATGAACATCAATGTTACACTTATTAGTGTGAATTTACATTTACATTTACCTGTTGCCATCTTCAGCAGAGCAAGGGCGTAGAACCAATGAGAAGTACTGGCAAGAAACTTACGGCCATTATTTTCAATCGCCAAGTTTCCAGTGTTGTATATTTTACAAGTCTCTTCAAGTAAATAGGCTATGTTTTAATGACGAACCAGGCGAATATAATACTAATTATGTATTCTGTGACACGACCGTAGCCGCGAGCTGGTTTCATATAAGTTTAGGACTGAGTATACCAGTGTAAACTAAACTAATATTATAAATGCGAAAGGAACTTTCTCTGTGTGGCGTATTGCGTGCCGACAGTGAACTAAAATAGGGACGGAGCACCCAACAATGTTCAGTGCACTGTTATACGCAAGACTCATTAAAAAACTGAGGGTCTAATACTCATTGTAAAAACTTAGTTCTAATATAGTCTCAGAGATCTATATCACTGAGATATCTATATATCACAAATGGTAAATTAATATAAACTTCAATGTGAACATAAATTGCATTTTAATTCACAGTTTATTAATATTGAGTCACTTTTGACCAAGTTATCGATGCGACTTCGTCTGTGTGAATTGCTGTTAGTTCACGTTATTTACTTGGTCACACTATGAATTATATCTCCGGTTGTATAGAACGGAAATAGATAAAGCGTGGGTTAGATATTAAAACCTGAGGTTAACACTTCTAAACTTCAAATCGGCTCACAATCCGTTTCTAAGCATGATATGAACACTAACAGAGAAACAAACATTCAAAAACCATTATCTTAGATTGAGACTCCTCTAAATAATAATAATAATACACGCAAATTTCTAACATCATCATCCATATCATCAACTTACTTCATTTAACGTGCCATGCTTGGTCTTGGCCCGCATGACACGCCTTTACCCCTTCAAAAAGGGCAGAAATTTTTTTTTTTCAATAATAATAATAATAATATTCTATCACATACACACAACACCATCTAGCCCAAACTAAGCAGAGCTTGTACTATGGGTACTAGACAATGGACAAACATACATATATACTTTTTTTTTGTAAATACATACATATTATACATAGAAACGCCCAGACCAAGACAAACATCCATGTTCATGCACACAAATGTTTGACTTGTGCGGGAATCGAACCCGCGACCTCAGGCGTGGCAGTCGGTTACACTAACCACTACGCCACCGAGGCCGACAAAAATAATGAATAAATATTAAATGATTTTAATTATGTTATAATGGTATATGACTTATTGCTGGCGTGGGCAGTAGTGTGGCGACTGCTGTGCATGAGGTTTCGATTACGATGTCCCACAAGCAAGGCAACGTCACCTAGAATATGGGTGCATAATCTGGAGCCCCTTTTATGCTGTGAATTCCCAGCGAATAGAAAGTGTCCAACGCGCATTCACACGACACCTGGCTTATATCTCGCAAGGCATCACACATAGATGTAGTTATGTCCAACGGCTGGAATACTTCAGGATGTCCTCTTTATCCAATCGACGCAAGCTACACGATGTGCTCTTTTTGCATAAAGTGCTTAACAACGACATCGATAGCAGTGATATATTAAACCGTATTCAGTTATCAATTCCTAGTAAGCCACCACGCCATCCCATAACTAGATCCTTCTGCCGACGATCTATACGAACTAATCTTGGTCTTAATTCACTAATGGTTCGTGCATGCAGTGAATATAATATGCTGAATGATAATATAGACCAATTGGATATTTTTCACGATTCCCTTATGAATTTCAAGAAAAAAATACTGAAATCCTTCGCATAACACTTAAATCTTATATTTTTTTTATTAATATTTTGTTTCTTTTTCATTTTTCTTTATATTTTAATTTCGTTTTGTTTAGTGTATAAGATGTGTACAACTTTAGCTTCTGATATAAATGTTTAGTCAACATCTTGGTGCATAATGTACATGCCTATGCTAGTGTATGTATAAGAACTAGTTTAAAGGAACTGTATTGTGTGTAATGTTGTATATATATACTGTTGGCGTGTCTAAAAATAAATAAATAAACGTGATATTTAGTTCTTCTGTCTAGAAATTCTCCGTATCTGTACGGAGAATTCCTATAGAGTAGTAGAGCCTCGCTGATTTCAGCATGAATGGGCCGGCTCAACCGAAGAAGACCTACCCTCTCACAGAATATCGACGTGAAATAGCAGTATTTCTACTGTTGTGTTTCCTTCGGTGAGTGACAGTGCCGGAGGCCCAATTACCCTCTTTCCCCCTTTCCGTTCCTTCTCCTCCGTTCCTTTTATTCCTAAAGGGTCGGCAACGTGCAAGTATGCCTCTGGTGTTGCAGGCGCCCATAGGCTACGGTGACCACTTACCATCAGGTAGGCCGTATGCTTGTTTGCCACCTAAGTCGTATAAAAAAAGGGTTCTCCGTGTAGATACAGAGAAATTATTATTATTTATTTTTTTCTTTTTTTATGCCCAAAAACGGTAAAAGAAAACGCCTCTTATTACGTAAGACCTTAAACCATACTTCGCAAAATGTGAATCTAATACACCTACGCCTCCCGCTCTGGCGATAGAGTCGTGAGGCTATGTGTATATGGAGCCTAATGATAGGTATCATGATGAAAGTTTATGTGGCTTCTAAGTAAACCAGTACGCAGGACTTGTTGAAGCGCTGCTTCGAATAAACACCAAGTTTGCACGGCAAACATAATATATACAGGAAATTTGCACATGTACCCTTTATACTGTAACTTACTATGAACGCTGCTCTATGTGAATATACATAAAATAGTAAGCTAGGATGGCGTTCATAGGAAATAGTAGCGACGCCTATTCGAATATTAGTTTAAGGCTTGATGGGACTGACATATCCTAAACAGATAAAAGTCCCGAAACAATAAAAGATTTAAAAAAAAAAAAAAAAAAAAAAATCACGTATTTTTGTTATTTAAGTCAAAAAGTTATATTAACTAAACACTAGCTTACAAAGAATTTATGAAATCTACTAAAAATAAATAAGATATAACCGTTGCAAATCCGGTGGGATGACAATCCGACAGATTAGGCGATTCCGATTAGGCGCTGGAGTAACGGCTTTACGTGCTTTCTTATTCACGGGGGTGTCTAACATCGCCAACTTCCTAACTCCGGGCTGGTATCGGTATTTCTTAACAGAAAATACAATAACTTTTTGCTGGGCTGACCCGGGATTTATACACGAGACCTTATATACAGCACATTTACTACCGCTGCGCCAAGAAGAATAAAGATAGTAATAAAAATATATCGGAGAGTAGGACGGCAACTCGCTTTTGACATGGTGAAGCAACAAAATATGGGCGTGGTATTATACTTAGTGCATATACTAATGTTAGGGTAATACAAGAGAAATAAAACAATAAAGGTTGACTGTGATTATCTCTGATTTGATCCGTAAAGCAGCAAGTTCGTCACACCGAATGTGTCCGCGCACGAGTCTCCGGCGCTTATATAACGTCAATGTGACTCTGACAGTTATAACTGTCACTCTAACTGACACATTGGCTCTATGGCGACCTCACTCAAACTTACGCTTGACGTTCCGAAACAAACCAATAGATGGCCCTTTATTCAACTCCAAATACATAAATAAATTACATTCCAATGATTATTTTCTTGACGCTCCGACAAATATATTCGCACGTCGTTATTCACGTCACAAAGCCTGCGATTTCCTTTTGAATGACAACATAAATGGCACTTCGCCTCAAAGTCGTATACATTAATATGTTAGCTGATGTCACGTTAAAAGGTGAATAGTTGAAGATTGCTTTTCGCAGCAATTTCTGGGTAAGCGAAGCTGCGGGCAAAAGCTAGTATGCAATAAATTACTAGCAATTTGGGCTTTAAATTCTTCGATCAAATATACCATAGATGCACATTCTCATACAAAAACCG
The DNA here is from genome assembly GCA_963564715.1 of Catocala sponsa. NCBI lineage: Eukaryota > Metazoa > Arthropoda > Insecta > Lepidoptera > Erebidae > Catocala > Catocala sponsa. Next base: position 13,701,346 of record OY751348.1, on the reverse strand, counting down.
CGTCAATATGTGGTACTGACCAGTACTACTTACTTATAAGTGTCTGCATTTATTATGCAATCCAGGAAATAAACCGGAATAACCATTGAACGCCCACTGAGAAACATTTTGTAATAGTTTAGTTAAAACGCGTCAATGTAAAGCGTCCTAAGTGTGTTACTCGCGATACACTAGCGTACTAAGTATATGGTACGGTCTCTACCGTAGTAGTGGTGTCGATTAGCTCTCGCTTACGGGCAGCGCACGCAAGAGTGAGTGGGACAGGTGCCTAATATAGCGCATACGACTGATTTATGCACAGTTTTGTTGGGGCCGTTTTTCGAGCGACGATCGTGCATCTATGGTATATTTGATCGATGTTTAAATTACTAGAATTTTTGTCAACCCCTTCAGTTAAGCTAATATGCTAGTAGGAGTACCCACTCCTACTAGCATATTATTTATATTGAACCCTCAATGGCGACCCATTGCACAAATTATCGATCGCAAGTCCAATTCCTTAAAAATTGAGCTCACTCCGTCATACCGTTGCTATTTTTACATTATCACAGAGCAAGGAATACCAAGCGTGATTTGTAAAATCACCGATCCAAAATTGTAACCGCGTCAAAGTTTCTTAACCCAAGCGCCCGTTCAACTATTTGCACTTCGCTATTATGTCACCGAGCTTCCAAATCTCTCTTGAACGACAACATAATTGGTTCCTCCCCTCGAAATCGTATAAACCCATACGTCAGATGACGTCACAAGTGAACAAGTGAATAGACACCAATTGCTTTGATGTGGATGATTGGACTGACACAGTCGTTCATAACATAAATTATTAGAGATGTTACTGTTACCGAGTATCCGAAATGTCTCACTTACGTTAAAAACGTCAGGTTATTTTCTTCTTAATTATACGACCTATTCGTTATACGGCATTAGTGCAGCGGTAGTGTATGCTAGTGCTATGAAAGAGGTCTCGGATTCGAATCCCGGGTCGGATCAATGCATAGTTATTGGGATATTCTAATAAGGAATTTTTAGTAGCAGTCCGGTGTTGGAACTTGGCGATGTTACAAAACCCCGTGCCTCGGAAAGCACGTAGGCGGTTGGCACAGTGCACTGCATCACGCAGCGTAGCGCGGGAGTGCGTGTTCTTACGTTGTTTGCAAGTACCTGTGTTTGTATAGAAAACACTCGTAGTGCAACACATAGAAAACGCACTCACGCGCAGTGCTGCAGATCACGCGTCTACATGCGGGGAAACATGCACCCGCGCGCGTCGGTGCGGGGCAAGACGCAAGGTATGGCACACCGAGTTCTGCAGTATCGTGCGTGATTTTGACACAAGTACACGTATTACTTCAAAATGGATCTCGTTATCGATCGATTCACTTACGAAATCGAAAGTCGTGAGAAAATTGATCTTCATATTTTCTTAAATCTATGAAATTCTGAACAAATGACCCATTTATCGATCTTGTTTGTAAAAAGGGATGTACCCAATATCTTCTACGGGCACGATTTCTTCTTATTTGGTTATAAAAAAACCAAACACATGATATGACTGCAGCATCCTGAATGAGATCCAAAATAATGACCATCATTAATATAAAATATAATACTTTGCAATATACTATCACCACCGCAAGCTGCTATGAAATGTGGCATTCAGGCCACCGCATGACTAAACTGCAGCTACGCGCGTTTGTGCGGAGAAATCTGCATTATGATGCGAGATCTGCACTCACGCGCGCGGGACTCTGTCACCACGCATCCCGCAGCGTGGCGCGGGGCAGTGTGTGAATCGCCGTAAAGTCGTTGGTCCTGCGCCTGATTTTTCTCCGGTTGTGTCGGATTGCAGTCCCATCGGATCATCATGAGGGAACGAAGAGCGCACTTTTGTTTGTGCACACAATTGTGCTTGTTTTTTAATTGTCCATATTAACACGTTGAATGTACGTGTGGAATATGAGGTTTTGGGTTCACGTACTAAGTTATTTTTGTCAGATAATTTATTGTACTACCACGCAGTTTTAAACATTCCATTAGATGAAATAATTTACGTGGGTTGTAACAATAATTAAAGTAAATAAACCGATGTGAACATCATTGTTTGCAAAAAAACGTCAGATTATCGTGCAATTTTTATTCACATATTACCATTTTGCAAGACTCGGCTGCACTGTTTTCCCTGTCGCTTTATAAATAAATATTGAGACAATGAGTTTAAAGAATACGCTAAATGGGTACAACTATATGTGGATTATAAAAAGGTTACCACGAAGCTATGCTGATATTTTTTAATACAATCTTTCGCTTACAGCTTCAGTCGCTTGGAAACAGTCTTTTTTTTCTGAAATAAAGATAAATCATGTCCATTTCTGTACCCCTGACGTGTACGTGAAATTTCATGATGATCGGTCAAATAGTTAAGGAGTGGAAGCGTAACAAACATACAAATAAACTCATTTATAATAATAGTTAGGTTAGTGTAAGCTACGTAAGTATTGAGGATACGGACAAACTGACGGTCACACAGAAGTCACGCTAGACATAACTAATGTTACCGAAATTGAATGCACGTCCTAGTGGTTTAAAGTAGTCGTCTCGCCAAAGCCGCCGCGCCGAGTGTTGTGGGTTCGATCCCCACACGGGACAAAACTTTGTGAGATCCACAACTGGCTGTTTCAAATTTGGTAGTTCTTTGTGTCTGTTGTTTGTACATACATACATACATAGATTCACGCCTGTTTCCCAGAGGGGTAGGCAGAGACTACGGATTTCCATTTGCTACGATCCTGACACATTTCTCTGGCTTCATTCACTTTCATAACATTCCTCATACACGCCCGACGGTTCAAGGAGCTCTTAACCTGGCCTTTGTCCAGAACGCCTCCGATCTGGTCGAGAAACGTTCGCCTAGGTTTTCCTCTTGCGACTGTTCCATTCACACTAGCCTTATAAACTTTCTTAGTCAGTCTTTCCTCGTCCATTCTTTCTACATGTCCAAACCAGCTTAACATACCCTTTTCTATTCTTGTAACTATATCCACTTTCATGCCGCATCTCTCTCTAATCACACTATTTCTTATTCTATCTTTCAGAGTCACACCACATATGCTTCTCAACGCTCTCATTTCTACAGCATTTATTCAGCTCTCATGCTTCTTTTGCCATACCCAACTTTCACTTCCATACATAAGTGTGGGCACTAATAGTCCTCTATGAACAGCCAAACGTGCCTTTTCGGATACATTTCGACTGTTCATAAAAGTGCGTAGGGCTCCATTCACTTTGTTGCCAGCAATCGTTCTCCTTTCAATATCTCCGTCAATGTTTGTAAAGTCCTTCGCAACACAGGGTTTATTCCTAATGCGGGAGATGTCTTTTTTAAAAGATATAAAGAAAGAAAAGTAATAGAATGTGCCATTACACAGCGTCTAACAGAAAAAATCAGTCTATCTATCAGATATTACCGTTAAATATATACTCCGTAACAGAAACGTAACAGAAACCGATAAAACGGTACACAATAACCATCTCGGTAACTGCGGATACGGATATAAGCGTGTAACAACCTTACTAATGTCAGATTCATCAGTTTACGATGACACTGGACAAAAGGCCCTGTTGTAAAACTGGGATAAAAATTGTGTTGTAAAATGTAGATAGGTATATACCTAGGTATATGTTGTGAAAGTTTATGTTATTTGGTTGTAAAATTGAGATTTAGTACATTGTGTCGACGAGAGTTGTGTGGTCACTTTTATGATGAACATCAAATTTATAGGTGGGTCTTGTTTATATCTAGTTGCTATGTGAAGAAAGCGCAAGTGAGGGATTGTAATATTATAGAATGGAGAGATTAAAAATATATTGTCATGAAGCCTAAGGTCCTCACAACAAAAATATTAATTCTGTTGCAAATATTGGACCACGCAACCATAGATAACGTAGGTGACTTTTTATTTCGGTAATAAATACCGCGTCAGGGCAGAGGAGTGTTTATTATCTACTAATCACGCGGGAATGTAACCAAAGAACTCATGTGCCGCAATTATAGATTGAATGAAATTGAATGGACCGGCTCGACCGGGGAAGGGTAGTCACCCTCTAACAGAATATCGACGTGAAATAGCAGTATTCCTACTGTTGTGTTTCGTTCGGTGGGTGAGAGTGCCGGAGGCCCAATTACCCTCTTTCCCCCTTCCCGCTCCTTTTCCTTTCCACTTCCTTGTTCTTCCTTTCCTAAAGGGTCGGCAACGCGCAAGTGATGCCTCTGGTGTTGCAGGCGTCCATAGGCTACGGTGACCACTTACCATCAGGTGAGCCGTATGCTTGTTTGCCACCTAAATAGTATAAAAAAAAATATATATATAAAGAAAAGACAATGTTTAATACCATCCTAAGTATGGTCAAACTGCCTTTATTCTACCGTTTCTCACAACCACCAGACCGTAAGACCGCTCTAATAAATAATAATATCATATTGTACGTAACACAAAATTCTATCTAAAATACATGTACTGTGTCGAACAGTAAGTGTTATCGCGACGGCACAGATTTCGTTGTTTGTACAACCCCTTTTTCCTTGACCTTTTAAAGCTTTTGTGACCTTCAATAATGTTTGCGGGCCTTTTGAGTTATGAAATATTTTGATACGATGACCTATATGTGGGTTGTAATGTTTTGGGTGTTAGATGTGGTGTGAATTGAATACTGGTTGTATTTTTAATATGTAAATTAGGTATTCTTTATTGTAGGTGAGGTAATTAGATGTGGATATAGCACCTCCGCCGCGGACAGGCAGAGATACCATATCCTCAGGAATAAATACGTGTGAGTCTATGCCCGCTTAAATACATGCAATTGTTTTAATATTCCTGTCATAATAATAATAATAATATTCTATTACATACACACAACACCATCTAGCCCAAACTAAGCAGAGCTTGTACTATGAGTACTAGTCAATGAATAAACATACATAACCTGCGATGTTTGCTGACTTTCTCTAAATGACGGGAAAAGAAAAGGACGTATTTTCTCAGTATTCATGAACGGATGTGTTATTATATACTTTTTTTTTGTAAATACATACATATTATACATAGAAACACCCAGACCAAGACAAACGTCTATACCCATGCACACAAATGTTTGACTTGTGCGGGAATCGAACTCGCGACCTCAGGCATGGCCGTCGGTTACACTAACCACTATGCCCTCGAGGCCGCCTAATTATAGCTTTCTCTGTGATCTAGTTATTCATTCTCACGTTTCCATGAGTAAGCGAAGAACGCATTACGTCACCGCACTTAGAAACAGGACTTGATCTTAACTTTAAGTAAACCATAACATAAATAACGACCATAAATTTAAACGTGACGAAATACTAAGTTAATTGATCCTGTCACTTGAACCAAGTAAACAAGCAGCCCGTGGGATCTCACACAGACAGCACACATGTATAAGATTTAAACACATATAAACTGATGTATCCTAGCATTAAGTCATTCTTTTGTCAACTGCTCAACAAGACTGTACTCAACTTGTGTTTTTAGTTAAATAAAGTATTTATTTCTTTTTTAACATAATCTAAGCGTTTATATTTGAATATCTATAGGCTGTCTCGGTAGCGCAGTGCTAGTATTTATGCGTATATGCGACTGCATCAGGTAAGGCTCAATTTCCGAGTCGAGCAGTATTATCGGGCTTTTCTTTCAAGGATTCTCTGTAACAGCATGGAGTCAGGAAACGTGCCAGTTATATGGCTATAGGCTATCCTCTTATTAAGAGTAACCTAAAACCATAACTGGCGAAATGTGGTTGTATATGTCGTGGTCTCTGCCTACCCCTTAAGGGTGGAGTTTTGTATGTATGTGACGATAGTGGAGTTGCATCTGGAGCTATAAAATGTCAGTGAAGACCTGCGACTAATGGAGTAGTGGTGTGTAGTAATCCTATTAGAGTAATCGACGGAGACTGAGTACACGTTTGTATTATCTGTAAATTGGTTAAGTGGCTGATGTTTATTAGATAAAACTGTTACTAGTAAGAATTTCATCTTGTGGAAAGCTTATTTTTAAGAGTCATCTCAATTGCTAGAAGTAGTTCTTGTGTCACGGGAGAGTAAACAAAAATACTCTAACAAAAGAAACAAAGAACACCCGGACTCAGAACTACTAGTTTTGGATCACTCGAAAGTTGACGCTAATTGTGTGATTATACGTGAGGCTTTTATTCCCAACTAGATGTGCCCGCGGTTTCACCCACGTTTATCGTTACTGCGCCGCCCCATAGCGTAATGTTATATAGCCTATAGCCTTCCTCGATAAATTATCTATCCAACACTAAAAGATTTTTTAAATTCTAACTAGTAGTTCCTGAGATTAGCGCGTTCAACCAAACAAACAAACTCTTCAGCTTTATAATATTAGTATAGATTCGGAAATAGGTTATATCGAGCATAGCGTCAACAATTATTTTTCCAAAATTAAATTTTGCTGTAACAGTGTTAAGTTGCAAAGATGCCTGAAAGAAATATCTCCAGAGGCAAAGACAGAGGTGAATAGCACTGACATTTCATCAGATATATTTTAGGTCCCACATTATAGATGGCGAGCCCAATGTCGTCTTCATTTTCAGGCTCGGTGCTGCTACTCATAATTTCCTAAAAGAAAAATCCAATACAACCACTTTGCATGACCCGAGCAACGAATCCAGGTCTCACGATCACACAAAATCATAGGCGCAAATTTATGTCACAGGGCCAAAAGGCAGCCTAAGCTAAGCTCAAAAAACGCAATGCTTAAATACCAACTGCCTTACTAAGTTTATTTTAATCGATTTTCGAACCTGTGCTGGTTAGTAACATAATTTCACCTGTCATCTTTATATAAACCTTTGTTAATAATAATATTTTTTAAATATTTTTATAGCTGGAATACTGTTTTCTGACGTTTTTCATCTCAAGCCTTTCAGAATACAAAGAGTACTTATAGTTTGTAAAGTGCAAATAAAGCCCTTTCGTTTGACTTTACTAAGTCATTACTATGTCAGTTGTAATTTTCCCTCTCGTCTTTCACCCTTGCACTTATACATATTTTATAATTTATTTTAGTAGCAGCAAAATCATTGCCGTTAGGCAAACATTATTTACACCCTAGTTTTAGTATAGCATCTGTGATAGACAGACTGACAGATAGACACAGATCATCACCTTAACGAGTCAGTTTTAACCATTTTGGAATGGATCCCTAAAAATAATGACATTATTGCTGCATTACATAAATAATTTTCTCTTTGTTATGTAAGTTAAAATTCAGGTAAGCACTAAGCATGCTTGATGAATTAGTATATTTTTGTTTTCATTCTAATCTTATCACAAGAAAGGATGGACATTGCTTTATCTATCGGGCTACGGCCGCATCAATTAATTGAAACATTCAAACATCTTCACAAACTTTTATATTTATAATAAATAATGAAATAACTTTGTATCAAATCACAAAAGAATTCACGGCATCCAAAATCAAAGAAAAGAACCTCCAAGTCTTAAGACATTCTTTATAAAATTCTTATTCATTGAAATATTTTTTCCGTTCTTAAACTCGCAGAACTTTTATCTTATCGTGTTGAAGTCTGCCAGTGACTTGTGACGTAATTTCCCGTGGGACGGGGCCATGTTTAAACGCTACCCATTTGATCTCATTGTCCAACAGTGGGCGTTTTATCGTCTATCGGCCAGTTTACGACAGACGATACAGTGTTGTATCGGAATGTAAGATGGTTATATTTTCATAATAGTTTACTGACAAGAATTGAGAAGGACGGCTTATATACATTGAGTTATAGTAATTGCTGAGCATAGGTAAAATTGATTTCTACACTAGCCAGATACATATTAAAATTTGTGTATTTAATGGGATTAATATGCAATGCAATTATTTTTCAGTATTTTGGTATGTGTTGTTAGAAATCTCGCGGGCACACGCACGAGTTACTAAAGTTTAATCGCAATCGGATGATTATAATAAGAGAAATATGTCGGATGAAATAAAATAAAATAAATACTAACTAGTACTAAATAAATAGTATAGGAGATACTAACCTATATTGAACCGGCGCTTAAAATGTACCACTTCTATATTTCTACCAAATTGACGTTATTTCTTTACACTGGTAACAGAAAAAGAGGTGACTGTGGAAATGACAGAGTGTTAGTGGCGCCACAGAAGAAATATATTAGTAGATATATATATCTACTAATATATTTCTTCTTATTTCTCTTGAACATAATTACGGAACAATAAATTAACGTAATTTGTCTTATAAATGTTAGGTAATTAGGTTTCTAATCGGTAGTAACTAGAACAAGAGGAACAATAACTAAACATATCCTTTCTTTTGTTGCAGGTGTTTAGTGAAATGGTGGAACAGTGATAGTGTGAAGTGATAACGATGGCAGTGAACAGTCCAGGAGGTTACCCACCAGTCTCCCCAAAACCACACACCCCTAAAAGTCCTCGACACTTCGTATTCCCACAAAAGAGTCCTTCAATTACCTCCAGCACGTCTTCTTCAGGATACTACACCCCTCAGTCAGGCTGCAGCTATGAAAAACATAACCAGCCACCGAAATCCCCGATAGCTCACGGACACCGAAGTCCAATGAGTCCAAGGCACTTCAATTTTCCACAAAAGACACCATCAGGTCGTTCCAGTCCCTGTTTTGATCGGGCTCACGGCCTGCACTACACTACCTCTTTGAAGCACAACCGCAGTCGGGAAAAGTCCAGGTCGCCCAAGCCACCACCAGTGCACATACACACGAACCCTGGCTATGTGTCCCCAAATCGCACAAGGAAACTTTACGGTTCCACTTCCACCGTCAGCTCACCACGTCTTGTGACATCCCCGAGCATAGTTTCCAGTCACACTGATGATTCCACAGATGCAATGCTGGGGACTCCATCGGCCATACTGCATGATGCAGATGACGAAGCTACGACGACATCCTCGAAGGTCTGCAGAAAGTCCACATCGGATTTGACGGATATGACTGATGACACACCAGTAACCCGTTCGACGAGTGTGAGCAGGCCTTGTTCTCCGATGCGAAGGGGCTCCATGAAGGGTGGCTTGGCGTATTTAGCCAGCAGGCGCGGTTCAAGAGAGTCTACCATGTCAAACTGCGATTCTGTCGAAGACATCGGTCCGCTGAACTTTCAGAACACGATGAGAGGCCGTCAGCGACGGACGTCGAACTTCCTCGAGTTGCCAGGTGGGTGGATTTAATCTCTTGGCTTTGATTGAGGGTTATCGGGTGTGTGACATACGGTATGATGTGGGTACGTACTGATTCGTGCTCATCAATAATTCATTTTTTTCCGATAGAGAAGTGTTATCAATTATCATCTATAGCGTACTTGTATAATCTGCAGCTTTCTGACCTTTGAAAAGTGTGAAATGCTGGTTATTTTGAATATATTATATTCACCATTTTTATTAAGTAGGACTAGAAACAATCAGGTTGAGCACTTGCTTTACGTTTTAACAAAGTTAAGGGTAACACGCGTTCGTGATTTTTTTGCAACAAAGTAAACAAGAGGAAAACCTAGGCGAACGTTTCTCGATCAGATCGGAGGCGTTCTGGACAAAGGCCAGGTTAAGAGCTCCTTGAACCGACGGGCGTGTATGAGGAATGTGATGAAAGTGAATGAAGCCAGAGAAGTGTGTCACGATCGTAGCAAATGGAAATCCGTAGTCTCTGCCTACCCCTCTGGGAAACAGGCGTGAATCTATGTATGTATGTATGTAAAGTAAACAAATTATCTTTCGTCTCGCCTGAAGATTAGCGGTTTCCGAAGCCTATAATCGTTTACAATGCTAGGAGTACCACTCCCGCGTTGACGATTCTAAGCAAAAGGAATTACAGAAACGAAAGAATTAGGTGAGAAAGTCATGTGCGCCTCCGAAAATGTTCTGCGCTGTTAGAATAAAAGCTGAAGACTATAAATATTTGGACTGAAAGAACTTTGCAAGGCTTACTCACTGACTGATGAACTGTGCCGCGTTTTGTGGGTTCGATTCCCATACGGGACAAAATTTTTGTGACCCACATCTAGTTGTTCCGAGACAGTATGTTCTTTGTGTCCGTTGTTAGAATGTACAAACATTCACTAAGTCCCTCGCGAGGAATCAAACGCACAACCGATGCGACCATTGAAACCACTACGCTATCTGAGCAGTCTTAGGATTTAGTTATAATCTACAATAGCTATTTACATTTATAATATTGTTTACATCAATCTCTACTATCATAAAACTGAGTTTGCACACCTTTATCTAATTTTAATATAAAAAAAATGGAGCTTCAACTTTCGTATGTTAGTCCGCAAAACGCAAAAGGTAGTCCTCTAATAGACTACTAGTATATTGACCTGCATTTTTTCTACAAAGTTGCTTTTCTATATATGAGAGTTTTTATATAGTATTGCCCGCTCCAACGGGAACGACTAATTTAAAAAATTTGACTAAGCCACAGCGAAGCGTGGCCGAGTTTACACAGCTAGTTGGATACATTTTGAAAACTCATTCCAATTTACTTTTTAGATGAGTCAGTATCTAACAATGTGTCTTTCAATGTTTCTAACCACAAAACGGATTTTGTAGCCGTTTTCGTAGTTTAATCTGGGATTTATCATGTTCTGCATAGTAAAACTGGAGATACGGTGCACAGTGTGGATATTCAAATGACGTCTTTGGCGAAATGTTGATGTCGGGGCAAAGTTACGAGGAAAAGTAAATTTTCATATAAGTTATATTTTCCTCGTTTGTCAAGATGTTACAAATTCAACCAAAATTCATTAAAATGCGTTGTATAGTTTCGACTTTATTGAGTAACTCGCTTTTGCCCGCAGCTTCGCTCGCGTAAGAGTAGGTTAGGTTATGTTAGAAATAGTATTTGTTTTAAAATAAATATTGTCTATGTTTGTACTCGGTGATACTATAGCTTTCTAATAGTGAATATTTCTTAAATCCATTGACTAGTTTTTGAGTTAAATCCTTATAAACAAACAAACAAAAAATCAAATCTTTCCTCTTTATAATATTAGTATAGATATAGACAAACATTCAATGTTGACATATTTATAATATTAGCTGAACTATCATAACAGAACTGAATGAAGCTGCTTTTATTCTTCCTCAGGGACATCCAGCCTTTCTATGTATCTTTGATCAAAATTGTTTAACAGTTTAAACGTAAAAAAGCAATTATGTAAAATTTTGAAACATCATCATGATAATGTCTATCCGAAATTTCGGGAATTTCGGGTCGAAATTAAATATTAAGAACATGCCTACCTCGGAGTTTCTTCGTATTTCTTTATTTCAAAGCTATTACTCCGTTGTTCGGACGCCTTCATAGTACGGTTAAGGAGAATATCAAAACATTCGTTTACGTGTTTCATGGTACGAATGGCACAAAATATCAGCACGGTACTTTGTCATTTTAAAAGGGTGCAATAAATTTATAAATAAATTAATACAACTATATAATAATATATTTTCATAAACTAATAAATAGCATAAATAATCTATACATACAATAAAACTTGAAATATCACGTGTCTGTACATTTTAGAATTTTACTATTAATATATTTATTATATATTTAACTATCCAGTAGAGTTCCTTAATTCTTGATGCGCACCTGGTCTTCCAGCCCATAAAATTTCTTTACAAGTGGGCGTTCCCATAATCTTGCTAAGAAATTTAAGTCCACCTAGGCTTTGTAACGGAACTAGACTTAAAGTAAAAATCTTGCAACGTAACTTAATTGAAGCCGAAATTTTAACAGGATGTGGCGCCGCGGTGAAATAGTTTTTATTTCGAGAATCCCCATCATACCAAATAATTATCCGTTCAGTTTTAAGCGCGTTCAATTCCCAGTAAGTTTATGTAATGCAATGACAATAAATAAAGCGCAAGGTCAGAGATTACACGTTGCAGGTGTAGATCTCAGTATGGGCTGTTTTACTCATGACTCACGGCCGACTCTATGTCGCATTGTCTCGCGTTAGCAATCCCCAAAATCTGTATGTGTACGTCCCCAATGGTTCCACATCTAACGTCGTTTACACAGACGTTCTGTCCTAAAACATATAACATTTTATACAAATTTTCACGCGGACGAATTCGCGGGCACAGCTAGTTTATTAATATATTTAAAAATAATGTGGAGCAAGCTTCCTCTGTTCTAATATAAATAGTAGGCTGTGCCCGACATGGTCCATCTATACTAATATTATAAAGCTGAAGAGTTTGTTTGTTTGTTTGTTTGTTTGTTTACTTGAACGCGCTAATCTCAGGAACTACTAGCCCGATTTGAAAAATTCTTTCAGTGTTAGATGCCCATTTATCGAGGAAGGCTATAGGCTATATATCATCACGCTAAGATCAATAGGAGCGGAGCACCAATGAAGAATGTTTCAAAATCGGAGAGAATTTTTTCCTTTTGAGAGCTTCCGCTGCGTGCGCTGCGTAAACAGTTAAAGTTTCGCAAAAATCATGTATGACAAAATTGTTCCCCTTTAAAAGTTCTAAAAAAAAGTCCGCGACAGCATATGTCTATCTTTTAAGGTTGGTTCACTATAACCATTTTTATGCTAACGAAATTTGTTCTAAAATAATGCATTATTTGCGAAGGTATTTTTATAAACATGATATTAATCCTTATCCAAATAAATACGTTATTCATCACAAGTATTTAATTTAAAATAAAATTGCCCTTTACATCATTCGATTTCAATGAATATCTTAGGAGATATATGTAGCAGTTTTAAAATAACATCGCAGCAAAATAATTACCCATTACAGACATAGTACAAACGATGTTTCTCCTGGTTTATTCTGCGTGATTACTACTGGTTCGATTTGAAAAATTCTTTTAGTGTTGGATAGCCTATTTATCGAGGAAGGCTATAGGCTACATAACATCACGCTACGACCCACGGGGGCGGCGCAGTAACGATAAACGCGGGTGAAACCGCGGGAACATCTAGTATTTAATATATAGCTTTCAGTCTGTCATCTATACTAATATTATAAAGCTGAAGAGTGTTTGTTTGTTTGTATATTTGTTTGTTTGTTTGCTTGAACGCGCTAATCTCAGGAACTACTGGTCCGATTTGAAAAATTCTTTTAGTGTTAGATAGCCCATTTATCGAGGAAGGCTATAGGCTATATATCATCACGCTAAGATCAATAGGAGCGGAGCACCAATGAAGAATGTTTCAAAATCGGAGTGCTTTTTTTCCTTTTGAGAGTTTCCGCTGCGTGCGCTGCGTAAACAGTTAAAGTTTCGCAAAAATCATGTATGATAGAATTATTCCCCTTTAAAAGTTCTAAAAAAAAGTCCGCGACAGCATATGTCTATCTTTTAAGGTTTACCTTTTTTATGCTAACCAAATTTGTTCTAAAATAATGCATTATTTGCGAAGGTATTATTATAAACATGATATTAATCCTTATCCAAATAAATACGTTATTCATCACAAGTATTTAATTTAAAACAAAATTGCCCTTTACATCATTCGATTTCAATGAATATCTTAAGAGATATAGCAGTTTTAAAATAACATCGCAGCAAAATAATTACCCATTACAGACATACAAACGATGTTTCTCCTGGTTTATTCTGCGTGATTTTAAATTAGCACTGTAGGTATATTTATAAAATGTTGTTGAATGGTTCTTATGTGGTTCGTGGATTTAACAAATAAAGTTTCAGGTCCTTTCAAATTGTATTATAGGTGCCTACGACCCACTCTCTCTCTTATGTGACGCAGACGAAGTTGCGCAGGTCAGCTATCTATACTAATATTATAAAGCTGAAGAGTTTGTTTGTTTGTTGGTTTAAACGCGCTAATCTCATAATAGCCTATTTATCGAGGAAGGCTGTAGGCTATATAACATCACGCTACGACCCACGGGGGCGGCGCAGTGATAATAAACGCGGGTGAAACCGCGGGAACATCTAGTCTATTATACAACTACATTGTGGAAAGCAACACAGAAGCAATAAAGATTTACGTTACATATATATTTCTTTTTCATATTTTTTTCTAAACGGCCATCGGGCATCAGTTCTACTATAAGACATTTCATGGTTATCCATTAATTGCCGGACATCCTGTGTATATAGCATAAATTGAATGAAGATCTTTATTTAAGAGGATTACGCACGTAACTACGAGCGTATCTCTGTAGACATGAATTATGTTCGCCGTTTCAGGCATGAAATAATCCTAGCACCTGTTACGATGTATCCAGCTACGGGTATTTAAGAAATTTGTATTACTTTTGACTAAATTGATGGCGCTGTGGTTTATGTAGCCATCTCATTACTGCAAATGCGTGGGTTTGATCCCCACAACGGACAAAAATAGTGTATTTTTAACCGACTTCAAAAAGGAGGAGATGCTCAATTCGACTGTATGTTTCTTTTTGTATGTGCGTTACGCGATCATTCCGCCAATTATGAATCGATTTTGATGATTCTTTTTTGTTTGGTAGATCATACTTTAGAGGTGGATCCATATAAATGTTATCGAAATTGATTAAGCGCTTTTTGAGAAAATCAACACAAAACAAAATACATATAAGTATAGGTGCCTAGATGTACTTTCTTCCAAACGGCGCTGTCATTTGAGCAGCGCGTTTTATAAACCTACCCATATTATACATATATAAGGATCAATAAACATTAAAAATACACTTACTTTCTACAAAAAATTGATATATAAAATTAATTAAAATTAATATTAAGATACTAGGCGACTGCTTCACATGAGAAAATTTTCCCCGTTTTTGCAATACTTTTCATTGATGCTCCGCTCCTATTAGTCATAGCGTGATGTTATATAGCCTTCCTCGATAAATGTGCTATCCAATACTAAAATAATTTTTCAATTCGAACCAGTAGTTCCTTAAATTAGCGCGTTCAACCAAACAAACAAACAAACTCTTTAGCTTTATAATATTAGTACCTATAGATTTAATGCATACATAGAGTCTGCCTATTCGAGTGCACTCCTCGCAAAATCCTAACTTCCTAACTAATATGTATTATAGAAGCGAAAATTAGTTTGTTTGTTTGTTACCTTTTCACGCCTAAACCACTGAACCGATCATCCTGAAATTTTGCATATACGTTGTCAGGTGTACAGAAACGAACATATGCTACCTTTCATCCCGATTAAAATTACTGTTCCCGAGGAAAACAACAAAAACGTTCTTATGATAATAGATGGCGCCACGTTTCTTTCGAATCATGATTTAATTAATATTATTACAAGCAGAGTACAACCCGAATTGATTGTCAAATTCTAAATTAACGCGAGCGAAGCAAAAGCTAGTATATAATATTAAAGCTACATATCACGTTTACGTTTTCCTTACACGCCGTCAGCCTGGACACATTTACAGACTTTATGCTGCTTCTGGCAATTTCCTAACAGAAAAAGCCTTTGCTCGATCTTGGAATTGATCTCAATGTACACATGTACTTCTGTTAAATCTTTGAAAAAGGTTTGATAAGTTAGATAGATATGTATGTACATACCTCCGATAGGTATATACCTATCTGTATGCAGATATATGTTAAATATTTCACATGTATGTTTATACGTGTAATATTAATAAACTGTAATAAGTATGTAATAATTCATATCACAGCTTTTATTAAATACTAAAAGTTCCTGCGGTTTCACCCGCGTTTATCGTTACTGCGCCGCCTTCATGGGTCGTCACGTGATATTATATAGCCTATAGCCTTCCTCGATAAATAGGCTATCCAACACTAAAATAATTTTTCAAATCGAACCGGTAGTTCCTGAGATTAGCGCGTTCAAACAAACAAACAAACTCTTCAGCTTTATAATCTCTATATATAACTAGATGTTCCCGGGGTTTCACCCGCGTTTATCGTTACTGCGCCGCCCCCGTGGGCCGTAGCGTGATGTTATATAGCCTATAGCCTTCCTCGATAAATAGGCTATCCAACACTAAAAGAATTTTTCAAATCGAACCAGTAGTAATCACGCAGAATAAACCAGGACAAACATTGTTTGTATTATATCTGTGACGGGTAATTATTTTGCTGCAATGTTATTTTAAAACTGCGATATCTCCTAAGATATTCATTGAAATCGAATGATGTAAAGGGCAATTTTGTTTTAAATTAAATACTTGTGATGAATAACGTATTTATATGGATAAGGATTAATATCATGTTTATAATAATACCTTCGCAAATAATGCATTATTTTAGAACAAATTTGGTTAGCATAAAAATGTTATAGTGAGCCAACCTTAAAAGATAGCCATATGCTGTCGCGGACTTTTTTTTAGAAATTTTAAAGGGGAACAATTCTGTCATACATGATTTTTGCGAAACTTTAACTGTTTACGCAGCGCACGCAGTGGAAGCTCTCAAAAGGAAAAAATACCCTCCGATTTTGAAACATTCTTCATTGGTGCTCAGCTCCTATTGATCTTAGCGTGATGATATATAGCCTATAGCCTTCCTCGATAAATGGGCTATCTAACACTGAAAGAATTTTTCAAATCGGATAAGTGGTTCTTGAGATTAGCGCGTTCAAGCAAACAAACAAACAAACAAACTTCAGCTTTATAATATTAGTATAGATTCTCCTGTACGTGTGTTGACAGTCAACTCCTCCTAAACGGCTGGACCGATTTGAATGAAACTTTTTGTGTGTGTTCAAGTGGATTCATAAATATGCTTTTTTTTATCTTTTGTACAGGTCAGCGTCTGTCGGGACAGCTAGTATTGTTATAGATTTCAGCAATTTAGGTTCCAACTTATAAGTAGGTAAGTATAGTTATTAACCCCTCTAGCTAAGCTAATATGGATGTATAATTGTGTACTAGTGGATTCTAGTCGGTAGTGTAATGGGTGGGATTCAAAATTCCGATGTCTTAACCATTGGGCTGGCATCCATTTCTATTCCACCAAACATACTTATCAATGCTATATGACATTTAATCATAACTAGCAAAGTATATATATACATATGGTGCATTTCTAATACTCCAGAATAATCCATACATACATACATAGATTCACGGCTGTTTCCCAGAGGGGTAGCCAGAGACTACGGATTGCCATTTGTTACGATCCTGACACACTTCTCTGGCTTCATTTACTTTCATTACATTCCTCATACACGCTCGCCGATTTAAGTTGCTCTTAACCTGGCCTTTATCCAGAACGTCTCCAATCTGATAAAGAAACGTTCGCCTAGGTCTTCCCCTAGCGACTGTTCCATTCACACTAGCCTTATAAACTTTCTTAGTCAGTCTTTTCTCGTCCTTTCTTTCTACATGCCCAAACCAGCTTAACATACCCTTTTTTATTCTCGTCACTATATCCACTTTCATGCCGCATCTCTCTCTAATCACACTATTCCTTATTATATTTTTCAGAGTCACACCACATATATTTCTCAGCGCTCTCATTTCTACAGCATTTATTCTGCTCTTATGCTTCTTTTGCCATATCCAACTTTCACTTCCATGCATAAGTGTAGGCACTAATAGTCCCTCCAGAATAATCCACCTACTATTTACTGAAGTTTTTCAAAATCTACTTTGCCAAATATCACTTTTACGAGTTCTAGAAAGTAGAGTGCTACTAAAAAACCTTTGAAATGAATGTACAACAATACTTATCTTATCTTATGTGGGGGCCAGTCTGTGCAGACCGGCCACACTTCGACCCAGTGGGATCTTTTGTGTCGATACTCTCCCAATGACGACTGCCATAAACGTTCATGGCAGCCGGGACCGACGGTTTAACGTGCTCTCCGTGGCACGAAGCAGGCGATGATTGTCAATCAATACGCAAATAATTTCGAAAAGTCATATAACTTCCGAAAGTCAGAGGTGCGCGACGTGGGTTCGAACCCGAGACCCTCTGCATTGCATTCTGTTGGTCTCCCCACTGAGCTATCGCTGCTCTCACAGCAATACTTAAGTGGCATGGGAACTTTCTAGACCAAATCCAAATTTGATTGAGCGGCCTTTCAAAATTGTAAAGCATTGTGATACTTGAAAACCAAAGTTTTCCAATAATTTAGCTTGTACACTTTTCGACTTGTACCACTTTAAGTTTGTTTGCTTGTATAACATTTATATTTTCGGACACAATAAGACAAAGGTTTTGTGGTGACGCTGTATTCTAAGCTACGCGATGTTTATGAAGACAGAGCGCTATGGCGCTCTTTGGGGGAGGGCTATGTCCAGCAATGGACTATTATAGCCTGATGATGATGATGATGTTTATAATAATAAAGTTATGTTTAAATGGAATTCTAGTAACTTTTTATGATAAAGAAAGAAAAATAAATCCAGGTGTTAGATTTGTACACGGGTACTACAGTTTCTGTATTGTATAGTATTTCACAATGGTTCTTCTAAAATAATAAATAAGCCTTAATTAACGCTTATTCGAAATAAATATACATTTCATTTTAAATGACTATTACACAACTATTGTTTAAGTGATGTAATGAAACAACTTGGTCACTCGTAGTATTCTTTATGGATTAGGCCTATCTCCAAATTGAATGTCAAATCGCCACTATGCAAATATCAAACGAAACGATGCAAATATTAGATACAATTATAATTAAAATGGCTTAAAAGGGGTTTGATTAGCTAGTTTGCCGTGAAAACTACGTGTTTATCATGTTTCTAAAGTTAAATATGTAAAGAAAGAAAGAAAGAAAGAAAACAGTTTATTTTGTCCTCTACACTGACATAAAACAAATAAAAAAAAAAGAACAATAAAAAAACAAAAATTTTAGATATACAAAAATAAAAATATAAAACAAGAATAAGCAATTTATATAATTAATCATACCGCCAGTGCGAGACCAAAAATGGCACTTATCTCAGCATAATGCTGCAGCACCGTGGTAGGTCACAGCGCTGATTTTCGGATAAGTCCAGTGAGGCCACGGACAGCTACGCTTGCCAAATAACATAAAAAATTTAATGTAAAAGAAAAGTAAATATATGAATGTATACTATATATGTGATACATACTATATATGTAATACATACTGTGTCTAAAGTAACACGCAGTATGTTACAATGAATCTGTATTTGTGGTAAGCGAATTTATATAGCGCTGAGTTGTTTGTGGCACTAACTATATCTTGCGAGTTATGTGTCTGCTGTTGTGTTTCTTAACACTGTACCAATGAAATAGCGGACCAAGCGAACTCTAATCAAGCAGCCAGCTTTATCATTGCAACACTCAATCGTATTTCAGAAATATTATAATGAGACACAATAGGTTATGAATGAAATATAAAAATGAATGTCCGCATATTTGTAACATAAATGCTTTTTATCTATACTTCTTTACTAATATTATGAAGCTGAAGAGTTGGTTTGTTTGTTTGGTTGAACGCGCTAATCTCAGGTACTACTGGTTCGAATTGTTTTTTTGTTTTATTGTTGGTTAACTTATTTATTGAGAAAGGTTGTAGGCTATATAACATCACGCTACGACCCATGGGGGCGGCGCTGTAATCATAAACGCGGATGAAACTGCGGGCACATCTAGTACCATATATCGATCTTGGGTGACTTGTTGCTCATGCTTATGAAGGCCAATAGAAAACAAGGGTCAGTATATATAATAACAAAATCAAAGACCCAATCAGCCGCTAGTGCCTCTGTACAAAGTGGTAAAATCGTTTAATTCACCAAAGTATGGAATAGGTATATTAAGAGCAGCGATAGCTCAGTGGGGAGACCAACAGACTGCAATGCAGAGGGTCTCGGGTTTGAACCCACGTCGCGCACCTCTGACTTTCGGAAGTTATATGACTTTTCGAAATTATGTGCGTGTTGATTGTCAATTATCGCCTGCTCCGTGCCTCGGAACGTTAAGCCGTTAGTCCCGGCTGCCATGAACATCTATGGCAGTCGTTATTGGGAGAGTGTCGACACAAAAGATCCCACTGGGTCGAAGTGTCTTCGGTCTGCACTGACTGGCCCCCGCATAAGATAAGATAAGATGGAATAGGTACGTAAGATGTCTTTCACTGATCCTATGCAATATGACATTGCATAGGATCAGTGTTTCCTTCTATCTCAGAACAACCATTTGTGGATCACATAAATTTTTGTCGAATCCACAACTTTCAACTCGGCAGCAGCGAGGCGACCACTTAAATATTGCTGTCCTTTATATTTTTCTCGCTAATAGAAGTCGCATACAGTGTACAAGCACCATTATATATGTAAGCGGTAAGTTACTGCAATATAAGAACTCCGCTAACATGATTACTGAGAAAAAGTTTGTACTGAATTGAATTTAGAACTTCACAATAATAGTCTAGACTTTGGTTAAATAAAATATTATATTCTTTTGGAATGTACCTAATAGTCAAGTCAAATAAAATATTGAGATCATATTTACGCACTGCAAAATAAAACATTTGATAAATTGACAGGCAATTGAATTCTACTTACATTATGGGTAGGTAAGTACTGGACTGAATACATTTACTTAATAAAAGGTATAAAACCTTTTGTAAATGTAAAAATACTATTTTTTTTTACTAGATTTTGCTCGCGGCTTTGCTCGCGACAATGTAGGTTAATTTGGGTTTCGTGGCGGTAAGTCCCGTTTTTGAGGAGTGGCTGGAGAGGCGGCGTGGCGCCCTCACCTTCCGGCTGATACAGGTAATGGACTGGCCACGGTTGCTTCGGGCAGTTCCTGTGTCACATAGGCCGGCAAGAGACACCCGGTTGAAAAGTTTAGAATAGTAACAATAATTTTTTCTGGATTAAAGTTACCCTATGTTATTTTCTGTTGCCCTGACAATGTGTATTGCATGATGATCAGTCAAACAAACAGACAAACTTATATTCACATGTATAATATTAAGTTAGGGATTTGGACGTTTTTGAAGATATTGAAATATTCTTCTGATTTGGATGAAACGAGGTACAAATCTTAGTAAAAATAATAAAATAAATGACTTAGGTACTCTATGAAGAAACGATAAGTTCGCCCACGGGAATACCATGAAGATAAACACCGGGATATACAATATTATTTAGAACACGGTCAAATCAAATTTGTTTGACAGTTTACGCGTAATTGAGTGTCAAACAATCCAACGCCTTTATGAACTTTCACTTTGATATTAATAATTCTTATTCAATAGACGTAAAGACACTTGCGTATCTTATAAGTTGCAAGCATAGTAACGCCTTAATATGGCGGAACCTGAAAACCTTTAAATGTCAAGCCATAACTTCTGACATTAGCTCCAAGCTACTGATGCTCTGAACGAATATTCAGTGCGACTTAAGTGCTGCCGCACACTTGGCCACAAGTGGCGACTACAATAAAGACACTAGTAGCCGCCAAGTTTTGAACGAAGATTTGTATACATTTTGTTTGGTACTGTTGACTTTCTCCATAGCGCAGCGGTAGTGAATGCGACTGCAAGTTATTGGATATTCTGCCAAGAAATCTCAATAGCAGCCCGCAGTTAGAAAGTAGGCGGTGATAGACACCCTGTGCCTCGGAAAATACGTAAAGTCATTGGTTCCGGTCGTGTACTTGTGTTCGCGTAAACACTTGACCACTATAACATCTCCTGCGCTGATGATCGGTCTCTGTTAAGATTGACGTGACCGAAATTCGGTATGTATGGTACCGACACACACTGAGTGTTGGCGTGGCCCCTTCTGAGCCACAGGCTACGAGGGTTGTGGCACTACATGTGGGCGCATTTAGTGGCCAGCTTCCGCGTACACTTGATACGGCCGCTGGCTTCAACCCGCTCTGCCGAATCTATACTAATATTATAAAGAGAAATAATTAGATTTTTTGTTTGTTTGTAAGGATTTAACTCAACTAGCGGTCGCCCAATGGTTCGACCAAAATTCCTAAGCTTGCTACTTTATTTTCTTTATTACATATAAATAAGGTATACGTAACCATAGTTACAAAGAATTGTACGACGTCAGACAAACAATGCCGAAATACTACGAACGCGATTCAACTGCGTGTCTCAAATGAATGGATGTGGGCGTGTAATGTTTTTCCATTAATTTAATGTATTCCTAATGCATATTTTATAAAAATATTAGGATTCACCCCTACTTCTCCATATAAACTTTAACTGTGCCAAATTTCATATTCCTCCGCGGAATTTTCGTAAAAAGGGATACGTTTTTGCTTCACGTATTAATCTATAGATAACTACACACCGATTAGATTAGAAATCTATATTATCACCAAGTAATATAGGCTTTATTTTATAAAAAATAAAGTACTGTTAATAACATAACCTAACCTACTTTTCCGCGAGCGAAGCAACAGGATAAAAGCTAGTTCTGAATAAAATAGATACCTACGTTTGGCTAGGACTAGTGACCGCAACTGGCCATCAGTGGCTGCGACTGGATATTGCGTCTTGTGGCTTATTTTAGCAACCGATTATAGACTAGTGGAACTGAGTGCCTAGTGCAAGTTTATTTTACGTTAACGCGATCGACACGTTTATGACGTTCGGCGGTCCGATTGCCCCGCTCCAAGCTTTGAACCAATCAGAGAGCCATACGCGGTAAACGTTTCGATCGCGTTATGTAAAAACAACTCGTACTACGCACCCAGTGTGCGGCAGTACTAAGACGGTGACCGACATTCGCGATTTCAGATCGCGACCGACTTTCTCGACCTATAACCTCAAGCTAACCCGAAGAGTAGAATACAGTGGTATACTGTATTATAGGCTGCGTCTTAATTAAGGGCACCTTCAAATTTGCCGCAATGTACAGTGCGGCTGCAGTGCTGCGGCCATGCTGCTTTGTAAATCCATATAAATTAAAACGCGCGACTGGAGCGCTAAACCCGCGCTACTGCCGCGTATTAGTTCATCGATAGACTAGTAACGGCTGCGTGGCGGCAGCGTTGCAGCCGCGCTGCCGCCGCGCGGCAAATGTGAAGGCGCCCTAAAACTAATCTACGACGTCACTCGTGTATTATCCGTGTATTATCTCATTAAAACTTAGCCTACAATACTTAGGGATAGCATAGCATTCTTTTCTATAGGTTAATTTATTTTTTACTAGACTCGCGGCTTCGTTCGCGTTAACCTAGACCCTCAGGAACAGTACTTTTTTTCTGGATTAAAGATACTGTATGTTTTATTTTGTACCCCTGACAACGTGTACATGCGAAATTTCATGATAAACGGTCGTGTAATTAAGGCGTGAAAGCGGAACAAACAAACAAACTCACTTTCACATTTATAATATTAAGTTAGGATTTGACTTTCTTTGATTGATTCCAGAGATTAGCCTCTGCATATAATTTTAATTCTTATAATATTTATTAAAAAAATTGGTTGTCTGTAAAGTCGGTTTACGGACGATAGTTTAACGTGACAACGTCATAACGTGCCTTTCGCTCGCTCGTGTAGAGCTCTCGCTCCGATCGTAACGTTACAATGAGCGTAACGGGACAATGAGCGTAACGGGACAATGAGTCATCCTTTTTCGTGCGTGCAGCCGGCGTTCATCGATTTATTAGACGTTGTCACGTCAAAAGTACTTTCTTCATTTCTGTTCGTTATTTGTTTCTTCTAATCAGTTATTTTTATACAATGTGAAACTACTAGTGCGCCGAGGGTTGTGGATCTCTCAGGGGAAAACATTTGGGGATCCACAAATATTTTTTCTGGGTATTCTTTGTAAAGGTTACCGTAATACACGAATCATTCCTACTAACAGAAATTGCCTTTAAAAATATTATTATTTATCTATTATATATATTTTTATAATTTAATCTTGAAGACTTGTAATTGGCCCTTTGTTATACTGTGTTCATTTTTCAAAATATTGCGTGCTGTTGGTTTTCCAAAGATATATATATATATATATATATATATATATATATATATATATAAGTAAATATTAAAGCAGGCTGGATCTTGATTTTTATTACAGTCTTTTTCATGCTGCTTATGAGAGATGATGATGCTATTCCATGCTGCTTCTGAGGATTTCTTTATAGATGCACCCAATACGACTTTGTCAGCCCCGGACATCAAAACCTCACGATAGGTTGTGGCCTTAATTAATGTTTTTATTTATTTATTTATTTTATAACAGTTACTCTCTGCACTAACAGGTTGCTTTCCCAACACGTGCAGAGAGTCAGGTTTAACAATTACACATTATTACCTGGATAAGAAAATAAATATATATATTAAAATTAATATCAAATAATAACAGATTCAAAATAATAATAAAATAATGAAAATATTAATAATAATTCATTAAATAAAACTAATTAAATATTCATAGCAATACTTTAAAAATTTATGCATTCGATTAAAAAATAAGTCAACAATTGGTTGGTTAGCGATCAGAGCATTGAGTGTAGAAATGGCCTGACAAGTAGGAGCGAATTGTGCGGTGCACGTGCGCACAGTCGGCGCCGCGAGTAAACGGCGCGAGCGCAGTCGCAAGTACTGATTCGGTGCAGACAATCCGCAACGTGATAACGCTTCAAGATTGTCTATCTTGCCATTGACCAACAAATAGTAATGAGCCATAAGGCTCAATTTTTGTCTCAGTTCGAGAGTATCAATTCCCACCATACCCGACACAAACAGAGACGGGTACAGGTATGGATAATATCCGTACAGTTTTTTATAAAGAAAACGGGCGAATTTTCGCTGCACCCGTTCCACCAATAACTTATATTTAATTTCGTGCGGGTCCCAGATGGCAGAGTTATACTCGAGCTTGCTACGAACAAATGCAAAATATAATGCGGTAATCGCTTCCCTACTACTGAAGCGAGCAGACTGTCTCATAACAAAGCCGAGCGACTTATAGGCTTGACTGCATATCGTAGTTATATGGCCATTAAGTGTTAACTTCATATCAATAACCAAGCCCAAGTCGCGGATTTCCGCTACGTGCTCCAGTGCAGCGCCTGAAAGTGTGTATACACAAAGCAGATTGGTGCAGGTGAGCGAGTAAGTGTGATGGTTTTGCACTTTGATACATTAAACTCTAGGTGGTTGCGCTCAGCCCACGCTACAACACTGTTAATGTCTCGCTGAAGCGCTTCGCAGTCATGCGCGCTTTTAACACCTAAAAACAGTTTCAAGTCATCAGCGAACAAAAGGCACTGTGCCGAACTCACTACCTCCGGCAGGTCATTGATCATAACTAAGAATTGTGTCGGGCCCAACGTACTTCCCTGACTCACGCCAGAATTTGTCACATAGGGTTCCGACTGAGATCCTAACATTTGAACATATTGTCTTCTATTGTCAAAATAGCTGTGGAACAATCGTAATAAGCTAGGAGCAAACCCTACAGCTGCAAACTTTCTTAAAAGTACATCATTTCGGACGCGGTCAAAAGCTTTTTTGAAATCAAAGTATGCCGCGTCCACTTGCCTATTTTGATCCATTTCTGTGACGGAATAATCAATGAAGTTAATTAGATTAGTGGTAGTTGACCTACCTGATCTGAATCCATGCTGGCATTCGGACAGTTGGTCCCGCACCTGATTTGTTATATGGCGATTTATAATGGATTCAAAGACCTTACCGAATGCCGAGAGAACGGCAATGGGCCTATAGTTCGTGACGTCTGATTTTGGGCCATCCTGATGTATGGGTGTAACTCGAGATACCTTCCAAAGCGTTGCATATGAAGCTGTTTGCAAGGCCAGGTTATAGATATGCAGCAATGGTTTCTGAAGCACAGATATACAATCTTTCACCAGAAATGGAGGAATTACATCTGGGCCAGTAGATGAATGAGCCTTTAATCTACGTATTGCATGTTTTAAGTCGACGCTATTTATATTATACAGTGTGATGCTGGGAAACGACCTATTAGTAACGAGTTGCTCGGCCATGTCATGAGACCTTGCCGGCCGTCCAAATGCATTTGCCGCTTCCACTCCAGTCACAACTCTCCCATCGTACTCATAATCTTGACAGGTATTCCTAGACGATCTTTGTTCTTGCACAAATGACCAAAATCGCTTTGGTTCTGATTTTATATCCGCCTCTGCTCGTAATATATAATTTTTATAAGCCATATTAATTAAACGTTTAACCTGTTGTCTATACAGTTTGAACATAACCAAACAGTAAGCATTTTTCGACTGTTTATATATTTTTTTAAAGTAATACTTGTCCTGTATTAGCTTAATAATCTCAGCAGTGTACCATGCTGGGTATTGATATCTCGAACGAAGATTAGATCGTTGTTTAAGCGGCACATGATTTCGTAAACAGTTCCCAATAATAGTGTAGAAGATATTCACGGCTTGATTAACGTCCTTAACCGAAAATAGCTCATCCCATGTTAATGAGGCAATACCCTCGTACAGTTGATTAAGATCTGATTTCCTAAATTGCCAATCCTGTAGCGCGTCACTGAGCGGGGTGGGTGCAGCCGACCACGGCAACGGCGACCGCGCCGTCGGTCGCGTCACGTGCAGCGCGAGGCCGAGCGGTGGATGGTGTGCGTCCGGCGGTACAAGTGGCACTGTATCCTCCCTCATGTGCACACACTCACTGCTCAAATCGCTCAAAACCAGATCCAACATGTTTCCATGTCTGTTATATATGTTATTATATTGTTTTAATTTTCCAAATGCTAGAAGATGAGAGAATTCTAATTTTACATGTCCACTAGCAGAATTTAAGTTAAAATCGCCCAAGATGACAACATTATGCTTAGCATATTTTCTAATTACATTTTCTATTACTAAGAAATAATTCATGTAATTTATATCACTTGAATTAGGCGGAATGTAAACTATACAAAGCAATATTTTTTTATATTTAAAACATATAGTAGCCATCACAAGTTCCATATCGTCAGTATACCCATCAACTTTAACGATTTGCTGTACTTGATATTGGGGCACCGCACCGCCAACAATACTCCTCCCCAACCTATATCGTTAGCTTGGTCCCTACGTATGACGATATAACCTTGTGGAAACACCTCCGCTTCATTTACACTACTGTTTAAAAACGTCTCAGTGAGAGCAAAGACATCAGCTGATTCATTTAATATAGACAATTTACAAACATCTAATTTCGAACGTAATCCTCTTACATTTTGATAGAACAATGTAAAGGTTTTAAATTTGGACGGTTTTGTTAATTTGCTTGCGAAACCCATTGTGCCAAGGTTTTATGTATACATCTTCTACCCAGTTTTCTGGTGCTAAATACTTCGCACAGTGTTTTGTAGGTACACTTAATTTAAATGATGCATAGTCGCCCCTTGGCTTCAAAGCCTCAACAAAACAAGTGTCTTCTGGACAAATTTTTTGCCTTAACGGCCAAAGGTAGCAATCATGGCAAATGATTTTATGCAATAAAACAAAATTGACATTCTTTAGCAGACAACCTAGTTTTAGATAGATTAAAAAAAGACAACTCCGGCACTTTTTGCTAATCTCTGAAACGGTTGGACCGATTTTGCTGGAATTATCACTGGCAAATCTGCTGCTCTAGGCTAATTTTATTTTAGATAAAAATTAGGGTACCGCGAATAAGAACTATATTTTTTTGATAAATTCCACGCGAATCATGTTGCTAGTTATATGTTGGTTATATGTTCAGCTAATTATATTGCTGCCTGTACAAGCTAGTACTCAACACAATTAATGTCGGATAGCTTATCAATTATGCTGTTCAATTTCGCAATTTGCTTTGAACCAGTCATATATGCTAATGACTGCCATATGGTATAGATTATCGTCGCTCGCTATAGAAGCCTTGTGAATGTATTATGCGCTAATAATGATGGCGGATCAATGGGTAAATGCGCTGCTAAGTTGGTAGATAGGTTAATGAGTATTATATGAGCAATTTTTTATTATGGTGGCATTAAGTCATTGATGACTGAAAGCGACAATAAGCTATATCTTCTATACTTGCTTATCTTATCTTATCTGGGAGCCAGTCAGTGCAGATCGGTGACACTTCGACCCAGTGGGATCTTTTGTGTCGACACTCTCCCAATAACGACTACCATAGATGTTCATGCCAGCCGGGACCAACGGCTTGACGTGCTTTCCGAGGCACGGAGCAGGCGATAATTGTCAATCAATACGCACATAATTTCGAAAAGTCATACATTTTGCATATACATACAGGTGTACAGAAACGGACATAGGCTACCTTTCATCCCGAAAAAAATTACTCTTCTCGGGGAAAATAATAATAACGTTCTTATGATAATAGATGGCGCCACGTGTCTTTCGAATCATGATTGAATTATATCATTACAAGCAGAGTACAACCCGAATTGATTGTCAAATTCTAAATTAATGCGAGCGAAGCCGCGGGCAAAAGCTAGTAAATTAAATTATAGACCAATCTCGGTTTTGCCAGTCATGTCAAAAATATATGAAAGGGTGATATATAACCGTCTAAGTAAACATCTAGAAGAGACTAATTACCTATCACCACAACAATACGGATTTCGTAAAAATTCAAGCACCTTGTCAGCGGTTATTGACTTAGTAACCAAAATTAGCTCAGAAATAGATCAACGAAACATTTGTCTAGGTATATTTATAGACCTAAAAAAGGCGTTCGACACCGTGAGTTATAGTCTATTGCTTGCAAAGTTAAAGAACCTAGGATTGTCAGGACCCGCGTATAACATATTTCAATCATATTTGGAAAACAGAACACAAGTGGTTAAAATAGGTAAAGACTTCTCAAGCCATCCTCTACCTATAGTTTGTGGCATTCCGCAAGGTTCCATAATTGGGCCTTTATTATTCTTAATTTATG
This sequence comes from Catocala sponsa, assembly GCA_963564715.1. Taxonomy (NCBI): domain Eukaryota; kingdom Metazoa; phylum Arthropoda; class Insecta; order Lepidoptera; family Erebidae; genus Catocala; species Catocala sponsa. The sequence continues at coordinate 13,672,436 of OY751348.1, read as the reverse complement.
TCAATAATATAACTAATATAAACTTAACGGGTCAAATCACATTATATGCAGATGATACGTGCCTTTTCTATTTTGGAAAAGAAATAACAGAATTAATAAATCAAGCACAGCTAGACTTAGACCATTTTAGTAGTTGGTGCCAATGCAACCTATTAACAATTAATGCAAAGAAAACTTCTTATATGATATTTGCTGCAAAAAACAAAAAAATACCTGCTTACTTACCATTAACCATTAACAACGAATTACTTCAACGATCCCATCAGGAAAAGTATCTTGGTCTAATCCTAGATGACAAACTCATATGGCAACCTCACATAAACCACGTAAGAAAAAAAATTACACAGCTTACTGGTACATTGCGTAGGATGGCTTTTTGTGTACCACGCCAAACACGGCTAATGTTGTATAACGCCCTCGTTAAGTCTCATCTCACTTATTTAACAGAAATCTGCGGTTCGGCTGCGAAAACCAACCTTAATCCTTTACAGCGTGCACAAAACAAAATAATAGAAGTACTCCTTCACTACCACAAATTAACACATACACCTACACTCTACAAAAACACTGAATTATTCAATCTCAAGCAAATATACACCCAAAATATATGTACATTAATAAAATAGATTACTCTAGGACACATTTATACGCAAACTTCTATAACCAAAAGAACATTCACACATAGTCTAAGAAACACAAACAAACTAACACTCACAACACCGAGAACCGAATACGGTAAAATAAATATGTTGTACGACGGTGTCAAACATTATAACAATTTGCCTAATGAATTAAAAGAGGTTGAAAGTATACGTATTTTCAAAAATAAAATAAAAAGTACATCAGCGAAAATATATTTTAAATCATCCTATACAAAAACAAGTATATAATATATTTAATACAGTAAAATAAAATAAATAAACCATAAAAGAAGACAAGAATATAATATATATATAAATAATAATAATAACTAATTACACATTAGAGTTTATTTTCCATACAAAATAAATTATGCTAGTGTCGTATTTGTTTTAATATATATATATATATATATTATATACATATATATATATATATATATATATATATATATATATATATATATATATATATATATATATATACTTAAATACTATATAATTATAATAATTATACTAATAATAATACAGAACCAAAGTCCATAAACATAAAAAATATTAAAGATACACAGCATCGTATTATGTCATTGCAGCAAAGTCTCACAAAACGTCTGCTACATAATTTTTTTGGAGCTATTACTTTTCAAACAGATCGCACTACTGTCATATTTGTTAATACTTTGTATTTATAATGTAATTATTATGCTCATTAAGTGGACTGTATGTTCTTTGAGTTAATAAAGATCTTTAAACATAAATACATATATCCAACGCCACACTTAATTATATTACGCCTAGCTAGCTTTCACGCGTTATTTATCTGTGGATCATAACAAAGAACACAAATTAAACAGACCAGGCGTAAATTAAATTGATGTTGTTTTCTTTTTGGTTCACTAGATAATGATTGCTTTTGTCGCGTATTTTTCTCGTAATTATGAAATAAACATTTACTTGAGGTGAGGTTCTAATGAAGCTTTAAGTCTTTATTTAAACGAGGATGTTTTTTTTTCGACTTTGCTGTTCATCATACTGTCTACATAGTGTAATGAATAGCAAAGATTTAACGATGTTTAAGGATGTTTAAAGCACATTTTAAAGGTCCTTACCTAAGGAATCTCCCGTTACAATTTGATTCACATCTTCTGGGACAGCCTGTTTATATGTAAAAAGAGGAAAAACATCGTAGTGTTGTAAATACTCGTACAATTAATAGATGCATAGTTGGAAAAATGTGGGTGTGATAATTATATGATGTCTGCCTTGCCCTTAGTAGATATAGGCGTGATAGATATTAAGTTTTTTTAATTAAAATCCGAAATGTGGCCCAAGAAAGTAGAAACCAATCACGCTGGTCGAAAATACCCCGGCATTTACCTCCGCTTTGGTAACAGAAATCTCAGTAAAGCTCATCTTCTTATTTACCCCGCCCTATTGTACCTCACCCTCCACACAAAACAAAACTATATTCTTATCTCACAAACAAAAAGGAAATTTTCCGTCTATTTTATAAACCTACAAGTGTGCGCCGTTTCATCTTAGACATACGTCTTATTGGAAGTTAAATTGTATTGTAAATAAATAATGGGTACTAGCCTATCATTGAAGTCTTCAACCGAAGGCCTCAATAAAATTGTTCTAGCTGCATTTGCTACGATAAAGTTTCAGGTTTATGTTTCTTTTTTTTAAAGGCATCATCGCAAGGTGGTTATAATTCCTGTGTCGTTGAAGAATTTACAAACATTTAAATAACCGAGGTAAAGAAAACCCAGATTCGGCACAACTATTTGTGGAGGTTTTTGTCCCGTGTGGGGATTGAACCCTTAACACTCAATGCAGTAGCATTAGTGACGAATTAAACCACTTACCTATCCGTGCAGTCAAGTCAACATTCTTCACGCGGCATAATAACCAGTTTTTTACTAATTTGACGCTCAATTCAAACGAGATACCGAACAGATGATAGGACAAATCGATGCATAATAAAAAAAGGTTTATCATTTGTTATCTGTCTAATTATTTTAATTTTTGAGCTCCCTTGACGTGAGTCTATGATGATTACTATTTCAGTACTATCCTAAAACGATTACATAAAAAATATATTATAGTATATTGAAACGTATTTTTTGAGGATTTTATTCGCTACACTTGATTTTGAATATACTATGTAATGTAAATCTTGCTTTACTTCATCATTACGTTGTATAGATAGTAATGATGCAATAAACTAATACTCTATTATACATGCTATAGTAACTCAGTCTTTTTGTTACTTTCTCACAATCAAACTGCTAAACAGATTTGAAATTTGGCAAAGTTATAGATTTATAGCAGTCGACTTTATTTAGAATATATTAAACATAATTCATTATTTCTACACTAAAACGATATAGATTAATTATATGTCGGTAAACGTAAAGTATTACTTACTAGACATGATAACTGTGTCTGTTACATTACATTTGCATCGCTAAAGCGTTATATTACCTTCTATGAAATTTAGTATCGATAAAACTTGAATCCTAAAGAGCTTATAGACTTAATATAAACGCGTACAAAGTCGAACAGCTAGTAATTAATAAAACGGTCCTACATCGCAGCCTTACCTCTTAAAAAGTCAGAGCAACGTACCATTTTACCTTCAAAGGCCTTTCTACGCCTTTCAACCTAAATAGTGCAGACTAGAGCGCCCGACTTCTGTGTAGAGGGTTAGTCATTATCCCCGCAGGTCAAATATTTGTACAGTCTACAGATACATTTACCAAACTGGCTGTATACTGCTGTTTGTTTATGTAAAGCTTTCTATAAGCCTAGTGTTAGGGGATTACAAATATTTGTCCGTTTGAAATAATTTTCTACTAGATTTGCGTGGGTTGGTTGGTAAAGTCAACTTTGGTGGAAAGAAAATATATTAGTGGTTTTATTTTTATATACAATATTTTTCCTCTGTTATAATACTTATAATGTAGCATGGGTAATACTTATAAAATAAATATTAATATGCTAGACTAGGTTTTGCCTGCAGCTTCGCTCAAGAACGATTATTTTTGAAGTGAAAACTTCTTTAGGCGCGTTGAGCACTTCTTGGGTGAACAAAAATCATGGAACTCGCGTCATCGTTACCGAACGCTATCTATTTTTGAATTATTTTTGGTTTATAAAGAAGTGTTTATGATCAAGAGTTAAAGTTTTCACTTCTATCGGCAGTCCCAAAGACTGCCAGTATTTTTTCGTTAATAAAGGTAACCCTTTGTCCTTTTCTGTACCTATGACATGTGTTTGTTTCATGATCGAGTTGTAAGGGCGTAAAAGAGTATCAAACAAATAACTGTGTACAAGGGTATATTAATTTATTAGGGAGTGTTCATCTTTAAGAATAATTGATACATTCGTAATATGTAGTTGTAGATGGCAGAATTCTATAACTATGCGAAAGATGACACAGCATCGTCTTGATGGAAAACACAGAGGCAAAGTTCAATCCCTGACATGAAACCATGAATAGTTCAGTTGGCAGAACGACGACACGGTTTGTCAAGGTCGTAGATTCGAGTCCAGCTTCGTAGATTGTTATAATTTACATTATTAAATAGTTACTTATCCCCCAACAGAATGATTTGGTAGTTCAATAGGGTAGGTGTTTGCCCAGCAATTTGATATACAAACTAACTAAAGACTAACGACTGCACGGATGGCGTAGTGGTTTAAGTGGTCGCCTCGCCACGTCGATTCCCACACGGGACAACAATTTGTGTGATCCATTGATGGTTGTTCTGATCCATTGATGGGTGTTATTTGTGTCCGTTGAGTGAATGTTTGTAAAGTTCCCCGCAACACAGGAATTTTTCCGAGTGCGTGAGTTGTCTTTTTTAGAGTTCGAAAAAACTCTTATACAACAGCTTTGTCCATCCGTCTGTCTGTTATACAACTTTCATCTCAAGAACCGTAAGAGCTAGAGACTCGCGGTCAACGCCATTCGACCCGGCATAGACGATGTACCCCCGAAACGATTATGACCTTAGACCTCTGACCTCAAGGTCACGTGGTATCATGTGACCTGTGCATATATTGTTTTTCGAACTCTAAGATTTACGGCAATTCATTGCCGTTTCTCACTTGTTCAAAAAAATATGAAAGAAAGAAAACTACCTACTGATATATTATTATTATGTTCCGTCGCCTGTTTGTATAACCGGGCTTATATGTAGGTAACATCATAATCTTCAGTTTTTTGTGTATGTTATTACGCCTTCTGTTGCGTAGCGAATGCTGTGTATGATGACCTAGCTTTGATTCCCGGGGCGGCTAAAGTGTTTTTGGAATTTTCTATTTAGAAATTCTCATCTCAATGTGCACTATAAAATCTACTGTGTAAAAAGCTAGTTCCCGAACAATATATTAAAGAAGATTTTTACGTATGGTTTCTACAAAACAACAAATCATTTAATATGCCATAACTAAACCAACATGCACTTTACAATAACTGACTTGCGTTCCATACTTATTCATACAATGATGGTCAGCACTCGGCTTATAATAATTATGATCGCTTATAAATTATGCGTGTATGTATAAAACTATGAGTACATTTTCAGGAACAAACACTAAAATAATTCCTTATGTATTGTCGTTGAAAGTAAATATACAACTGAAGTCTGTATACTTGTTGATATATTGGTATATAACAGTACCTATATAATAATATCAACCCTATATTAAACTGTCCTACTGCTGGGCACGGACCTTTTCTTTAATGTGAGAAGGGTTAGGCCATAGTCCACCACGCTAGCATAGTGCGGGTTGGCAGACTTCACATAATAATATCTTAGAGAACATTATGTAAAACTCTTAGACATGCAGGTTTCCTCACGATGTTTTCCTTCGCCGTTAAAGCGAGTGATAATTAATTATGATCGAACTCGAGACCTCTGCGTAACAGTTCAACGATCTCCCCCTAGGCTATTGCTTCTTTAACAGTACCAATATACAGCGTGTAACAGAAAGATGTGGTCATATTTTGAGACCGTAATGTACATTTATGTAATGTACATACACATATACATACATAGATTCACGCCTGTTTCCCAGAGGGGTAGGCAGAGACTACGGATTTCCATTTGCTACGATCCTGACATACTTTTCTGGCTTCATTCTCTTTCAGCACATTCCTCATACACGCCCGACGGTTCAAGGAGCTCTGAGACCGTAATGTATATCTAAAAAATAACCTATATATCTTATATACATCTGGATCAAAACAATAAAATGTTCGAAATTGTCATAAAATATATTTATGACAATTTCAAACACTTTATTTATTTATTGCTGGCAAAATGTTAGTGCAATATACCTGTGTCTGCATATTTATTCCAAACTCCAATTGGCAAATAAATAGGTCAATACTGAAGCAAAATAAATGAACGGAATATATTCGTCGAAATGTGCACCAGCGTTGCAATGAGTTCGTGAAATGCGAGATATATTAAAAGGAATAAATGGACGAGTGTAATTGACACACGGGATGCTGTGTTAATTATGAATGTTTGGACAAAATGACATTGTTGCAGGTTATCCCTGCAAAAATGTCATTTTCATAGGAAAAATTCTGTGTCGCAAGCTGCTTTGTGGTAAAGTAATACTTCCTATGGCGGGACGTGTCTTTGTACTAAAAAACAAAACTACTCGACTAATCATTATGCAATGTCACATACACATTATCAGGGGTACAAAAAACTTCCATCTATTGAAGAAGGTTACATGGATGCGAGCGAAGTCACTGGCAAAGCCTAGTATTTTCTAAATTACTGCGTTTACTGCGTCTTTAAGTAAAGTCCAAGTAGCATTAAAGATCAGCTCAGGCTGTTTCGATTATATAACGTAATGGCCTGCTATTATTACAACGAACATTAAGGGTCGAGGTAGGAGGTGCCAAGATTTGCTTAGCTAATGAAGGTCTGGACCCCAGGTATATAACAATTAGTTCCAATTGAATAACTTAGCTGTTTAGTTGTAAGCTTAAGTTTGCGTAAGGTACCGATGTAATTACACTTTAATAATAGTATGGGTTTCTACACCATATTATAGAACGCAAAACATTTTTTTTTTATTGCCTTTGGTGGCAGACGAGCAAGTGGCCCACCTGATGGAAAGTGGTAACCGCTGCTCATGGACTTCAGCAATGTCAGGACACAGCAAACCCGCTGCCTACCGTGAAAGAAGAACTCTCTTTAAGCTTCGTTTGAAGAAGGACATATCATAGCGCTCGTATCAAGTAGAACAATCAAGTAATAATAACTTATTATTACTATATTTATATATATTGTTAGTTGCGGAATGCGACGTAAACAAGTAACGTCACGAATCATCCGATCGAGCGTGCTATAAAAGCGCGCTCGGCGCGCAATGACTCACTTTGACATCGAGCGGCGGACGGAACGGACGTGCTGTGTGATCGCTGTTGGGTGATATCAATTATTTCTTACTTTATTTGTTAATGCATTTCCTGAATAAGTCAATGATTATTTAAAGGTTAAAGTGCGTCTGTTATTTTTTTAAGCTGTTTCACATCCGAGTCCTAACAATATATATATTATTACTATTGCCTTTCGTTGACGCGAATGGTACACATTGAAATTATTTCTATAACATAATGGGAATGGGTATCGCGAGGGACTTGACAAACATTTAAATGAAGAACACAAATAACTTCTAGACTCGGTACAACCATTTGTTGATCACACAATTTTGCGCTACATGGGAATCGAAACCATAACACTAATGAGCGGTCATAAGCAGACATAAACAGTGATCGGATTGACATACGAAAACGCGACCAAATTGAAACGTACCATAAGTAGGTACGATTAACATGTAATTAGTGACTTTTTAAGTACGTTTATAAAATTTACAATAGTGTTTAGTTACATCAAGTAAACTTGAGAAGTCGTCGCGTCGGTCTCTAAATTTTATACAGATTTACTGACAACTGTTATTTTTAGTCGGCTTGTGACCATATGTTTATTCGTAATATAAATCATGCGACGCAAAATTATAAAAAAAGACCTTTCAATTTATCATGAATGACGGTACGGACAGCAAGTATTGATGCTTGTAAATGACGCAAGATCCGCGCAAGAACCTCGTCTTGCGCATATTATTAGCGTCGTATACATCTAAGAGTAATTTTCAATGTACACACGGGTGTGATAGGTGTATCAAATAAATTGAAAACTTTGTTTACTCAACGTATCTTCTCTGAGCGAACACTCCAACTTGTGCTTAATTTAATTAACTAAACTCATACACTGACTGGTTTTAAAGATATAAGGCGCCGCGTATACGTAGCGTATCTGAATATTTATTTTTGTACTATAAATAAAGCGAATAGGTATATGTAGGTTAGCCTGATGGACACCGATTACTCTTGCAATAGCAAGCGATCATACGCTAATATGACAATTAGGAAAATGGAATTAAATTTGGACAAAAGGTCTGATAAGACTATGGATTTCTTTCACACCTTGACCGTTTGGAACAATCCTGGATACAGGACTACTGGCAATCTGGCAAAGGGGAGCGGAGAGGTTATGTTGGGCTCACCTGGGAAAAGATGGAACGTTCCGGATACTACCGACTAAATCTACCACGGCGTGCCCACTGCCTGCCTTGAATGATGGTTGGGTCGCTGGAATTAAAGGGTTACTACTCCTACGTTAGTATTCTTTCATTTATGATTCGTTTGTGACAGTATATAATATACCTACTTGCTGCATTCTGTCAGCCTGAAATTATCTTAACATAGTGCGACACACAATGCATACTTATTCTAAACTACCTAGTTGGTAAACCATCATATAGTAAGCGGCTACCGTAGGCTATGGATGCGTATAACACAACAATTACGTTCCTGACAATACATAAAAAACACCAGTAGATTTACTATAAGGACAAAAATGCTGCCTTACTGCCAACAATCTTTCCTTCAATCCTGGGTCCTTTAAGCGGGGCGTGAAAAAGCACCTTCTCAGGCCGTCAAAGTAAAGACCTCAACATCGCCTCGGCTACTATGAGGGCGGTGTGGAGGCCACTGCTCTTAGACCACACGACTGCTTACCATCAGGTGGAGTGTGGTCATTTTGACGAGCACAATAAAAAAAAATAAAAAAACACGCTGTTTTTCTCAACAAGTCAGGAAATCCTTACCAACAGCAACCAATACAACATCAGGATATCTAGTTTCTTTTTGTTTGTTAAAGAATCCATTACAGATTTGCCTCTTTTAAGATATATCCACTTTTAGGCTTAGATTTCGGCATGTCTTACCTTTCTTGACATACATAGATCATGGTCCTCATATATCGCAGGTTGACTTCTAAGTAAATCAAAATTCGGCATCTGTACCATACGCGCAGTTTGCAAAGGCCTTAACTTCTAAACCTTGCGCAAGCTGAATTTGATCGGATAGTTAACCTATGTTAGCGACGTGAATATTTCTTGAGTACCTTGTTAATCCTATTTGTGGTTTAACATAGAGATGTGTTTAAAATTAGTTGGTATACTCATACATGGCATGTTGTTGAAATTCTGAATGAAAATTATTTCTGTAGATTTAAATTGCATTTAATTCATGTTTTTGAGCAGGATTTGGATTATAGAATTGAAATACTAAGAAAGCTTTTACAGACGCACGGTTTTATGTTATAAAAGGGTAGACATAATGAAGTGTATGACGCCCACATTACGGTGCCAACGTTTTAAGTCCCACGTATTAAGCGATAAGCCTCATAAGAATAATATTAAGTATTGCTAGTACTTGATATTATTCTGTTTTTATTTTTAATATTATCTTTGCAAATAAATTTGTAAATAAAAGCAGCGATAGCTCAGTGGGAGACCAACAGACTGCAATGCAGAGGGTTTAAGGTTCGAACCCACATCGCGCACCTCTGACTTTCGAAAGTTATATGACTTTTCGAAATTATGTGCGTATTAATTGACAATTATCACCTGCTCCGTGCCCCGGAGAGCACGTTAAGCCGTCGGTCCCGGCTGCCATGAACATCTATGGCAGTCGTTATTGGGAAGTCAGTGCCCTCTAATATCCTGACACTGGTCTAGCCTTAGGGTATCGTTAGCCTTCGGGTTGTGGAGGTCAGATGGCGGTCGCTCCGTGTAAATACTGATATCCAGTCAAATGCGGTTAGACTAGAAAGCCGACCCCAAGTGACTTGGGAATGATAAAGGCTAGGGAGAAGAAGTCGAGTAGTTAAGATGTGCAAGCGTGACAAACAAACAAACTCGCGTTCGTATTAATAATATTTGTTAGTATAATTATTGTTTAAAACGTATATCTTAACAGTTCTTATCTCTTTCTTGCAGTGGTGGAACACTCGCGGCCGCGCGTGTGCTCGCTCCCAGAGAAGCCGTACAATCCTCGCGTGTCTGATGATCTGTACCGGCTGAGGACCTTCAGCATCACCACTAAGGGCGGCGTCGTCAACTGTGGCGACTCCATCTGCAACCGTCGGAGCCGCTCCAACACCTCCGTCAATTCTACCAACAGCAGGTATGTTTATTTACACAATCTTGTAGCGACTCCACATGAAGAAGTTTTGACAAATATAAAGAAATCGTGCAGTACACAAATCGCGCATCGTCATACATTCCTGAATCTCGCAAGTGATATGTACACAGTAAGTCACTATATATACAAGTTCCCCACATCATGCGATGGGCCGCCGCTCGCCAGGCATGATCACCTAGCCTGGTCGTAGGATCCTTCTGTGTTGGAGGAACATCACACCGCGTTCCTCCGCAAGCTTGTGGAGGAACGCAGTGTGATGTCCCTTGGTTGCCCGCTTGGTGAAACAGTCGGTAATTAAATTAGGGTAACATGTAGATCAGTAGAAAACAAGAAATACGTTGACATAAAGCCAAAGAGTGTATATCTTACTTTAGCTTCGGGTAATGCGGGGTTAACTAATGTGTTCTTGTATGGGTGTCCAAATAAAATAACTAGATGGGAATCTATATGTATACAAATTTTCTGATAGGTTCCAGTTATAAATAGTATAAATACATATTGAGCTACAATTTAACTTAGTGGTTGCGGGCAGACGAATGCTGCGTGGCGCGTTTGACTATATAAAACTAAAGCGTCGCGTCGGCAGCGTCGGTAATATCTTTATTAACCTTCATTGTCGGAATACCAGATATAATTGAAAATCTTCATGTGCCGGGCCGCCGATGTTCCGCTGTGATTCAATAGGTTAATAAGTGTTAATAGGATACACACGTACAAAATTTTGGTAATATATGTACTGGTATTACGCAAACATAGATTATATATATTATATTTGTGTGCCTGTCATATATGTGTCTTTCTGTTACCCTAACTAAATTACCATTAAAAAAAAATATGTTTATATTTTTAACAATACTTTTTCTGGATAAAAGGTAACCTATGTTCTTTTCTGTTTTCCGGACAACTTGTATGCGAAATTTCATGATGATCGGTCGGGTGGTTAAGATGTGAAAGCGTAACAAATAAATAAATAAAGACACATTCGCATTTTTAATATTAGTTAGAATTAGGATTAACTCTAAGTCAATATGAACAGTTTCTGTTCATGAACTTAAATAAATCAATAATATTATAAGTCCTGTTGATACTTATTGAGCTGCTTCTCAATATAAAAAGGGCTAAAGGTGATTAGTCCTCAGCTCAGATTGGCAAACTTCACATAACTTCACGAAAATAGTAAGACGTATTTTTATAAGGAGAGCTATTATAATACGCGAAGAAATTAGAAAAGTCTGGGGTTCTGTCGGTTAAAACTCAAGATCTCTGGGTGGTAGTAGACAAGTCTTTCTAGTAGATAACTGCTTATTTTATCTATAAAATAGAAAATAAAAAATAGGAACTTAATAACTCTATTCTTTTATTATTTCTTAAAAAATACAACTCCAGCATTTGGAATAAATCTAGTGTTACCTTTACAAAAAGCACCCAGACTGGGAATAACTAGCTATATAGTCATATACATTTGTCCCATCGGAGGATCGAACCTGCAACACAGCGCAGTAGCTATGGCGAGGCGAGCACTAGATATATACAGGATGTCCCAGAAGTCGACGTCAAGCCGGAATCAGGTAACAGGCTATGTTATAATAGCTATCAGAAAAATAAAAAATAAAACCAAGACACGATTTTATAAATTTTAGGCATATTAAAAAAAAAACAGAAAAGCGGTGGCGGTCTTTTCACTCCTGTTATTACAGATATTTACTTTTTGAATTATTATTATTTTGTTATGTAATCTCGAATAATGCTTCTTTAACCAACCAAACCAAAAAAAAAATTCAAAATGTAAATATCTGTAGTAACAGGAGTATATCTTGCGTACTGCTTTTCACTCTAATTGAGTAGAATCGACACAGCCTTAATTAGTTGTATCCTCCCACTAATTAAGCGAATGGAGCGGTCGGTTTGTTAGGTGATACGTATACAGTGATAGTTTACATATAAGCTGTGTAATAGCAAACCCACAGTAAAGCCACATTCTTATAAAATATAATAAGTACAACAAATGAGCCTATGTTCATTTATTGGGTGCTTTTACAAACTTTGTACTTCAATTAAGTATAACAAACATATATGAATACATGTGTGTATATGCCATGGGCATTTACGCGATTTTGCATATCGGTTATCTTTTCTAAATCTAAAAATACATACATACATAGATTCACGCCTGTTTCCCAGAGGGGTAGGCAGAGACTACGGATTTTCATTTGCTACGATCCTGACACACTTCTCTGGCTTCATTCATTTTCATCACATTCCTCATACACGCCCGTCGGTTCAAGGAGCTCTTAACCTGACCTTTGTCCAGAACGCCTCCGATCTGATCGAGAAACGTTCGCCTAGGTTTTCCTCTTGCGACTATTCCATTCACACTAGCCTTAAAAATGTGCCTATTAAATAGCAAAATGATAATAAATTCGCTTCCATAAATGGCGAACTAAGTGTGTAATACAATCCTGCTGATCTCTCTTCGGGAAATACGCGGTTGACTATGAACCATTATATTGCTTAAAAAGACAGTATGTCCATAACGTGTTACTATTCCGGGCGAAACATGTCTGTAATCCACGCCTGTCTACCTCTGTTTGAGACATACACGTTATCTTATCTTATGTGGGGGCCAGTCAGTGCAGACCGGCGACACTTCGACCCAGTGGGATCTTTTGTGTCGACACTCTCCCAATAACGACTGCCATAGATGTTCATGGCAGCCGGGACCAACGGTTTAACGTGCTCTCCGAGGCACGGAGCAGGCGATAATTGGCAATCAATACGCACATAATTTCGAAAAGTCATATGACTTCCGAAAGTCAGAGGTGCGCGACGTGGGTTCGAACCCGAGACCCTCTGCATTGCAGTCTGTTGGTCTCCCCACTGAGCTATCGTTGCTATTACGAAATACGCGTTTGACTATGAACTATTGTATTGCTTAAAAAGACAGTATGTCCATAACGTGTTAGTATCCCGGGCGAAACATGTCTGTAATCCACACCTGTCTACCTCTAGTTGAGACATGCACGTTACTATGTACCTTTGAGTTTCTTAAAAGTATTTGAAACATTTTTTGTATTAAAAAGGCAACTTTCGCACTATGAATAATTCCTGTGTCACGAGGGACTTTCGAACAATGAAACACGGACATAAGAAACACCCAGACTCGGAACAACCATTTGTGGATCACACAAAGTTTTGTCCCGTGTGGGATTCGAACCCACAACAGTCGGTGCAGTGGCAGCGGCGAAGCGACTACTTAAACCACTACGTCATCTGTGCCAAAACATAAAAAAAACCGGTAATAAAATAGCAAGAAGCTCGGTTCTAAGGCTGGCGAAGCATGTCAGTAAAACGAGCCTGCCTACCTTTCTTCGAGAATATACACGCGCTATGCATTACTCAAAAGGTATTAAAGATTGCGTTAAACACGTGTTTTATACACTCCTGTCTACTTTTGTTTTAAGAAATAAACACGTTAGTGTATGTATCTTCTAGTTTCTTAAAAGAAAACATCTTGTTGAATGGTTCACCCTTGTTTGATCGAACAACGTTTGATATAATATTACTAAATCGAATTTTAGTTGCAATAAAGTCATTTCGAAGAATTATTCATTTGACCGAATAAGTCATTGGTAAATTTTTATTTAGCGTAATTATTTATTTGAACTAATTTCATTTGAACTAATTTCATTTCGCCGAATTTTCAAATGCACTAATTTTATTTAAGCTAATCAAACAAGGGTGAACCTATCAGGAGAAACTGGATGCAATCGGGACTTTAGGGTACCCCGACTCGGATAGGTTAGGTTAGAAGGGGATGGCGGGGTCGTTTGAGCGAGCGAAGCGAGCGAATAGACCCCGCCATCCCCTTCGTGGTTATTTTTTATAAACCACCCAGAAGTAGTTTGGTTAGGTTAGGTTAGAACTGTGACCATTGAATATTCGATAAAATACATGGTTATACCATCTGAGCATTACATCAAATGAACATTATACCTTTTGATCATTAGCGCAAATGTTGTTATAGCAAATAAATATTCGATGAACTAAAAATTCTATCAAACGATATTATACAAAGTGATGATTTTCTTAAACGTTGTTCGATTTAGTAATATTATATCAAACGTTGTTCGATCAAACAAGGGTGAACCTTGTTGAATCCCGTTACTATTTTGTTAATAAAATGTCATTAACTCATTACGAACACTACCGAAACTCGTGTTACTTTTCTTCTTCTTTCTACACGCGTTATGGAATTTATGTTATTTTAAATAAAAACATCTTGTTCAAAACATGTTACTAATGCGTTGAACACGTGTGTTTTACACTCCTGTCTACCTTTGTTCGAAGAAAGCACACGTTAGTCTATGTATCTTCTAGTTTCTCAAAAGAAAACATCTTGTTCAATCCTGTTACTATTTTGTTAATGAAATATCATTACGCTTTCTCCTAAGGCTACCGAAACATGTCTGTAATACACTCATGCCTACTTTTCTTCTTCTTTCTACATGCGCTATGCAATTTATGTTATTTTATACAAAAACATATTGTTCAAAACATGTTACTATTGCGTAAACATATGTATAACTACTGCCTAACTCTGTTCGATAAATACACGCGTAAGTCTACATATCTTTCAATTTCTCAAAAGAAAATGGTTTATTCAAAACGTGTTACTACTCTGTTAATAAGTTGGCATACTGACAATGCAAGTAACGCTATTCCCGTGGAAGTAAACCAAGTCGGTTCACGATGTGTAATCAGATTAAAGGAGATTTGTGACTGATTACCGAGTTGCGTAACCGTAGTAGGGTTGCCTCTAAATGTGTAAGTGCTTGAATAGTAATTAGTGTAGAATACCTGCGAGTGGCAACCAAGTCATTATTACTATAGAACTATATATACGTTTCAACCAATTTTCAAAAAGGAGGAGGTCCTTAATTCGTTACACTTTTGTTTTTTTTTGTTATCTCAGATACAACAACCAGTCACTAATCAGTAAATATAATCTTATTACTTGGCAACGATGCATATTATTATAGTAAAGCCTAAAAATGAAGTTGGTTTATATTTATGACAATTATTACTTACTCGAGATATTGCCTGCGTCATTAGTCACATGGTTCAATGTTTCATGGTCTCGGGTTTCATTTTTAAGTAAGCGGGTTTTACAACAGCGTAGAGTTTAGCAATGTGTTTGGTAGACAGTAATAGGCTCGCTACCTCTCATATGAGAATAACAATCATAGATAAATCTTTTTTGATATTAAACATCGCTGCTTACACGAGGATATTAGCAATAGAACGCACATTTTGCCTATCCGGGCATCAGACTCAGGGCCTAATTAACCGGCTCAAATATATAAGCAAAGTTTTGAGCTATGTACTTCTTTTTTTTTAATTTAATTTATTTTTTCGAAGTCTCCTATACAAATTTATATAATTAGCGTGATACGGGTTTCGAATTTAGAACATGACCTAGTAAAAGTCTTGCGCCATTCATGTAGCTTATTGCAGTATTAACTATTGCGCTACCGCCATTTGTAAACGGCATTATCCCGATAACGAATCGAATGGCCAATTCAAGTCCAGTAAGTGGCTTAGATCGACTTACTAAAGCCCTTTTTGAGCCGTTTACTTTAAACAACAATGGCCTGGTTCTTATCGCGCTAATATCTGCCATAACTGTTTGCTGCCTAACCTGTTTTGTATGCCTACAGAAATGTCAATATTCGGCCTTAAGTGCCTTCCCTTTTAAGTCCCGGTCAACGCAATAGCCAAAAGTATATCGCGTTGAGACGCGACGATAATCGCGCGGTTTCTAAATCATGCGGGTCTTTTTTACGTGGCCATCGTAATTATTTAGACGTAACCGCCTAGTAAGTCAACCACGCGGTTTTAATCACTCAATGCATAGACATTAAAATATCCCAACGTCAGAGAAAACAAACATAATATTAGACTTATTTTTCTATTTTTTTTTTTTGAAAGACAACGTCATCTGTAGTTGTTTTTCCAACGTTGCGGAGAACTTTACAGACAATGAAATATCCACCGTGTGTCGTAAAGTCAACCCAGACTCAGAACAACTATTTATAGATCATAATACAAATTTATTTGATTATTATTTGTGTTAGACTATCAAGGTAGCAAACAAGCATACGACCCGCCTATTGGTAAGCGATCACTGTAGCCTATACATAGAGTTATAGACAAACAACATTAGGGATATCATACGCGCATTACCTAACCGTCAAAAAACGCTAGCAGTGTGCCCTCACACTGCTAGCGTTTTTTGACGGTTAGGTTACCGACAATACCCAAAAGGTCTCTTCTTCTCCTTAGCCTAAAGGCTAAAAGCCGACACCAAGTGAATAATCAAAGTGAAGTGATAAATCATTCCCAAGTCACTTGGTGTCGGCTTTCTAATCTAACCGGATTTTACTGGATATCAGTTTTTACACGGAGCGACTGCCATCTGAACTCCGCAACCCGAAGGCTAACGATACCCTAAGGCTAGATCAGTGTCAGGATAATAGAGGGAACTGACTTCCCAATAACGACTGCTATAGATGTTCATGGCAGTCGGGACCGACGGCTTAGCGTGCTCTCCGAGGCACGGAGCAGGCTGTTTTCTGAGAGCACAGTCACTTTTTAAGAGACCTGGATAATCTATTTACCGAAAAGAGGCAACAGATAGTTGTATGGATAGAATTTTCTGTAGACTCGTAGTACTTTCCCAGTCAAGCTACTCTGCGTCTGTAAAGCGCAATACACACCAAAGCCGCCGACCCGCCGACACAACCCGGCGGCCTATATGAAAAGAATAATGTCGGCAACATGCGCCCGCGCGTGTCGCCCGCCGACATGCCGGCGGCATGTCGGCGGGCTACGCAAGCGCTCAGTTGGCCGGCGACATTCGAGCAATAGTGACGTGATAGTATTTTTGTTGCCAAATAAATTCCTCATGACGGGCCACCGACATGCCGCCGACAAAGTTTTCCGACTTGCAATGAGTGAAGCCGCCGACAAAAAGTTTCCGACATATGACGGCGGGTCGGCGACTTTGGTGTGTATTGCGCTTAACAAAACCCAATCTTGCGTGTGGGCATTTCCACTAGAACTTAATATTTTGATCAAACAGGAGTCGGTTTGATTGAAATACCAAGTTCAAGTGGAAATACCCCACACGCAAGATTGACGTTTTGGTACAGACTCAGAGTTGTTTATAATTCGTACGAAATTGCAATAGTAATTGCATTTTCGGGCCACTGTCGGTGCCATAGTGTGTATCGGGTCATAAACAGCTAAAGGTCACAGCAAATAGGCCATTAGGTGCCAATATTATTAACATAATAACCAGTGTGGTTAGGACATGCATATTACTAAGTACTGTGGTAATTTAGTTACAGTGCTGGCTAATGGCAGTTGTGAACAACCTAGTCTTGTTATATTACTGATATAAGTATCTATTTCCAAAAACCATACACCTATTACATACAAAGGAAATTAAACAAACTTAGAACACAAAGCATTTAGGAACACTTATTATTTTCTTTTCGTGTGGTTAGAGGCCAACCTGTTGTCAAGAGTTGTTCAAGCCGCCCGTAGACCTCTGACATGGCTTAACGACAACTGCCAATTTGGCAATGCCCTCCGAAGCACGGAGAAGCTCAGATGAAATACCACTAAGCGGTCACCCATCTATAAACTGACCGCACCCCACGTTGCTTAATCTCACTAATCGTTTACCGATCAGTGAGTGCAACTAGCTATGAGCACCTCATTGTATGAACACTGATACCCATGGTAGGATCTAACTTGAGTTATGGGTTATCAGGCCACAGCAAGTAAATTGTTTACAATAATTATGTTCATACAACTTTTATGATGTTTGAACGATTAAAATACATAAAAAATACACATATACATATATAAATAATGATAATAAGTATTTATTTCCAAAAACCATACAGCTATTACATACAAAGGAAATTAAACAAACTTAGAACACAAAGCATTTAGGAACACTGATACCCATGGTAAGATCTAACTTGAGTTATTGGTGTCAGGCCACAGCAATATGATTGTGTTGTATAAGTAATCTTTCTACTTTATACGGATTTTGTCGCGTTGTTTATTGTACTTTAAAACTGTTTATATTTAAGTTTATACTTTGCCCCGAGCGACGTTTTGGTTGCTTTACAGCAGCCATGTTCACGGGGACTTAAGCAACCGAAACGTCTCGGGGCAAAGTGTATACTTAAATATAAATTTAGTTTTAATTAATTTAAATAGCTTAAATAGTAGTAAAATTTCAATAATAGTAGTGTTAGGTCCTTCGTACACAAGCCTACGCAAATCTTCGATACCCGACGATTTTGGTAGAGGTTCGTACACAGGCACGCGTCGCCGACATTTGTACCTGTGTACGAACCTCTATGAATTTGTATTGCGGTAGTCGCTTAGGGACCAAAATTGTCGGGTATCGAAGATTTGCGTAGGCTTGTGTAAGAAGGGCCTTAGAGTTTCAAAATTGTGTGATAAAAGTGTTTTAAAGTAAAATAAACAACGCGACAAAATCCGTATAAAGTGTTTAATTTCAATGTACAACATTCGCGTAAACATAAGACAATAAATAAATCTTTCTTTTTATTACTTAATGGCTAGCTTGTAACGTGGCTTCGCTCTTTTTGTATGAAATTAAAACTGCCGTTCCTTATTCTATTTCGTTTGATTAATGGATAGTATTATTAAAATTATTTATTGTTTTTATTCTATTTCGTTTGATGGATAGTATTGCCTAGAAAGTATATAATATAATAATCATAGCCGTTTTTATGAACTGTCTCACTGCTGGGTACTGGTATTTTCTCAGTATAAGGGATACGTAGTCACATAGTCCACCATGATGCCTCAATGCGGGTCGGCAACTATCACACATTTTCGAGAACGTTATGTAGAACTCTCAGAAATGCAGGTTTCCTCACGATGTTTCCTTTCACTGTTGAAATAAACGATATATAACTATTTAACACGTACTTCGAATAGTCAAAGATTCTTGCCTGAGGATCAAACTCGAAACCTCTGCGTGTCAGTCCAACAGTTTCCCATTAGTCTATCGTTGGAAGTACTTGCACCCAAATTGGAGCAGCCTCTGAATGTTCGAGAAATAAACTTGTTTTGTTTCTGCAGTTCTGTAAATTTTTGCAGATATCTCCAAAGTGGTAGTCAGATGTGTATTAGACCCACATTTATCTAGTTATGATTTTAGGTCCCATGATAATACATATAAAGGCGAGCTTATTCTCGTTTACTGGGCACAGTACCAGAGTCCGTGCAGACGTAAAATTGCTAAACAGAAAATTTAAAAAATCGCTTTGTCGGTCCCATGTGTTGTATCTGAGTCCTAGTGCACAGCAGTTAAATCCACAGCAGCTGCGTCACAGCGGTTCAATAATATATTAATAAGCAATATTTTGATAATAATCCATCATTCGATGCCGCTATTTTAAGCACACCCACTGGAGCACGATTTAGATGACGTCATGAATCCTATTATATCCTTATCGGCTCTATTGTTTGCCTCCACCCATCGATCATCTATCCAGCATCCTTATCTCATTGAATAACAATATGAGCTCGTAGAATAATATTAAAATATATGGAGCCACCCCTGTGACCTACATATCGGTCGCACCCCGCCGTCATGAATACTGACTGCAAGACAACAATGAAAATAATGACTTGTAATGGTTCGGCACGAGGCTGCTTAATAAACAATATTTTATGGATGAGTAGGAATGAGTTTATTTCGTAATAGTAGTGCCTCGGTGATGTTGTGAATGCTACCGCAGTGTAATGTGTATAAGGTTTTCAGTTTGATTCCTCGGACGAAATATTATTGGCTTTTTATATCAGGAAATCGTCAGTAGCTCGCATGAAGTCTGGAAATATGTCCGGTAGACACTGTTAAAACAACACACAAACTTTATAGTGCAATGGCACGGTAAATTTCGTTTTTATATTTACTTGTGATTGACAATTTCCGAGCTTAATTTCTGAGTCGTTCTAAATGTTAGTGCGATTTCTATTACAAAATTGTCAGTGCTAATAAGCTCGTGCTCTTTAAAGCGGGGCCTAAAGACAGTGAGCGGCATGTAGATCTAGTACACCTCTACAGCTTCGGACTATACACATAATATCTCTTGCGCAAATGGCCATAATTTACAGCCGTGATCAAAATTCGATCTGGGAGACTTTATTTATATTTAGATTATTCCAAATATAAGACTGAATTGAGAAAAGTAGCTAATTTTAACTGAGTATTCTCAATTGTTTTCACAGAATCGAATTTTATTAAACCGCTATTAACTGAGCTTAAAATTATGTTTAAATACTTGCTGAAATTTTAGTACAGATTAAGGAAACTCGATATACCTATAAACAGCTTATTTTTGAAGTAATACTTAAGTAGAGCTTTTAGTCGTTCTCACCATTTAATTCTCAACTCATAAACCGGGGAAAATGTTCTTAGTGTCTGTTGTTTCAATGCTTATAAAGCACTCTGTTATGCAGGGCTTATTGTAAGTTCAGAGTAACTTCCAGACTCCTGCCATTACTGAAAATGTTCCAAACCAAAAGCCGATAACGAATCTGGGGCATGATCGGCCGCACTGTCCAACTAGACAATACAACGGCTAAAACCATTACCAACAAACTTGGGACCTATACTACTTTAGCATATGGGTAGGTTGTTGTTGACTCGAACAACTTAAACAACAACGCTTCGAACTCTGAAATCAATTCACATCTTCACACCTAGTAATCCTTGCTGGAAGTCGGACAATAAACCGCTCAAGTTCTCATGAAGCATTCACCTGATAATTGCTTACATTGGCCGCTCGTACATCGTTTAATATTCAAGGCGGACTGGGGCGGTACTCTGAGTTATACAGCGTGTAACGGAAAGGTGTGGTCATATTTAAGCGTCATATTATATAGCCAATATTTTATGGATGAATTGCAAATAAAATGACCGAATGAAACTGATGGCCGTTGGGGCAGAAAGGTTTTGGAGTGGTGGCCACGTACCGACAGACGCAGCAGGGTAGGCCGAACTGCCAGGTAGCCTGGTAGTAGTGCGGGAAACGGTTGGATGCGGGTGACCCAAGACCGGTATGTGTGTTAAACCTTGGGGGACGCCTATGTCCAGCAGTGGACGTCTTTCGATTATATAGCCGTCAAAAATAGCCATAGCCTAGTGGGAAACCGTTTGACTGCCACGCAGAGGTCTCAAATTCGATTTCAAGGCGCGCATCTGTGACTTTGTGAAGTTATGTGCGTATTAAATAGTTAATTATCGCTTGCTTTAATAGTGAAGAAAAATATCGTGAGGAAGCCTGCATGTTTGAGAGCTCTTCATAATGTTCTCAAAGATATGTGAAGTCAGCCAACCCGTACTGGGCCAGCCTGATGGACTATGGCTTAGCCCAGGAATGAGATAAACTGTCATATACAGGGCTGATATTATTTTTATATAGCCCCTGTACAATGGGAAACCGCGACAAATAAAACCGTATAAGACATAAATATTTTCTTTTCATCGATTTGTCATTATGAGCATCTTCCAGTCGATACTTAAACAACAGCTGACTCGGTAACCTTCGTGAACTCGAAACCCGACTAGGCGTTATTTTGATAGTAATATAATAATATGTAATGCGTTTTTTTCGATGTCTAAATATATATATCTTTATTTGTTATTCTTCGTAAATTTCTAAATAATTTACGTACATATTTTGATCTGGAGATGATGAGACATGGGTTATTTTTCAGATATTTATTATAGTCCTAAAATACGATCACCCCTTTTTGTTAATACATACTATTACAATTAAGCTTCTATAAGCATGTATGATTGTATTTAATGACATATTGCAATATTTTTTCTGAAATATTAATGACTTAGCAAATAGCATAGCTCGCTCTATTCTAGTATAATGAAACTACTTTTAGAAAAGCTTTAATTACAGAAATACTTGTAATAACTATACAAATACGATTAAATACTCAAGCGACGCGACGCGGACGTAAGATATAATTATGGCCATAAATATTGCCGGAGTTGCACAACCCACACGTTCAGCGCTACACAATAAAATGTCGAACACATAACAACATTTTCATTAGCATTAATCTCATTAGTTCATGTTGGTAAACTCGACTACTTTTCTTTGAATTTGATATTAAAATTAGAACATTTCTATTTCATATGCTTGCTTTTCACCATTTAACGGGAATTTCCTTAATAGAAATTTGCTCTTTTCGACGACGAGGAAATATTAAATGTAAGTATAGCAGTAAGAGACTGTTATATAATATAACCTGTTTTTGCCCGCGGCTTCGCTCGCGTAAAAGTAGGATAGGCTAAAATAAAAGTTTTTGTTAGTAGCGATACTTTTTGTAAATATGGCCCATGTAATTCGGTGATAATACAGCTTTCTAATAGTGAAAGAAATTTTAAAATAGGTAGATTAGTTTTGGAGTTAAATCGTTCCAAACAAATAAAAAAATCAAATCTATCCACTATATTATATAGATAATATAATATCAACCTTGTATTAACCTATTCCTACTGCTCGGCACGGGCCTCTTTTGAGTGTGAGCAGGGTTAGGCCATAGACCGCCACGCTGGCCCAGTGCGGGTTAGCAGAATTCACAATCTTCGAGAAGATTATAGAGAATTTTCAGACATGCAGGATTCCTCACGACGTTTTCCTTTACCATTAAAGAGACCGTTGGCGAAGTTTAATTCAAAGACATACATGATATTTTGAATAGTAAGAGCTTGTGCCGCCACCACCACCAAAAAGCATTTATCTATAAGATAACAGTCTCGCAGTTCTTTAACCTAACAAGAGTGAGACAGCATACGATTTATCTTTCGGATAACTTTTCTTGTTAGTTCTGGGACTGGCCATAAGAATAACTTATCGATTCTGAGACACTGCACAGATGGTTCAGTAATTTAAATGGTAACCGTCAAGTTGCATCAGTTGTGGCTTCAATTTCCACACGAATCTAAGTTGTTCCGAGTTTAGGTGTTCAGTGTATATTACATGCATAAACGCTTATCACGCAGCAGCAGTTAAGGTTTTTTTTCTTTTTTTTTTTGATATGAATGAATTTATGTATATTTCACAAAATTAGGATACAGTACACAGCTTAAAGTAACATTTGTTTTTACAATAATGTAGGTATGTACTTAAACTACAGTTACGAAAATCGATGTAACTTAACAAAATTATAAAAGCAAATAATGGTATTTATTTGGTTTTTGTTTTATTTTGTTTTGTATTATTTCCCTTTTTGTAATATTATTTTCATTATTAATTGTAGGTAATAGTGACTTTATTACATAACATAAATATGTCTCATTACTCTGGGAGAGGGCACTGGCTTCTGTAACACAGGTTCACCTAGCACAGTAGCCAGGGACTTCATACAATCTGTAAACGTATTATTATGAATAAAGATTATTATTATAACTATTATGTATCCGTTTTATTAAATTTTGTAAAGTTCTTAAAACGCATTTGGTGAGGTAGTGATGAAAACACTTCTACCTTCCCTTTCCGGTTGATATAAGTACAGGCTTGAGTCTGTATTATTACGTTTACTGTGTATATATATGTATGACTAGTGAAAACATAACTCAATATAAATAGCATAAAGTAATTGAGCAAGGGCGTTAGTGTCGCCAAAATACTTTATCGACAATATAGTAAAGCGAAAATTGGGCGTAAATCTGATTATAGCCCTAAATAATTTAAACCTTTTGAACGATGAGACAAATTAGATTAATAATATTGTTCCATTATAACAAAAATTTAAGCAAAATTATGCGATTACCGATCGTGGTGACACATAATATCGTCTTCTGTTTACGCGAATGTTATTCATTGCAATTAAACTACTATATACGGATTTTATCGCGTTGTTTATTTGACACTTTATTACAAAATTTTGAAAAACTGTTGCACTACTATAATCACTATTAAACTTTACTAATTTTTAAGCTAATTAAATTATTGAAACTATTAAAACTATTTATACTATTACTATACTATTATACTATTTATATTTATTTTTACACTTTCCCCGACGTTTCGGTTGCTTTTCAGCAGCCATGGTCTCGGGGAGACTAAGATGGTAGTTGTCTTAATGTTCCAGTGTAGTTATTTCAAAGTACCCGAACATAATTTAATCATGGGTGTTTCTATTTACGCAGAATGAACTCAAAGTATCATGAAGTCTAGCTGTGGTTTGCTTCTTCTTGGGTTTGACTTTGAATTACTGGATCCCAAGCTGGTGGTACATTCCAACCATCTTTTCTATTAAAATTAGGATATTTCTTGATTTCAATAGCCTCGCGAAGCATCCTTGGTAGGTTGGTGATACATGTTTGATGTCTGGACTGGCTATTTTGGATTGGTTGTTCGGTTTTTCTGACAAGAAATCCTCAAAAGCAGTTAGAATCTGGAGGTACTTTCGGTAAACATATACTGCTCAGATAGCGTGATGGCTTAATTGGTCGCCCTGACACGTTACACACGGGACAAAAACATCTACAATCTAGAAACAACGGATACAAAGCACACCCAAACTCGGGACAACTTCGGAATTTGAATGTTCTTCGGATCCGTTGTTTAATTGTTTGTAGAGTGACACAAGATTAAACATAGAGCAGGAACTTTTCTTTGTAAAAATAATAGTCTACTTAACCTTTTGTTGGTATACACAAAATTAATGCTAATAATATTCAAATATTCAGATGTCGTCACATCTTAACTCGGTCAATGACGTCACTTAATCCCACGTCCAATACCTACTCAATAACCCGATGCCCATCGGCAAAATCGACCCGACACCGACGCCGACCTCCTTGCTAATATACAAACTCAATTGTTTTCAAGAAATTCAAATTTATTGAGCGTTCACCCGACCAGAAACTCGTTAGGGTGCGGGTATTTACAAGTGGTGTTCCAATTTTGATGACGTAAGACCGGGAAGGAAAGAAAGGCATAATAATATTGCGAGGAGAAATTGTTTTTGTTGTCTTGTTGGTTTATTTTTTTGTTATACAGTTGGCAAACAATATAGAGCCTACTTAATAGTAAGCGGTTATTGAAGACTAGGTTTTGTGCGCGGCTCCGTCTGCCTAGTAAGTACATACATCAATAAAAAAGTCTGTAGAGTAGTTTAGCCGTGATGAGGTAACAGACAGAGTTACTTTCGCATTTATAATATTACTAGCTTTTGCCCGCGGCTCCGCTAGCGTTAATTTAGAATTTGACAATCAATTTGGGTCGTACTTTGCTCGTATAATAATATAATTCAATCATGATTCGAAAGACACGTAGCGCCATCTATTATCATAAGAAATTTATTGTTGTTTTTATCGGGAACAGTAATTTTTTCGGGATGAAAGGTAGCCTATGTCCGTTTCTGTACACCTGAAAACATATATGCAAAATTTCAGGATGATCGGTTCAGTGGTTTAGGCGTGAAAAGGTAACAAACAAACAAACTCATTTTCGCTTTTATAATATTAGTTACGATTTAGGATTGTGGGTGCTTGCAGTACTTGACCAGATCCTTTTTCTGTCTACGTCAGGGAAAAGATCAAATCATTTATTTTATTACCTAGATAAATCTAGTATGGACTAGCTCTAAAACTTACTAATGCCCATTATAATTTCGAGATAGTGGTTATCAGATAGTTGCTTTGTCGTCAATTATGATATTTCAGTGAGCTTACTTATCGTGAATTGAACGTTTGTTAAGAAAACATGAGCTGTTGTCAAAAGAAGAAAATAGTAGCGTGTGTAACATGAACGTTCAATAGGCAAAACTTAACAATCCAGAAATTTAAAAGAGACTGGTACTAAATCAGAGATCTTCTACGGTCTTAACAGACAAAGCTATTTAGATATACCCAAATGCAAAGCAAAAAATATACATCTAACTAAGTGTTATTTATTGTTTGACCTTTTAATAAATAAAGATTTTTTATGATTTTTGAAGATGTTTTTTTATTTTTCACTGCATATCAAAGTGCAAATGCTTGATCAAAGTCTGTTTGAAATGTATTCTAAATGCTATTTGGTATGTGATGCAGAAGGTATTCCTTCATAACTTTGGCACAATTTAAAGTTACCAAATCTAACTTTTCAATTTGCAGTGAACGATTTTCCAGCACAATTTCACAGCAATTACTTTGTAAGAAATCAAATTTTAGGCGGACGGAACGAACAACGAAATCTAATTATTTGTGGTCCGAAAAATTGATGCAAAATACTTAAAACAGAACCTATCTTATGGTACATTTTTTATAAACCTTGTTATACCTACCAGTCCAGTATTTTATCGTTTAATGAATCCATTATTTAATATTATGCAACATTGTTTATTTAGATAAGCATCAGATATCTACTAGTATACAGAATAGGCATCTTGGGAACGTTAGTCTGTAATGGTATATGGGTAATAAAAAATATGAGGGTAGAAGATTCTTCGAACTAGAATTCAAAAATAACATTCTGTTTTTAAAAAGGATTCATTGATGGACTAGGGTTTATAATTTTACTTATATTTATAAGTTTGGAATACATACAAAATACATAATTATATAGATCGCATTATTTTTATTATATCGTGTTGGCGATTATAAGTAGAATATTAAATATTTCTATAAAATAATTGTAAAGTGTAGCGATGTATAAGCATTATTTGAAAATGTTTAATGGTACCCGTTATTTTCTGTTGGCAACACTGATTTTGCTCGACTGCCCCACTATGCTTAATAGTAAAAAACTAACGCGCGGAACGATAACGGGCAGTCGTGCATTGAGTGGCGATCGGATAAGGTTGTAAAGTAAAATGTATTAAGTAGCGGATATTGCATTGAATTAGATAAGGTATGCATATTGCATAACTATGTAAAGTGTAAACTATTAATATAAATTCTAATTATGTTACAAATGATTAAAGGAAAATAAATGCCTGAGAACTGATTCTGGAGTTTCCCTACAATCGAATACCCCAGCGGCCATTAAGAATTTTCTGCTAGAAAGACGCTACAAAATTCTCTACCATTCCTACAATCAAATCCTAGACCTTAAGCTAGGCAATCCCAAAAGCTTAGAGAACACTAGACTATTGAGGCATTGGCTGCCTTTTAATCTCAACAGCCGTACAAAACTCTTTCTAGAAATGTTAACTGGATAACCAACCAGTGAAAATACCATAAAAGTCGTAAAGAACTACTTTAACGTGCTCCAAACCTAAGTATAAAATAGAATAAGCTACCAGGGCCGCATAAAAGCACAGAGATTCTTTACTAGTAGTACTAAAAAAAAACTAACATCGTGCCACTTAATATCCTGGCCACGTCTACCGAGTAAATAGGGTAAGGTAAGAGGTCCATTCAGTATTTTCACCTATTGCAATCGGTGTGTTCGCTGGCTTAACAGCCTGAGAGAGCCAATTTAAAATTGGTTGTGGGGAAAAGTGCTGAATTTCATTTAGAATGGTACTTTTAGTTGAATGAAGATGGAATAAGGTTATGTATTTGATTATAAATAGTGTAAGATCCGATGTTGGGTGAGTGAGGTGCCGGTTTTTGGGTGTGTCTGCGTCGTTAGGTTTCTTAGGGAAACTTTTAGTAGACCCTTGGGGATCTGAAAAGACAAGATTTTGACGTTCATTCCGTATTATGCGAATTATTAATTAAAATAGTATTAGCATGGATGGTGCTTAAATTAGTACCTAAAATGCTAAATATCAAAGCCGCGTACATCTAAAAGGGCAATTGTTACATTCGATATAAGTAATCGCTGGTCACATGGTTCTCTAATTATACGGTAGATGACGCATAACACAGAACAGAGAACGCATAACATCGCCTTAGATACTACATGCAGAGGCAAGTTTTAATCCCTAACAAAAAGGCTAAATTGCTTAGTTATATAAGCGACGACAAGGTTTGTCCAACTTGCAGGTTCAAATAATGTTTTATAGATTGTGCATATATTCTTCTTTTATAATTTAAAATACCTATGACATAAATCAAAATCACGATCAAGAACGAACATGCGAGTTGATAGTATCATATTCTTATCTTTAAGTACTTGTGAAATAGGCTGGAAGTAGATTGAGAGGTAGTGATTTATCTATCTATAGAACAATCTCGTATTTTTCGGTGTTTGTATAGGTAGTAATAATTGGAATCGTCGAAGCGTGATATCGATACCGGAAAACCGATGCGCGTTCCAAATTCGCTTCGGTTAGAGGGGCATATTTGATAGGTGCAATATATTTATGTATGTGTTTTGTGTATGGAGATGTTGTTTCGTAACTTGATGGTTTATATCATGAGACAAATGGATTATAGTGATCCGAAATCCATCTTGGTTTTGCATATTGCTTGGCCCTCACGGTCTTGCCTGTTTTATGCTATGAAGGTCGTATAAAAATATATCTTATTAGTTTTATAATAATTTGCTGCATAGTACAATTTCTTAAAAGCTAATACTAAATACTAGCTTTTGCTCGCGGCTTCGCTCGCGTAAAAGTTGGTTAGGTTATGTTAGTAACAGTAGAATTATTTTTTTATAAAATATAGCCTATGTTACTCGGTGATAAATTATAGTTTTCTAATGGTGAAAGAAGTTTAAAATAGGTTGAGTTGTTTTTGAATTTTTGTTTGTTTGTTTGTAACGTGTGGTCATTTTGACGAGCATAATAAAAAAATACGATTTAGTCGCTACAAACAAACAAACAAAAATTCTAATCTTTGCCCTTTATAATATTAGTATAGATTATATTCAGGTCTGTTTGTTTATATGTATTTAATGATTTATCACTTCACTTCACATGCATTAATAAAAAACATACACTATAATCTAGTAACATTCGCTATACAGTGTAACCTCGATATTATGAAACTGAAGGGAATTAGAAAATATTCGTTATACCAAGTAATTTACTACAATGAGGTTTGTTATATAGATTAGGATGGACTACGATTCGTTTTAACCATCTAAGAAAATTTGTTTATTAACTTCAACATTATGTAGATACTCATCTGCTTACCCAGTTAAAGCGAACGATTTCAACTAATAAATGAAACACATTTTAATGAAAACCCTGTGTTTGAACCTGTCGAGACATTAATTATTGTGGAATTGAGAGAGAGATTGGATACGTTATGTAAAGGTTATAAGTTGATAAAATTCGTTAAATAGAGGTAAATAATACTTTCTATATATATTCTGCATTGACTGGAAATTCGTTATAAAGACGTTTTTGGATAAATATATTCGTATATTTTGCATTAGCTCTTACGGGCAGTTCTAGAGTATTTCAAAAAATTTGTTAAATCGAGGCAATCTTTATAGAGAGGCTAGTTATATTAAGGTTACCCTGTATTTAATAAGATACAGTGCCGCTTGTAGCAAGTACTTTAACAATATAAACTCATAAAGTTATCGTTTTCAAGCTTATTTGCTTCCACTAAGTACACCACAAGAACAAATTACTCCGCACAGCTATATAGAAGTTATCCCGAGGCACGTTTCACCGACCCTGTATAAGTTTAACTGCAGCACCGCCTATAATAAAGTAGGAGTAGGTAGCCGTATGCATCGGTTGCATTGAGAAGCCACCGCAATAGTTGAAAACTTGATTTTAATGAAAATGTATTTTTATATTAATACGTTAAGAGTAAATTTGTAACTCTTTTTAAGAAGAAAGATGAGGAGGAGGAAAGAGGAGTATGAGATTTGATGTAGTTTAGGTTAATATGCAGAAGGAGTTCAGAAAGATAAAATCTATGAATAATCATTTTAATAAATTCGACCATTGGGTTACCCCTAGTTTATATTAGACTAACTTTTCCTTGGCTTTGCTCGCTTAAGTGTTCCTAAGCGAGCGAAAAAAGGAAATCCAGGGAAAAGTGGTGTTCTACTTTTCCCTGGATTTTCTTTTTCCTCTATGTCCTCTTCTGTACCCTTGATAACTTGAATAGGAAAGTGTTGTATAGCGTGAAAGTGTAACAACAAACAAACTCATATTCGCATGTATAATATTAGTTAGGATTAGTTGTCCTCCGCGGTTTCACACACGTTTATGGTTACTGCTCGCTCTCGTGGCTTATGTTACTTTCGGATAAAGTAGCTATATTACAGACAGAATTATTATATTAGATTTAGTAGTTTTAGAGTTTATCAATTACAGACAGACAAACGAATCTCTCTCTATAATATTAGTATACATATCTATCACGTAAGTGTAAAAGCAAGCGACGATTTTTTATTAATCCGTAGAACGGCTATAAGTAAAACTTAGCACACAGGTAGATCATGTTCTAGATGAACACATAATATAATTTTTATCCGGAAATGCTGATATCACTTAATTCTTTTCATATACATATTTTCATTCTGCATTTACAACTTAATTTTGCTAGTGAAATATTCCTAACTTAAAAACGCTTTGCCCGACCCAGGTATCAAACTCAAAATACACATCCTTGCCTACCCCTTTAGGGATAAATAAGCGTCAGTCTATGGTATAACTTTATTCTATTTCTATTTCAAAAAGACAACTTCCGCACTAAGGTCACCCAAACTCGGAACAATCATTTGTGGTTCACACAATTTTTTGTCCCGTGTGGGATTCGAACCTACAACACTCGGCGTAGTGGCAGCTGCGAGGCGACCACTTAAACCACTACGTCATCCGTACTGTCCTTATAATATATCAACTGCCTTCGTGGCGCAGCGGTAGTGAATGCGACTGCTGTACATGAGGTCTCAGGTTCGAATCCCGGGTCGGCCCAAAAAATAGATATTGGGTTTTTCTGTTAATAAATCTCAATAGCAGCCCGGAGTTAGGAAGTTGGCGGTGTAAGACATCCCCTGCCTCGGAAAGCACGTAAAGCCGTTGGTCCTGCGCCTGATCTCTCTCCGGTCGTGTCGGATTACCGTCCCATCGGGTCATGAGAGTTAGGGAACAGAGAGTGCACTTGTGTTTGTGCACACACTTGTGTACTATAATATCTCCTGCGCAGATGGCCAATCTCCGTTAAGACTGACCGCCGTGACCGAAATTCTGTCCGGAGGACATTATAATTTTTGAAGTGAAAACTTCTTTAGGCGCGTTGAGCACTTCTTGGGTGAACAAAAATCATGGAACTCGCGTCATCGTCATGCTTCCACGCTTTATTATTTTTTTTAGAATATTAACTATATGTCAGAAATAGTGCGTCTTACGCAAAAAATAACGAAATTTTGACCCCCTTAATAACCTCCAAGTATTAAAGTTTTCACTTCTATCGGCAGTCCCCAAAGACAGCTCCAATGTTTAAAAAAATATTTTTTTATTATTATTGCTCGAGAATTACTGTTTAATAAGACAGTATTAAAAAAGAAGATTTTAATTTTATAGTAAAGAAAGTCCATGTCTGTCCCAGTCACGGAGTATTATCGTTAACAAGAATTGTCTCGCCAATGCAATGACTAACCCTTTTCTTTGAACTGTTGTAATTATAATTTAGTCGCGCATCAGATGGGATCAAAGTGAGTTTACGATGATATAGTCATTCGTGATTTGTATTCGATATGTTTTACGATTCACGATGAGTAATCGGTAAAAGTATCGTTTAATATTGCATCATCGGTATGAGGAAACACCTGTTGTGCAATTCTGTAAAATCTCACTTCACAAACAAAATTAGATTTTTACGGTAACTATTATGTTAAAAATTTAGATGGCTCTGTGGTTGTGAAGCTCTGCTTTGCGTTTGAATATTGATAGCCAAATATATAATAAATAGAAATAAAAATATCAGCCCTGTATTAAACAGTCCCACTGCTGGGCACGGGCCTCTTCTCAGTGTTAGAAGGCTTAGGCCATAGTCCACCACGCTGGCCAAATGCGGGTTGGCAGACTTTACATATCTTTAAGAACATTATGGTGAACTCTCAGACATGCAGGTTTCCTCATGATGTTTTCCTTCACCGTTAGAGCAAGCGATAATTAACTATTTAATAGGTAAGCACATAACTACGAGAACTCAGAGATGCCGCCTTGGGATCGAACTCGAATCGTCTGCGTGGCAGTCCTATGATCTCCCACTAGGCCATAGCCAAATACTTGAGAAAATATCTATACTCTCCTAATCTATATCTATACTAATATTATAAAGAGGAAAAGTTTTATTTTTTGAAGTGAAAACTTCTTTAGCGCCGTTGTGCACTTTTTTGTGATGGGTAAAAAATGTTAAACTCGCGTCAGGACACGTGAACTAATCGAAAATTCGTAAGACGGAGGGAGAATTGTCATGTTTGTGTACGATAGCGCAATAAATGAATATTGTATTTTACCACATAAATACTACACTTTTATACTGATAATTAAAGCAATACATGCAAAATTATTCCCTAACCATTCCAAAATATCAAAAATGCACAACGTTAATATTCAAGTTTTCACTTCTGCGCCACTCCCAGAGTGCAACCCGTTGATTTTTTTGTTTGTTTCACCAATATACAGCTATGCCTAGGCAATATTTTATTTTTTTAAAGTACTGTTTCTAACATAGCCTAACCTAAAAAGCGAGCGAGTGACCGAAGCCGCGAGCTAAACCTAGTACACTATATAAAACACATTAGGGGACAGTTAGTTTATTTTATAATAGCAACAACTAATATTAAAATGCATACTTTGCAAATATTTACAACATTTAATAATAAAACCGCCATTATTTAATAAGCTTTTCATGAAAACATTCCATCATAATGAAATATTTTACATAAAGACCAATTAATTTTAATTTGTCTCGCATTCTTTGTAGTCAATAGGTATTGAATAGCAGCACAATACAACATTTTGGCATATCGAATTTAGCTCATTAAAATGTTTTCGTCTGCAATTTGATGAATTTAATCATCCGAATTATAATTAGGGCTATTTTGCATACATGAATAATTGTTGGCATATGTGAGATTGTTAGTGAACTACAATAATTAAACAACTTTTATGAGTGCTGTTATAATAATTTTACAGGTATTCACGTCGATAATTTAAGTTAGTCCGTACAGTTTTGAAGCCAACGAGGGCGAAGCGACCTAGTGGTTTTGTCCTTACCGAATATGGAGCCCGGTATAAGTGGCAACGGTGCTAGTGTGACTGATACCCTTGGACGAGCATGTCTAGTAGGTGTACTAGATTAGTCCAAGGGTGTCAGTGACAACTATACAGGCAATACAAATGTGATACTTACTCGAAAAGACACTTACTTGAAAGTGGCTACCATACCGGGAAAAGCACTTCTTGATCGCGCGAGACTTTATGGCATGGTATCACCGAGACTGTCCAGAACCCATACTTACTACATATATTTTATAGCAGATACCGAGTTGGTAAACAGGCATACAAGCCGCCGGATGGTAAGCGGTTACCTTAGTCTATAATAACTTACAATTATACTTGTGCGTCGCCAACACAAGGAAAAATAATTTAGTTGTAATTTAGCAAAAGACCTGGGTGGGTTAGATATCTAGGGTTAGGCCGGGACTCCACCAAAGCGGAGACGAGACGAGCGGAGAGGAGATGTTTTTTAAACAACCAATAGAATTGTGTTATTGACACATCTCCTCTCCGCTCAGCTTCAGTGGAGATCGCTGTGCGGAGATGTGTAATATTTGTATGGCGCGATGGAAGCGGAGATGTGAGCTGTGCGCGGACGACGCGCAGTGGAGACGAGAGATGTGAGCGGCGTGCAGTGAGCGATGTCACCCTCCCCCCTCTCGCCCGCCAGCATCCCGCAGAGCCCCGCGCGCGCGCCGGCCGAGCCGGCCCGAGCTAAAAAACATCTCTTCTCGCACAGCACACAGCACACCGCACACATCTCCGCTTTGGTGGAGTCCCAGCGTTACAGAACTCAATATTATTTGACGCAATAAAGTATTAGTCCTACTCTCACATCAGTTTTATATGTTTACATCGGTGGTGAATGTGTCCATAAAGTTTTAAAGTTCGATTCCTAGCTCGATCAAAGTGTTATTGGTTATTGGTAATAAGTGCAACTAAAAATCATAGATGTCAAAATGTGTCTGTAATATACATCCTCTGCTCCTTTAAGGATAAAGGCTATGCAATACATGAATGCATACATTTTTGAGGGCGACCCGGTTTATTCGTATAGACACAAAATAATTGGCAACGCATGCGCTTTTTCACGCGAAAGCGCCGACTTGCTTCTATTAAAAAAATACATATACGTAAGCTTTTTACATTTTTCTCTTTGCGAGTTTAAAGTGCATAAAGGCTAACATTGGATAGTGGGAACTACGAGTTAGTATAGATAAAACTTCGCTCGCTACGCTAAACTAGTTTAGGTACCGTATGGTTGAGCAAGTGAAGTTTTGAAGTTTTATTGTTAGATAAGATAGAACCAGGTGCGAATGTACTACGTAAAAGTTGTCGAAAGCACTCACTTTAACGTGAGCTGAAGAGCTATCGACACACATCTACATCCCTGAAGAGGGAGGGAGACGTGTGCAATAATCATATTGATACGTAAGTTTGAATTTATAACTAATCGGCGCCACGGTTGTGAACTGCTGTGCGTGACATTCATGGAACTGTGTCCGATAGACAGCGATAGGCTTGTCCCTCATTTTGGTGAGACCTAACATCTCTTTCAAAGCTTTCGAGGATAAAATTATGAGACTGTGTAGTATGTATGTATTTATTTTACGCAGATATTTATTTTTGGGATTAAATATAATGATCAGCAAAAATACTAATTGGTCAGCAAATATTGCACAGCATAACGAGCATCAATACGCCTCTAATCACTGCATTCCGTCTCGGAAGTGTTAGGTTATGTTAGGTTCGTTTTTTTATACCCACCCAAAAATAGGAGCCCCGCGATGCGGGGCTCCGTCGACTTAGTTTGATCTCTTTATAGTTTGCTGGCCATGAGTTGCTGATCAATTAGCTTTTTTTGCTGCGCAATTAGTATTTTTTTGCTGTGCAGTTAAATACTACCCTTTATTTTTATTAACTTATTTATTTGGAATAGCCAACAAGATATACACTATTACATTTTCTTATAGCCAGTACTTATCACTTGTGTTTGGCAGTACCTTACTTACAAGTTGCACAACTTGCACGTACGGAGTACTTAGAAAAATACAAACTAAACAGATTATCCTAAGAACATTGTACCGACCTCAATAGCCAACCTGGTACTACATAACCTGCAAACAAGAGCAGAAACTTTAACACCTACACACCAAGAGTCATTATTATTCTATTCATAAGAAAATAACTACTTCTATTTCGTAGTAATATAGCTTTATATTCTTCGTAATATTTTTACGATAAATTCCTGAACTCGTATCACATATTGGCGTCGTGCATCGCCGCTGTGTATTGAGGTGGAAAACTGGAGATCGATGCTATATATAGTCATGTCAATCATAATTTGTAGGTAAGGTATGTACGTCGCTAAGGTAGTAGAGAGCAAGAATATATGGAAAGTAGACTCACACTTTTTCTCGGAGTGGTAGGTACAGACTGGGAGATTTTCATTTCAGATAACATTATTTTTCTTTAAAAGACAACTCTCGCATAAGAAATAATTTATGTGTCGTAGGGGACTTCACAAATAACGATAACAAAGAATATCTAGACTCGAAACAATTGATTTATGTTTTTAAAAACCTACGTCACGTGGCAGATAGGGATGTTCTAAAGCTGGCTTACCTCGCATTGTGCTAGTCTATTTTGACGTACTGCATCGCATCCTGGGGAGGTGCTGAAAAAACCATTTTAATAAAACTGGAGCGCGCCCAGAGAGCGGTCATAAAAGTGGCTCTTTTTCTTCCTACTTGCATCCTACGGCTGAATTGTACCAATAATTTAATGTTCTAACAGTTCGTCAGCTATTTATTCTTCGTATAGTTTTGATGACGCACGCACAGTCTAATTATGACCCTTCAATTAACGCAATAAAACGGCGTAAACATAAAATTTATCACAATGATACGACATACAGAACTACTCTGTCACATAGGTTCTATTGTTTCTTAGGTCCATACTTATACAACAAAGTTAATGCCCTTCTTTGTATATACAGTCTAAATAATTTCAATGTAAAAAAAGTATTAACGTCTTGGTTACAAGACCTATCATATTCTGATACTGAAGCCCTACTTATTCCGTTAATATAATGAATATAATTTATGCACAAATCACACAAGTTAAATGCATGATAGAAACTGTAGCACTCTCACACACACACACTCTCACTCTCACTCACACACACACACCCTCACACACAAACACACACACACCAATTTTATTTCTAATTCGGAATATGCATAGGTAGTTTTTAAGTACATGTCCAAATAATCACCACTAAGACTAGTCCAGGAGGTGGGAGCCTGGTGATCTGTAACAGGTTTTTAACTACTATGGACATCAGCCTCTCACAAAGGAATGAGAATTTTTCCAACATGTATTGTATTAGATAATAAGTACTTACCTTTGTGAAAGAGGACATAAATATATTTATTATTATTATTATTATAACCATTTGTGAATTACACAAATTTTTGGCCTGTGTGTGACCGTGACATTCGAACTTCGGCTACCACTGAAGAAGGATAAACATACTTAAATCATTACGCCAACCGTGCAGTCATATTTTTGAAAATATATAACAAGGAATTATAATACAACTATATTTGCCTGCAATTAAGATTTAAACAGGAGACATATGGTTGGTACGGAACTTGACTTCTTTAAGGAAAATGAGAAATCTATTAACCGATGAATGATTTATATAACGTAAGATTTTCTATTGAACTTTTTAAATGGACGTATAAAAATTTGTTTTGCAGCTCTCAAAGCCTTAGTATTGTTAGGGTACCGTATCAAAATCGTTAGTGTGAATTATATTGCTGCGACTTTGTGGACGTCTTTCGGCTGAAATGATGATGATGATGACTTTGTCAAACTATCCATCCATCTCTCTGTCTGTCACAGCTCCACAGCACAGCATATTTTAGTAACTACTAGTTTAAAATTTAAAATTGTTATAATTGATGGTTGGCTAATTTTATTTATAATAATGTAGGTATATGATATTTTTATCGAAATGAAAGATTGGATATGGGGTATCATATTAACCGGCTTTATTAGTAAATCACAACATATTTTTGATGCCGTATAGTTTATACATATGTATATTATAATGGAAAATAACAAAAAATTTCATTCATTCCCTTATCTCAAAAATCAGAAATTATTGGAATAAATAAAGTTCATATAAATATTACAGGAAAAATAAAGCGATGTTTCTAAAAATAACCACTCATGACTGTCGATTTTAAACTCCAACTACTAATAAATATAATAAAGTATTTTCTATCATTATCATCTCAGCCGAAAGACGTCCACAGCTGGACATAAACCTCCCCCAAGTATTTTCTATACATTTTCTTTAAGTTACCATACAGATACGGTACCTTCGATACGCGACTGGCAATTAACCAATTTATTTTATTAACTCGTATTATTATTATTACACCTGTTACTGTAAACCTTTTCTTTGTATTAATGTTACTTTTTTAAATTGAGTCTGTGTTCTTATTAAAGAAGTTTTATTTATTGCAAACATGTCAGTGTTCGCCGAGCCTAATCTAACTGTCAACTTAATTTGAAAACTTTTCTGAAGGTCGAGGAATGGTACCTATTCACTTAAGAACATTCATTTTAGCTTTTATATAATTCTATTTGGGATACCTTCCATTCATTTGTTAATTTTATCAGACATTTTGTTTATAATATATTATTATGGAAGCAAATATATATATATATATATACATATATCATATAAATATACGTAGATATACTACGTATTCAAACTTATAATTTTCTTATTTGCTAAAGAAATAATTTCATAATAAAAGTCATTCAGTCACTACTTTCAGTGTTACTGATAAATTTGAAAGAACAAAAAATAAATGACGAAACATAAATCTCTATGTATTATGTCCTATACGCCATATTTGCTTCCTTGTAATGTAAGATCTATTAGAAGTAAGCAAAAATAGACTATATATAATGTCATACCTATAGACTATGTCTATGTCTATCTATGGCCGAAGAGGTAAGCAGATAGACATACACATATTGCCGTTAATGTTTATAGATAACAAATGATAAGCGAGTCATAGAGCCTACAATCGATCCCGTGTACCGGGCACGAGTCCAGTCTCTATGCTGTTACTATGAATTTCTTGACAAGAAAGCCCAAAAACATTGTGCCCGCAGCAAGAATCAAACATGAGGCTTCATATACAGCAGTCGTATACATTACCTCTGCGCCATCGAGGCAGTCAAATGAAAGCAATGTTAACATTCATTAGAGATTACACCCTTATAATACGTAAAAAATCCTGAAGGATTAGGTAGAGATTTAGTAGATTTTTTCGTTCTGCCGGTTTCAAATTTTACGAATTAGGGGACGGGCCTATTTAATTGTCATCTACGAACTTTTATCCGGATCAGACTCAATGCTGTGACTTAATTTTGGACATGTCCTGAAATC
Source organism: Catocala sponsa (assembly GCA_963564715.1). Classification (NCBI taxonomy): domain Eukaryota; kingdom Metazoa; phylum Arthropoda; class Insecta; order Lepidoptera; family Erebidae; genus Catocala; species Catocala sponsa. The sequence goes on along the minus strand of OY751348.1, from coordinate 13,633,525 downwards.
TAATTTTTACTGCTTGCAACCTGTCGTAACAAACAAAGATACACATACACATACACAAACGCACACTCACTCATTGTGGGACATGCACGCACACAGACACCCATGCACACAACTATAATCATACACATTCACACACTCTTTGAAACGTTGTGGTAATTTTAGTTTTAATTTAAATTTTTATACTCTGTATTGTTTTTAATTATTTCTCATTTTACATATTTTTGATATTTTTATTTTCGTATGTTATCTTCTTACACAAAATTATTTTAGCCTTGTATCAGTAATTATTAATTTACAAACGCATCATACTTACTTATTCGTTAAACAAATGATCATATAGGGTGGAGGGCGCTGGCGGCTGTAACACAGTTTAAACCAGCACAGCCGTCAACGACAACCTCTTATTTTGTATAAATATTTTGTTTACCGTTCACTTATGTATCTAAAATAAGAGTATTTTGTAAAATTTTGTGAGTGACAATAAACATTATTATTATTATTATTGTTATTATAATCTAATCTTAATATATTTACATTCAGCTTTCGTATGTTTGCATAACTTTAAAATTAAGTGATGGATTAACTTGATTTTTTAACACGATATTGCATATCTACATCTTAGTAGTACCCATGTATACGAGAATCACTTCCCTAATAGTCAATATCAAGCTGAGCCACAGTTGATCGTGATCGTGTATAGCTAGTATAATATATCGATTGATGACTGCACGCATGGCATAGTGGTTTAAGTGTCGCCTCGCCACTGCTACTGCGCCGAGTGTTGTGGGTTCGAATCCCACACGAGACAAAACTTTGTGTAATACACAAATTATTGTTCCGAGTCTGGGTGTCTTTGTGTCTGTTGTTTGAATATTTGTGAAATCCACCGCGACACAGGATTTATTCCTAGTGCAGGAGTTGTCTAAAAAAAAAACAATCTTAATATTGTTATAATCTAAAACTCTGTATAACATATTATATTATCAATGTTGTTAATAATAGCTCACCTTTCAGTACCTGATGTTTAGTCACTCTTATCTATGGTGCTTATAGCTACATAACTCATCTATGTGATCATTTTTATAATAATATCCCACGCACACCCGCCAATTTTGTATAAACTCATATTATTGTTTTCATTGATACCCTATAGGTCAGGTTATTTCATTCATGTAGGTATTATTTAAAGACTAATTAAATAATCTTTTGGGAAAGGCAAGAATAATTTCACATTGCAGAGTACATGATAAATATTGAACATGCAAATCCAAAAAATAATTCTAGAACCTGCAATTAATACTCGTGAATCATATTACATGTTGTCTCCTGTAGAGATAGATAGGTACTACATTACTTAAAATAAAATCTTGTTTTAGTGTGGATAGTGGCTGTTTTGCCGTTTATTCGGAATGCTTACTATACAATATATAAGACCTGCGTAACAATGTCTCTGAATACTCAATCTCAAATAACTTGAAATCAAGGTATTTTTAAAAGGGATTAAATATAATGACCACCAAAAATACTAATTGCGCAGCAAAATATGCTTACTAAAATATATCATAACGAGCCATAACCTAACCCTTCCGTTATGATATATTTTAGTAAGCATATTTTGCTGCGCAATTAGTACTTTTGGTGGTTAAAGGTTCCTTCTTAAACCCACCCAAAAATAGGAACCCGGCGAAGCGAGGCGCGATCGACTTAGTTTGACCTCTTTAAATATATTTTGGTGTGCAATTAGTATTTTTGGTAAGCATATTTTGCTGTGCAATTAGTATTTTTTTGCTGTGCAGTTAAATACTACCCATTTTAAAAGTGCAAATTTCTTAGTGTGAGAAGGTATTTATTTATTTATTTAGCACAACCACATCATATGTATTTATACATTTATAGGAAACATTACATAGTATTGCATCTGATACATATGACAGTTACGGTATGCATAACATTGGCTATAATAAGGTAGTTACTTATTTTCTAACTTATATCTACTAGTCATTCAAATAACAACAAATAAATTCGAAATGTGTGGAGAATTAATCTAGGGAGAATAGTTTTAACAATTTAGTCTTATAATTATTGTAGGAATCGTTGAAGATGTCAATTTCGGTGTCGCGACTTTAAGGTATAGGGCATAGTCTAACAAGCTGGCCCAATGCGGGTTGGTAGACTTCACATATCTTCGAGAACATTATAGAAAACTCATGAAAGCGAGCGAAAATTGACTATTTAATAGATACGCAAATAATTTAGAAAGTCAGAGATGCGCTCTTTGCGATTGAACTTGAGACTTCTGTGTGGTAATCACCCACTAGGCTATAAAATTCCTGTGTGCCAGACACAAATATCACCCAAACTTGGCATGTGGCATCGAACTGAGAACATTCGGCGCTCTGGCAGTGGTGCGGCGACAACCCAAACCATTGCGCCTGCCGTGCAGTCTACATACATAATCTTGTAACAGTTTTAATAGTATAGATATATGTATAAGTACATGATGCTTGTATTTCTATTATATCTATTACTAGCTGTTACCTGCGACTTCGTCCGCGTAGATTTTAACTATAACGTGTTGGTGTCCGCGGTACCCTATTTTTTTTCTAAAATCAAAGTAACCTATGTTACTCCTTATAACATCAGCTATCTGCCAGTGAAAGTCCCGTCAAAATCGGTTCAGCCGTTTCGGAGATTAGCTGGAACAAACAGACAGACAGACGCACAAAAATTTAAAAAATATATGTTTTTGTATAGGTACATCGTATATTTTCATATGCATTAGATAAAAAGCTGTTATTTTGACATTACAAACAGACACTTCAATTTTATTTATTTGTGTAGATGTATAGAAGATGTATAGATATTCGAACAATAATGTGGTTACTAATACAACACCGAACTAACTCAATCGTAGTAACGGGTAATAAAGTGTATAAGCTTGTATCTCAATTATGTACGTCTTTCCTTAGTGTGTTCGCCCACTCATCACCGGATTAAGTCAATAATAGTCGACGTGGTTACTCGAGCTCCAGCTTATCTAGAGTTGGGAGAGGCTGGTAATCTGTCATACAGGTCCTCCTAGTGTCAGTCTCTCACACAGACTCACCTACTCGATCATGTAACACCTAGTTTAAGACCTGATTTTTGTAACCATTCTGTGTAAAAGAGAAATAAATTATAATTAATTATTATTGAAAAAATATTATTTAAAAAATGTGCTATGATTTTGCGTATGTGTGTGACTTTTATGTATGTGTGGGTTTGTATGTATAGTGTGTGTCATCATAATGACTAAGCGGCTGCATTCGTGTGAGTTCATTGTTTTTGTTTCTTTTGTCTCGTTACGGTTAAGTTACGTGTTTTTGATATAATTATAACATAAAAATCGTGACTGCAAAAACATATGATGGAGAGCACGATGCTACGGTAAAAACAATACTGCTGGCAGCGATTTACTTTCACGAAATAATATAACCTTTGCTCTGCCCACTATGGAAACGATTTTTACTAACGTGACAACGTCTA